>JAPYZH010000041.1:0-661427 GCA_030523085.1 Meteorus colon
ATCGTAACACGACCACCAGTAACGCGACCACCAATAACACGTCCACCAATAACACGGCCACCATATCGACCGGAACCTGATACTCCACAATCAACGCGTGTTCCAAAACCAGTGACGCCAAGAACAACTCAGTATGTTCGACCAGTAACAAATCCATCAACAAGCCCACCGGAATATCTTCCACCAGTGACTCCAGCATCGATAGGACCAAAACCACCCTCAACAACTCCAGCCGAATATTTGCCACCTCAGGTAGAAACCACTCCAAAACCTACTCCATTTACTAGACCACCTGTGGTAGAAGTCACTACCCAACCTACGTATTTTACTCAACCAACGCCACCACCAGTAACCAGACCACCACCATATCTTCCACCCTCATCGCCAAGAGTAACTTTTCAAACAGTGACAGCACCACCATATCCAACAGCGATATACAGCATTACGCCAAGTACTACAACTTACAGACCACCAACTGGTAGACCTGGTCCAATTCCAACTATTCCACCATCAACATCAAGACCAGTCGGATACAATTATCGAATTCCTGATATCCCATTTGAATTCCGTAAGCGTTAAGAAATGATTATAATTATAAAACACAAGAAAAAATAAGGTTCGAACACTGCCTGAATTCTATCTTTCCAATAATTGTATTTTTTTTTCTTCTTTTTTTTAATTTCGAGCAATACATTGGTGATTAGTAATTATGAACGGTAAAAATTAACAATATTTTTTTATTTTAACTCAAGATTTAGTAAGACTCGGAGAGGTATCGACTTAAGTAAAATTGAAAAAAGATTATTCATAATATTATTCTTTATCTTTTCATGAACACACAATGGCACAATTTTCACGATAATTATATGTTTTAAAAAAACAAAATTGAAATTTAATAACTATGTAAACTTTTTTTTATACCGAATTTATAAATAAAGATTTTATTATATATTCTACAAATGCAGCTTCAATTTTATGATTGTGATAAGATGAAAATAAAGGAAAGGAAGAAAAAAAAACAAAACGAAATGGAAAATCATACGAAATTTTTGATACCAATAAAATGTGACGTGATGACAATCAGATTAATTAATCTTTCATGGGTAGTGAGCACGTTCATTTGTTTGTTAAGTAGTCCATATAGACATTCACAAGCTCTTCTCCTACCAATCGTTTGACTCAGCGATGGAAAATATTGCTCAGTAGAAAACTGCAAGCGGCCACCAGATACATTTCAGTCGTCTCAAAGATCGCCAGTGCTGAAATAACCGGCCAAAAGAGTGAATTAATTACGAAAGAATAGCGAAATTCTCCTCAAATATTTGCATGAATGCGAATCAATAATAATCGTCAAATATGATTGATCGCGTGTGAGAGCGATTATAGAAATGTTTGAGACCGGTCGCAGATCGGCAATTAGCAGTTCGGAGCTTGGACTCTACTCTGATCGTGCTGATCGTTACAGCAGAAGCAAATACGGACCAGTTGTAAGGAAATTTGTCATCGGTGTAATGGCAATCGTTGCAGCAATACTGGTAATGATTATCAATACAATTATAATTGAATATTTCCCATTGCATAAAAACACGTCACACTTCATTTCACGTTTGCTATTTAACACACTAACATTTATCGCTAGCACGTTAATCACGGTTTCTAATTAACCCAGAATGCCGCGTTGTAGTTGTATTCTCATCAACAAGACAACGACCAAGTCATAAAAATATTATTCTTAAATGTTGTAAATTTTAATTTTTTCTTTCATCTCCATCAATGGATGAATAAATGATAAAGATATTACCAGTCTTATGATGATGATTAAAGTGATTGATGGAGAAAAATAAAGAAGCTAGAATATTTTCTCTCTATGAATAATTCTCTAATGCACAACGCGTGACCACAAATCTACAACGTATCTCAGATTTCTGCATGCTTCACATATAGGCCATTTACTGTGCATTGACACGAATAAGAACATTTCTAAATGTAGAGTGAACCAACAGGGTGGGTGTGAATAATGCGATCAAATTAGTCTGAAGAAAATGAATGATGTACACTTGCAATGCCGTGATGCACTTACTAATTACATCGCATTATTATTTTCACTAGTTTAGAATTCTTTTATTTCTGTACCATGTATTTAAAGACCAACCCACGTTGATGTTGACAATATAGGCAGCGATTTTTATCTACGACTTTGCATCCGGCGCCTCGGCAAGTAGTAAAGTCAGTCAGGAGACAAAGCATATTTACATGCTACAAAATGCGCTTAAGAAGCCAATGAAAACTACAACGACACCAATACCACAACCTGAAGTTGATAAATTGACTTCATCAGGGATTCAAGATAGATCTGATGACAATGAAAATGTTTCATTGATTGATACCAATAGTAATCCTGATCCAGAAGATCGAAGTTTTGGTTTTCATTTGCCACAAATGAGAAGCCAAAGTTTGGAAAATTTTAAATTGAAAAAGAGATTGATGAACGGCGATGAAGATAATGGAGTGGAAGAAAAGGTCGAGGGCAAACAATTGTTCAGCAATCATGCTGTTGTCTACAGAGTACGACAAATGTAAGAACTTTATAAATGCTGATAATCTCAGAACTAATTATATATTTCCATTCTTATTCAGGTATGAACATCCGGATGATGATGAAGAATTTATGGAGCAGGAGTCTAGGCCGACACCATTCCACTTTGAATTGAAGACACCACATCCTGTGTCCTTCAAGCGTCCAAAGTTTCCACAATTGACTCAATACAGATATCCACATACTACTAGAAATATTCAAGATGTTATTAAATATTTGACCAACAATCCTGAAACTTCTAAACGTGGGATTAAATTCACTGGAGTTTATGTCAATCCAAAGAAGTATGAACTGTATCCGAATGTTGGTGAAATTATGACGAACAGCGATCGTTCTGAAATATCCAGTGGAAGTGAAGAGAGTGAAGAGGAATCGTCGGAGGCATCGGCACATTTTAGCATTGCTAATAACGATCCTTTCTATCAATACAAACCTAAACATCCTGCTGATGTGAACCTCCTTGCACCTGCTGATGTCAGGTATTGAAATGAAATAACTACTTGATTTTTTCTATCTAATGATTTGAAATTGTGATTGAAGTTTTACTCCGGATTTTATTGTTCATCAGATTTTCACCCTCAAATATGCATCGATACAATAATTATTTTGAATCGGCCTATCATCGACCAATGATGATGATGAACAGACCACCAATCCCACTTGAACAACCTTTTGATCATGCCGGTGCATATTCTGCAACTTATGGAAAGAAGAAAGCAAAACCATTCAGTGTGATGCTTGATATCTATCCTATAACCGATCTCCAGGAGCAACCACCTAGTAAAAAAGCTTCACGACCTAGACCACCCATTCGTAACCCAGAAGAATATCAAGAAACAAAAAGACCATCAGCTTATGGACGTGGTGGACGTTATTTTCCAATGAGTCATGTAGCAGCTGCACAACCAATCCCTGTCATCGCAGTACCAGCACCTCAGCCAGGAATGTCTGAAGAAGAGGAAAAAAAACAAATGATCTTTCATCTTAATCTATATCCTAGACGGAAAAGCAAATTTAGCAGGTACATAATATTCCAAACTTTGCATTACAATAATTGTGAAAATATTTAGAAGAAAAGAACATTTCTCTTTCCTGTTTAACACTTCTATATTATCAATGAAGACTTGTACTAGATTATGACTTCCAGTGATACTACGCAACTGAATGGAACATGTCAATAAAGTTTCACCACGCGGTAGATAAGAGCATTCAACGTTTTTTATGTCCGTCAAGTAGAATAGGCATGTGAGACTTTCACTAAAATGTAATAGTGTGGGTTGTATGGCGTGAATGATCAAAGCGAAATGTCAATGAAAACATTTCAATGATGCAATTGATGGATGAAATAAAAAAAAAAAGTTAATAAGTCAAAAAATAAAATACATATTTTTGTTTTTTTCAGGAACGATATATTGGAAAGATCTGAAATGATGCGGCCTGAAGACAGACAACAATTTGTGGAACAGGTCATATCACCTTTAACAACTATTACAAAGCAATTGAGTGTTCATAGTGCGATCGAAGACTCGAAATATGAGGAAAATGATTTACCAACAAATTTACCACTTACCAGATTTGAAGAAAGTTTTATAGAAATGCCGAACGAAAAAGATCCGTCGGATAATGAAGGAATGAAATCAGTACAGGAAGAAACACTTTCGAATCATCAAATAAATATTGAAGAAAAAACTAAGAATATTACCAAAGTGTCGGAAAAAATGAATGATGAAATAGCTGTTCCAACGACAACAATTAATGTAGATACTATTGAAGGATTTCAAAAATTTGCGGATAGCCTCGTAACATCCAATTGAAACATTGGAATTCCGATGTAATTTTTAAACATTCAACCATTAATAATAAAATAGGATGGTAATAATTGGTGACCTTTGCTACTTGTTTCGCGACGTGCGTAAAAGTGAAAGTAGGGATAAAAAAAAATTTTTTCTTTTTACAATGCATATTACATTTATCAATGAAAGTGTACTACTCATTTCTATAATGATGAAAGGAAAAAAATATGAACTGTCCTATATTATTTGCGTCGTTTCTATTTTTATCCCACATGCCAGCACGTGAAACTCATGAAACAGCTTAATTTTTTTATCCCTGTCATCAGTGAAACACTGTTTGATAATGAATTATTTTAACGAGCTTGCCTTGACATTTCTTCTTTTTTTTTATTCCGGCGTTCTACTAATCTCTAATTAAAATTTTTCGTATATAAGTCCTGGTGATGAACATAATAGCATGGAATGCATGTTTGTTTGCTTTGTTTTTATATCTTTTTTTCATATATAAATATGGTGAAATGTACAACTTTTTTTTACGTATTCGAACGTAATAACGAGTCTTAAATGCTAAATTTTATATTACAATTTGCCTTCCATAGCATAACTTACTTCCATTTTGTCATTTAATGTACATATAATCTCAAATCACTGCAATATCGTTGAAGATTTCTCAAATCTTCATCGATCACTCATCGGCTAAAGCACCTTGAAAAAGTCTTACTTGTGATTTCTTCTCTGTTCATTTTCTTTCTCATTGATGAGAACAAAAATTCTTAAATTACGTTCGGGATAATGTGCTGGGATGATAAAGTGTCGTATCAGCACCCCATTCATATGGTCCTTCATGAGGGCCCAAAGTGACCATTGTACCAGGTCCAAGTGTTCCCAACGTTGTATGTGATTGAGCATTAATCATTCCTGGACCTGATGAAACGTAACTTAGAGGCGGTCGGTTTTGTTCTCTGATTCGTGCGTGTTTGACACGTCTTTTATACCTGAAATTGAAATATAATAATATAGTAAAACATAAAGCGACATTAATCACTATCTTCAAGAGTAATTAAAACTCAAGAATAATAATGTGTACTTACTTAGAGTGCATGCAACAAAGCGTGCAACTGGAAATGATGGCGGCGACGCCAACTAGGCCAGCAATAGCGAGAACCCACATTTGAGTCATCGAAGCATCAGCACGAGCAACAAGCATAGCACAATGTTGCACTTTTTCTACATGAAATTTCTCATAAACTTTTTTCAACTCTTCATTTTTTGAATCTCTCAACAGCGCCTTCATTTCTTCTAAGTCATAAGCCTCACGACCGACCATTTGGAAGCACGAACTTGTCGATGAGAAATCCAATGAATTATCATCCTTGGAATAAAATTGCGTATCGTAAACATTCACAGTGATTGGAAGAGACAACGCTTGTTGAACAGCTTTCTCAAAGTCTTCAAGAGTTTTGCGTACTTCAATTGGCGGTTTTGAGAAGACAAATTTCAGCATGTCTCTGTCACGTAGAAGGAATATTCTTAATGTAACGTTTGTAGCTCTACCTGGTATTAGAGAATTATTAGCGGTTATTGGGATTTCCATGAAGCCATCCGCAAATCCTGACATAGAACCTGTAGTTCTCAATTCACCAGTTTTCGAGTTCAATGATAAATATGAAGGGATTTCTTTCTTCGACATTGTTGGCTCGGCCAACGATGTGAATGATATTTTTCCCATAATATAATTAATTGGAAGAGCATCAGAATCTTTGTCTTCTGCCTCTAATGTAATTAAACTTGTATCTATAGGCACATTTAATCTTACTCCAAGAGTGATATTGTCCTTTCTGAACGTAGGTTTATTGTCATCGACATCTAGAATTCTAATCAAAACCTGCCGCTCTGATGGATCTTGACGATTATATGGCTTTGGTATTACATCCGATTTTTTTAATGGATATTTGTAGCATTTTATCGTCAATAAATGACGCATAGACATTTCACGATCGAGTCTACCAGCTGTTTTTATCACCGCTGAATTATTGGCTAACCGTTGAATTGAAAAAAGCCCTGCTTCATTGCCATAAGTGATGACATAATCAATCATTCCATTATCACCAATGTCTTCATCGATTGCATCAATGACACCAACTTTCGTTTCTTCTGGAACCTCCTCCTGAACAGACAATTCAATTGGTTGACTGTCCAGGCTACGTTTGAAATGTGGTTTATGATCGTCAATGTCATTCACAATTACTTGAAGGACTCTTGACGCCTGTTGTGGTGGATCACCCAAATCTTGAGCAATTAATATCAATGTGAAACTGTCTTTGATCTCGCGATCTAATAATTTCTTTGTAGTTATCAGTCCTGTTTCACCATTTATTCTGAAAGCACTGGCATCATTACCAAAATTGCCGTCTTCCAAGAATTTAAAAGTAATTTTCCCATTTGGAAGATTTGGATCGTCTGGATCAGAAGCGACAACTTGAAACACTGGACTACCAATGGTCGAATTTTCCGAAATATAAGCAATCTCTTCTAATGTTGGACGGATAAATAATGGCACACCATCATTACTAACAACATCACCTATGTATAGAGTTAATAAAACGTCTGAATGAAGAACAGGATGCCCACCATCTTGGGCTCTAACGCGCATATTATAAGGCTCAATACGCCCCTTTCCTGTGAGTTTTTTTGCCGACATTATTTCACCCGTCTCATGATCGATTTTAAACAATCCGTTGGCCTCACCTTCATCAATTATCTCAAAATGAATCCTACCGCCTTTGCCCTCGTCCGGATCAGACGCAGTGATATTGACAACACTGACATTGGTCGGCGCATTTTCAGGAATTACAGCAGTGTACGAGGACTGTGGGAAAGATGGTGGATTATCATTTACATCAAGAACATCTACTGTAACTAGAACACGTGTGGTTCGTTGTTCAGCACCGCCTTGAGGCATATCCGATGCAATTACATAAAATCGTAACACTGATTGTCTTTCTCTATCCAAAGTTGTGTTCCTAGCGATTCCAATGTTACCACTGACTGGATCAATCTCGAATAAATTGGCATTTTCGCCAGTTAAAGCATAACGTACTTCGCCGTAACCCCGTTTTATTTCTTGTTCTGTGAATGAACTGTCCATATCACTCGCTTTCACATTCAGAATAATTTTCGCTGGTGTTGAGTCTTCCATAACTGAAACTTTGTAACTTTTTTGAGTGAATAACGGACTATTATCATTGATATCTTGCACTGAAACTATTACAGTTGCCTCAGACATTTTTCTAGTGATATCATAATCCCTTGCCAATGCACGGACTCTGAACTTGATAAATTTTTCAGTCAAAGATTCGTAATCAAGACGTTTATTCAAGACAACATTTCCACTCTGAACACCAACGTTAACATACGATTCTTCATCATTCTCTCGAACAAGTTCAAATCTCTGTACTGAATTTCCTGTAGATTCTTTCGCTGATAACATCAAGAGGGTTGTGCCCAAAGGTTGCTCTTCAGGTACATTAACACGAATGATTGGATTGTTTGCTGACCATCCTGGGTTGAAAAATATTGGATTATCGTCGCTGAAAGCTTGGATATAAATTGTGACTTCTGCCGTGTCAATCTGTATCTCTTTATCAACAATAGCATTCCTGTCTTCCGCTTGAACTGTGAGAATTATCACAGCTGCGACTTGATAATCCAACACACGATTTACAGTAATCAATCCACTCGTTGAATTTATTTTGAACGCAGTTTTATAATCGTACGGTGTTGTACTTTTCAATGCAACGCCTGTTTTATCTACCGCTTTTATCGGCTCTATAATCGAATACTCAATTTTTGCATCAGTATCTGGATCCAGTGCCAATACTTTCAGTACGGAGTCACCGATTATCGCCCGTTCCGAAACATAAACAAGATAAGTGGAGTTTGAAAATTGTGGTGGTTTATTATTCACATCAAGAATGTTAACAGTGACAGTGGTCGACGCTGTTTCTCTTACTGGTGTTCCAGAATCAACTGCATAAATTATCACTTCGTATTTATCACCGCCGGTATCTAAATCCAGTCGAGCATCAGGCGATACTGTTATAACACCTGAACTTGAATCAATCACGAAATTATCTTTGGCACCAGAAGCTATGTAATATTGTAAAAGACTATCGCGACCATCGGGATCGTTTGCGATTACTTTTATCACTTCTGTGCCAGGCGATGCATTCTCAAGGAGCCTCGCACGATAACTATTAGGTCCGGGTGGTCCACCTTTATGATTTCCCCGGAAAATTGGTCGCTGATTGCCTGGGACACCAACGCGAACTGACAGTTTTGCTTCTGAGTACAAAGGTGGATACCCAAAGTCAGTCGCACGAATATCCAATTCGTACAAACCTCTTTCTGTATCGCCAGATTTTGCTGGACGAATCATTGTTAATTCACCAGACGTAGGATGAATTTTAAATACATCATCGGTCATTCCATTATGTCGACTGATGGAGTAACTGATATTTCCATTTCCGTGTGCAGGCCCATCAACGTCAGTTGCTCGGACAAACAATTGGGGCTCAAAACTTGTTGCACCTTCACGCACAGTTCTGGTGTATTCTGCTTGCTCGAATACTGGTGAATTGTCATTAACATCGTCCAATTCGATGAGGACATTTACGGTGGAAACTCGACCACCTCCGTCTCTCGCTTCCATTGTCAAAGAATATGACTTTTGTGTTTCGTAGTCCAATAATTTTGCCACCCAAATTCCACCATGCATTGAATCAGTTCGAAATTTATCTGCACCAAACCCACGCAAAGTGTAAGTTAACTGTCCGTAAGAACCGCTATCTAAGTCGTTAGCAACAACATCACCGAACTTAACGCCTGGCTTCGCATCTTCACGTACAGATAATTTGTAAACAGCTTGAGTGAACTCTGGTGCATGATCATTCGCATCAAGAAGTTTTATGTGCACTCGGCAAAAAGCTGCAACGCGCTCACCCACTGATGCCGTTATATCGAATTCAATTTCACGTTTTGATAAATCATCAACATCATAATCAAGCACTCGTGGATCACGCACTTTTATTACAACAGGTACACGACCTTGAGCGTGTTCTGGAGTGACAGCAAATGCTCGACTAATGCCTGGATAACCCGGAGCATCTCTCAAAGAAAGCATAAACTTGGCATTATCGCCTACATCATCGTCACTCACGACCATATTCAACCCTGAAACCAATAGAATTATTAAAAATCACAATTCAAATGTAAAATTTATGGAATTTTCTCGTTGACCCAGAATATGAACTCACCAGGCAGTGGAGTATCAACTCCAATATCTTCTGATATTTTAATATTATAAAAATCTTCATTAAATTTCGGAGAAAGATCATCAACATCAGTCACAATGATCGTAACAACTGAAGTCATGGAATCAGCTGGTATCTCATCGTTGATCAATTCTGTGGCACGTACACGAAATGTATAAATACCACCATCATGAAGAATTTTAGTTTCTTCACGATCTAATGCCACATCAGTTGTGACAAGCGTACCAACAGTTATATCACCCTCGCGAGACGTTTTTAAATTAAAATGATTAGAGTCATCGCCTTCAAGACTAAGTAAAACAGGTCGTGATTCACCAGTGTCACCATCTTGTGCTCTTATTGTCAAAACTGTATGACCTGGTGATGTGTTTTCTGGAATTGCTGCGCTGTAAGGTGCGTTGAGAAATACTGGTGGTTGGTCTTGAACATCGAGTACATCGACAGCAACAGTTGCTCGAGCTTGTAATCGTTTCGCTACATCACTAGCACCATCAGTAGCTAATAGAGCAATCAAATATGAACTTCTCCGTTCATAATTCAATGACTTAACAACTCTTATTCTCACGTCATACTTTCCCTCGGCAATTTTCTCAGTTGTTACTTCGAATACAGAACATGTATCATCATCTATCGATGCGGGCACACACTTGACATCAACATCAGCGTTCACTCCACCATCATGATCAGTAACTGTGACGGTACCTTCTGGCAACAATAAACCACCGATATCAGCACTTTCGGCTATTCTTGTTGCATAAGGACGTCCATGATATACTGGTGGATTGTCATTTTCATCAAGCACCGCAATTTCACGTCTCAATGAAACTGTATTTGGTTCCGAGCCAGCAACACCCTCATCTGATAAAAAGAAATTTTATTACTACATCAAGTTTTTTTAGCAGGAAAAATTCTGTATGAAATTACGTTCATTCAATGAAGATTTACAACTTTCCACAAGTGAACATACCGGTTTCACAAGTAACATTCATGAATACTAGATCGTAATTTCTTGTAGAACATTTTTATGAGCTTTTGCAATTTGAAGAAACTTTTAACTACCGAAAAAATGTTTTGTATATTCTCGTGTGAATGATGATATTTTAGGATGGATTTTAGTACACTTGTTAGCTGTATATCAAGAGCATAACATCAGACAAATATGAAAGAACAATAAAATGGTTTCTAATAGTGATAATTAATTTTTTTTATCACGGTATTGAAGACGCAATAGCATGGATGGATAAAGAGCTGTTAGTTTCAGTTTTGTTTCCATAAAATCCATAACTTTTCATAGAGAATTGTATTCATTGACAATTGTGTGAACCAGAGCAAACATTGAATTACGTAAATAGTATTTTGCAAATGAATTCTTTTAAATGGAAACTGTAGCGTTTTATAACTCATAATTATGAGTACGCCTGTCTAATTAATTACGAGAATCACTGAGCAACACAATCTCCATGAAAGTATACTCTATAAAAATTTACAAGTAATAAACCGGACTCATTTCTCACATTTTTTTTGAGATACCTAATTTTCAATTCAATAAACTTTGAAATAAAAAATTGTTATTTTCGTCACTCTGTTTTCTCTCGTGTTCTTTTTTGTTTTATCTAATATAAAAACAAAATAAAGTCTGGTAAAATCTTTTCTAGTTCAGATTCCAAGTTTCTTATCCCGTTAATTCTAGTCCATAATTACCAGTGATGCTGATAATAACTTCGATGAGATCTTGAGTTTCACGGTCCAATGATTTTCGCAAAGTAACAATTCCATTTTCTCTATTGACTGTAAAATATTCTCCACTGATAGAGTAATGGAGTTTAGAACCCTCTGGATCTTCGCCCAGCAGTGTATAAACAGCAGCGCCTGGTGGTGTTCCCTCGGACACTGCCAATCTTGCCATGTCACCGCCATGAATAAAATGAGGTGCCCGATTGATCACTTGACCCCATGACGAGGTCAGCGACACGATCCAAATAAATAGGATCGTCTTCATTGTCACCTGAAAAAAGAAATAACAATAAAATATAAATATATTTGACAGTTCTAACCAGTTGGAATTCTAATTCACAAATATTTGTCCCATTCTTTCAACTTATTTCCATAACCAACAAGGAAGACAACTGTGTGGTCAAGAACTTGGTGTGTCTGCACACGCTACCGGTTTATTGCCACTAGTTTGCGGTCACGGAATTGTGCGATGGAAAAAGCCGTTAGAAATCAAACAGCCATTTCTGGATGTATCAGAGATGGTTCAAAACTATACCACTTCTATTTTATTCTCCCTAACGTTATCTAGTTCTAGATGTAAGAAAAAATTCATGTGAACTTTCTAAAACCCACGTAAATATCTTTGCTTATTATATATAACATAAAAAATATTTCTCCAAGTAAATATAGTCTTTTAAAAGCGACCTCGAAGCGCATTTTTATAATGTACAATAAAGTATCATCTAGAATAGACTAATAGAGAATAATTGCAAGTGACGAGACAGCGAAAGTCAAATTAAATTAACTATACACCACTTGCTTTTTTATGTCTTAGCAGTCAGCTTTCTATATAGCTGCATAACAGACAATATTAAAGGTCTGAAACTACAAAACAGACACAGACTATGTAAGTTGTGCAATTCAATTGTCCAGAATTAAATTAGAAGTGCGAATGTTGATGTGATACACTCTCAAGCACAATTGAGGTGAGAGTGTGATTTGAGATACCAGTTGAGAATGAAAAATAATTCTTAACTTCCTGGCTCTATATCCGCATATAAATAATGTAACAATATTAAGCAATAATTCTTTTTTTTTTCATACAATCTCGTATAAGGGATGAGCATCTCAAAGCTGTATATATTAGTCATGGATAGCAGAACAAAGACATTGAAAACGGTGAATAGCTATTGATGGCAATCTCTGGAAAATAAAATACAACCCATTGAACAAATGTGTTGGGGAAGAAGTAAACATGCAAGGGGCAACGTACCACTACAATGGAATATATACAGATATAATATTTATAATATTGGAATGAAAAGTGCCGTTATCTTATACTTGATGCCCATTGGCAATTTCTCTTGTCATGTAACGAATAAAATTAGCTCAAGAGGAAATACCATAGTCACATTCCGTAGTTCGACGGTAGAAAATTAATTGAAATCATCAGGAAATCATTGAAATAGCTTTCAATGAATTAATTAAAGGCTAAGACTGAAATTATTGAACGTGAGTTCATGATGAAATTGAGAGTAGTCAACCCCTGCAGGCATTGAAGTCTTCGAGGTCGACTGTAAGTATATATATGAACGTAATTTTCTTTCATTATTTTTTGGGTCCCAATGGTGTATACTATGCAAGGTAAAAACATGAGGTTCGTTTCTTGTTATAGTTGAAGTCTTCACACAACCAATTCACGTCCTTGCAATTTTTTTCTTCTCATTATTAAATTCAGTTTTTATGGAAGAAGACTCGTTTTCACTTGATCCGCGCAATGCAACTAAAGACATTAAGGCATTGGGTATGAACATGATTAACGGTCGCACGATCCTTCTAACTGTCACGATGAGGCCCCGGTTGACGCGACGGCCTCGTGTCCCACAGAGACAGTACACTTCGTTTTTTTCCTTCAGACTTTTTTTATTATTATTTCTTTTCCAATCCCATCAGGAACGAAAATGAAGAAAAAAGAACCGTTATAAAACGGAGTGTTGCGTTACGTGAGTGGAATGTCAGAATTAAAATACGTTTGCTTGTCAATTGATGAAACTAGAAGTGAAAATTGGTAATAACTATTGGGGCATTCAATTTATTGATTAAATTTCATTGTTAATTCACTTTCAATAAATTTTTTCGTCCATTTTTTTCAATAATCTTCACATTCTTTCTGACTCACCACTGCATAAATCCAAATGTCACAAAATTCTGAATCATCTCATCGTTATTTGAAGTCGTACATTTCACAATTCACTTAGATAAGACAAACACAAAGTGAAATGATAAAAAATTCGATTGCCGGTTGGCATAGAATTACACAATGATGTCTTAATTTCGATTTTGTTTAAAATGGAGTTAATGAAAAATGAAAAAATGGTGGTAAGACGTTTTAAAAAAATGTTTGTAAGTTGTATTTTATAAAAGAGAACCGGTGTCAGCGAGGCAATGGACAAGCGCACACTGCATTGCAAGAAGGTATGCGGCCTCAAGCCTCAGGGGAAGTGGAAGAAGAAATGAAACGGGCTAAGAGGGAGCGAATAAGAGAATACATATAAAGGTGAGTCTATACAGTCCATTCCTCGTAACTTCACTTCAGGTAATCGACGATCTTACTATATTCCAGGTGCGAGAAGGTTGATATACAAAGTGAAAGAAAAGAACAGAGAGGAGAAACAACACCGTTCACCTGGTGAGACGGCCACCAGTCACTTGTGATTTATGAGAAAACTAGACTACAGAGGAAGAAATATTTATAATAGTTGCATTTAAGACCCTCAAGGAATAAATAATAAATATTAAAAATATTTTATTATTCAGGTAAAATTGATTTAGTACAACTTGTTTTTTTTACTCATCAACTTTGTAATAAATATATTGGTAGTAAATTTTTTTTTCCAACTGAATTATTTACAAAGTAATTACTTGTAATATTTATGCATTAAAATTAATACTCATTTTTATATTTTATAATTTGTTTAATAGATTATAAAATAAATTGAAGGAAAACGCGACCTTTTGAGATTTGCTAATGCAAAACGTGGGATAGTAACAAATGATCAACGTTAAATCTGTTTCTGTAATTGAAGGAATGACTTAATAAAAAAAAACAGAGGAAAAGAGAGAAAGGCATAAGTTCAACTTGGTATAGCACGACTGCCTGGGAAATGTCGGGCATTATAAGCTATGTGATTACATGAGAAGATGCATAAGAGAGACATTATGAAGAGTGAAAGAGTGAAGAGGAATATCAAAATATTTGACCCATTTCACACGGTTTCATTCTTATTTCGTTCTTAATTTTCGTATGTTTTCATAAATAAATGAAAATTTAAATTATATTTAAATTAATTTTGCCACTTTGTAAACAATAGAAAATATCAAAACAATTCTCTTTTATTTTTCATGTTCACTTGTATTGACGACAACATCTGGGCAATCAATTACAGCCGTTGTAACCCATCCGGTCGTCGATAAATTTCCTCAATCGAAGCGAATTGTCAGGTCACAGTTGAGAATAAATAACAATAATAGTAGTGATGATGTCAATAATAATAATAATGGTGGCAATAATATAAAAAAGAACGTTCGTACGTATATACGTAAAACCCTTTTTATTTGATCAGCAATTTATCACGCCTCGCGGTCAAATCTCTCGTGTAATTTCCAATAATTTTTTTATCCCTTTTTACACGTGACAACGAGATCAATTTCACGGAGTACAAAATTTTTTATTGCAATTTTCTAGATCGAGTTCAGTAAAATATTATTCATAATAGTGAATAAAAGAAATAAAAATATATATAGGGTTTAGTCGAACCGTTTTCTTCTTTTCTATTGTTCATTTTTTTCTGTATTTTTACACATATCGTATCCAAAATAATCGTTACAACCATGTAAACATTTGTAAAATATAAATATTTATTTATGTACATAAAGTGCAAACGGTTGCATTTGTAATACTCTATTTACGTGGGAGGAGAAAGTATGTGCATTCACAGTTTTTTTTTCTTCTCGTCAATGAGCTAATAATGATTTACGTCACACATTTTATTTCACGCGTATAAAAAGGAGAAACAAAGTTACGTCTTCGTTCTCTATTTACTTCTTATTTCGCACGTTCTACAATCTCATCGTGACTTAATATAAATTCCTACACGTGAAAAACAATTGATATGACAAATGTTTTTCCTTTGTTTAAAATCAAATCAAAACGATAAATTATTTAAAAGATTTAACAAAAAAACAACAATTCGACTATACGTAAATAATTGAAAAAGTTCTAGATTTTTTTCTGAAATTCAACAATTCATTTTAATATAAATATGTAAATTTAAATATATCAAATTTATTGGACCATTTATAACATAAAATTTTTCATCTTCAACAACACATTCAAAAACTAAAATTATATCAATGCAATATTGAATAAAAATCCCAACTGTGCATAAATGATTCAACATTTGTCGTCGTTATAATTCGACACAGAATGTCGAATTTTCACCCAACTCATCTGTGCAATGTTTACATAAGTATATACCATCAACACAAAGAATACATCACTTAGAAATTCATGGGTACATATCCTACTCATATGCTAATAAGAAGAGACATTTATCGAGTCAATGAACGCAGCGCAATTGTTAAATACTCTACACAATACCAACAGGTAAAAATCCTGTTCATTAAATATAAACATAAACATAACAGACAATATATACACAAATCAACCTGATCACAAACTAATAAAAATTCAACACAGCACCAAGGTCTTAATGAAGGTGCACACAATCAAAAGCAGGAAAGAAATATATGAAAAAGGAAAAAAAAAAGGTAGAGACAGACTGTAAGAGAAAGGGAAAAGTGTGTCAGTATACCGTACAGGATCCATATACCTACATACAGTTGAAATACATAGGGTTAAAAAATAATCCACCACAGACTACATAACGGGAAAAATAAGAATACATTTATTCACATAAGAGTCCACATCTCTATCTACAATACTGATTACAAAAGCCAATGGTTCCTATAGCAATTGTGTGTTGCTTATCAATTGATGAGCGGAAGCAACATATGGCCTGACATTTTATTAGATTATCTCTTTCACTCGATTCCAGTGTTACAGGTGATTTATATACGTCGTCATTTGACAAGTATTCTCATCAGTGACAAAATTGTATTGTAGAGAAAAAAAAATTAAAATTAAGGTAAGTCAACATTTATTTATTTTTGTTTATGTGTGTTTGGTTTTTTTTCTTTTCATTCATCAAGTATATAAAAAAAAAAGTAGTTAAATAGTGTAGTTGATGAAAAATTAATTAGCATCTAGACATCAGGGTGGTTTGTAAAGACTCAAAGAGCCAACTCCAATCGTGCAGGAAACCTCTAATCCCAAAATGAGGCGGTTCTATCTACCCCTCTTACTCTTCAGTTCCCCATGCAGTTATGTGTGCAAGGGTATATGGATATGTGTGTATATATATGACACGCGCTATGTGTATGGTGATGGGGAGGGATGTAGAGAGAAACTTTAGTATAGGGGAGTCTTATATGTGCCCGATTACGGGGTGGAAACACTCACTCGGGCTATTGGTGCCCCTTATATGACGGGGGTCGATGGGGGAAAAAATAAGGAGGGGGATATGACGATGTTGGAAACTACCCCCTGAGTATAGCTACTAGTATATATGCCTCGAGAGACCCTTAGCACATGCACAGTGACGAGTTGTACCCTGAGTTCATCGGTTCGTCGTCAAGGCGCATCACAATCATTTCGGATTTTTATTTTTTATTTCTTCCTTCATTTGTTTTTTTTTTTAATGGGATTTGAGTAATGTCGGTTGATGATTGAAGTGTAGAAATTCATTTTAAGTGCAGTTTTATTTAGTTATTGATTATTAATGTGAGTTTTAATTGATGATTCGAATTTTAATTGATGTTGAATTGTTTGGAGTGGAATAATATTTTTGGTATTTATGTTGTTTTTTTTTCGATATGTTTAGAATGTCTTCGGAGTATTCGTTCTGCAGTGAGAATGGATTTGATGAACTTTCTAGTTCGTCAGATTCTGGTTTTGATGTGAGTTTTGAATCACCAAAACACGAAATGACAACTGCTGATCAATTATTTGGAACATTGAAGGAGGATAAAAGAAAGAAGACGAGAAGTACTCGTTGCAAAAGTCCTACTCAGGTATTGTAAATATTTTTGTTATGAGAAACTTTCACTATTCCGGAAGAATATAAGAATATTAAAAATAATTATAGAGTGGAAGCCGCGGTCCTGAATATTTTATGTTTCCGCATTTGAAGAGAAAAACTTTGGAACATATATTAAATCCGACTGAAGTATTTCCTATTTTCTCAATGGATAATTTTATAATTTAGACAATATTTGACAATAGCCAGAACCAATTTGTATTTCCTTACCAATTATTTTTGTCCAGTAGAAAAATTTTAATATCCGGAAAATTGAGATAGAAAAAAGATTGCAGAAGATTACAGAGTAAAATTCCACTTAATTATTTTTGATCTTTCAAATTGTCTATACATTTTGAAAAAAGTTATTCACATCCGGTGAAAATTTCAAACGAATGTATCGAATTGTGCCGAAAATTCTTCTAGGGTCAAATTAGGAGAATATCAAAATAATTTTCAATCTCTTGACTATTTTGTGACTCACAGAACAAAAATTATCTCCATCCGGGAAACATCAAATAAAATTATAGAGTAAAATGCTAAAAAAAAATACTATACTTTTCAAAATAAGTGTGTTTAGATCCCAAAAAATGCCACAAATAAAATTGAACAAAAATTCAGAACTAATGGAGAAAGAACAAAAAAATAATTAAGAATATAAAATAGAAAAAAATCACATCATCCCTCGCCTATCACAATCAATTTTCATCTTCAGGTTTTACGTTTGAAGAGAAATCGTCGAATGAAAGCAAACGATCGTGAACGTCATCGGATGCACACCCTGAATGATGCATTGGAACGATTGCGCATGGCTCTACCAACATTTCCTGAAGATACAAAATTAACAAAAATTGAAACTTTGCGATTTGCACACAATTATATCTGGGCATTATCACAAACTTTAGGTAACACTGAGTCTGGTGAAATAACTGTTAATGTTGGCAATGTAACAGTTAGCATAAGCGATACTGGCAATATGATAACATCATCAACTGGTAGTTGCGCAGTTGCCGCACAAAAACGTCTTGGTCCTGGTCACAATGCATTTCCATATCCGCAAGAGAGATTCATGCCTGAGTGGCAAGAATATGATTGTTATAGTGATCAAAGTATCAGTCCACCAATGCAATATCAAGCAACGTGTTATGATCAACGAATGTACGCTCATCCACAACATCAAATGAATCAGCAACATCTAATGGCTCATCACAATAATATGTATCAGTGTCTTTGAGGCAATGTGATTATTTCAACACTTTGTTTAAAGTTTAATTATGTGCAGTGCAGTTGATAAATAATTACACCTAAAATATCAATAATTAAATTAATTGTGGTTGTAAAAAGACAAATTGTCAATAGAAAAAAAAGCAGATGAGAGTATGGTGTAATGAGGAATGTTATCTACTTTTATAAGAGATTAATTATTTTATTTATCAATTTGTATGTAAGGATTTTTGACTGATTGAAAGAAATGGATTTTTTCTTTTCACATGAAGTCAAATTAATTTGGTGTAGTAATAGTTCCTCGCATTTTTTTTTCTAGTCAATGAATATTTTGCTCAAGCAAATATCATATAACAAAGCCATACAACGATCTCAATTCAATTTGTTTTTTTTTTCTCTAACAAGATGCAACAGAGACGCACAAAAGTTAGGATTAAAATTATGTTTAATGATAGAATTAATAGAAATAATATCTTGATGCCTCTAAACAGTGCTCTTATGAACAAATAAATAGTAAAATAAAAAAACATTGTCAATTCAGGGAATATATATTTGTATATTGTACAGAAAAAAAAAATTAATATAGAATTTATATTTCAATAAAGACTATTTTACAAAAATATAAAAATATTTTGTGTCATAAGTTCTTTTATTTGTTAGTGTAAGTAATTTTATTTTAAGGATTTATGAACCGTTCATATCAATCCACTTTACAGGAATGAGAACTGAGTAGGCCAATGAATTCGTGCACGTGCCTCGGCACGTGGCTTCTTAGCTTTTGTCAGAATCACACGGTGGGACAGATGTATCACAAAATCGTTTTACTTATTATATATTACCTACCACATAATCTATACTCAACAATTTAATCCGACGGATTACAATTTTGTCATGTAGGTACCAAGCATTTTTGTGTATGAAATTATTTCACACTCAACTTTTACTATAGTTATTTCCTCAAAAATCTTAGCAATCAATTTTCATTTGCAGAATTTGTAAGATTGTAATATTAAACAACTGGAGTACATTAACGTAATTATCCCCAATTCATGATCAAGTGAATGCTAATTGCAATCATCTGCATCGATGATTCATCATTCATCACCAATGTCTAAATTCTCCAAAGAAATTTATCTGCATCCAAGGATCCAAGCAGTTCATGACTCTGAATTGACTGGAGTCAATTTCTCCAACTATTAATGAATTTAATGTAACAGTTTGATGGGAAATTATGAATTCAGATGAACCTGAAATGATAGAAAAAAATTGGAGAAGTCAATGAAAAATCTTTGAAATAATTTAGAGAACAACTTATTTAAGTCGAAGACATCTACTGATATCCAACATGCAACGTATAATCTTACAAACGAATCAATCTTATTGGCTAGTTTATCATCCGATAAAATATAGTATCGATTATTCTATATTTATACACACATGATAGACGCAATTGTCTTGACAAGGGCTGTCAGCTTGTACAACTCAAGTATTGGCATAATAAACATTTGTGATATCTGTCACAGGCTCTCCATCAACGTTGGTATATCAAAACACTTCTGTTCATCATAGAATAATCGCGAATGGAAAGAAAATATTTTTCTGAATTTGCGCAATAATATTCGTTTGCTTTTCACAGATGCAACATGAAGAATATCAATAAGAAAAAGGGTTTTATAGCTGAATAAATTGAACAGTCATGCAGAATATATTATTGAAGCTGGAATAAATGTCGTCGCTTATTCAATCAATAGATACATAAATATAAGTGTGGATACATTGAATTCGTCGCGCAATTTGACCCATGATTGATTCTGAATACGTGAGCTATTTGCAAACAAACTTGCAAGCTGTATCGAATCCGTTAGTCCACGCTCCATCATTTTTCCCCAAATCTATCTCTTTTCACTTTTATCCATCATGTTGTTGGCTAATAATTCCCTACGATATATCTCATGTGTACACATCCAGTAAACAGAATAAGAGAGAACAAGAATGAAATAAATGACAGACGGGCTTTGCAATAAAGGTGTTGGGATTTGTTGGGGGTTGTCCCTCAACAAATTTTTTTTTTCTAAAAATATATTATTGACTGGCGAAGAAATAAAAAAAATTAGTAATAGGAAAAAAAGACAAAGTTTAGGGGAATTTATTTTCAACAGAGATATTTAAAAATGATAAAAATTGTTGATTAAAATTATTGATGTTTTTTTTTTCAGGAAGTTGTTGGTATATTGGACAGTGATTTTGCGTGCATTTATCGACCTCTTGGCTGGAGGTCGTTACCGTCGAGTGCACATATCGATCGTTGCGAGGAGAAGCTCCTGCTGCTCATTGTGCAGGGGTGCTGGTCTGTACGGTGACATACTGGTGGCATAGGTGAACCCCCCCCAGCGTAGTCATTGAGGGGTGTAGAGACACTGCGATATATACTGTACAGGACGAATGGAAAAGAAAGAAGAAAAAAATGACTGGTGTATATACAGATATATATTTATATTTGAAATGATGCAGGAAGGGACAGAAAGTTGTTTCCCTAATTCATGGAAATTCGTGAAATTACCCTGACCAATCGTTTTGAGCACTTAATCGATGATTAATGACTATGACTATTTTGAAGATATATCGAAATTGACGAATAAATTTCCTCCCTATATATAAAATTGTTTCTATCGATTTTGTAATAATGAAAAAAAATTTAATGTATATATTTATATGATGGAAAATTGTTGAGAGTTTGATAAATTGTAAGGAAGAAATTATTGAAGAATTGTAACAGCAAGTATGAAAAGAGTTTTTCATAATAGTTGTGAGATTATTAGTTATGAAAGTGAATTGTTGAAATAATCTTTGTATAAAATTAGTTTGTAGACAAAGCAGTTTCTTTTGTGATAGTTCTTGTGTTGATCATAGGCAAAAGATTGCGAATGTATTTTGATTTTTTTGACGTAAATTCTTCACAACTTATGTTAATCCCAAGGAAAAAATGATAAAGGGAGATTTTTTTTCATTATTATTCAAGGAATGAAATGAATATTTGTGGTAAATATTAAGTGTATTGGTAAAAGAGATGATCCTTAGTGATAATCTTCATATTTTCACGACTTACTGCAGATTTGCAGTGGATACAGATTATTATTTTTTTATTCCTTCAGTATGAAAAGTTCATGTCCAGAACGATAAAGAATCTCATTGGTCAGTTAGATTAGAAATAATTATGAGAATTTGTAAATGTAATGATCACTAAAAAGTTCTTCAATTTTACATTTCCAGCATGAAAAAAAAGTATTTTACTTCAAACAATTGAACACTTTGGCATAATTTATCAAACTAATTAATCTGAGTATTCAACAAATTTTTCATGTCTAACAATTTCAAAATTGTAAATTAAACAAGACAGAATTTTTGAATAATCATTTAATGTCCCCCTTTATCAACTCAACAATTATTTATGGTTCTAACCAATTTCACTCTGGTCTATACTCATAGAAATAATCAACTTTTGATTCAATCAATGAATAACAATTAATTGTTGTTTAATTCAATCAAATCCATATAATTAAACTCTGTAATATTCTAAAAATCAACAAAATAAAATCCTAACATAACTTTCACAAATACCAAAACAAAAAATTGAATAATGAAGTGATAAAAGTGCAATTTAGCAGCAAACATCACTTGATATCATATTTCAGCATCTGTTTTGAATTTCTCTTCGTATACATAGACATAACCATCAGAAAAGGTCCATTCGTCATTACTATACATATCCTTACATATACACATACATATACACATAAATACCATATTGGAGTGCAGAGAGGGTGGTATAGCCGCGGCTTTTCATTGAAACTTGGCATTTGCAGGCCTTTGTGGTAAGCCACGAACAAAGAGTACAGGACCACCATGGCACGGGTCCATCATCCCTGTCAAAAACGCATACACGTATATGTACACTTCGATATTTTCTCCTTTTTTTCCATTATGTCTTCCCCAAAATATGGAAATTTCGTTTGTTTAATAAATCCTCTGAATCCATGACACAAATACCCATCGTAAACATCCCATCATTTCTCTTCTCAATTTCTTGAAAAAAAAAATCTATAACAAAAAAAAAATAGAAAATAATTGAAATTATTTCTTGAATATAAAAAAAATAATGAAAGGTGGTAGCAAAAAATTTTTGCACTTTTATATATGAATGGCTTTTGGGGTGAAAAAAAAAAGGAATTATAAAGGTATAGGTGCAATGGTGTATGTGTATATGTGTGAGTTTGACTTGCACGATAAAAGTGTCGTTGAGCGGTTGAGGGGCAAAGGGACAGATGTCTATACTGGGGGCAGGTGTAAGCCGACGTACGCGTGCCAACCAACCCCCTGCCGCGTTGCCATTCAAGACTATAATTTACTTGAAGAATGACCCTCCCTCTCTTTTCCTCCCCTCACTTCACGATACCATGCAGTATTCGATTGCAAAATTCAACTCCAATGAAGTATATTTGTATGTGTATTACAATTGACAATGCCATTACATTTTTACATTGAAATGCAATGTCCAATTGGTAAGAAGTTAAAAAGAACTCTGTTCATAGAAAATTTAATAATTGTACAGTTTTTTTTGTAGGGTTTGTAATTTATTGCAATCATTTATTTGTAATTTTAATTTGTCAATAGTCAAGGGCAAATTAATTTGATACAAATGAAAAAATAATATTGTGAAAATTATATACAGAAATTTGTGGGATTTTTCTTGATAATTTTTGCTCACAGAACAACATTGGAAATTAATTTTTTTGTGTTGTATTGCACACAAAATTTTTGTTGAATACGAATAAAATAAATTTCAAATGTCTCAACAACACCACAATTATACAATTTGTCTTTTATTTTTTTTATATAAATTGCACACTCAAGAAAATATATAAATTTATAATCTCACAGTTTATTACACTCTGTTACACTTTCAAAAATTCTGAATGACAGTAATACTTCCCTTATCACACTACATGATAAAAAGTATAAAAAAAAGAACACAAAGGAAGGAGGGTGAGTAATGTAAAGAGGTCAGATAAAAAAAAAGCAGCGGCGAAAAAAAAAAAATTTATTGGACTGCTAGGGCCGACTTAAGCTGGATTACATGCGTAATGGATTTTATCTTGGATTGCACACTACACTTCGCATTTTATCGCGGCAACAGGAGGGTCAATGGGTGGTGCAAGAGGGGGAGGAAGCGTTATTTTAGTAGATGAAAGCACGGATCAAATTCACCTACATCATGTTCGAATATATAATACATTTCATATACTTCAAACTTCAAACGATTGAAATTACATACATAAATCGTTTTCTCTTTTTCCATTTCTATTCCGTTATTTCATTATTATTATATTATAAAAAATTGATTGAGTGCATTCAATTTTGTAACATTTTGTGGCAAATGGCCAGTTAGTATCAAATTACTACAATTTCTGTGCAATAATTTCAAATTAGCTGCTAGCAAAAAAAAAATGCATTCAAGTAATTCAATATTATTTTTCTTTCTTTCGTTTTCAGAAAAATCTCTCACTGGAAAATTCCTTTATCGCCATTATTTATGCAGTAATTCGATACATTCTACAAAATTGAACGAAAAAATCTTAACATAACGATTAATAGAAGAAGAAAAAAAAAAAATAAATATTACACAATAAAATATTTGAGTAATCGTTTTTTTTTTTCTTTTAAATATTTCTCCAATTTCACCGCAAATATGCACGAGTGTTATTCCAACACTTTGCAGTTTATATACTCTACTAGTATGTGCATGTATATTATATATAATATAGTGTATACCAGTAGTCAAGTGGCATGAATTCCATCCCCGTCAGGAAAACGTCACCACCCCCATTTTGCCCAATGCCTCAACGAAAAACCTTACTCGACCATTGCCCAAGCCCCCTTTCAATATATATATCCTTCTCAATATATATGTACATACATGCCTCGAGCTACCAGGCAGCAGCTCATTAAACACCCACGGCACCCCTCGAACGACCCACACCCTGATTTAACTATTGTTTAGGGTGCGCCGGTGTTCGTATAACCCCCTCGAATATATCTATGCATATATATATATATATCTGTGGTACGTACATGCACATATCACGACGAATAGACTTCGTACCGAAGGATTGGGGCAAAGAACTCAGCCATCTGTCCACATATAATACATTCATATATTTTTGTATTTGTGTATATGTGTATATATATGCAAGTTAGAAGTACGAATTGCAGTGGCTCTTGTATTACTATTATTGTTGTTTTTTCTTCTTTTTTTTTTTTATTCAGAGTTATATACTTAAAGTCATAAAAAAAATTTGATGGACGAAAAATTCGCTGTGGGGTTTGAAATTATTTTAAGGATGATGGAGACGAAAAAATTGTTTTTTAGATTGGGGCGCATTGTCATGAGGAAATTTTCTTTAATATTTGAATGGATGTGGGCTATTTGCGTGACAGGGTAAACACGAAAAGTGGTGTCACGTGTGTGGATATGAAATATTGGTGATTTACAAATCTTTTGTTATTGTTCGATGTTAATTGGGGATTATTATTTGTTTTAGATTTTATAAGTGTGATTATGATTACAATTGTTTTGTGTTTGGTTTGTTGGAAAGATTTTTTTAATTATTGTGAGTTCAATGATTTTGTATTTAATTGACATTGTTGGTGAATTTTTATGTTAATATTTAAAAATCACTTTTCAAGTCTTGTAAAAAAGTTTATTGAAATAAAAATTAGTTTTGTAGGTTAGATAATTTGATGTGATTAAATTGTTGGATATCTAATAGATTTTTATCTTATTTAATTGATCATTTGAAATTGTATTATTTTATTATAAATATATAATTTAATAAGTTTGTATTTATCATTTTAAATAATTAGATTGATGGCCATTTTATATTCCTTTAATTATTTATAATTATTGTTTGGAACTCTTTGAATTTTTTTTCCCTTGGGAATATTTTTGATCCCAAAGTATAATCGTTCATAAAATTGCAGAAATTCTTTACAGTTGAGATTTTTAATTCAAAATTTTCATGGTTCATTTTTCGAAGTAAATGAGGAGTTAATTTAATTCTCGTCTATTCAATCTATTTATCGCTTTCATTTTTTCTCACGTGAGAAGGAGTTTTCTAGAAGTATCATTTACTGGGTGGAGAAACATATCAAGAAAAAAAAATGTTTTCACACTAATTTACAAGACCCACCCACGTCAAAGTATCATACACACATCGAAACCATATATACAGATATATATAAATGTAATATATTTTACAGTAAAGTCCTTTCATGGCGGCATCGTTCCCTTTGAAATATATTCTCTCACCACTAAAGCGGTAGAAGATCTTAAGAAGAAGGCGCGGTTATTTCACCCCCGGGATTTTCGCGCTCTTGAGTCTCATATCTCAAGAGTTTTATTAAATATGAAAATAAATATATAAAATAACTTTTTTTTTCTCTCCCTCTTTCTTCTTTGCATTTCCATACAATTTATCCATTATTATGATACGATATATTGAAAAAGAAATATAAACGATACAATCAACAATTGAATTATACCTACATTTTGTCAATTTGAGCGTGAGACTTTGAGAGTGAATTTCCTTTCAATCTGGAAAAAAAAATATATACAAATAATTTTTAACTGACACGGAAGTCCCCTTACAAGTACAAAATAAAAATTTTTGATTCCACTTCAAAGACTGTGCGATAGCATTTTCCCCCCCATTTTTCAATTAAATATGAATGAATGATATATACAACCGGAAATCTCAACGCGTGGTTTCCTGTATCCGGTTGAGCAAAAAATAACAATTTTTTTTCGATATCCAATTCGTTTGATCAGGGGATTTTATACCTTCGTGTAATTTTTTTTATTGACTTTCCCTTTTGGCTTCTGCTCTTTCTCTCTCCCTCACTGTTCATATCAAGTTGAGTGTGTAAATACCAAGAATCACATACGGACATATTTTCAAAGAGGGACATCAAATCAATTGGATGCGCTCCGACACCCGGGCCCGCACACTCTGCACCACATATATACAAACTCGTGTAATTTCAAGGTATTTATCTTTGTCATTTGACATGACTTGTGTGATGGTATATAATTTTGTCATTATATGCATAGCAATGATTGGTTTATTAACGTTTTAAGTATGAACAGTCACAACCTGGTGGAAGTAAAAAAAAAAAAAGGGAGAAAAATGAAAGTTTGAATACTTTTTTTTCGAGTTAAAATAAAAATTATTTCACCAATTGTTTCCTGCTTCAATTTAATCCTCGTACTTGTCATCCATTTCAGTTTAACATTATCTAATTATCAATATCCCCTCCATCAAATTAACAACAATAAGAAAATATTCATATTAAAAATCATCAAAGTTGCAATTTGCTTTTTTTTTTGAATTATTTAAACATCCTGAAACTATTTGAAAAGATATTTTGGTAAAAGAAACCAAACATGATTTGATATTTTAAAAATTGTTGATACTTCATCAATTCAGTTAAGAATTCATTGTTATTATTGTATAGAAATAATATAAAATCACACATCAATAATAAATTAATAACAGAAAAAGATTTTTTGATTCCATATCAAACAAGGTGATGATTTGTCGAGCGTTAAACAATTTTATAACATTCTGATGTTTCATTTATTCTTCATAACTTAAATTGGTCGACTATTCACATGGCATTTACTTAATAATACCAAGGAAAAAAAAATTAAAATATTAAAATAAATTCACATTATATGATTATGTAGCCATATTCCCATGATCGACTGTAATCTTCCTTTCGCGTGTACTACACTCTAATATCAAAATAAAAAAACTCTCTAAACAATGTTGCGTGTCAGATACGTGTTCCGGATATTTTGCAAGTGTCTATATAACACAAATATATACTTGGTATATGTTTAATTGAACAAGGAGGGCATTTATCAGTGTGGCACTTCAGCCGCGTGTCTGACACGTGCACATCACGCACTTTTGGCTTACGCCCCGACGCTTTTACTCACCGCATACGTAATATGTATTTATATAGACCAACCTCGTGGATTAAATAATGATATGATATCGCAATTGTATATATGAAGTACCTCATATAACCAAAGAACGCATCCCTTTTTAAGAAAATAAATAGACTATAAAATAATAATCCATTTACAATATATTTTATTAGATAAATTGAAGTCGCGTGGCATTTTAAGTGTATTTAAATACCTGAAAATTTTTTTTCAAAGACACTTTTATCACACAGATGTCATACCAGACTGACAATACAATTAAAAAAAAATTTAAGTACATTTTTTTGATAACAAAAAGGAATTTTATCCTCTTGATAATTTCATTCATATACAATTTATATTTCCCCCACATTTTTTTTTTTGCAAGAATTTTTGTCACACTTAATCAATCACTTTATTCTTTGTGCTGTCATCTTTGCATTAATATTTTCGTGTGAAGAAGATAGTGAGAAGTATCAGAACACGTGACTTAAAGAGGGTTCGTGTGTGAAATTTCACGCTGATGAAATTGATCGTTGGCACGTGGAACTTATTGCATAATACATACAAACACAAATTTATATATGTAATGTATATTGTGTTATATGTAATTGAGATATCATTGGTGCTTTTGTGTAAAGCCACATTTATATAATCGAAAAGTATTTCGATGTAGGGGTGAATTTTTCTAATTTGAAACGCGTGTCAGACGACTCTTATCCCATCCGCAAAATTATCCACGACTTTCACGCCCTCGCACGTGCCGATTATTTGTTATCCCTTACGTATATAACTAACAAGTTAACGCTTAGTCGTGGGACAATACTAGAATGAAGAAGAAAAAGAAAAAAATTTATAGTAATAGTAATAAATTAATTTGAATTAATTAAAATTGTTTTGATTTATGTAAAATCTTTTAGTAATTTTTTACAGTGGAATAAATATTTGATTAGTTGATTCCATTTCTTTTTTCTCTTTTTCTCGTCTTACTGTGGGCAAATATATCATATACATGTGTGTACACTCGGATGTTCAAATGTGGACATTGAACAAATATTTGCGCGCCACGTGAATAGCCCTTGGCAGTTATTTTATTCATCTACTTCCAACCTCTTAATTACATCAATTGCATTCGTGTAAATAAAATAAAAAAATCTCTTTTAGGCGGTATGAATTAATGGAAGAAATAGTATTTATTTATATAGATGAATGAATTGCAGTACTTTGTGTACAATTTATTAGCGTAGATAATTTAATGTTAAAAAAAATTTACTGGGGATTTTTTTAACAGAAATTGAACACGCAAGGGATAATTATTATGCCAAATTTCTCCTTTTTTATAATAAATAATTCATCATTAATTTTTACTACGAATTATCAATTTGATTTATTGATTAAAATTCCATCTTTAGAGTATTGACAAAAAAATAATACAAAAAGGCTTTTGAAATACTTTATTGTACGTTAATAAATGAAATTGTCTGAATTTAATGGAGAAATATTTTAGGAATAATTAAGAGCATATTAAATATGATTCCGGTAGCTATTAGTGATGTATAAAGCAGATAGTTCTTCTTTTTTTGTTTCCTTTCAGCAAAATCATTGGACTCACCAGGTGAGGCAACCGGAGCGAATAACACTTTTTGACGTTTGCACACACGCCACAGTGCTTCAATAATTCCTGTCCCCTATTTTTCTTGCTCATACGCTGACAACAAATACACTCACTAACAATATATGATCCGCTTGATCAGAATCTCCCTGCATTAATTTCTGGTTACTGTACTATTACCATTATGCGATCGCTTTTTCTATACCATTGATAGCACTCGATATATTGTTTCACTTATCTTACAAAAAGAATCGAGACAATAATGCAAAAGAAGATACACAATAGAACCCACAAATTTTTTTTTCTCTGCTTCAATACAAAGTTTTGTTTTTTTTTACTGTTGTAAATACAAAAATGTTTAGAGTTACTATTTAAACAGATAATTTTGATTGAATAATACAATGAAAAATTGATTGGCAATGTAAGAAGAAATTCAAAGAAATTTTATTAGTTTACACAATTTTTAAAAAATATTTATGACATGGGAACATAAAATTTTATCATCAGTTTTTGTACTCTATGAGTTATGTCAAAAATCAATTTATGTTTTTAAATTTACAACAAATATAGACATGAGAAAACAAGAAAAAAGTAAAATGATAATAATAGACATAAAAATAATTTTCTCTTCATCTTTTTTTTTCGTCGAGTGACTACAAATTTATTTCTTTGTCTTGATGATTGAGAGGGAAAATTGACGATATTCCCTTGACAATTTCCATGCATTATTTTAGCCCCTCGATTTTCTTTTCTTATATATACATTTATATATAGATATATATATATAGACATATATAAACGTACATGATCATTATCTCTTTAACAAATGTAACAATGAGTGATCGAAATTTATATCAAAGGCAATCACAATATTGTCTCATGTATCGAAATAAATCATTTGTTTTTATTCACAATATTTCACTGTGTCAATTATTCAAACAAAAAAAAACATTAACAAAGATAAAATAAAACTGTAATGTTAAATTATTTTTTTCCAGATACTTTGATACTGTAATTGCTGTAGAGATGTTTTGAATCATGTCTAACTCAAGGACTTCCAGCCGGTTAAACCAGTGTAGAGCAGATGTATGAATGTACAAAGTGTATCAAGACCCCACACACACCATCAGTATCGTCCAAGTATAAACGTTTCATCATAGCTGGAGCTACTTGAAAATTAAGTGGACCATCACATTCGCAAAGTGAAACAGTTGCTTTATATATAAAATAAAATACGTTGCGATAAAAATAATACACAAAGATAACAATAACGTGAAAAAAAAAAATAAACGTAGACACGCGCCAGTGGCTTCTTAATTCACTAGGGGATCCAAGAGAAGAGTACGTAAAAAAAAAAGTAGAACACCAACGAAAAATTGAACAAAATTAAATGCATTATTTACAAACAAAAGAATGAACTTTGTGCTCAAATCGAAATGTATTTTATTTTCATTTATTTTTTTTCTTTTAATGTGCGAATAGGGAAAAAATGTTCATCCTGTCGTTGATCCCCCCTCCACCCCCTTCTTCTCTTCCCGGGTGATGAAAATTCGTCAATCCCCAATACATAAATAAGTTCAACGATATTTTGGAAATCCCCAAGAGATATAAGAGAAAAAAGGAATAAAAAATTCTGTTGGTCTACGCGAAAAATATCCTTTTAGGGACGTCTGTAAAAATGTATCCAACTCCCCCTGTGCACACAACTCAGTTTGATTCATCTCCCTTTGGTGACATTGCACGATTTTTTTTTTTTATCTATTCGCTACCTGCCCCCGACTTTGTGTCCCCCAAAACGTCTTTCCGGACGAACGCCCATGTTGAATAGAATTTATGCAATATATATACACAGAAAATGAAATGGAATTGGGGCCCGAGAGGTGAATGGTGGAGTATAAGGAGGGTGCATCATCGTAATCCTGTTTCTTCATGATGATGGACTTGAACGCGCCGGTTGTGCTAACGAGTTGCTAATGCGATCGTCGATAAAATACATTTGCAAATCGATTTAATGCATCAATTATTTCATACATATATTAACATATTTTATAATTAATTCATTTAATTTTTGTTACTTGCAATCAAATATTTTTCCAATTTTTTTAAGTATTATTTATATTAGAAATGTTTAAGTCGATGATAAAATTAGAGAATTTTTATGACGTTGATGTTATGAAACAAATTCATTTCAATTAAAAATTTTTATCTTCAAGAGTAACATTTTTATCAAATCACTAATTGACATTTTTTAATTATTAAATTTATCACTCTGCTTTTTTTTTACTTGAATTTTTTTGCGTATTTTTTGTTTAATGTTCTGCAATGATAAACAATATCCAAGTCAAAATCAAATAAATTCATATACTATTGTGCTATTTTATGAATATAAACAAGACAAGTCACAACTTTGATTCGTTAAAAGTTTGAAATAAAGAAAACTTTCAGTAAATCATATAAAATAAAATTTCTTCTAAACCAGATCATATCATACTGCTGAATTTTTTCACAACACTGATCCTTCATTCATATTCTCAAAAAAATTCTTTATTCATCCAAATTTTGACAAAAAAAAATGATTTGATTAGACCAACTGGCGTTTGATTATCAATTGGACTGTGAATAATCGCAATCTCCACGATTAAATTTCTACAACAGTGCACTCTGACAGTTATGCTAATCGACTTGAATATTAAATGAATATTTGAACAATATTCAAGTCAAAATGTTTATCATAAACTCTCATCAACTCGTTATCCCATCTTAATTATATATCAGACTAATACATTGATATAAAATCTTTAATGAAGTATGCAAATCAGTTTAATTTAGTTCTGGTTCTTTTTTTCTTCAGTTGGTGTTGAAGAGGAAAATTTATAGACCACCATGAAAATTCAACTGACCACGTGGGCCCTTTTAACCCCTTGTTGAATTTAAAAAATAAAAATAAAAAACCCCAAACGATATTTCGTCATGGTGTTTCAAGGGATTACACGTCGATTACAAGGATTAATTTTAAACTCTCGTCTTTCTCATTGCTGTGACCCTTTTACTTTATCTCATACAATATATGTATATATAAACTTACCAGCACTCGCGTATTGCCATCATCAACAACCCTTCTTTTACTGTGGGTTACTCCATGGTTTTACAATCAGTCATCTGTGCTGTGACACGCAGAAGGGGTTGGCCTTTGCCATTTGAAAGAGCGGATTAAAAGCAACGGGACACATCTTTCCACGTCTGAAATGACGTAGAAATACATACTGCATATTTATATATATATATATATATATATTTGATTGATGCCACTGATATTCCTCTCTTTTAACATATACACCCATTGACAAAAATCAGAAAGAAAAAAAAATATATACACAACTGAATTTTCATTTTATCTTTTATTTTCACTCTATTGACTTTTAAACCCCCTTTTTATTTTTGTATTAAATTCTTACGAGTCACTGTTTATATTTTATTCCATCGACCCTTCAACTATTGTAGATGATAAATAACTCCGGCACCTCTTACAAAAACCCATCGGATTATTCTGATGATAATAATTGTAAAAACTAAAAAACAAAAACAAATATATTTAAATTTGGATATATTGGATGGAAAAATGATCATTGAAAATTAGCAAACGGGTACCAGAGAGACCTCTATGTACACTTGGATATACTCAGTGAAAACTCACAAGTTATACGACCCTTTGCGCCTGTCTATCGTGGTGCCCTCGACGTTTATTTTCATTTTTTTTTCTTTCTATTTTTTTTCTCACTCACTCGTCTCGATATACAACATGAATGATGATGTATGGGATGTTGGCTGGCTGCTAGGGGCACGGTAAAGGGTTCTATTGTTGAAGACCAGTCCCCTTTTCTTCTTCATCGTCTCCCCCCTTTATATCGTACGAAGCACCGAGAAACACACCCTTTAAGGCCCACACGGGCCACGTGAAATATTACGCGAGTAACAAAACTGTATATATAATGTATACGTGTGTGCAATATATGTAGACATTGCTTTGGTTATGTCTACTGATGATTTTTTATTCTATTTTTCATACTCTCTTTTTTGTCCATACCTCAATAAATTTCTTTTTTTTTTATCTATATTTACTGAATAGTAAAATATTTTTACAATGAAATTTAGTGAAAATAAAATGAAAAAAAATGATTTATTAGAACTGAAAATCGACATTTTTTATACAGTGAATAGTTTTTTTGGACGAATAAATTTATTGAACTTAAATATAAAATATTTATTATTTTTGATTTCAGTTGAAATAAACAGAGGGGAAATTGTTATTGCAAATAATATTTTAAATAGAAGAATAGACATTTTGTAAAGTGGGGGTAATTAATAAAGCTTGAAATTTGACACTCACTCGAGGGTGAATTATTTGGTATTATTAAAAATAGTTACCAGAGATCATAGAGAGCATCAAAAATACAATATGCAAATGTGATCGGACACGGTTTTATACAAATTTGCCTTAGGCTCTCGTCAACAATTTCTCCCTTCCATGAATATGTATATATATGTGTGTGTTCATGTGTATACAGTAGACCAAACATAATACACATATACATACGTTAAGAACGAGAGACGTTTGATGACAATAGATGACTCGCGTGCTCGTATTTATAACAACGACAATGGAAAATAATAAACCGTGATAAATAGCCGAGCAAATAGACCCGACAATTTTGTTCCAGGTGTGCATGCACGAGTGATCACATCAAGAATTGCTGATATAGAAAGAGAAAAAAAGTGTAATATACATTCTGATGATATTTCACATTGTGCAAATATCACTCAAACTCTATGTCAATAAAAGTCATATAAAGAAATTAATTTTACAATAGGCAAAAAGGGGATTTGTAATTTTATTTTTTATCCACACTTTAATATATATTTGCATTTTTATTTGATTAATGACATTTATTTGATATGTTTATGTGAATCACCTTGCGTAAATAAATATTATGAAATGTTATTGAGAGGAATTGTAAAAGAATAAAATATTTTGTGATGATTAATAATAAACAAAGAAAAATAATGAAGTTACTGTGAATTAATGCTAAAGAAATTTTTTTGTAAACTTTGAAAAGTATGAAATATTGTTAGATAAATTTACAATGAAATTTATTGATTTAATAAATTAGATTTTTTAATGATTAATTAATATTTTTGTATTATAATTTTATTTGTTTACACAATTTTACAATAACAGTTCAATAAATCCACTGTATAATTTTTTTATCAATAATTTCACTTATAAATTCAATACTCCTCACTTTACAATTTATATTTTCATATCTCCTGTCCAATTTGTTTATTTATAATTAACAAAATCAATAAAAGATGCATAAAATTTTTTTCCTACAATTCATATATTTAATATTTCAATTCTATTGTCTAAATTTTGTCATTTTTCTTCCCTTATGATTTCAAAATTATTTCCTATCCATCATTGATTGTCCTCCACAGTGTATTTATGATTAAAAATTATTGTTCTATACATTTTCAACCCCCTATATTATTTGCTGTCACCATTCCAAACTTCTTTTTATTACCACATACATCTTTCAATTTTTGTATGCACTATCAATTAAAAAGTGGTGTGCGTCGACAGATTGAGGGGCGTGGAGAAATAATTTAGTCTATTGTCTCACGTGCTTGGCAAAACGGCCGTTAGAAAAATTCTTTATACATATATATATATTCGCATATATATTATTTCTTCATTCATTCTACCTAGGTAGAATCCAGCTGCACGCAAAAATGGCCACGCGTCATCAACACACTTCTCTATACATTGTCCTCCCTTCGTATTTCTCTTTACTTTTGCTCTCTTTGTCGCAATAGAAGTCCTGTACAAAAAAAAAAAAATAACAATTTGATTGTTAAAAAAGAATTCACAGTAAGAAAAATTGAAATAAGAAAATATTTACAATCTTCTTAATATATTTATCTTAAATATATAAAAACAATAAAATTAGAGCATGAGGTCAATAATTAAACTATTATTAAACACAATTGACCTAAATGAATTAAATAAATTGCACGGCCTCGATTAATTACATTTTTTTTTTTTTCATAACTAAACAAATATTAATCAGAAAAGATAGCGCTTTGCGTTACTATTTTTATTATTTTTCTAGATATTAAAGTGCTTATGGAATTAGTGTTAGATTGTTAAAAGAAAAGTGTGGATAAAAAAAGAGTAATACATGAGGCGTCGAGTTGCCCAGACCGATCAAATATCGGCGATAAAATATAATTGCGCGCGCTCTCGCGCGGGTCAATAGTCACTGAGTAGACGGACGAGACGTTGCTGGGGCGACGGTGAATACTGAGCGCGCGTATTTCTCTTTACTTCTCTTCATACTATTAAATATAGCGAACCTCATATCAAACGTCGGGACTATGCACCACTACATACAACTTTACTCTTCTTGTGTTGTGCGCGCAAGACCGACACGAACGTCAGCAACAGGAGTTCTCTGTAGTCTGCGAGACAGGCTAGACCTTAAAACCACCGTAGATTTATTCTGTGGGTTATAATTGAAAATTTAACAACTGAAACAACATTTGAATAATTTCTTTTTTTAATTGATCAAAAGGTAAATTTAAATTTTATAATAATTAATTTGTTATTCATTTTATTACAATGACACAAAGTTTTTTAATTTTATACTTTACAAATTAATTCAGAATTATTTATTTAATGAGAAATTGTCACAGAAATTTTATTGACAAATTAATAAAATAAATGTCCTGATCCTACTTGTAAAACTTTGACCGTTGTAATTTATATTTATAGTAAATTATAGTAAATTGCTTGAGAGATTGACATTCATAGACAAAACGAGTTCAATGGCCTGTTGGTAATTTTTTTTTCTTTTCATTCCTGATCGTAAATGAATAAGAAATAAATTTCACGTGACCAATAAAATAAATTTATTTGGCTAATATGTAATTTATAATTTATTTTTTATCGACATGAAGGAGTGAAAAAAAAAATTTATTTTACGAGTCAAATATTTTATGTAGTATTTTTAATTAGTTGAATTGACATTGCACAGTTGTGAGATTAAAATTTATTTAGTAAAGTTAATTTATTGCGTGATAGAAGCCACGCGCGATTTCCAGGAAATCTCTCGAATATATAAAAGGCTACAAGACTGTCATATCAACGCGTTGTAAGTGCACGCGTCATCCCCTGATTGCTTTACACGTGCCGTCGATTTGGTTTTATATATATATATATATGTAGTTCATATACGTCACCAACAATTCGTATTAGATAGGTATATAAATGAAAGAGATTTACGTTGGTGTACAAGTCATGCAATAGTACAATAATGATACGTTATGAAGAAGGAGGGAAGGTAAAATCTACAATTGGCACAATAACATATATGTTCTACACGTGTGCGAATGTAATTTGCTCACATTAATCAATCACATCGACGTTATTTATTCACGTTAATAATTAAACTCATCATTTCAATTACGTGACGAATAAAAGAAAAATATAATAAAATATATCAATATTCAAACTATATTTCAAAGATTTTTATTTATTTATCCTGTGAAAATTAATCAAATGATTAGGAATGGCACAAGTGGACAAGAAAACTAACCCAAAAAATGATGAAACAACTAAAGAAAAAATTAAAAGTTGGAGGAATCTTTTGTTGTCAAAGAAATATGTTGAAACAAGTTGGAAAGAAATTTGTGGATTTCAAATTGATGATTTGATGAATTTTGAACGATTTGTTAAATTATTATATCGACCAACTGATCCAGCAAGTCTTGGCGTTGCACGAGCACTATTTGGTAAGTTAATATGATTAGTTGGAAAGTATTTACATTACTGCATTGAATTTAAGAAGTTAAAAATTATTTTAGGTCTTTGTATGGTGTTAGATGTGGTTGAAGAACGAGGATTATCAGATATTGATTTAAAATGGGGCGATCCTTATGGTTGTCACTTCCCTCTTATTCACGGAATGAAACCACCAAGTTTATCATGGATGATAATTCTTTACACATTGATGTGGATGGGAGCATTTGGAATAATGTTAGGCCTGTGTTTCAAACTTGCTTGTGCCTGCTTTGTAATTCCTTATTGGTATATTTTCTTACTGGACAAGAGCTTCTGGAATAATCACACGTATCTCTATGGAATAGTTGCAATTTTATTCTGGTCAACAAATGCGAATCGATATTGGGCACTTGATACAAAATTATCAAACGTAAAAAATAATTCTGTTCCATTGTGGAATTATTTTATTATAAAATTCCAATTCTTTGCTCTTTACTTTTTGGCTGGATTAAAAAAATCTAGCAGAGAATGGTTAGAAGGATATGCAATGACTAATTTATCCCACCATTGGGTTTTTGATCCTCTAAAAATATTTTTAACAACAGAACAAACTGATTTCTTCATTGTTCATTGGTTTGGATTTATTTTTGATCTTACCATTGGACTGTGGATGTTATTCGACAAAACACGAATACCTGCAATGATCTTCTGCACAGCCTTTCATTTAATGAACTCGAGACTTTTCAGCATTGGAATGTTTCCCTATGTTTGTCTAGCTACAATGCCATTATTTTGTCAAGTTGACTGGCCAAGAAAATTAATCAAAAGTTATCGACAATTCAATGACAAATGGGAAACAAAATTGTCCGAAGCCTCATACTCAATCAAGAAGACTGAACCAACACTGGATATAAATCCTCCACCTGAAATATATAATAATATCACAAGAGAAATTAAATCATCAAAAAGACAATTTAAATCACCAACAAAAAAGCAAAAAGTTGTTGTATTATTACTGCTCTTTCATATTGCTCTTCAATTGTTCATACCATATTCTCACTTTATAACGAAAGGCTATAATAACTGGGTTCAAGGTCTCTACGGTTATTCATGGGACATGATGGTTCATTCATGGGATACAATCTTGATTGTGGTCAGAGTTCATGACAATATTAATAATGAAGACCATTTCATAGATCCACTTGCTTGGGTACAAAATGATCGATGGTCAAAACATGCTGATATGATGATACAATATGCCCAATGTCTCAAAGACAATTTATTACGAAGGAAAGAAGAAGTCTTAATGTCTGCAAGAAATAACATTGACGTTGAAGAATGGACAAGATTATCATCCAATTTAAGTATTTACATTGACGTACGTTGTTCACTCAATTCTCGATTTCAACAGCGGATATTTGATCCAAATGTTGATATGCTGAATGTTGATTGGCATCCATTAAAACCTGTCACTTTTCTCATGCCATTATTGACACAATTTAATTCATACAGAGATAAAATGAATGAAATAGCCCAACACGTTTACACATGGTCAAATTATACTGATGTATTTTTCGTTGCTGATTATCCAGGAATGCAATTGGAAAATTATTTCAGCAAAGATTTCACAAATGTATCATTAACAATATTAGAAGGAGATGTAACTTATACAGAGGATGGTTGGATGGATAAAATAACAGTGACAAAGGGCCACAGTATCTCTGTGACAACTGAGAAATTGCATCAAGTAACAACCACAAGTTTGCACCCATCTTGTTACATGTATTCCTATACAAATCAAACAAGAGAACAATTAGAAAAGAATGGGTGAGTATAATTATTATTTATAATTGTATACACATAAAAAACAATAATTATCAACATGTTATTATCAATTTCAGAACTGTTCTTCCACCCAAAAAGCGATCAGGATTTCCATTTATCAAGGAATTGAAATATAAATTAAATGCATGGTGGCGTGCACTTGGTCACATTGCTAATGCATTTTTTTATCTTGTCTACGATGTACCGATGATTCGTCGAATACCTCGTTCACTTGACTATGATAAGAATTATTCATATAACTAATTAATCAAGACTTTAGTTATCTCAATTATGAAATTAACAGTATTCGTGAAATAATTCAAGAGATTATTGGATATCGAAATGGATAGAAATGTACACAAGTTAAGACTATCTTACTGTGATTTTTTTTTTCTTTTTAGATTATTTGATTTAAGTCAAGATTTAACAGAACTTTCTACCATTGTGAGATTTATTACAGCACAGGATAGAGATAGATGTATAATTATATTTTTCTATATCAACATTAAATGGAATAAACAGAAGGAAAAATGCAGATGATCTAACTGTGAAAAAAGATTTCATATTTTATGTATAATATATATTTATATATAGATATAATATATATATATATATGCAGATACTTGCTGATGAATCATGTCAGCAACCGAAACCAAAAAAATAGATAATGAGTGTGATAAATGTGCTTTTGGTCGTGATTATCATTTTGTTTTTGTCCATTGGTTTCTTATAATGTAAATGAAAGGAATAAAAATCATGAAAAGAAAATAAAGTGATATATTACATCGCAATTTTCATGTGCCATCTTTTTATTTGTTCTCTATATTTTTACAATACTATAAGAAAAAGTAGTGACACAATATTTGAACACAACAAGTGTCAAGGAAGTATAAGATAATAAACTTGTCTCAAGTTAACGGGGTATAATCAATTGTTGATAATTTTCTCTCGACTAAATTGATTGTTTATCAATACATTAAGAATTAACAACAATCGAATGAATTAATGGAAGAAAAATATAATAAATTGACTTATCTCCATCAACTTTTTATCAAATGTAATTTTAGTTTAAAATATGTTAAAGAAACGATCGAATTTTTTTTCCTCATGTAATCTAAATATGCAATCAAGTAGTACATGATTCTGTTAATTAGTGTGATAACTTTTTTTAAATTCAAAAAAAGCGCACAGGGATGTTCTTTGTAGTTTAGGAAAGAGCCGATAGGTGTCATTCAAATTTGCACAGTATCTGTCAGTGTCACGCATGTCACGCCATGTATACTAATAAACAAACTACAGTAAGTATATATGCATGCTATATATAGGAAGTAAGTACAGGTAAACAAATTATCATGTCTACAAGTAGTGATGAATATAAAGTGCTATTTAATTTTCTGTAATAGGACAATAATCCCAGATAAATCTGGACTAATCTTGAAACCATTTTGATACAGGTGGAAAAATGGTTGGTCAGACTACATCGTGGAAGACCGTAACCAACAATGTTGGTGATCGAATGATTGACGGATCTTTAACTCACATGTTCACTGATCGCAGAAAAATTCGAAGAAGAACTCAACTCTTGAATCGAGAACTCAGACAATTGTACAGTATAAATAGTTACAAAAAGTTTGCTAGAATTAAAAAAGCCGTACTGCAAATGGCACCAGAAGATGACGATACAGATGAAGATTATTTTAGCAATAATGATTTTGATGATACTCATAAATTGGCGGAATCAACTGCGTATCGTAAGAAGTATGACGGTGATAAAATATGTGATCAAAATACCGAGATTGATATGATGGAATTATGTGAGATTGGAATTGATGATAAGATGACAGGACAATATTCAAATGAAGTATTTGAGAGTGAATCTGATACTGATGAAGAGGTGGAAGATGTCGAGTCTCCGGTAACTGGAATCAAACGTTCTCCGGTGAATAAAAACATCAAACGAAATCTTGACAAAGATTTTGATGAATTGTTGAACAGTAATGTAGATGTCATGGCTCCTGGAGATTCTGGAATTGACGAAGATTCAGTAGATTCTGTCCACATCAATCCTGATCCAATTGACTGTGTTAAAAATTCCGTGCACATTAATCCTGGTCCAACTGATTGTGTTAAAAAACAAGGACAGATAGTCAGCGAGTCAGATGATCAAACATTCAAATTGCTGAAAAAATCACAACCTAAAATAACTTGTACGGAAGTTGTTACATCGAAGTATAGAATACTTCGTGGTAATGATAATGAGCGGACAAACAGTAACACAAACAAACAGTCATTGAAAAGTTCAATTATTGAACAGACCAACGATTCACCTGAAAAAACTACAAAATCTAATACTGAAGCATGTGATGAAGAAAAGTCCAAACCTGAACGAGCTATATTAACGATTCCTAGTGAGATTGATTCGTTGAAATATATATTGAATAATCTTCGAATTCATAATCGTTATGAAGATAGTTTTCTCACGAGTAATTATGACCGTGACACGGCAAATGAATCTCAACCTCTTAGTCAAATAAACAATATTCACTTGCCGACACCTACGACTGTAATTATTCTATTACAATGAAAAATTCTTGTTCATGGTGTATATTGAAGGTGTAGACTTATATATCATTCTGTTACAGCTTCATGATTTGATGGAGTATGAAGATTTGATTGAAATCAACACCGATTCAACATTGACATTCAAAGATATAACAGAGGACGAAGAAATTTATCTCATAGAAATTCCAAAATCGGTAAAACAAATTTTATTTTGATAAATGATGGCAGGCATCGCTATGAGTATCTATGATATATAACAATATTTGTCCACAGATAATTGACGATAAAGACTTGCGAGGGAAGAAAATGAAAATTAAGAAAAAAAGTGTATTGATAGATGACACCAAGTACGAGGCATATCGCAAACCAATCGAAGATTTTAGTTGCTTAATGAAGAAAGAAAACAGCGATGTATCGTATGAAATAGGTAATGAAATCATTGACATAGAATTTATTCAAAGTTAATTGATAAATATTGTATTAATTTCAGGAACTATCAAGCCAAAAGCGTCAATTATTCTCAGACAAAAGCCCTTAAAAGAAGATCCCACATCACTCGAATTGATAGCCAACCTTGCAGATGATGAAAATCAATATCCACCATTCCCAAAAAGTTTGAAACGACGCAATCCATTGATTTCACAGCCGGATGATAACAATGAGTATTCAAAAAGGAAAAAGGTGAAAATTCTGAATCAAATTCAATCACCGAAAAGGAAAGTTAGTAATAGCATGTAAAACGTAGAAAAGAAGACAATATGAATAATAAAAATGAGTCACTAATTAATAAGAATAAACGATAAATGTGATTATGAAAAAATGTTTCCTATTGAAAATGCTCCTGACATTTCCATGTTATACATTTTTTTATACTTCCTTCATTAAATCGTACACGAAAAATCAGGTCAGCTTTTTATTATTTGAATTTATATACAAGTGAATACAAAAACATAGAACACACTATACTATACGTATAAAGCATCAAGTCACAAGACTCATTATACAGACCTCAATATGAGTACACGCAATTCGCTGTGGCCAAATATGTTTGATAATTCCTGGTTTTTATTAATTCTTGATGCATACATTTGTGATTTAGTTTAACTAATGAATAATAAGTTGAATCAATTCATGGGTGATTTTTTATAAACGTAGATCATCTTTGTGTAAATTAGAAACTCGCCAACATTAGGATTCACCTCCGAGCACTTATAAACAAAAGTACTCAATGATAAAAAAAATTAGACATCATTTTTCGCATATTCATAAGAAACTGATGATTGACTTCGAGTTAATATATTGTTCAGGTTAAAAATGACACGAGTACTATTACTGTTGATGGAAAAAGATATTGAAGGTGACGGTAAAGGATAAAGGAAATAAATTTTCAAGATAAATACTCGATTACTCATGACTGATGTTTCAGATGTAATCATGCATACACCATCAGTCAAATCGTTTGTCTAGCGGAGGCGAATGAAATCAACGTGCACTCTGCTGCTGTGTAAATATTAAATTGGTGATATGAAGATGGTGAACTATAAAACATTTATTATAATCCACGAATGATTGGAGCATAACCCTTTCCAACTACCGACTTGATTGCCTTACACTCCAAACGGAGAAAACAATCCAACAAATACAATTCATCACATGCATTGGTAAGTCTTGAGATGTTTTTCTGCCTCTTCCAGACTATTGCGCATTCATATTCTTCAATTGTTGGTTCTCTGTAGATTTTCATACAACCGTGTACAATTATGATGATGTATGATACACAGATTGCACTTGGAGCATTATTCGAACCATTAGCGAATGTTGGACTCAGAGCACTTAGTTGAAATTTTAATTCGATGGTCTCCAATGTTTCTATTGTCCAAATATGTGATGATAGAACAACTCACGTGTCAATTAACATTCAATTTGAATTCCATTGGTTTCCACATTATGGCATGAGTACTTCGGAAGTTAGGAAATTGAAATAAACGCTAACCTTGTAAAAATAGTTTTTTAAATTTATTTATGTGTGATACAGTTGGGCAGTAAAGGATGATTACGATGTCTCCATGGCTGATGTGGTTTCCTCGGTATATTTGCCCTTATCTTTGCCCAATGCAGCAGCACGACCCTTGCTTCGCCGATCGAGGATTTTCTTGCGATCTTTATCCATTTTCAATTTGACAATCACCGTCTGACAAGTAACAGAAACAAAAGAAACGAACGGTTAAAAACATGGACAAAAATTGAAGCGATGTATGTTGTTGATAGAACTAATCTATTCAGTGCCATAACTTCTACATAAATCGTGGCTAACTAGTTGAAACAGTCAATCAGCAGGAAAACCCTGAAGACGACCATTCCAAAAAGAAAATCCATCGATTTTCCGTGAATGGTTTCAGTTCATCATTAAGTTCATTCAAATAGAAAATTAAATAAGAAATTGATGGAGAATGTACATACCTTTGATGGATCAATGCCTACATACACGGTAGCGCTGTTCGCCTTTTCACGTTGAATTCTTTCAATATAAATTACGAATTTTTTCCGATACACTTGAATTACTTTGCCAACTTGTTGGCCTTTGTAATGTCCGCGTACAACCTATAACAGCAAAATCGCAAAGTGTTAATCGAATATGGGATTTCGCATTCATCAATTATAGCACAGTATTCAAAAGAACAGAAAAGAAGATTTACCTGGACTTCATCGTCTTTACGGATTGGCATCGAGCGAACATTGTGCTTTTGTCTGAGTTCTTTCGATAAAGGTGCAGACATCAACCGGCGACGTATATGGGATGGCGCCGTAAAATGTCGTTTACGGTTTTTTCGCCTGGAGGCCGAAACGAGACTGTTGAACTTCATTTTGTCCTACTACCTATAATATGATCAAAAGAAAACAGGATTTAATTAATATCGCACTTTTAACCATAAACAAAAAGGTAATCCCAATATTTTCCAGAACGTGGCCACGTTGCGTAGCTAAATGTATGGCGTCACATGCTACTCATTTGGATCGCACACTTATTCTGACACAAATTCACAAATAATTGCGTTGATGAACAAAAATACATTAACGCTACGATCACCCACAAACTTTTTTACAATATAGCAACATTGGCACGTTTTATGGTTGCATTAAATTGAAGATTAAACTGGATTACAAGGAACCACACTCACCTATGATCGTCCCAGCCAAAGAATGGGAGCTTGTCATAATGCCTAGATACCTAACCTTACTTCTATGCGCATCCTATTGCGCATGCGTAATTTTCCATGCGTAATTTTCCATCTGTTGATTTCAGTCGATAAGAACGAATTACTTGTTTTGCAGCAGTAGCACTTTAGTCGGTAAGGCAGATTCTTCATTATTTGTGATGCTGGGGCAAGTTAATGAGGTTATGTTCGACGTCCATGCGGTCGACTTGACATCAGCCATTGACATCGTATGACTTCGTTATTGCATGAATAAATACATCTAATGTGAGTATCATTTGTTCATTCGAATATCCATAATTATTCAAAACGCACAAATATATATATTTATATATATTGCCATCATTTTTCATTGGCGAAAGAAATAAAATTTTTTATTGACATGTTCATTTTCTTCAGAATATGACGAGATTCACTCGAGCAAAAGGTTCGAAGGCATCGAATGAACGACATCCTGAAGAACCTACGCCATGGCACGTGATGAAACAAGAGTTGGAAATGACTAATGCTGCAAAAAAGAATGGTCTTGAGCAGAAGACTAAATCAGCTAAAGAATTATTGAAGGAAAAGGATGATCCATATTATGGAGTGACTACGGGTAATGTGAACACAGATTGGGCAGAATTCGAAAAACCAATTAAGACACAATCGAAAAAAGAAAAACCTGAACAGTCAAATGAAACGCCGAAAAAAATAGAGAAGAGTAAGGAATCTGTAGTTCTTCCTGTTGAAGGGAAAGAGAATGGAAGGACAGGTCAATCAGAAAATGAGAGTGCTGAAACCCCGAGTAAAAAAGCAATTAAAAGGCAATCAACAGAACCTATTTCCGCTGTGGAATGCGGTGATAATGTGAGTGCGGAAGTTGCCGGAGCAGGTGTTCCTGAGAAGAAAAAAAAGAAGAAGAATAGAAGAAAGAAAATTCCATCTCCAACTGTAATACCAGATGCCACGAATTCCGGTAGTCAAGATGTCGATGATGTGAAAACTGAGAAAGCCAATGAACCCACAGAAAAAGTTGAAGGACCAACAACCAAGTTGAGTAAACGACAAAAGCGCAATCGGAAACATAGAACGAATAATGAAAAGGATGGTGATGGTGTTAAAGATGTAGTAACTGATCATAGCGTACCAGGAACATTTAATATTGAAGGAAATGACTGGAATGATGATATCAAGTTTGGCGATGCAAAAAAAAATGAAGAACTAAAGTCAACAGATTCTAAACAAGATCAGAATGAAAATCAGGACCGTCAAAATCCTCCACATGTGAATGGAATGAAGAAATCAAATAATACATTCAATAATCAAACAAATCAGAAAAAGCGTAAGCCACCAAAAATTCGCGATGATAAAGAGCACAAAAGGCGAAAACCCGCACCAGACGTAAATAAAGTAACAATTAATGGAATGGATGTCGAAATCGTTATGTATGATGGATTCCCAATTAGAAGAGAAGATGCAGAACGATTAAAAGATTTGCGCCAACAAATGGTGATGAAGGGCATACCAAAATCGGAGTTAGAAGCGGCAATGAAGTTGGAAAGACGAAAAGCCGAGAAAGCATTAACTCGTATTAAGAAAAAAGTTTGCTTCCATTGTCGTAAGGCAGGACACAATTTGTCCGATTGTCCAGATTTAGGTAAAGAAGAATCGGCAACAGGTATTTGTTTCAAATGCGGTTCGACCGAACATACACATTTTGAATGCAAAGTAAACAAAAAAGCAGAATTTCGTTTTGCTTCTTGCTTTATTTGTCGTGAGCAAGGACACATTGCCAAACAATGTCCTGATAATCCTAGAGGATTGTATCCAGATGGTGGAGCATGTAATCTATGTGGTGATGTGACACATTTGAGAAAAGACTGTCCTGATTTGAAAATAGCAAAAGAAGAGAATACAATGACACTCAGTACAATTGCTGACAGTCAACTGGAGTCTTTGGATGATGATAATGTAACAAAGTCTAGAAATGACTGTGAAAAACCGAAAAATAAGATTGTTACATTCTAAGAAAAATGTTGCTTAACTATGAATTTTAATAATAAATTTTAATTTACGAGAATGTGATGTTTTATTTATAGTTACATGTGTTCGATACTTAAAAACCCCGTGAAATTCGAGTGTTTATCTATGATAAGAACATTCGAAATAATCGTAAAATTATTCACCTAAACTAATCCACCTATATACAATTTTTTTTCCTTTATTTCCATTATTTATTTATATAATTTTCTTAAATTCATTATAGAGTACGAATGCGCTACTTCTATCTAACAAATTCTTTTAAGTGATCCAATCTTACCCCATTTACTGTATAATTATACTAATTTAATTGGATGAACCGTCAATGGTTGAATATCATACAGAATTCCAAATGTTTGAGATATGAAAACCAAACATTTCAACGCCATATGATGACAACTAAGTTGCTCGTGGTAGTTTAATGATATATTCATGTCTTTATCGTGTTAATCTTTTTTTTACAATTACTCTGAAAAATCTCTTCATTCAAGAGAAGTCTTCTATACAAAATCAAATGAAAGAACATCAGTAATAAAATGCCAAAATAATAGTTCAACTTTTAAAAATTAAAATCCATCACACAATCTCTTACGACTCAACGTCACACTGCCAATCGATACTCCAAGAGAATCACGTATTGTTCACATGCCAAATTGTCAACTAGTTCAACCCGAGCGCTAAATATCCGAAGTTAATTTTGAAAATCAAATCCGTGTTGAAACAACCCAACGACAGAGTAACAATTTATCAATAGTTATCAGATTAAAACCGGAATAGGGATATCAATTACTTGTTAGCTATCCGTACTGATCTAATCAATTCCTCAGATCTCTCGAACGACCTCTTCAACTACAAATCATTGTGAGAAAAATTCGTGGAATACATTGAAAAATCACAAACTTGTTGACGCATACCTTGCATGAATTCCTCGAAGACCATAAAAAACTGGAGAAGATTGAATATCCCAACACAACTGGAAAGCACTGAATAACTGAATGTCAATCACCTACAATGTACATAAATATTCTATGAAATGTTCAATTAATCTCTTTAAAAACGACAGATCACTGATTCACCAGCAATAATAGAAAAATTAAAGAAAAATATTGATCTGTACAAAAAATCGAAAAATTGCAAGCAGAAGGACTTCAATCAATGGTCTCTCAAACAAACATGTAAATGTTGCAATTAAAAATAAATTATTGATACTACTCATCATCTTATTATTATTATTATCAATCTGTTTATTCCTGTCATTCCCGTTTTTTTTTTTTATTATATTTATGCCACTTATTATACATAGTTAATTTCTCTGAAATTCAAGTTTTAGACATATTTGAATAATAAATGAAGATTCATTATGGTACCTTGCATGGTGAACAATTCAACTCATTGTTGTTATTAACGTACTGTTCATGAAAAAAGAATCAACCCAATTGATAAGATGGTTTGTCGATAAATTTTGTCATTAAAAAACATTGAAAAGGACAACCCAAATTATTCCTATTCACATATATAATATATACACATGTATATATCGATACCAAAGTACTAATTTTCTGTAACTCACAAAATCCTCAGAAAGTCATAAATTGAATCGTTATCGCCGTTTGTCCTCAACAATGAATTGTGATATATCCATGAATACAATTAAGTCGTGAATTTTTCAGCTTTCGTATCAACATTGCGTGTGAGATACCTGTGAATTAGGACTTGAGTATCTACATCTAAAATGAATATGGAATATACGTAAAAAAAAATCAATCGAAGTTTGATTCATTTAAAAAGTTAGAAACACTTTGTATATTCTTATATAACTCATTCGACGATTTTAAATTACTATAACGAATTGGTATTATTTTTTTTCCTTTTCTTTTCACGTTTTTTTTTTTAAGAGACAACGAAAATGCAATCGTTACTGTTATGAATCAATTATTATTGAATAACGTTCATTACGCCTTTCTTGGAAACATTTCCAAACCATCTTTGGTAACAAACGTTTTTTCTTCCATTTAACCCATCATATCTGAATTCCAAATATTCTTTTTCCCCCTTTTCTAATGGAAATATTGTTTTTCGTTTATTTATAAACTGTACAAACAGTATCTGGCGTTTCTGATTCGCCACATATATACCAATTTTTTTCATACATAAATTCTTGTTTTGAATATGAAACGCTCACCGAATTATAGGCAACTATTCATTTCACTCCTGCTAAGTTGTAGTCGTTTCTGCTTTGTGGGCTGATTCGATTATTTCCTTCAAGCATCTACCAAATTCTTCAATTATCAGTCGTTGAGAAGTTTCATCGTCGTACATACTGCGATCAGCCTCCTCTGCCTGTGCCATCAAGCACTGGCATGCAATTTCAACAACTTTGTCAGTCAAGAAATTGAAGGGTTGCCTATCGCAATAACAGAATAATATTGTATCGATTAATATCATGAATATACTATTTTTCAATGAGTAGACAGCAAGGTAGCTATTGTTATTACCTAGGGCCAGCATTCGAAGCCGCAGGAATTCTGAAAGCCATATCAGCTAATTGTTGAATTTTCGCTTTATTCAATGTCAATTGGGTTGTTCTGACTTCGGCCGCCTCAGCTAAATCTTTCAGTGACTTTTTCTCTATTGCAGGCTCTTCTACATTTCTGCAGCCTATACATTTGCAGTTGCCCGAGCAAGGAATTTTCGCCTGTAACATGTGAATAATATGATTAGTATATTTTTTGTACTTTATTGTGGCAACTCTAGTGGAATATTGTGAATGACTGTTAATGATGTTTTATATTTCTCTCATACCTCATAACATTCGCAATAATTTTTCAAGCAACCACTACGTTTACAGTTGCAACCTTTGTTATGTCTTCTAATATCATCGCCCATTTCACGACCTTTACCAATTTTCGGACGAAATGCATTCGGATTACGTTCCAGGCATGATTTAATGGCGCGCTGTCTCTCCTCCTCATTTCCAAGATTATTGGAACAGTTGTTGCAATTGCACATGTGGCAAAATTCACCATTAGCAAAACAATCGCAGTATCTGAGAACAAACATATTTGTCTATTTAGCACAAATAATTATATCTAATTGTTTGATCAATGCAAAACAGATTGGAGAAAATGGACGCTGAGAAAAAAAAAGTTCGATTAATGCCCGCGATATCAATGTGTTCTTTATAACAAGATGCTCTAGAACCTCAGGAGATTGTCTTCTTTTTGCTTATAGAATTACACAATAAAAGAAGGACGCGAGGGCTTCCTCAACGCCTCCTACAAATTATATTTATATATAAACAATTGACATTCAAAAAATAATATTCGAAAATCGAATGAATGAGGGATAAAATAATAATGTCGTTTGTTTACTCACAATTTCAAGCACTGTGATTTTGTACAGTTGCATGGTTTTCGTGGTCTTATTCCGTTTGGTTCAGCATTCGACGTCTGAGATTTTGATAATTTCGGAGAATCCGTAAGAGCAAGAGCAGACAGGTTAGCTGTTGAAGCTTGCAACGATTGTGAGCCCAATACAGTTGGTGTCGATGGTGAAGATTTCGATTTTTGTTCATCTGAATGTTTTTGTTGCTGTTGATGGGATTGGTGTTGCTGCTGCTGTTGAATGTATTGTGCTGGCAATACAACAATGTTTCCAACATTAGAATTCGTTGATAGAACAGCTTGTCCTGAAGCTAATTGACTTAAAGCTGATGCAGGAATTGTTACTGCATTTTTCGCTTGATTTGTATTGGCAGGAATCAATAATCTCTGACTACCACCAACGGTCATTGACGTTTTGGGTGCAACAGTACGCAATGGTTGACTGCCTGTGTTCAATGGCACAACCTTAACAATTTGCTGTTGACCACCAATTTTTTGAGCAACGCCGACAGTTTGTAGTGTCGTTGACATCTTAGGTTTTCCAACTGTCATAACATTACTTGTCGCAGATGCTGGTGTACTGACCAATCTTACATATTGCACTTGTCTACCGGGCATTTGTATTTGATGAACTTGATTTGATCCAACAATATTCTGATTCGCTGGTATCCTTATTATTTGACCACTGCCTAAAACAGTGCCGGGTTTCAACGCACTTTGACGTATGATAACCTTTTGCGGATTTTGTTGTGGTGGCGATTTTACAGTATTTGTGAATGTCGTCATTTGAGAATTGACAACAGTTGGTGGTCGCACTTGGGTTGTTGTTGTTGGTGCTGGAAGAATTTTTGTTGGTGATTTGACGGTGCTCGTAGGAATTAAAGTTAACTTCGGTGGTTGTGATGTTGATGATTGAATCAATTTATTCACAATAATTCCCTGTTGTTTTTGTGGTGCTGATGGTAAAATATGCTGTACTTTCCCTGATGTTATCAGACCCAATTGTTGTGCTTGGGCAAATGTGATTGTTTTCGTTGAACTTGTAACGGATGGAGTTGATGAACCACTCGTAATAAACTTTATTGTTTGTGTCTGTGGATTGTCTTTCGAAGCGGCAATCAGAACTTCTTGGCCTTGTTGTGATTGATTGCCGCCAGTTAATATCATTTTGGTATATACATTACGATTTTGTTGGTTTGTTTGTGCTGGTCGTTTCATCGATGCTTGAACTGTTTTTGCTGGCTGAACATTGCTCAACGTTATGTTGCTCGACTGGCTCGTAGCCACATGAGGTTTGCCTGGGTGAGCTGATCTTAGATGAACAATATTCCCTTCAGCTGATTTTGCTGTGATGAGCGACTGTGCAATTGACTGTAACTGTCCGGCCGATGCTGTGGCTGGATGTGAAATTTTCAAGATTTGACTTGTTCCCTGTCCACCAGCTGGTGAGACAATCATGATAGATTGGCTCTGTGTGGGCTGAGAGCTGCTTGGTTTCACCTGTTACGAAAAGAATGAAACACAAGTTTAAGGAGAGTCTTAAAGACAACAAGAAACAATTGTTTGAATCATTGAATTACCTGGACTGCAGACATAGGCACTCGCTGCAGCGTTGGCTTTGTTTGAAAAACAATATTCTGATTGACTTGATTAGCTGTTGTGTAAATAACTTGTTCATTATGAACTTCCTCAGATACATCAGTCATTTCAATATCAGGAGTGATAATCTCCTCAGTCTCCTCGATAGTTTCCTCCAATACAATACTCTCTTCTTCAGTTGTTATGACCTCCTCAGCATTCATCGATTCCAACTCAGCTTCAATACTGGCAAATGCTTCATAATCACTTGATGAATATTGCTCTGAACTTTGTGAAAGACTCAGTGCACTGATATCACCATCAGCAATTGTAATTGACTCCGCGAGGGCTCCAGTTCCTGATGCTTTGTTCGTAGCCATCGTTGATGGACTTTTCAATTCGCTCTATTTCCTGTGAATATTCAACAATATACAATAAATAATCATTTAATAATACATCCATAATGGCATCTGAATCGAGAGTCAATAATGACAAAATGAGGTTAATTCATCGAATTTTGTTGTTATGTTAGTTGATAGGCAACAATGTTTCAATAACACACGGTTACAATGGGGCCACTGACAATTGTCGAAATTATTCGTTCATAATACTCATATAGCCTTGTAATGAAGTCATTCATTGGGCCTAAATTTAAAAATTCAAAAATTCAAAAACTAAATGACCAATGTGACCATGGTGATACGAAAATATGCAAAATTACTGCTCAAAATAACTAAATCGCACTTAAGTAACAACAAAACATGAAAATCTCATTGGTGTAATGTGAAAATTCGAACAATTGTGGAAAATTCGAAGCATAACACGGAACGAGGGGGGACATTAGCGCCATTTATTGCTCGAACGCGCCATTTTCCATACACGAAAATTGGAGTGAATATTTTACGAACACAGGAGTAGGCTTCGCGACATTGTTGTTTGCAACGATGAAAAGTAGCGGGCGAAGCACTTGATACAACTAACACTAATAATTTTCACCAATTAATCATGGAATAATCACGATTAATCGAACTTAACCTACAATTATGATGTTCGTATCGAGTGTCCACTGTGTTGGTTGGGGGCGTGCCTCATCAACGAATTTCTCAATCAAATTTAATCACTGACTCTTCATTGGGATTAGTTACTGAGTTACTCGATCTCTATGTGCATTAACCAAATGACAATCTCACATCAATCGAACGTACCTGCTTGGTCTCGGGATATCTCGAATTTGTTCAAAATCACGCGCCCACCATTGCTGTCCCACAATGCAATGCACGCCGCTGTGTGTATAAACAGACGCAAAGGTCGATTATAATTCCAAATTTCCTATTACGGAAGTGACCAATATGCTCAACGAACGTATTAAACTGTCTTCCACAGCTTGACAATTATTATAAATGTATATTTATGTTGTTTTACACCATTTAATCATCAGCATTGACATACTTTTTCGCGCACTTTGCAAATTTCGATTTCGCCATATTTTGCCCGTCCGCGGCTAAAAACACGTCAGCCTATTACCGCCCTCTTCGACCAATCAAATAGTATTGCTAGAATTATTTACGACTACAGCCATAGAAACATCTACATATCTAATTGTGATAAAAAAACCACCGTTGGAATTTATTTACCTGCTTTGAAGAAGTGAGGTTATGTTACAGCTTGATTATCACCACTTTCCAAGTGCTTTTAATTACGTGGAGTAATAATTAAGAGTACTGGACGCGAAATCTATCGCGCGGGAAACGGAAAACAATGAACTTATCCAAAATATCGAAAATGATGCGATGAGAACGCCATCTACTTCCATTTGAAACTCATCTAGACATTTTTCAACTTCACATTGTGCATTTATTTGACGAATAATCATTATTAAGTTTACATTGTTGTATTTATTAACATGAATTCAATTTTATTGTCTATTTTAGGAATAATAACTTATCGGATTTTATTTCATTGGAGTGAAAAATCATTTAGAAGAATTTGATTTTTTTAAATGGCGACCATTATGATTGTTATTGTTGCGTCACTTCCGTTATATTCTGAAAACATTGGCTTTTGTGGAAGGGCAAAGAAACTGATGTCTTGGAAAACGATGCATTGAATTACGACTCTGAATCACATTCAAGTATTCGATGCTTGTGTGATGTAGTTGTATTTTTATATAGAAAAATAAATATAAGAAGTTATTGCAAAAAAATGGCGGTGACTGTGGCGGTTGTTCGTCAACAACTTGCAAATTTGGCACATTCAGGTGGTTCACACAAAGATCAAGTCGAGAAGTAAGTTGAAAATATTTACTTTATCTTAATGATAATCATTGGTTAAATTTATCATGGTTGATCACAGATATCGAACTATATTGGATGACATTCTATCATCTTCCGGCGAGGAGCTTGTTGAAAATTTGAAGATTTTTATTGAAGCAAGTAAGTTTGAGAGATTATATAGTAATTGAAATAACTATTTGAATTTAATTATTTATCATTAAAATGTTTTTCACAGTTGTGAATGAGAATGTAACGTTGGTGATATCCAGACAAGTTCTCACTGATGTCAGTAGTCGATTATTACTTTTACCAGATGAAATATCCAAGGCTGTTTCACATTACACACTAGATAAGGTAAAAATCAATTGTGGGAAAAAGTAATTCATTCGAAAAACTTGATAATAAATTACAGAATTTTTTATATCTGACCAGGTCCAACCTAGAGTAATCTCATTTGAAGAACAAGTTGCCAGTATTAGACAACATTTAGCGGACATATATGAAAGAAACCAAAACTGGAGAGAAGCTGCAAATGTTCTAGTAGGAATTCCTCTAGAGACAGGACAGAAGTAAATTATTAACTAAGTTCCACAGATAACTCCTAGATAAATACAAATTTTATAAGTAATTGGAATTTATGTTATTTCAGACAATATACAGTCGACTACAAACTAGAAACTTATCTAAAAATTGCAAGGTTGTACTTAGAGGATGATGACCCAGTACAAGCAGAAGCTTTTATCAACAGAGCGTCCTTACTTCAAGCCGAATCAAAAAATGAACAGTTGCAAATTTATTACAAAGTTTGCTATGCTCGTGTACTTGATTACAGGCGGAAATTCATCGAGGCAGCTCAACGATACAACGAACTATCTTATAGATCGATAATTCATGAAGATGAACGCATGACGGCATTGAGAAATGCACTGATTTGCACCATTCTTGCCTCAGCAGGTGAGTAAACGAATAATATTAACACCTATGTTTTATTAACATCAATAAATAATAATAGGTCAGCAAAGAAGTCGGATGTTAGCAACTCTCTTCAAAGATGAACGTTGTCAACAACTACCAGCCTACTCAATTCTCGAAAAAATGTACCTCGACCGTATCATTCGACGTTCAGAATTGCAAGAATTCGAAGCACTGCTGCAACCCCATCAAAAAGCCTGCACTATTGATGGATTAGGTTCAACAATTCTTGATCGTGCAGTTATCGAACATAACCTTTTGTCAGCAAGTAAATTGTACAATAATATCACATTCGAAGAACTTGGAGCATTATTAGAGATCCCACCAACTAAAGGCGAAAAAATCGCCAGTCAAATGATTACTGAAGGTCGCATGAACGGATATATTGACCAAATTGATTCTATCGTGCATTTTGAGAGTAAGTTATCATCATTATCACATCTGTAATCACGATAGAATTCCTACTACTGTTTCGAAAGCTCACCGCTTTTTTTTCTTTTCAGCACGAGAAATTTTACCCACATGGGATAAGCAAATTCAATCTCTTTGCTATCAGGTAAACCAAATTATTGAGAAAATTGCTCAAACTCAACCTGAATGGATCGCGAAAGCCATGGAAGAACAACTTGTACATTAAGAATCTACCAACAAAAATAAAAGACAAAATAATATTTAATGTAGCAATTCACCGCTCATTCATAAGCATACAGTGCCGCAGAAAGAGCCGTATCGGTGTTCTCTATGTAAATAAAACCAATATCACTCATTTACTGTAATAACTGATTTATTTCATTGCACAATTTTCATCCTAAAAGTAGTTCTTCAGATTCCACTTCAGAATGAAAATTGCGAGAAGTTCATTTGATGAAGCAAAAATAGGCAAAGGAAAATACAATGAATTATTCGCGTATAATATATTGAATTATAAAATGAAACCGATGTTCAACACATAATAAATCACTGGAAATTCTACGTACACTGTAGCTGACATCTTTTTATTTTTATGATAAAGCGGTAGTTATTCATCATTTCAAAAGCTGGTGAATTCTTCACAATGTAGAATTGAATGTTTGAATATTTCAAATGAATATGATGAAGTGATGACGAAAAGTAGTACAGTAATATGTCTTTTGTCGATCCTAAATCGTAATTTATTGTTCGTAATATATTCTCAAGAACATTCTCGTTCTACAGCCGTGCAGCAATAATCCAACTATTATCCTGCCCATCTACACTATAATGCGCCGTGTTCATACTTTTTTTGGGTCCATTCCAAATTCAGTTATTCATTTTTTGTTTCTTCATTTTTTAATACTCATGATCGCAGAACACCCGTGGCAATTCGGGTCAATGTTTATCTACCATTTAATTTCACATATACATATCAACCATACAACGAGACATTGTTTGTCCACATATTCATATTTTTCATTTCAGTAGCTTTCGTATGTGTTTAATGACGAAATCGTTGTTCTGAATTAATAACTTGATTGGGACAGAAATTTTATTGATCTTTTATTTTATTTCAGTTTTTTTGTTTTTTTTTTGTTTGTGAGTTTATTGAGATGCTGGTTAAGCTTCAAGATCAAGAGCAACGCCAATCTTGTGGCCACCAGATCCAAAGTTCTTGCCATCAATGATTGTTGACAGGTTAAGAGTGACACCTGAAATAATAATAAAGAATATAACATTCAATAACACTGACTATTTAAATGTGATGAGAAAAGAGTCTCATGCTAATATATGAGACTTATCGTGTGTCTTTATTTAATACCACACGTGACGAATTCTATAAATAGTCAGAATATATTTTTGTACATTTGCCACGTCTGAGAATTTTGTGTACTTCAATTCAAGAACAACCATAACATAAAATATCCGATGAATTCTCATAGAATAATTGGGTTCATTATACTCCAGGTTAATACTAACCTTCGCGCAATTTTTGTTGATAGCCCAATCCAATTTGGAGTTGAGAATTGACCTTGGCACGCAGACAGGCGTCGCTATCAAGATCGTATTTGGTACCAAGTCCAAATTGCGTAGCATTATTGCTAGAGTTCCATGCAATTTGAATAGCACCTTCTAATCCAGGCTTCACTTTGTGATAAATAGATCCATTGAACTCGCGGCCATTGTCCCTACAAGAAACAACCGTAATAATTTCACCTTTAATTATGGCAATTCATGTATACATGCTAATTAATATCGTAAGTGCATCATGCATGAAGAAACTTACACGGAAGTGTGAACACCAAAGTCTTTTGCCGTGAAACCCAGTGCAAAATTATTCTTGGTAATTTTGCTTCTCTGGGCGTCGAATGATGTTTGATAACCAGCCAACCATCCTGAAGGATATCGAAATAATTTGTCAATTTATTTCACTCGACACTTTCTTTCATCATTAATCATTCAGGAAATGAATCGGGAAGTGATGGGAATTGTCTGTGGATATGAATACGTTGGAGAAAAAGGTAGAGAATTACATTCATCTGTCAAAATCTTCGAAGTAAAATAAACACTCACCCTGATATCCAACAACAGCTGTCGTATGGATCAACGGGGCAGCATTCAAGCTAAGATCGAAATCAGCTGTGGCGGAAACATTTTCATGTTTATATGTAGTCTTCAACTTGCCAGTCTTGCTCCTGATGAGTTAAGTAAAGAAACGAATAAATAACAGACACAAGAGAGAGAATTATTAAATTATATAGAAGGAAATCTTACCCAGTCTGGGGGGAAAAGGTACAACTGTACCCAACGCTAAGTCCTTGAAGTAATTTATCAGCAATGGTAACATCTGTACCAAGGAGATTATCCGTGTTCCACTTTTCTGAGAACGTCAGTCCATATTCTTTGATCTTGTATTTGGTTTCCAAATTACCAACAACAACACCAGTGTCTTGATTAGAGAATCCACCGCTTGAGAATTCAACACCGGATTCAGTCTTGGTCTTTACATCAAGTTTCAATAAACCAAAATGATATCCTTTTCCAAATACATCACGTGCGCTCTTTCCCAAATCGCCATATGTAGGTGGTGCCATTATTCTGAACAAAGAAAAAGAATTCAAAGACCCAAAGAATTAAACATATGGGAAAATTAAACCATCTTTCACTCAAAATCTATCTAACAATATTCAATCGATGTTTATAAAGTAAAAATAGTAACACAAAGTGACGACTCGATTAATGCAGGTAATCTATTTGGCCTAGTTCTAACTGTAACTCAGCGATGAAAAGAATTCAATAAAGTTGGAGGTGACAATATTTATCCAAGTAATTATGACCTTTATCAATATCTCCTGAATATTCAGTGATTGGCAACGCCCACGTACTACTCCTGTTTCAATACAAAGGGGGAGATTTTTCTTAAGAATTGTTAACGAATATTTGCTCTTTCGTCCAATGACAAAAGCGAGTAAGTACCGCAGCGAACTGGTATTGACCTGCAGTGGTTATTACATAAGTGGTAGATCAGTGAATATCAATTTGTAGGGGACCGTGAAAGTACATAGAATTGCCCCATTAAAGGAGTGATTCTTGAATCAATGAAAGAAGTATCAGAATTCTAAATTTCACCGGATCACGAGTTGTGTTATTTCTAAATTCGGTCGTGTAAGCCTTGATCCCGTGAACAATCGCGTTGAAGGTCGAGGGTCGCATGGCAGACATTAAACGGTGTCGAATCAATCATTGAACCGGCAACAATCGGGAAATTATCAATGAATGAGGTGTTAATTATTACATAACCTCTAAACTACAATGTCTAACACAAATTTTTTACTTACATTATTGAATGTGGTATTGATCGATTTGCAAGAGAATACAATTTTATTTACGCAAATTGCGCGTGCACGAAACGATCTTGCCGGGATGCTAAATGAGCTGATCAACTTCTACGTATGTGTTTATTTTCTACGCATGCGCAAAGAAGAACACAGGGTTGCCAGAACTGCGGAAATAGAAAGTGGCGCTGCATTTAGATAAAATACACAAACAAACTAACCTTGAAAATCGTCCAATCAATTTCGTAATATCATGTGATTGGTTGGAATTTCATCATGATCATGTGAACATGTTCTAAGGCGCCAATTTTGAACATTTTTTCTAGATTTTCACCACTATTAACAATAATATCAGGATAAAAACTATTCCTCTAGATAAAGAAATGGTGGGAGTAATGATGAATAAAAAATATTCGATGAAATGTGCATGCAAAATGCCGTCAATTTTGGTATTAATAGCTGAATCTAGCAACTCGGAAAGTATAAGAGAAAAACACTTGTACATTGAATAAGAAGAATCGAAAAATAGGAAAATAAAACACTACAGAAAGATGTCGAATAGAGTTGTTTGTTTATTAACGCCTCCCGTGCCATCTCGAATGTACTAAGGTAAGCGACAAAATTGGAGGGCAGTGAACGTAAGAAACTGATGACGCTTTGCACGGCGGCAAACTTGTCTAGCACAATCTAGACTTTACTTTCTTGGCATCGTACCATCAACTCGAAAGATATTTTTAATGTGTTTGATGGAGGGTATAAAATCCAACGCAACTGTGTAGTTGGTTATTCTGAATTGAACAGGCAAACGAGAACTTACAAACACTAGATATTGTATATACATAAGTGTGAATATGTCGACAGCCACAGTAAGTATGCAAAAAAAACAATGAGGTACAGTCATCGATACATACAGAGGTATTCATATTTATAGTCATATAATCATAATTGTTGTCATTTTTTGTTGCTGTTAGGATCGAGTACCTGGAGAGTCTTCTCCGACGTACAATATTCTTCATAATGAGCAAGTTGGAAAGTAAGGATCGACAATGAGAAGAAATTTCCGCCGAAGTATCTCATTTCTTCCTCTGACTTTCATTCTACAGATTTGAAGCTGATGTTTTTATTGCTGTAGTTGGCTTATTTATATTTTAATGAGCCTGATCATGCTTCCTCCATTTTTTGATTAAGAATTTTCAGAATGGAATTGAATGAGATAATTTGAGCAGAGCTAATCGTAGTTTTCACTATTCCACGACTTATCAAACATTCGTTGATACAATATTGGTTGCTAGATATCTGGTAGCGAATAAGGACTTGGAACCAGGTGAAGAAATTTTAACAGAGCTTCCATTCGTCGTTGGTCCAAAAGCATCAACATATCCTCTATGTTTATCTTGCTACACACCATGGCCACCATCTCCTGAGAATCAACCTCTTTGCTCCAAATGTGGATGGCCAGTATGCAATGAAGAATGCGCTAATGCACCTCAACACCGTGATTACGAATGTCCAATCTTCGATGCAGCCGGTGAAAAATTTAATGTCACTACTGCATTGGAAGGAGAAAACGTTGGTGGTATCCCACAGCTTGATTGCGTGACAATATTAAGGCTATTACTTGCTTCGGAAAAATATCCCGAACGATGGAACAAAGAAGTTAAAGAAATGGTGGCGCACGATAAGCAGAGACGTGATAAAAAGCAGTGGAAGATTGATGATGTAAATATTGTACTTTATTTACGAGATCGTTTGAAGTTGAGCAGATTTTCGGAAGAAATGATTCAGACAGCTTGTGGAATATTAGAAGTCAATAGTCATGAAGTTAGAACAGCTACAGGATACACAGCAAGGGCGTTGTATCCAACGGTGGCACTTATGAATCATTCTTGTGTCCTCAATACAAGCTACAGTGTATATACTGATGATTATAGGCGAGTAATTAAATGATGAACAAGTAGAATGCGGAACTAGTTCTGAAATTATGATCAATAATATTAACTGATATTCATGCGTTCTCATGTTTAGGGTGCGATTGAGAACAACTGTAAGAGTGCCAAAAGGTGGAGAGCTATTTGGTAGCTATGTACATTCATTATTACCGACATTATTGAGACGAGAACAGTTGATGGAGAGCAAACATTTTGCCTGTGCTTGTGCACGTTGTTCAGACCCAACAGAATTAGAAACCCATATGTCATCAGTAAAATGTAGTAAATGTGATAATGGAGTTGTTGTCTCCCTTGATTCTTTAGGTAAAATCCCATGAATTTCGATTAATCCAACTTTTTATATCCATTTGTGGGCAATCGTTTAAAAATTTATTCCTTTTTTCATTCAGATCCTGAAAGCTCATGGAAGTGCACACATTGTGAATTTTCGACCTCAGGTGGTGCAATCAAAAAAATATTCGAGATCATTTATGCTGCTGTTACATCAGCAGATTCGATTCCTGCTGATGAGGGCGCAGATGCGATTCAAATTCGTGAAAGTGTTATGAAAAAATATCATTCTGTCCTTCATCCTCGTCATGCCTTCCTCACTATATTGAGGTATCTACTATTTCATTTTATTTGTAGTCAACATAAACATTTTTTAATTTGTTCTTTTAATTTTATGTCGAATTTCTTATTTCATATATAATTTCATTGCAGACTTTCACTGTCTCAATTGTACGGACGAGTAACAGAATATGCCTTGGATGATTTGCCCGATGTTGTTTTGGAACACAAAGTTGATACTTGTCGACTGTTGCTGCAAGTATTGGATGTAATTTTACCTGGATACTCGCGTGAAAGAGGAATGACACTCTACGAACTTCATGCGCCACTTCTTTTCTTGGCTCGATCACAATGGTCAGCTGGTGTGATCGATGACGCTGCATTGAAATCGAAGATGCGTGAAGTCTCAAATATTTTAAAAGATTCTATGAAGATTTTAAGTTTAGAGCCACCAGAATCTATCGAGGGACAAATTGCTTTGGGTGCTAAAGACGCATTGGCACAGCTAGAAGATTCTATAAACGGACTGTAATATATTTTGATTGATATGTATTTAATTCTGTTTGTCTATATATTCATATTTAATATGCATCGATTGACATTTTTCCAAATGAGTTGTTTATTTCACGAATAACGAGGGACAATAAATCGTTTGAATGGATTTATGTTCATATCCTATCTATTTTAAACTCACATATGGCGCGGAAGATAGAAGATTTTAATGCATTAAACTCTTGCGGTGACGCGAGAATACTTCAGTCCAATTTCTAATTTTAAATACTGTACTATTTAGTGCGCACTCTCTCTAGGTGCTCACATTGCAGTTGGATCCATTTGTCAGAAGCAAAAAGATCATTTCTTCATTGTTCAAAAATACATTTAGGAGAAAGCGCGACGAAAAAAAATGCTGATAAGAGAAGTTCCACTTAGTAATGATAACAGTTTGGCAGTTAAATATAATGAATCGCATTCGCAAAAACTTGGAAGACATTTAATTGCTGCAAAGAGAATAAATGCTGGTGAAGTGATTTTACGTGAAAAGCCGGTAATTGTTGGAGCTGCGGTATTCAATGACAATTGTTTATGCTTCGCATGTCTCAGAGTAATTTCTACAAGTACATCTATTGTTAAATCAGGTATTTTGTGCAGTCAATGTCAGGTTGCAGTTTTTTGTTCAACTGCTTGTGAGGTAATTTTTTTTCCTTTATGATTGGAGTGAGCAATTGTGAGAACAATACACGAAGGCAATTTCTGCACGATTAACTTGCAGGCAAGAAAATCTTATCACACATCTGAAGAGTGCGAACTATTCAAAGACCGGGCGATTCTGACAGAGAAGGAGATTTTATTGCCATTACGATTATGGTTGGTGAAAAAAAGAGATGAGAAGTTGTGGGACCAGATTTTACAATTGGAGGCTCATTTGGAAGCTCGAAGAGGTACCGAAGTATGGAAAAACCGTGAAGAGAATGTGATAAATATTTTGAAGCCATTGGGAGATGCTGAGAAATATGAAGGAAACGATTTCGCTGAACTTATTCAACGACTATGTGGAATTTTGGATGTTAATTCGTTTGAATTGAGATCACCTGGATGTGAAGACAACTCTGTACTGCGTGGATTATACCTAGAAGCTGCATTGATGGCCCATGATTGTCGTGGAAACACTCACTTAACCGTGGACGATGATTTTCAGCTTACTATTTATGCTGGGAGACAAATTGATGAAGGAGAAATAATTTCATTCAATTATACGTCTTCATTAATGGTTAGTCAGGATCGAGTCAATAAGTACGAGAATAAAAGAATGTATTTATAATTTTCCAGCAGCTAACTTGTGTTTTATTCAGGGAATGGCTCAACGTCGAGAACACTTGCGTGAAGGAAAATATTTTGAATGCGATTGCTCGTTGTGTCAAGATCCTGAAGAGCTTGGTGCTCATTTGAGCACGGTTTTTTGTCCACGATGCAAGAAGGGATTGGTGTCTTTTGAGAATATGAACATCAAAGATCCCTACGTGAGAGAAAAATATTGGAAATGTAAAATGTGTCTAAATACACTGTCTGGATGCTTGATCGAAACTTGCTTAGACTTGACAAAAATGCGAATTAACAAAACTGACAATTCAATAAAGGTGACAACATCTTTGCGATTTGGATTGAATTTTTTGCTTGCAAATTATCAATAATATTATAATTTTCCAGGAACTGGAACTTTTGATGAAACAATTATCTTCTACACTCCATCCAAATCATCACCTCATGTTGAGTTTAAAGCAAAAATTATTAACACTTTATAGAAGTGAAGCGGCGAGTTTAAATCCTCCAAAGAAAATGTTGAAAAGAATCATCGATCTTTGTCATGAAATTCTGTGTGTTCTGGAAATTGTCGAGCCTGGAATATCTCGTTTGAAAGGCCTAATTCTCTATGAAATTCATATGCCAATTGTTATTCTAGCTAACCGCGAATTTATGGCACGTGAAATAACATCAGAAGTATTATCAAGCAAATTAGAACAAGCAGAAAACTACTTGAAGAGATCACTAACAATGTTACTACTAGAACCTGCCACGACCCCTGAAGGAATCCTAGCTAAAAGAGCTCTTCAAGAATACAAAGCGTTACGTCAACACAGGGACGACATCAAATCTTTACCATCAATACCATTGAATAAAAGAAAGTAGTGATGATTTATGGTAGAGACGAAATAAATCATCGACATCGATTTCATAAAATAAGAAACGAAAATTTAACTTTCACATTTATATTCAAATAAATGCGCATGCTCCAAGACAAATTCTATGAACCGGATGTTTATTTTCCTCACGCACAAAAAAAAACCACAAAACCATAGATGGGTATGGTGATACTGTGCAATGATTATCAGTACAAAATTTATTTCATCGAGAAAAATGGGAAATTCGTATAACAAAGAATAAACCTGACTTATAATTAAACAATAGCTGTTAACATAACGTAATAGTTATCACGATTATTCATCAGGTATAAACATTTTCATCTTATTTCAATGAAACATAACCTATATTCGTAGTATTGTTAATTCAATTGTTTTCGTTGATTGTTAAAATCTCAGATTGCGAGTTTATAAGATAATATAATTATGGTCGACCAAAGTGTTGTGGGAATCTGCTTTCTCGTTGGGCTCGCATCAGTTTTCAATTTTTCCATACATAGAATTGATGAGGGTCATGTTGGAGTTTACTTTCGAGTAGGTCTTTTTGATATATCTATTTACTGTTTGAGTTTAATGGAACTTTATTCGATTCGTAGAGTTGAATTTTCTATATTTCATTGTTCATTTCATTAGGGTGGAGCCTTATTGCCATCAGTTAGTCATCCAGGATTTCACATGATGATACCACTTCTGACTAGTTATAGATCAGTACAAGTTACATTACAGACTGATGAAGTGAAGAATGTTCCATGTGGTACGAGTGGTGGAGTTATGATTTATTTTGATAGGATTGAAGTTGTAAATATATTGGACTCTAATGCTGGTGAGTGAGACTGTCGATAATACAATCTGGGAATGATTCTGAAGCCTCAGCGAATATTCATTAGTTGATAGATGCATCAAGTATTGACACAGTTTTTATTTTTGCAGTGTACAATATGGTGAGGAATTTCACTGCTGACTATGATCGTACTCTGATATTCAACAAAGTTCATCATGAATTGAATCAATTTTGTTCAGTTCACACACTGCACGAAGTGTATATTGATTTATTTGATCAAATTGATGAGAATTTAAAAACTGCCTTACAAAGAGATTTAAATGAATTGGCGCCTGGTTTAAGTATTCAAGCTGTGCGTGTAACAAAGCCAAAAATACCTGAAACAATTAGAAAAAATTATGAATTAATGGAGGGTGAAAAGACAAAACTTCTTATATCAATTCAACACCAAAAAGTTGTGGAGAAAGATGCAGAAACTGATCGGAAGAAAGCTCTAATTGAAGCTGAAAAAGAATCACAAGTAGCACAAATTCATTATAATCAAAAAATCATGGAAAAAGAATCGCTTCAACGTATGGCGGCTATTGAAGATGAAATGCATCTCGCACGTGAAAAAAGTCGTTCAGATGCGGATTATTATCAAATGAGAAAGCAAGCCGAGGCAAATAGATTACTCCTCTCTACTGAGTTTTTGGAATTGAAGAAATATGAAGCACTGGCGAAAAATTCAAAGGTTTATTATGGTCAAGATATACCCAAAATGTTCGCGATGGGTGGCTGTTCTCTTGACCCAACTTTGGGAAAAGCTGCGACTACTGCACTTGATGAATGACTCCAATTTTAGTTTACCACCTCATTTACTTTCAAATTGTGATATTTGATTAAAACCATCATATTTCTTAACTTTCTCAATTCTTACCATTTATATCAATTTCAATCAATTTTTGTTTATAATTTTTGTGGAAACATGGTACTGCATCATTGGGAAATGCTCACGAAACCGAATATCACTTGTCGCAATTCATTTAAAATAACAACACCTTCATGAAAGATTCCAACTATAGGCTTCATCGAGACTTCAGATAACCGACAAGTATTTATAAACGAATGTACTCCAATGAGTTTTGTCAGTCATTTCAATCAACTCTGATTAAATGAAGAATGTATTTTTCGAATAAATGTGGTGCAGTTACCCGCACTTCATCTGTGCTCAATAAAAAACATCATTTTTTATGAACCAAAAATGCAAAATTCTCATTTCTTCTGCACGAAAAATTAAACACAAATTTTTGTTCTTCTCCCGATGTTTTCCAGCAGACATTTTTTTCATCCTGAAATTCCTCTCTATGCTAGCATTATTTTTTTCACATTTAAACTATAAATATCTGAAATAAAACACCCTTTTTTGTTACAGTTTAAATTTCGATGGGATTGGCGCTCTGACGCGCCCTCTCAACAATTTATCATGACACAACTTCTGTCAAATTGGCAAAATATCCGATTGTTTTCATGTAATAAATATCACATTATGCATTCAATAAATGAGTAATTATAAATGTATACAAACAAACTCAACGACTAGAAAAATTACATTTCATAATCCATCATGACAGTGGTATGAATTCAATTAATTTCATTTCCAGTAAAATGTATTTACCCCATCTATATTGAAACAAAGGAAAAAAGTGAGGTTATACACAAAAATGCATTAATTTATTTATTCTCTTTTTCTTAGGAGTTAAAGAAGTTTTTGTATCAATTATTGAATAGTGTGGAAGGACTTCATAGCATTTCCATAACAGATCGCGATGGTGTTCCTGTTATATCAGTTGCAAATGATAAAGCACCAGAGTTAGCGATGAGAGCAAGTTTTCTATCTACATTTGGAATGGGAACAGATCAAGGCAGTAAATTGGGTCTTGGAAAGAACAAAACGATTATTTGCATGTACAGCAGCTATCAAGTGAGAAAGAGGATTTTTCTCATGTTATAATGTCGATTTATACCAATATTTGTTCTTTTATTTCGAATAAATATTTTTCAGGTGGTTCAAATGAATAAGTTACCTCTAGTTGTGAGTTTTATAGCGTCTCATGGATGCAATACTGGTCACATTCTATCACTAGAGGCTAAAATTGATCCGATCCTGTGTAATTTAAAGAATGCAGTGGTGGAAGCTTGATGGTTACCGATAGTACACTATGGATGATGAATTTATCATTCTTTAGTGTTAACGTATCGAAGTAATTGACCGACTGACTAGAAGACGCGTGAAAAGAACGAAATCAATGAAATTTTTATGCCAATCACAAAAATCAAGTTTATACTGAGCCTAATCAACATTTGTCAATGTTGGGTGATGAATAATACAATATTTTTTCTGTTTTTTTTTTTTTTTTGCTATAATATTGTGTCACGTTGTGCCCGAGTAAGAGACAATGTGAAAAAAGGGTGATGACGAGAATCATTGTTTGTATATGCGACCCGATCAACATTATAAAATGGAAATTAATTGTATACATTTTGCAACTGATATTAATATATACACACTGTAGGGATAATTTTTGAAAAAAATCCAATGGAATTCATAATAAATTGTATATTAATTCAATGTTATTGAAAAAAAAAGTGTTTATCAATGCTTGTAATGAATATAAATCATGTATTCTCTTCATTGTCTTCAGCTCATAGCGGATAAAGAAGCGGTACTCCGTCAAGCGCACACAAAATGTTCTGTGCCGCAGTTGTAGCCATGTCATCACGTGTTTTAACAGTAGCACTACCTAAGTGTGGTAATATTTCAAAATTTGTTAGTGTCAATAATTCATGATCTTTTGGCAGTGGTTCCGGATCTACAACGTCCAATCCAGCAGCAAATATTTTCTTTTGCTGTAGTGCACGTAGCAATGCATCCGTTTTGACTACCGCACCTCGTCCAATATTCACGAATATAGCATTCTTCTTCATTTTGTCAAATGCTGCATCATCGAAAAGTCCTCGTGTTTCGTTAGTCAATGGTGTAGCGACAATAATAAAATCACTCGTTCTTAAAAGTTCGTCAAGAGAAACGAAATGCGCGCCAAGATCATCGCCAATTTTTTTCTTTGAATGACCAGTGTACACAAAACGTTCAACACCAAATGGAATGAGCCTTTTAACAATTTCAGCGCCAATATTTCCCAAACCGACAACACCAACTGTTGAACCACGAATATCTTTGCCTAATAACCATGTTGGGCTTCTCATAGTTTGTCCTCTGAAATTGAACAATAAAAAACTGATGAAATCATTGACTCAATAAAGTATTCAATAATTCAATTTCAATGAATTTATTATTACGTTTCAAGTAAAGATCGCCCTTCATGCGAACGTCTTGCAGCATTAAGAAGAAGCAATATCGCAACTTCAGCTACTGCTGCATTCAATACCACAGGCGTATGCCCAACGTGGATTCCTCTTCGCTTGATCTCTGGCACGTCCAAATGTTCATATCCCGCTGACATTGTTGAAACCACTTTCAATTTGGGTCCTATAATTAATTAAAACAAAAACAAAAACAATAATTACATTATATCTGCTTTCAATTTCGATTTCCATACCAGCAGCATCGAGGAGCTTCGCATTAACAGCATGATGATCAGCAAGAAAGATTCCATCGTGTCCAGGAATTGCCTTGACTAACTCAGCATAACTTGAAGCTTCGCCTTGTAAAACTGTCAGATCACATCTGAAAAAAATAAACCGATATGAAGATTAATGATAATATAGATTATGAATAATAATAACCTAGATTGAAGGAGTTCTAAGCCCTTGCGAGGAATATCATGACGCGTGACCAAGACCTTCCACTTTGCCATGATTTCTCTTGTACAATATCACAAAAATTCAATTATCCGTGAAAGTTTTGTGATTCTCTCTATTTATATAACTGACAAACAACGTTCGTGTGATACTGAACGCGCATGCGTTATTTATCAGAGCAAGGAGATAAAAGGAAGAGTGAGTAGCGATAGAGCGATAACGCAAAAACTTTTGAGAATAAAGCTGATCTAATCGAGTGCGGTTCACTATCTCTTCACCGCAAATTTTTGCCCCACCATATTGGAGACGCCATCAGACACAATGTGAAGCTTATCATCACACCACAAAGTATCCACCTAAAATATATATTGGGATTCAAATTGAGATGATAATGAAAATATTATGTTTTCCAAAATAAATCGACTACACAGTAACAGGAGAACATGACAATTGTTACGCGCTGCCACACGTGTGGTACGCGTCATACTTGGTTGTACTATCGTCTACCTTCTACTATTTCATGTTACTCCATTCATGAGAGACGTTACTTTTCTTCGAGTGATGGACAAGTTCATGTCTATTTGACCCGACACATTCAATCTGAACAGATGCCAACATTTGTATATTTACACTAAGTAAATATTCCAATCTCGAGAATTTTTTTTTCCTCCACAATTGTAAATTAATTCAAATGATGTCCAGTCAACCTGTATACATTCAGCAATAAATCCGAAACATGTCAACAATTGATTTATATAAATTCCGTTAGACGATAATAAGAGGAAAACAGAAGAATTAATTTTGAATAGGACTATGAAATAGTCATTTTACTGTTACAAATTTAGAGCGAATTCATACTGCTGAACGAATAACACGTTCTTATAAATTGGTTTTATTATTGGGAAATTTTTCATCAGTATTCTCTTAAGAATTTAAATCAATATGGACTACGAATTATCAATTACCATTGATGAATTCGCATCTGCAATTTTTGCCGAGCGTTTGCAAAATAAGTCAATGAGAGTGTTTTTTGAAGCACTCACATCACCAGGACGCAAAGAAAAGCACACGGGTTGGATCCGAGTTTGTGAACGTATTCGTCAAGCGAAGAACCTTCCACCAACGACTAAGGGATGGAGAAGAGAAGCTTATATATTATTCATGGAGAAGCTGGTCCCAATTGAAAAACTTGTTTGGGATAAAATAATGCACACGCCAATGGCGGCACGTAAGCCTGTGGATGTTCATTTAACTGTGAATTGCGTTTTGAATACTCTACCCAATGATGAGGAGGCATCAAATGATAAAAAGAATAATGGTAATTGATAACTGATCAATTTTTACGCCAATTGTCCCAATATTAATTCGAATAAGTGCATATTTCATCAACATTGTCAATCATATAATACTTGGAGATACTGAAAAATTTATGACATATTATGAGGAAAGTAAAAAGCAGACTGATATTGCAAGTGAACCATCGGGATTTTTCATAACAGGATATTATCATCAATGAATAAGAGGAATTGAGAATTATTTGTGAAAAACTGTACATAGATATATTCTGTGGCATTTCTATTGCTTTGCTCTATATGTATACGCTTGCTGTTAAAGTGATGTGTAAGCACAAATGCTTAGAATGTATCAGGCTACCACGAAATAAGCGCACATGTGCCTCTGCCACGATAGAATATATCCATATGATAGAAATATACATTCAATATGAATTTCGAAATTGTTAGAATCTCTGAAGATAAATTTGCATTTTATTCTATTAATTTTGCGACAATGTGTGACAAAAATACAATGCAAATTGTTATTTGATTTGGTGTATGATGATTTATAATTTTTTTTTTATCTTCATCATAATTGTCCTGTTACCACATCCTGTTGTTTGTTCTTATTCATTATGGAAACCAGTGGTTAGACAAAATATGAATATGAAGATTGATAAGTTCAATGGGCCATAAATAAATGTGGTCTGTGAGCAAAAATATTTTGAGTAGATAATGGATGAGGATTATTTTTGATTCTTTTCTATCACAGTAAAATTGATAATTCATTTTATCAAGTATTTTTTTTAGTGTATTTGAAAGTTGATCGTATCTCGTGTAAACAAATTCTTGAACTATATACAAAGAAATTAGATATAGTGGCTACTATTTAAATGCAGATTAGCGAGAACTCCTGAATATTGGCAATTGACGTACTTGGAGATGCAATGCCAAAACGTGTCAAGAAACTCCAATTATAGTACAATCCATAGAATTTTTTAGAATCCGTATATGAATGATATTATCTGTAATTAAAATGTAGTCGATTGCATAATCAATGAGTTTAATCACAGTTTTGCTGAACCCATGATTCACATATTTGTGACGATATATAAACTGCCACATGTTGATAATCATTACCGTTCATTCAAATGTGTGGTAAAATATATTTATATTCATATCAATTCTACCATATTGACATAGAACTATTTTTATGCATCGCAATTACTCATGGTAGACACTGCGTTATTTCATTCGATAATGAAATTAATTGTGAAAGTTCACATTTTTAGTATGATTAATACTTAATTATGTGTCAATCAAATATTTTTCTATCTAATTTTATATCTCACAAAAAACATCCACCATAAATCCAGTTATGGTAAATATATGGAGTATCGTCAAATAAATAATTGTCCGTTATAATACAACTATAGTTATACATGTCTACGAGGAGATGTCGAACGTGAAAATTCGTGGTGCAATGTAACCACCACATCCTTTTTTGCCTCTGTAGAATAATCCAATTCCACTTAGGGGAAATGATGGATAAGTTTCAACAGGTTGTGCATCAATATACGGTATTGTACTTTGTCCAGCATCTTTGGTCACTGAACTGTGAACAAACCGTATGAATTTGTTTGAAGCTTGATCATAATCATATTCCCTACACCTGCTCGAATCATCAGGATCAGTCATCTTTATCTCGATTCTACAAAGAGGTAAATTGTTATGTTAATAAGAACTGTACGAATCAAAATGATACGATGTGATAGAATTATGAAACAAATACCTCTTTCGTGTGTAGTCTAATGTACTTGGTGAAGTTCGAGCAGCAAACCAGTTACTGCGTTCAGGTATTAATTCACCTGTGACCAGATCAAGTGGTGTTCCACGAAGTTCTAAATAAAATCCTTCAGGAGCATTTTTACGGCTGTTGAATCGAACTCCTAGAACATTTCGTTGATATAATATCAGTATGACAGAATCTCTCTTAATTCTTACAGTTTAATGGTTGCAATATTTTGTTAATGAACGGTTAATCAATTTCATGTATTGATGATTCATCTCAATGTACCTGTAACAGCATATTTCGGTGGCAATATCACGTCATCAAGGTACAATTGTCCAGAGAACTCTGCCAACATTTCGTAATTAAAATTCTCATTTATATCAGACTGATGATTGTCACCAAGTGCTTTCCAGGCAGTGTAATTATTTATCATTTCACCAGTTGAATATTTTCCTTGTTGTATTTGAAGATGTACCGCATCCTGATGTACAACAAATTTAACACCAACGACAATCCTGCAAGCAACATTTGAACATTGAAAGCAAAAAGGATTCAATTACCCTTTTGTTTACATATGGCAGTGGCGTTGTAGAATGATCATACTCGACCTGTTATTTTTTACATCCGATGTTTGAGGTGAGACACTTATGCGCACGATACCTCTGTGTTGATGATACTGAGTTTTAATCATGGAACATTGACAAGTACGGCAATGTGGATACATAAATAAATAACCTGAATCCGACAACTTTTGTTCATCTAGACATGTTTCATTGTGACCAAAGATTCGGTCTTGCGATTTCCATGACAAATAACGATCATATGGGCCTATCTTCTGAATAATATAAATCAAATTGTAGTTTTATTTTGAAATCTCAATCATTAATCAATTAGAAACTTTCGTTCAATTTAGGAGTACCTACCGATAGGCAAATTGTTATCTCATCATTATAACCGACAGTTTGTACATTGTCTATTTTAATACCCGCATAATTTTCTACAGAACTATGATCAATCTCTTCACAATCTGTATTGCAAAGGCCGAATAACTCACCCGGCCTTTCTGACCCCAAAGCTGATGCACTTACGAGCTCAACTCGGTGATAACCAACAAACTCTATGAAATTAATACCTGAAAAAAAATAAAAACAATGGATATGAGTGTTGAATAATACAGATGGAAGAAATCCTGCTGTATTTACTGTGTTGTGGTTGGTCTATTTCACATCTATGGATTTCTCGAGAGACTGAATTTAACGCTTTGTTGATTCTCTCATGATAAGATTTTGTGTGTCGCTTGAAGGTCATTTGAGCAGTTTTGAGATGTGACTTGAAGTCGGAAGTTCTATCAATACGTTGGAGTAATGAGTAGACGTACACCAATACTGCCAATCCTTTCATTTCAGTGATAAGTAGATTGACAAAAATTAAAAATATCGACTGTTGATTCGAGATAAATTTGTCACAGGTATGTGCTTGATTCAACTAAACAAAATAATATATTTGTTCAATTGATTATTTACTATTTTCACATGCTTTGCATTGGTTTCAGATTTATATCAGATTTATTTCATTAGTGGTACCAACCTTATCCACATCGTTAAATGCAATTTCTTTGAATATTCGATTGTAGTGACATGACACAATGAATAACATATGAATTTTTTCAAGTGCCGTTGGTAAACTGATAGAATCTATCAAGGCCAATTGAGCAAAATATTCTTCTAATGTTTTATTGTCTGTGTGTCCATGAATACCAAAATATCGTGATCGGGTATCGTTGTAAAATTGGTTTACAATATTGAAGTAATCGCTGATCTTCAAACTCTTCGCCCAGTGATGTAGCACATTGTCATGATGAGTATCGAAAGCTTTATTGAATCGTTCACGATATTTTATGCCTACAGTTTGCAAAAATGTTTCGAATTCATTGGAAATGTTATCCATTTCAGTGAATATTCCGGTTAGCAATGACGATGATGTGTTTTCTGATTTTCTAATCATTTCTTGATATGATAGTCCTCTGTTTAATACTGAATCACCCCATGATATCACAGTCTTAATGTCTATGAAATTTTGTGGAAGGGCTGTAGATCCTTTCACATTAATGAGCGAAATTATTAAGATACCAAAAGTTGATCGTATCATGTTGATGATAAATTTTGCAATGATTCCTGGTTTGATTTGGTTTCAATAGATCAAAAAAGAGAAGTATTGATAACCACCTACTTTTGAAAATGATGATGAGTTCAGCTGAATGATCTTTTTTATTATAGAGTGACCAAACGCAAATGATGTTTTTCAAAAAATTTGGGGCATTATATACTCACACGTGTGTGCTCTCTAGACAGTGGTGTACGTGTTAAAAACCAACATAGTGTCAAATGTATCAAGTCCAGAACTCCTCCGTATCTCCTGCTAACAACAAATATTAAATATTTGAACAATTGAATTAATGTATAGACCCAGGAAAGTTAAAAATGGTTCAATTGTAAAGAACATAGTTATTATGTTACTGTCTGAATGGCAATTGAAATACATCCATGGAATAATGTGCGTCATAAAACTTATGAAAATATATTTTTATTAACAAATATTAACACTTGGAACACAAATGACGCAAATTGAGGCAGTCTATTCATATACCAATGTGATTAATTTTCATTTATTCATCATCAGTCATGACATACCTTGTTAGAAACACTATTAAAAACGCTTAATAATCATATTGCAATTAATGTCATTGAAATTGATAAAAATTATCTTATACTAACAGTATAAGAAGTAAGATCATTTTTGTACAAAGCAATATGTCTTTGCGTAGACGATTTATTGGGATTATTTTGAACCGTTTGAATGAACCGATCATATTATCTTTGGGATTAAAATTACCATTGGTAATCAGCCAAGAATCACGTGAAGTGCGTACGTGATTTTTGGTACTTTCCGAATCACTCTTTGTTGAAATTCAATCTCACTGTCGTATTATAATGAATTATCAATTATGACACCTGAATCAATGACATTGAACAAATACAACAGGTGTAAAAATGAGGGTTGAAAATTATTGGATATTCAATTTTGTGGATTATACAATAGAATCATTCGCGTGATTGATTCCATAATGAATTTACAGTGGAACCTCTTTTGTTTATGACGATTGGAACTAATGTAAAATCGAGAGGGTAGTAAAAATGTTAGATAGGGTCGTGCTTTGGTTCCGAAAGGGTTTGTTCTAATGGTCATCATACAAGATGACCATCACAACTATGAAATAATGTGTCCATCTATCTTGCAGTATCCCAAATAATTCATAAGATGACAAATGTGTATCTGATGCAAATGGATTGATGAAAATTTTAGATTCCAATCCAATGAAAATCTTTTGTTGAATTAAAATTACAAACACTTAAATTTCTTGAATAATGTTTGGGCCTTCAATTATCATCACAAGTAGAACATTGCCCTTTGTGGACAGATATTTCGTTTACGATATGCAACAAATTTTAGTTACTTAAATGAATTCATTGGATATCAAACTGGATAGTCGATTATTAATCATAGCAAAATATCTATTTCCGTAACAAGTACGTTTAATAATTCCACCGATTTGGGTTCTATAACAACCTATCAGTATCTGCAACTGCAATATCGAACAACAATCAGTCTAACATACAGTATTGAATTGACACAATAATGTAAATGTAAATATTCAAACAATTACAGCCCATATAAATAAGGAAATGAATGAAAACAAAATCCCGAATAGACTGAATGAGACACTAATAATTTTCCTTTTCGAAATCAGAGGAAAGTGGAACTGAAAAGCGAACACACGTGCCAAATAAATTAAATTCCCAACCATTGAAATAATTTCCTCTGATATAATATAGAAGAAGTTTTATCCGCAATGGCGAATAAATTATCAATTACTTATGAAGAATTTGCAAATGCAATCATAGCAGCACGACCTAGAGAAAAGTCAATGACAGATTTTATGGGGCTGATAACAACACCAGGACCAAAAGAAAAACATGTCGATTGGCAACGAGTGTGTGAAAATATCCGACAAGCAAAAAATATACCAAAACTTTCAAGAAGTTGGCTCAAAGATGCACATCGAATATTCATTGAAAACCTTGTTGACATAGAGAAAATTATTCGGGATAAAATAATGCAAGCACCAGTTGGCGAGAGTAATTACGAGGATGTATTTCAATTGGTCAATGCTGCTATTGATCGCTGTCATGACAGACTTGATGCAAGACCTAAGAGTGAACGATTAAAAAAATATTCATCAAAGCCAGACAAATCATAACGAAGCCTGTGTTGATGCTGATTCGGAAAATTGTTCTCTATTAAATATTTGAAAGTCATTGGTGAGAATAGAAAGTAATAAAAATAACGTCAAATTGTATTATGAAGGACACGAAATGCTGTTGGAGTTGATATAACACTCAGAATTCGGAATTTTTATCAACTTGATGAATTGACAACAACTGGCTATTCAATGTTAAAGATCATTTGAGAGACGTTGGAAATAAACAAGGGGATTATTGTGATTGTATTACTGTATACGAATAGCGTCAGTGTAAGGTGATGTGCAAGCACAAATGCTTAGAATGTATCAGGAGACGATGAAATTTGGGAGCACATAACGGTCTCCTGATATAATATTTCCAATATGTATTCATGTTATAATTCATTTATGTTTAACTCACACAATCATTTTATTTTGATGCTTTGAAGTTGTTTTTTTTTCTTGCAATTATTTTAATTGAAATACATACTGATTTTTTTCGATATATCATTCAATTGTAAATGGATTTTTGATTATATTTATTAAAACGTTATTTCATTTCCTCATTCTAAATTTTGTTTATTCTTTTGTTTGTCTCGTAACACAATGTAGGATAGTCTCGATATACCTGAGTGAATCATTCACATACAACGGATTGATGGAGAGCACAAATAAGAATGTCTGTTGAAAAAAGAAGAAGAGGTTAGGAATGTTTGTTTACATGACAATTTGAGTGCCGAAAATTGTTGACTAGAATACTAAGAGTGGCGCTAACGATTATTCAGATTTTAAATCTGTGAATGATAACATAAACATGAGAAACAATTCATAGGGCGTGATGATTATTCATTCTTATCTAACAGTTTGAATAATTGATGAAAATCTATGAAAATTCTCATGAATTTTGATCATTGATTGACCTATGATATCTCCGGATCAATTTACAATCAAGAAGAAGTGAAAATAGGCGGTTCTTCCGCTTTATAAATTTATGTTCTAAAAAATAATAACCGATTTTGTTACATATACACGTCACACTGTAGATAAAAAAGTTCATATTGGTATGGAATTTCTTCATTGACGACTGCATCCGATTTTATATGAACATGAATTACTGGTGTCCAATTACAACATTTTGAAAACTTAAGTTTAAGTTAATAATTATTAAATATTTCATTGGACTGATTGAAATCCTCTTTGATTTTGTAACGACGGGAAACTTGATACTTCCATGCGCCGAAAGAGGCGCGCATGTTGTGTGTTTTTGAAAAATGAGTGGATAAGAATCAAAATACAGATATGACCTCAACTCTCTGTATTTACTCATCTTTTTTTTTCTCACTTTCGTACTGAAAATAATACTTATACAATATTCATAAAAACATTCATCAATAATAACGGTTTACTTTGCTGTAATTGTACCAGTAAAATTCATTTTTATAATTATCAATATTAAATATTCAAATCGAAACAAAAAGGATTTTGATATTTATTAAATTGTAACAAAATATATAGAAATACTCAAGAATAAATTCACTCTGACTGTCGTCATCTTCTAATCTTGGTAATTGCGTCAAGTTTTGCGGCATTATCTAACCAACAACAACCAACATGAAAAATTAATAAGTTCACGTCTTTAAAAAAATCTGTTTTCTGTCAATGTCCCAAGTAATTCATCGCATTTTTTATCAATAGTTCGAAATGTGTGAGAAATTCGTGATAAGCTTATAATATCAACATAAAATTTGAATAGACTATTTTATACTTATAGATAAATTCGCATAAATTAAATTCACGCGCCCATCGCGTGCCATTGGCAGCACTGCCATATTTGAAAGCTAAATGCCGCAATCGCTTGAAAAAATGCTGTGAAATTTTTCATCCATCCATCTTTTACGTGCGACTTACTACAAAAAAATCGACTATAATTCTTCAATATTGAATGTAAGTAGAAACATTTCTATTAATTGGAATATATAAAGTAAAAAAAATGCTGCAAACTTTGAACTGTGTGTGAGGTTAGAGTATTTTTGTTCATAATTTTGAGGTTATGTACAGAAGTTGCGCACAGTATTACATCACACAGGTCATCGATTGATTTTTTGAAATGAAAATGCATCTTGCCAATTGGAATAACATCAAAAATAGAATAATACAGATAATTTTAATATTATTTTAGATAAAAAACAAATATGAAGTTGGCCATGAGACAAATATCGTTGCCGTTGCTCATTGGAGTATCATTAACAGGTGTCTGTGTTGGATTATATTATTTTTTGTACAAGAAGGTGAGTGTGAAAAGTACACTATGAATTAATATTTATATTTAGATGAAGATTTCGTCACATTTGAAATATTTATTTTTATATTAGGAGGAAGAAAATGTGCGTGAAACATTGACATTGAGAGACAAGAGAAATCACACAATTCATGTGAAAATACCACGACAACATGTACCGGCTGTAATTGGTCGACAAGGCGCAACAATAAAGGATGTTGAGCAAAGGACTTCGACAAGAATACGATTCAATGATGATGACGTAACAATACCAGATAGAATTTGTATCATAAAAGGTACATTTGAATGTGCACGGTTGGCCGAGGCGATGATCAAAGGAATAGTTGAAAATCAACCGGTTATTGAGACTTATGAAATGTTTATACCCCAACGAGTACGTTCAGCGCTTCTCGCTGATCGTGGTGATGTTATCCATACTATTCAAGCTTCAACACGCGCTAGAATAATATTGGAGAAAGGTTATTCAGATAATTTGAATGAGAAAAAACGCGTGATTATAAAAGGATCAGCGGAACAAATAACGGCGGCTTTGTATCACATTGAAGATATGGTACGTGAGTCAAACAAGACCCAAGAACAATTGGAAGCTAGTCAGGCAATGCGCTCACCACGCAAAGCGTCACCACGCAATACTCCAATCGTCAATAATGTAGAGACACAATCACAATCTGAAGATACTCATGGCATTCATGATAAATCGATGGATGTTTATGTCAGTGCAATGGATAATCCTGGACAATTTTGGGTTCAAGTTATTGGTTCGGGTATTCTTGCGTTGGATAAACTCGTTGAAACGATGACATCCTACTACAACAACGAAGAAAATCGTCAATTACATACGTTAACAAATATTTCAATCGGTCAGACAGTTGCATCAAAATTCAGTTTTGATGATCGTTGGTATCGGGCTGAAGTGATTTCGGTTGTTGGTGATGGACAATATGAGGTTTTCTTCGTCGATTATGGCGACCATGAAGTTATAAATCTGGCTGATGTCCTGGAACTTCGAACCGACTTCCTTAGTCTTCGATTGCAGGCGATTGAATGTTCTCTTGCAAACGTCAACCCGAAGTGAGTATACTATCTTCTTACTTTTCTTACCATCATATTGCATAGTTTAATTTTTCTCAATATAAACATGTTTATTCTAAACAAAAATAATTTTAAAGTTTTCATCAAGAAAGTGAATTGTCTCGTCATCCATATATTCATAATTTTGATTGTCAATTACTTAGTTCGCTATCGTCGATATTACTGGAATGCGAACTGCCCATTCCTACTTCGCATACCTCGTTGAATAATTCTGGATTCACTTGTTCCATCATTTTCCATGCAAAACTTTTATTAATACACATTGCATTCTCTTCGCAATAAGTGAGACTGGCTCGCTTCAAAGTATCACAACTGAATTCATCTGCAATTAGCAATAATGACGCTACATTCTCTGGTGTCAACGTTTCGATCAAATTTCTCTCGCATAATTCTTTGAGACCTGCGTAAGAAAAAGATGATATCAAATATCCAAAAGTTTCTTCTGAAAAAATGATATGTCATTGTTTTACCTTGCAAACGATAACGTTCTGCTGCCGATAGCAATTGACCGGCCAGAGTATCCAGATTATCAACGTGATCACTGTAAATATATCGAAGTAATTCCACAGTAATGTCACGTGAAAGATCTGGCAATTCCAATTTAAATCGATAAGTGATCTGTGTACGAATATAAAATTATATACTTTATTATTTCCTCAAACATTAATTAGACAACATTGCCACAATATCGTGCATAAACATTTCTATATTGGAGAAACGGAGAGAGAAAAAAACACGAAATTAATCAGAATGATAAATGGAATGTAACCAGCACACGTCAATCAAATATTGATTAATAACATGCCTAAAACGAAATGCGCAACTACAAAAAGTTTTTCGTCAACTCTGTCTCACTTTCATGCGCAACACACACTTGTCTTCTTATATTACACAACCATAACAATAGTAACAATTTCACTCTTATTTTTTCTCCTCTTGATTTGTCACCTCGTCGTTATTCTCCATAACTGGCACTATCATATCAGCCAATACGTCACTACGTGCGGCAATGATACTACCATGAACTGGAATTTCTTCGTTACTTGTACCACCGCATACTAATTTCGTATCAGCAGCTCTTGGATGCTTCAATAACTTCGCCATATCCTGAATAATTCGAATGACTTATTGTTCATTGTATTGACAAAGTTTTCTTCTTTTCCAACATTTTGTAATTTTTCTTATCTTCTGAGATATCAATCATAATTTCTGATCTTACCTGAGTCAGACTGTGTCGCTCACTCTCACATTGAATTATCTGTATTTTAACCATTACCACAATTTCGCCTGTTTTTTTGAAATGCCGATCAACAATAGATAAATCACGATAGCCAAGGGAAATAATATCTGATGTGGTTTTCAATTCTAATATTGTTCTGCTGACATGACAATATTCCCAATGATTTACGTCAGAATTATAAACTGCAAATTGAAAACGTATTTTTGCTTGCTCAACTTCATCTACTGAGCAATTGAGCATATTTAAACATAGGACAACCGGATTTGTTATCCTTTTTCCTGCAAATAGAAAAAGGAATTATTTACAAAATGTTGTACATCGCATATTTGTGATTTTTCTGTTTATTTATATTAACTTGCCTTCTGGCCCTTTCCAAAATCTTATAGATAAATTCCATGAACTGCGAATGCCATTGACATTGATGTCGAAAGATGGACTGTCAATGAGACTATTTTTAGCAACTATTTTCTTGTAATTCTGAATTGGCCAAGAATATTTAAAGACAATGTCAGAAACGGTGGGCACAAGTAATTCCATCGTAAAAGTTCTCAATTCACTGTGACGTTTGACGCTGTACAACGATAATTATTTATTGCATATGTAGTTCGCCTTGAATGTAAAAAGTGGGAGGTGAATGTGAAGTAGGATTGTTTAAAATATTCTTGCGAACATTGCACGTGGCAAATTTCGAATTGTTGGCATAATCAAATATTCGCTATACGCAATCAATTATATTATTCTTCCTTCAGTGCGCCAAATATAATTCTGATTTCTCTTTTCCCGTCATCCTACAGAATGTATCAACAATTGATGAAACAAACATTGGTCGAGTTGTGTGAATAGTGTAGCAAAACGTGAATGTGGTTTTCGGGGAAAATTATTTCGGTCACGCGTGTTACAAAACTCCGTAGGGTCGAAATGATGATGGGGAGGAGTATATAATCGAACTTTCTCAACAGATCGTTGATGAGACTGAGTAATAAACACGTGCAAGTTAATTAAACAACTATATACGTATGCTTTTCGTGCCTATCACTGACTCCAAAAAAGACAGAATATATATTTTCAAAAGTTTTATATGTTTCAGCTTATCAATGCATCATCAGTTTATTTCTCCACGTATGCATTTTCGTGAATGTATTATGCATATTCAAATGGGACACTCGCAATTTAATCTTTCATATAAATTGTTGCGAGTGCAATATCATAAATAAACAGTTAAATGGTTCAAAATAGTTGGCAACTGTCCATCATTCACTCGAGTACATTATAAATTATTCTATATAGTAATGTTTTTCCGCGCGAAAATTTATCATGACATTTCTTTCTTCTTCCTTTTCTATGTCAGCCAAAACTATTCCAAACATGTCGATAATTAGGATTCAGCATACTTTACCTTTGTCTACAAATGATGATTAATTATTCAAGTCAGATGTTGTGATGGGATATCCAAGGCGATGGGTTGAGTAATTAACAACACGAATAATCGACCCGTTAGCAAATTTATTCACTGACAAGTTCGTGTAACTGAAATGGTATTACGACGAAAACTAGCGGCAATGGAATCCCCCGTGAGCTATGTTCGATCGATTATCATTCTGTGTTCTTGAGCCAGATATTTCCCCGGAGAGGAGCAAACGATCACGATTTAAATCATAGCTAACTCGTATATGAACTCGGCGGAGAATTACTTGATGGATGAATGCAGGGCAGAAAGAGCGAGAGGAAGAGCAAGAGAAACCTTGACTTACCTTCCTTTACTGTTGCTGTGAAAAATAAAACTATGATGCACAATTAATTTATACACCAATATGCTAAAGACTAATTGATTTGTATGTCGCACAATTTATAAATACGTTCCATTAATATTTATGTAAACTGTCGAGAGAGGCGTGAATTCAATTATCAATTCACATATACATTGAAACTGATGATTGAGTTGTGGATTTGATTCAAATGATAGAGTAATAATTAAAAATTGAAATGCCGACGATTTTTATGTGAGATATAAAATTTTTATCTGAATTCAATGTCAGTGAAGTCATGTCAACTCATGTGAGAGTCGCAAGTACAATTGACGAGGAAATTCAGAGTTTAGAGACACACGTTGCGACGTCTCTCCACTTCTTCTTATGAGTAAGGCTCTTCTCGATGCTTTGGCACGCACCAACTTCGAGTAACCGAGCTGTAAAATACGGCCGTGCGTTAATTTATAAATGGAATGGGCTGTCGTAGAGTATTTTTCATGTATATATATTTAATTCAACATAATTATAGCGCCAGACGCCAATTGATTTTGCTTTAAAAAAAATTGTTTCTTAATGATTATGGCAGTTAGATGAAATTGTTTTAACGTAATATTGTTTTTATATTTTTTCAGAGGAAATGATTGGACTCAAGAAGCTTGCGATAGATTTTCCGATTTATGTTGGTGTGCACAATGGAAAGTTGTAGTTGCGAAAGTTCGTGGATTCAAAGAGCGAGTTGTTGGTCAAGGACATTGCCGTCGCGAAGGTTCACCAATTCCCTGTGTTGATCTGTATGATCGGAACTATAATCAGGTATTTTAATATTTCTATTATGTTCATTACAATGTTCATCGTTTATTTTGCTCTGGCACTTATCGGATCAATCTTTGTTCAGGATATCAACATTGGAAAGCAACTGGTGATTGAAAATTTGGCAGTGTCTGCTGACGGTAGTTGGTCCTCCGCCAGCTCGTCGCTTCCGCAATCAAAAAACAGTCATGATAACCCGTCCAGTCCCACGCCGCCAACAACGGAGCCACCATTAATGACTCCAGATGCTTTGAAAGATATAAACGTAGACGATATCAAGACGCCACAAAAACATCCATCAAAAATTGTCGAAGAGATTGATTTGACCACTCCCAAAATAAGGAAAAATAAATTCATTGAAGAGGTAGATCTTGTCACACCAAAACATGATAGCACACGCCAATTTATTGATAGTGAAATTCAAATGAATATTCATGAGAATGGTGGTGGTGATCATGGACGAATAGACGATGCATTTCCAACGATTGCTGAGTGGAAATCAGTCAGCAATATCGTTCCCGGTGGAGAAGAAAGAAATGATGAAGATTCAGATGAACTCGAAATGGGCTAATCATTACCAACTCCTCAGCGAATTTGATGAGAAAAAAAAGGATTTGATAGGATATATTTTCAGATAAAAAGAGAAAAAAACACGTCAAATTCGTTGAATGACCTATTTGTTTAGTCCTAGTTCATTTTGTTTTCTCCTACGCTGGTCGAAAGCGACTTCTATAGACAAGTGTTCTCATGTTTGATGAATATTAAATTACCGGTGATTATTATCATCAACATTGTTATTGACGATAAAAATATTGAGATAATAATTCTTCATGTGCCTCATACTTACACTGGAATAGGTAGATCAATGAAAGTTTTTGCAAATTTTCATTGAATTTACGTCAGAATATCGAGTTAATGAATATTTTCATACTGTAACAAAATAAGAAACAAAAAGTAGTTGTATTTACCGATGTTTAAATCATTGCGGTTGCTGTTTACCTTTAAATATTTTAAGAGACAAAATGAAAAGTTTACGAAACGGAATGGATATCCAACGTAATATTTATGATATGCATCTATTTTTTGTTAGTATTCTTTTTTATGATATTCGCATTATTCTTTATTATTCATTGTAAAAAAAAATGACTGTTGCCATTTATCTCTTTTTTTTCTGTTCAACTTCATTCAATACATCGTTTATTCTTTTGTTCTTATTAACAATTGTAAGAGATAATGGAGTACAATTTTCAATGTTGCATTAAATGAAGAAACAAATAATAACGGCATACCATGTATTCAATGTATTATTATTCCAATTCAGGAAACAAACTGTAAATCAGATTCGGTTTCCAATAGACAATGCGTGAAGTTGGCGAAAGAGCAAAAACGTGATCGGAAGTCAGTCACACTATTATCCTTCGACTTCGCAATCATTGCGGACGACTAGTCTCTAACTTTTTTCTCGGTTTCCTTTTTTTTTTATTGTTGTACATTGTGGCTATCTAAGATCGTGACCACCGAAGAACCAGCGGAAATTGTAAATAAGAAATAAGAAAAATCACCGCCAATAACTCTCGTCATTTACAAAAATGACGTGAAAGCTGTGGCAATCACGCGAAAACTGTATAAAATAACCAAGTGCTGAACATTTGTCATTCAGTTTGAATATTTTCTCAGCAACGTGAAGTCATCATGAATTATTTGGTAAATACAAACAAATAATACTTACAAATAATCATCATGAATGATAAAAATATACATCTATACTCATATGAACATGTGTGAGTGGTACAAGATTAAATTAGTGGCAGAGTATAATTCCCCCAGTTTCAAATTAACTCTCTCATTGTCGAATTGTGTGCAACAATATTAATTCATCTAATAACTCAACATTTTAATTGACTCATCATCAAGCGTTCGTTTATTAAATAAAGTTGCGCGTGATAGGTCAATTGAACAACAGTGCCCCAGTTGTGCGCAAATATAATCTACCTCTCGCGAAAACTAAGAAAAATAAAATAAGCCAACGAAAGTATCGAAATTTTCTTCTGGAAAATTTCTTGTACAAAACGAAAAAAAACCTAAAACATTATACCACTCGACGTCTCTGTTGACGTAGAACCAAATGCTAGAAGGTGTTTCTCAAAAAACCGAGACAAAATCTCTTTGACGAACAAGCTACTATATATATTGCAAAAGAAAAAATTAGGTCATAACGAATATAACACATGCAAGTTGAGAATCGTGTATAAACCTCATGAATTGTCTGGTTCGATGAATACATATGTTCTATATACTTTCTCATTCCAATTAGGGAGTAGAATATATATCGAGAAAAACGCAATCTAACGATACTTTCCATTGTTCGCGTGCATGAGCACGTTTTTTCCTCTTTTTTTCTTTTTCACCGACGACATTTCATAATGAAAACTCAAGTCCCCGTTGTTAGTAACAGGGCTCTCGAGACACGATTTTCATCTACAAAAGCTCTGACAATTGCCTTGACCTTTTTCCTCTTTATGCATTAAATCAATATAAATACACAATCAATACTACACTGATTGTGACCAGACATTTCTAATCAATTGTTTGATTCTTTCAGAATTCCATTTTGTTATTTTCTTTCGGTGTATCCGTGACCACAGCTGCAACACGATATATTGCAATACCTATTGATAATATTGACATAATCGAAGTGAATCCGATTGTGCCACAAGTACGAATCCCACGACAAACAGAGGCTTATGCCCCTTTGGTAATTTCAAATCGGGGTGAAGTTGAAAATCAAGTACCAAGAATTGAAAGATCATCACCTATTCTTGATTATGTTGACTTTGGATCGCAAACTGGAGCTAATGGTGCTTTTAGTTGGTATGCGGATTATCCAGCTCATCATTGATTAATAAAAAAATAATCAGCCTGAAAATGTATTATTCTTCATTTACACTGTAAATATAATATTGGTAGTATTAAAAAATTCTATTTGTAGACATAATATTTTATTTCTCCGGTACAACGTCACTTCAATTCCTCACATAATATTCATATACACATACATATAGATGTGTAAAAACATTCATATATATGTGCATTTATACCTACATAAATTGGTAATTGTTCATGTTCACATGATCGAAAATATCCGAAAAATTGTTTCCTTTTGTTTTAATATTTTCCTGCCTTTTTTTTGATTTCTGATTAATTAACTCGTCCAATTCAACTGTATCAATGATATTCATGTCTTCGTTCAGTTTTATTTAAATGTCATTATTCTCATATTATGCGACAGTTATAATAAGAATAAATTTCATATTACAAATCATGTCATAGCGAAATTATTAGAATTGAAAATTTCTGGAGCAGATGCAAATGTTGCTCAAGTTTTTATAATAATTGTGCGACAATTTGATGAATCCTTTGAATATTTATTTATCTATCATTTTATTGTAACAAAATAAGCCAACCAAAAAAAAGTATATTATATATTTTGTCATTGTTGATAAAAAGAAAAGAAAGAAAAAAAGCATCTATTTATTGTTTCATTTTTGAATGAGAATTAGAGAGCATATCCGAATCACGTTCGCTGACTTTCACATTATATTACCTCAAAATTGGAGGCAGCAGAGATCAAAGAAATTGAGTGAATTCAATATCATATAGTTACATATCGTCAAAAGTAAAAAATAAATACATTTAATATATACATATATTAATATGTATATATATTATTTTGGAAAACAACTACTAACTTTGTCTTGGATCACACAAAACATTTTTTGCTCCTTTCCTTTTTTCTCTATTCCGCCGTTTTAATGATCGAATAGTGACTCAATTAAAAATTTCTTCTATCAGTTGCCGAATAATTATCAGCATCAACTATACACATGAAAACACTTACAACTTAAACATAATAATTATAGCAATTTATATAACATCGATTAATCATTTTCTATATTCGTTTATATAATATAATAACCGCGCCTGCTTTCCTGATCTACGAGATCCAACGTTGCACAAAAATTATCTTCACCCCATTCATTTTATTGTAACATTATACAATAAATATATTTATATACTATTATTCTAAATTCTGCTGTTGTTGTTATTGTGTTGTTGTAATGTTTTATATGCAGATACAATCGCGAGTCATAGATAGGGGAAAGTAATAAAGATAAAGAGAAAGAGAAATGGATGATCATGCGATTATGCTCGTCAACCATTAAAAAGCAGGTACGTTTGCAATTTATTTGTATTTAAAAAATTTTTGTATTTTATTTTGTTTATTTATCCCATTCATGTTTACACAATGGTATAAATAAAACCCTATCCAGTTAATATATTTAGCCAGAAGACACGTGATCCATCCTTGATTATAAGTACGTAAAAAAAAAGATAATGAATGAACAAAGATATTCATCGCGGAGAAGAATAAAAAAAATGGACAAAGAACGAAAATTAAAATGATAAAAATTAGAGATCTGTTTAATTAAGTAATTGCAGATAAAGCAAGTCTACTTTGGAAATTATTTTGCACCATGGCATCGATATATATAAATATATATATATCTTGAATCAGGGTAAATGGAGATCCTCAACTTTGATGAGTTTTATTCAAACTAAAAAAGCGTCTGGGCGTGTTCATCGATGTGATACGAGAACCACAACTTGACAACTTTTTCATATGTCCCCATACATATGTATTACATATTCTTTCATTTAAATTGAGAATAAACCACGTGCTCCGATTCTCAATAATACGTTTTGTACGGCAAAAAGGAAGAAAATAAGAATATACAAAATACTAATCTTTGTAAGTCGATTGGGACCTCAAATACTGCGGACTATGTAATGCTTCTGCCATTTATCAAATTTTTTCAACTTATTGTATGAAGCAAAATCACAAATAGAACAAGATGAGATAGAAAATGATATTTACTTTATGCCTACTAGAAAAAAAAATAATGAAAAAATAATAATTGGTGTTGCGATGAAACGCATTGTACTGAAATGGCGTTAATTATAATTAATTGGCATATCTGAAAATTACGATATATAATCGATGATAAAATCTACAAACCAGGTACTGTTTTCGCAATAATAGTTCCACAAGTGATGTAAATATTACATGTAGATGAAGAAAAAATAAAGGAATTATAATAATATTATAATAATGAAAATAATAATAATAATAATAGAGAACTTCATGAGAAAAATACTGATGGACCACCTTGAATTGTGAAACTTTCCATAGGCGTGGAAAAGATGAAAACTCTGGCAATATCCAATGTTAAAAAAAAATTTTGATACCAATCTCCTGATTGACAAACACACAGGTACCCTTGTGATTAGCAAAGTAATTAAGAATTCTTGACAACATGATAGAAGAATACTCAGGAGTGTTATTTTTTTTTGTTCTTTGTTTTTTCTTTTCTGCTATGGATAGGCAACTCCACTAAATTGTGTTCAGCATGAACGATTGGATAATTGAACCATGTTTCGCGACATCCCGTGTCACCATTGACAGATTGTTTTCTATATTTCTTCTTTTCATATATGTATAATGTTCAGGACATTAATCGTTATGCATATACATACATTGTATATATAATGTGGTTTCTTTATGTGCTTAATTTCCGACATTATTTTTCTACTGATTACTACACCGACAGCCTCTTGTGGGCACCTTTCTGTTATTTCACCACTCATCAATCATCTTAATATATAATACCTTTGCCATAAAATAATATTTACTCTCTATCCAGCTTCACCGATATGATTCATAAAAGCTCATATATATGTTGACGACCTTCAAAACAATTTAAAATAACTCTCAATCGATTTTACGTTTTCCATTGCCAATTTCACACTCTTGCAGAATTTCTAAATATATTTTTGATTATCATCGATGGGATAATATTTATTATTATTATTTTTTTTTTCTGTTCTTCAATAAACATCAACATGAACACACGCATGTTCTTCATTTCTATCAGACGATAAAACTTAATGATGTTTTTGTATTTACTCACGGTAAATATATATCTTCCTTCGTCTTGAGTTTGATCGATTTTCTCTTTTTTTTTGTTTCCTATTTTTCTGTCTTACATCGTGAACTGCGACAGGAGAATTCGTGGCGTAGCAAATGACGACGAAGCGCCGGCATTGGCAACGATTGCCTCGGGTCAGGTGGTACACCATGCAAGCACGACTTTCTTGAATGGAACAAACATCGCCCGATCTTGTTCGCTATAAAAAGATAAATCAGGCAGAAAAGAGCAAATGCATTAATGAAATTGATAAACATTTGAAAGATGTATAGGAAGAAATAAAACACTAAAGATTAACTTAATCAGCTGAACGATTACTACGTGAAAATTACGACGTTTCAATTTCAACAATGAGCGCATATATCTATTCAGAATTATCTCTATTTCATTTCGTCGCATTCATTCTTCGTCTCATTTGTCCCTTAGCTCATTTCATGTCATTCTCATATCACTAAGCGCATAAATGATTCTCGTCACGTACAATTCTTTCAAGCACAGTTCTTGAGAGCGCATACAAGGCCATTTCATCAACTCAACACATGGTCGAATAGCTATCGTGAGCGAAAATTACTTCAGACACGGACCTAACTGAGCCATTTAATAGCATGTTGAGATTACAAAATTAAATTCAACTCCACATGCAAATTGAAGAGCATGAGCTCATTTTAAATGTATGTTCGGTGCACATTTGCATCAAATCACAAGAGCTTTGATATAATCAGATCAATGTAAAAGGTTTTTTGCTCACCAATCGAAAAATCTCCTGCCGTGGAATGTTCCGTCAGATGATCCACTTTCAGTCGGCAATTCAACGCCCACATGAATGTCTTCTCTGCCGGGAACTGGACCGACATATCTCACTTTACCCTGTAGAACTCTTCCCTCTGGCGATATCACCTTTACTAGATGATCCAATTTGAGATCTCGTGGAATCTTATGCGAATGGAAAAAAACGGAAATAGTTTGCAAATCAAATTCTCTATGGAATCATATTGCCTGATGAAGGATAAATACCTTTGGCAAATACGGCCTGGCATCCTGTGGTGGATTCCATTCGCGAAATAGATCAGGCTCTGAATGTCTGCGCGCACGTCTTCGTCTTGCCGATTGTCGACTCCAATAATCAGCGCTTGATATCGTTAACATCGAGTCAATACTGCGTCTCAAATAATCTTCTGCCTCGTCAATCAATGATTCAGTTGAATCACCACTATTTTCACCGCCAATTAAATCTGACCGAAGATTTGGCAAACTTCCGCGTATCATTGGACACTCTACAACACAAAAACATAAATCAATTAGAAGAATGATGTTTATTCGCATGAACACGAGTAAGCAATTTTTATTCTGTTGTAATTTTCGTTCTGCAAACATACAGCTGGGAATGAAATAATAAAAAAACCACCTTGGAATGTAACTTTTGAGCGTGTTCTCTTCGGCGGATTCTTCGCATTCCTAATGGGCGGATGTATGTGAGTCGGTGATGAGGGCATTGACGACCAAGTAGGCCTCGGAGTTGATGTCGCCGCCGGCACTTTCCATGTGTCGAACGAAGCGGCATTGGCACGCCAAGAGTGTCGTCGTGGTGGACCGCCAACAACCTCAAGACCGGGCGATGGTATTGAGGTTAAAGAACCGCGGTACCTCGATGAGTAGAGGTCACTTGACAAACGACAATCACATGGACTTGGTAATGCTGTTCCAGGATTGCAACGTGGCCAATAGCCAGCAGATGAGCCCATTGATTCACGACGATTAACTTCTGGCGTTCGTAGCACACATCCACGAGAATTGAAACAATTCTAGAGCAATTACACACAACAGCTCGATATTATCCATCTTCAATTTCTTTCAGTTCATTCTTTTCTACCTTTATAAATTGTTAAAAATCATTTTACTACGTGAAAAAGATTTCACGATAGGGAAAGATTATATATCAGCGTGAGTGTGTGTTAACAATCAATTTAACGAGTCTATTGTAGAGGACAATATTGCTGAGAGAAAAAAAATGTATGTATATATAAATAAATGTGGTAATTACTCATAGTTAGCGCACTCAAGGAAACACACTCTTGTGTACGGTAGTAAACGAGCAATAATAAAATGAGTCATATTGACTCAATTCCCGTGGCCTTTACAAGCAAAGAGGAGAAAAAAGAAGAAAAAAGGAGATAAATAGTATACTACAAAAGAAAATCATTGTTATGAATGATTATTCTTGTATTCACCTGAGAATGTGGATCGTGACATAGATGATCCGCGCTACGCGATAACTCCGGTACCATACTCGTAAAACTGATGTCAGAGAGCATAACCCGTCTTGCCTCTCTTGTTTTGTCCGAGAGTCTTAGACGACCGGCAACTCCCGCCGGAAGCGCAAATTTACTCGGTAATGTTGTAAATGTATGAGCTACTTTATGAGCGAGGTAACTCTCAGAACGCCACTGGGCAGGAAGCGCTGAGATGTCTGTTTGTGCGCCGGATTCACGTCTTGCTCCACAACTACGGTCCATTACAGGACGGAGAGGTGCTGAACTCTTCCGGCGACCGGCAGCCAATGCCTCACGATGGATGATTGGCCTGAGAACACATTAGATCGAATAGCGAAAAATTTATTACAACATAATTTCAAATTATTAATAATTTAAGTTTAAATACCTATATGCAGTTGGTGGTGCAGCAAGTGTATTTCTTCTAGTTGCATGTCTTGCTGAATGTTCAGGCTCTTCAACCACTCCACATTTACTTATATCCGTTTCAACCAAAACGGAACACTGCGACCACATTTTATTAAGTCTCGTAGTTGAACTTTCGTCGAAACGGTCAACGCTTTCTTCACGATCAATCGATGAGCTTTGTGATGAAACTGCTTCGTCCACTGAACTTGTCGCTGTTTTATCACCATTGCAAACAATTGTTTCATTCCCTGATGATTTGGTATATTTCAATAAAATTGGCTGCTGATTTCCAGAATGTTGCCAATTTTCTGTGTCAGTAATTGACACAAGATCTTCTTGTAATCCCACATCACGACATGTTTCTTCAGTTGTGAAGATCAATTCAATATCATCTAATTCTTCGGATTCATTCTCAGACTCTGCGTGTTTCACTTCTGGTGTTAATTGTTGTTGATTACTGCAATCGTGATTGTCACTGAAAACGGAATTGTCGCCATCAGACACACTTCGAATACTCATCTCCTCTAAATCTTTGTCAGGAACATCAAGAAGTTCTTGTGCTGACACACCATCGACATTATGTGTCGATTTTTGTTCGTCCGGAATATCAGTGGACATCTCAACAATTTCCTCTTTGGATGGTTCAATATTGTCGGTGGCTTTTGGTGAATCTGCAATAACTTCTGCTACATTTTCTGCGTTGTCAGTCTCCATATTATTCTCCTCTTTTTCATCAGACAATGGGACAGTTGTTGTATTGTTGTCTTGGTCGATGGTGTCGGGGACAGGCTGTATGTCAGGCGCCTTTGAACTATCGACATCGTCCATGATGTTCCTCTCAACTGATGCTGGCGACGACGATGTCACCGACAAACTAACGAATGCGAAATAAATGCATACACACACGAGTTAATGGTGAGATATGCTAAAGCGCACATAGCAGTCCAGTTATTTATAGATTATACTACGCGGCAAAATACGTAATGGTAATTGTTGCTTTTTGCATGCATTAAAACATTTTTTTTATCTCTAACAATTACATCACATCATTGTAGCGTGAAGGGCAAAGAACAAAAACCATAACAGAAAAATGCTCATGATACAAAATAGAGGAGAAATGTAGCAATGAATAATTGATGAGAAAGTGAAAGAAAAAAATAAAAAGAACTCACTCTGTTTGAATTAAAATATTAGATGTTTGACACAAGGTCCCAATGGCCGTATTTCCATTATCAACTGACACATCCTTAGTTATTTCACTATTGACACCCTCGAGTATTCTCCGTCGCAACACGTGATTCTCCAATGACAAACGTTCAACTGCCTCAACGTAATTTTCACCCCGGAAGTCACCGACGATTTCGCGTAATCGTCGCAACTCCTCGCGCGAAGAATCCAAAGCAGATCGTAGTGAGATAACTGTCTGTTGAAGAGACGAATTCAAGACCAGAGCAGAACAAAATAAATCAAAATAAAATAAGAGGACAAGTGAATGAAAATGAATAATTTTAATCCAATAAAATTGTCGCGTACCAATGACTATTCAAAATAAAGTTTAACACGATTGAAGAATGTACAACTGAATTATATTATGCGCTTTGTAACACGAATTTCATGCAGACACATGCACATAGTGTAATCTTGAGAGTAAATAAATGACAACAGCTGTTTTCACAATGAACTCCTAATTGAGATGATAAATACAGCATTAAAACGAAAAGGGGGATATAGAATTATAAAGTGCAGAAGTCCATGAAATTAAATATTCCGATGTGAAAATAAATAAATGTATGGAAATGATTTTGTTTGATATTTTTTTTTTTTCAGCATTATGTACACACCTGGTGCAGGGCTCTTACGACATCGAGTCCAGGGATGCCGGGCGATTGTAGGGTGAGTTGATGGTGTCGATGGTGGTGGTGGTGATGGAGCCCCTGATGAGCCAGCTGGCTGCCTTCAGCTTCCATGCCTCCCCGCCCAATGTTTCTAACAAACCATCACCACTACAACGGATCATACCGAAATCCGTAAATGCTGATTATTTCTTCCTCTTCAATCCACACAATTGATCCCGTACAAGCACTATTCGTCGCTTCACTCAACCATTTGAATTCTTCACTGTCGACAAATAATTACTGGTGCTTTAATGAAAATACTCGTGCGTGTATGCGTAGAATTCTATTCAGTTTACTGATTCTGATTTATTCTTCAATCATTGCCGAACGTCCATTCAGTTAATCTACACGATAAAACAAAAAATATAGGTATATGGATGAATAATGAAATTAAAGGTCATGCGCATAGTAAATACACCAACGCACACAGTGATTTTTCAGGATATGAACCGGGTTGATTCTCTATTTTACTAGTATGCATGTACACAGTGTACAACGCCATATCCAATATGATCGTCTCCCCCCTTCAAGTATTCGCGCTAGCTCGACATTGATTTCTCGGCCACTTCATACATACTATACGCTTTGCAAGCTGCAACCGACGTGCATGAGCTTTCCGGGGTAAGCGGAAGAGGTATTATATACCCACACACATAACAATTATGATGCTTTATATATATATATATTTATATAACACAATAATATAGAGATGAATTCGTAACAGGTGTTACGCATTCGCCCTTTCTATTCCGCTTGGATAAATAAAATCGATTTTAATAAACAATTATCGCAAACTCTCCTAGAATCAACCTAGAAAAATGAAAATATCTCGTATAACTATTATAGACAAAGAAGAAGAGAATATTATTAAAGCTAAACATTAATTACCACCCCGTGTCAATGACCCCTAACAAAAGTTATAGTTCTAAATCTTACACATCAATTATCGTCAAGGATAAATGGACAGAAAACAATTCGAGTCTGCAAAAAAAAGTTGAATAATCACAACCATCTAAATCTCAAATGATGTGTACAATGGAAAAAAATATGAAAAAAAATTGCGGGAAAGCACCCATGGGCGAGCACTTCTAATTATAGGCCGCGGGGCTTTAGGAGAGTGAATCGATCCTCAACACGGCACCATCAGCAGAGTCGTGTGACCCTCTCTTGTTTTACTTTCTCTATCTCCCTCAGATGTACCTCACGATAACTCAATTTTTCTCATTTCTCTCGTTCTTTTAACAACACTTCTCTCTTCAATATTTTTTATTTCAACACCAACTGCATATATATATATATATATACATATATATTCACAGTCACTCTCAATTCACGATCGAATCTAAGCGCTCACGGAAATTGATGCGCTTTGTTAGAAAGTGACGCCGGGAGGGACATTCACAAGTTTGTAGTGGAATTAACGTACATAAATATCCTTTTTTTCTTCATGATGGTTAATTTTTTATGCAATAAAATTGTAAAAATCCATCTAATAATCACTGAATTTTATTGTGATTTATTTATACGTCTGTTGAAATTTGTATGAAATCCTCATTGTCAATTGCATAATTCAAATCAACAATCAATATGGTGTTGGTGTGTCAATTTGTTTATTTAATTCAGAAATAAAAATAAATAAACGTTCACTTCCGTGTGATGCCACCAAAGCCCTTCTGACTGTTTATCATCTGCGACTCTGAAGTAACAAAAAAAAAATCCACAGCATACGTAACTTGGACTAGGAAAGGCAATAAAGACAGATAGATATGAAACAATAGAAAAGCGAGTGAGAGAGAATGAGGGAAACGAGAATCGACTTCTCTTTATGGACTCACTTTTCTTAGACCCACTGATTTTCCACACTTTTATTACATCCGGTTATTTACCGAGATGAGTGACCGCACCTCATTTACAATTGTCAATAACTGTCGATGAAGTTATTGCGATTATACAGCGAATAAAAATGATTGATTGTATTCGCGCATGAATGTCAACAACGCGCGGCGGCTGCGAGCTGTCACTTTGCTCTTTGATGAAAAACAGCAGAGACGATAGTTCGCTACGAGAGAATTACGTAGGTTTGTATGTATTTATATATGTTTGTGTGTGTAATAATTGGCGTGTTGTTACCAACATTCATGTATCACTAGAATATACAATTTTATTACTAGTCCTGGGGGAATTATTCGTTCAAAGTGTCTTGTGCAGTCGGTAATATAGATTTTCGCCGGGAAAAATGTTTCTTAACCTAACTTTTTGTGAACATGGGATGATGTTGAATTGAGTTGATCATTATTGTTGTTTATGTATATGAAAAGTAGGAAATATGATGCAAATATTAGGAAGAATAAAAATAAATAATGTTTCAATTACATTGAAGAGGCATTACAAAACTCGCAAGGAACTTTGGGTAACATATGATTATAATTATGTGTTTGATTTGTATTGTGTTTAAATAATATTTTTTCAATGATATTGTAGACTGAAATTAGGAAGAAAACCAGACCGCGTGATAAAGCATTGGCTCATTTTGACGATTTTTATGGGTCTGTTTATGGAAGTACATGGAAGCATATAAGGGGAGCAATGCTGAAAGAACAAAATAAACATGTAGCTATTGTTAATAATTTTGGGGATCGTGATGCGATTTGTCAGGAATTATCAGTGAGTGAGGGTCGTTGTGATTTTACACTTTGATGATTGTTTATTCCTTTGTCTAATGTAGTCAAACATTTTCATTGTAGTTGCTTGGAGCCTTCGACATGAGAGCATTGCATGACGTTGCTAAACGAAGTTATGAAGAACGTTGTTCGCGTCGAGGAAACGACGATAGTACTGACAGGATTCCAAAAATAGATCAACCGGTAACAGATATATTGAAAAATAAACGGAGATCTGACGTACAATCTATATTTCCTGAGAATTATGATCCGCCAGAAGAATTAATAGAAGGAAAAACAGACAGTGATGATCTTGATGAAAATGGTTTACCAAAACCAAAGACTATGGATCCAGTTGAATTGCGATCAATAGAGGAAGATTCGGGAACCTCAAGTTCAGATGAAAGTCGTATTATATACTCGAGTAGTGGCTTGACTGCGACTTCTATCTACGAATATATGCCAGCGACAAAATTGAAAGGGTTGGATGACTATATACTTGAATCTGATCATTATGGTCATTACTCAAAAGGTGCTGACTTTTCAGTTCCAGTTGAATATGAGGCCATCCTCAGTTTTCCGGAACATTTGAAGATTTATACTTTTGAAAGTGATAATGATAAACGTTTCCCATCGCCTAGGAGGGGACCAAATGATGTTTATAGTAAGAATCGCAATGGGATGACTGAAAATTTTCATACAATCATACAATAACATTGAATTAATGCGTTTGCAGATTACTTCTTGATGGATGGAGCTTCAATACTTCCTATATTGGCATTGGACCTACAATTAGGTGATACGCTTCTAGACATGTGTGGCGCTCCTGGTGGAAAATTTCTCGCTGCTGTACAAACATTATTGCCACGAATGTTGGTTGGTAATGATTGCTCGCTCAGTAGGCTTAATCATATGAATCGGGTTATGGTAGATTACCTGGGTGATTTTGATTCATGGGAAGATAAATTATTTCTGACGAATTTCGATGCAAGAGTGATTGAGGAACAAAATATTTATAATAAGGTAATCTCAACAGATTGTCGTTTATTTTTGATATTTATATTTCTCATTCCTTCTCAATTGGTTGGATTAGTATATTATTGATTATTATTAAACATTAATTAACATTGTTACACAGATTTTAGTTGACGCTCCATGCACGACCGATCGCCATAATCTCCATACTGATGACAATAATATGTTCTCACCCTCCCGAATAAAAGAACGTCTACAATTACCTGAAGTACAAACTGCAATATTACAACAAGCATTAAAAATAGTTGCGCCAGGTGGCACAGTTGTTTACTCTACGTGCACGTTAAGTCCAATACAAAATGATGGTGTTGTACAAATGGCAATGAAAAAATGTTGGGAAGAGACCAAGTCACTTATGGTTGTCAAGTGAGTAGAAAACAAAACTGAAGAAATGAAAGAAATAGTGGTTGAAAGTCGTAATTCATGGAGAAAAATAATTCATTGTGCTCTTAGAAATATGGATGAAGCGCTGGGACCTCTTCGAAACATTTATAAATTTGCATCTGATTGTGGATTAAGGTATGGTCACGTTGTGATACCAACAAAGAAGAATAATTGTGGTCCACTATATTTCTGCAAGATTGTGAAGTTACCATAATCGAGTGAGTAAAATCAATTATCATTTGTTCACATAACGTTGATTAAAATAGTAGCACAACTTGATCATTTTTATGCGCCCGCGTTATTACTATTTTTGGAATTTTTTTTCCTTATCTTGACAATTTCAATTCACTTCTTGTCAATATTTTCGAGCGGTATATCCTGTTCGCATGGAATTTCTTCAGTATCTTTCACTTTGTTCCAGGATTGTTCATTAGCTGTTCCAAATGTCCAAAAAATTATGATTTCGACAGCTAAAATGCCTGCGGTAAGGTAGAAAATCATATTCCACGCTTCGACGGGGGACTGTAAATAATTTCTATGTTGAAGAGTCAGACTGTACAAATTACATATACAACTGTATGTAAATGAATGAATTGTAACTGATGAAAGTTGATATTACTCAAATTTATATTCATTTTGCCACTTACAGCGTTGTTGGTGATGTATGCTACGATAAGTGGTACAACTATTCCTGATATTGTTCCGAATGAATTGGTAAGTGCAACAAGAGTACCCGCAAAATTCGGTGCAATGTCAATATGATTTATCAAAAATCCGCTGTACATACCACCCATACATGTGACGCTAATTGCCATAAATGCTACTGCCGCGTTGCGATTGTTCCCACAGAAAGTGACTGCTATCAAGCAGATCATCGGTATGACTGATGCTGCAAAGATAAAACAATTAATTGTTTGAAAGTAATCCAACTGTGAAGATGTACTTGACATTTAAAAAAAGATGATACTCACCGAAGAAAGTTCCAATTTTTCTCGACAAAATTACAGTTATCCATTGCTTTTGCACAATAATCTCCAATACTTTACCAAGCACCATTGTGAAAATCCACATGCATAGATATGGCATCGCCGAAAGCAGTGCGTTCTTTCAAGATAATTTCGGATTCAATTCACATAAACAGCTGTCATACACTTAAGAAGTAACCCCGTCGTAAGCCCTTAATTCAAGTGTGAAAAATACTCTTACCGATTGCAATTCGAACCTAAGAACTTGGTTCATAAACGATGGCATTTCTATCGATAGCATATACCATCCGAAATTGCTGCAGATGTGTGTGAAAAAAATTGCGAGAAATGCTGGAGATTTGAAAATTTGGCCCCATGGCACAGGCAGTTGACGGTGACGCTTGTCACCTGATTCGCCGATCGAATTTAATATATATTCTCGTTCCTCTCGAGTAATAAATATCTTCTGTTGCTCAGGTGAGTCTTCAACCATTAGCCACCAAGCAAGGCACCAGGGAAGACAGACAGCACTTTCAATATAGAAAACCCAAATCCATCCCAATTTGGCAGCGATTAATCCAGATAATAAAATACCTATAACTGACCCAATTGCTGTTCCAGCATAGATAATTGATGCTAAAACATTTCTCTCAGCTGGTGGTCCCCATTTACTCAGCATCACGTGCATTGCTGGAAAACAAACTCCCTAGAGGGGAAGCAATTAACCGATGGGATACATATAAATTTAATTGGATTAAAACACTCACACTGCCAAGTCCTTGAATAACTCGAAGAGATGCCAATATCAAATAATTCCCTTGGGCGGAAATTGGTGATAACAATGATGCAACAACATTGAGAAGTACTGCGATATTCATCACCCATTTTGCTGACATTGTTTCAGCCATTCGTGCACCAGGTATCATTGAAATCAAATATCCTACGAAGTAGGCTGATAATATGTGGCCTTGCATTAATTTATCCCAGACAAATGGGCCGTCCTACATACGATGCAATATATAGAAAATCATGAGCAACATTTTTTTCACGCCCCAGATTTTTAAAAATATATTTCACGCGATACTTGACCAACTGTTAATTTAATTCAGCTTGAAGTACATTTCGATATTTATACAAAAATATCTTTCACGCTGATAGCGAAATATAGGTTGAATATTTACTTCTGACGTGCGATCTCTCCTGATTTCTCCTATCGCCGTATGGTTGACCATGGCAACTATTCCTATGCTCATGTTAATCCTGAATACATAGATAATTGCTAGTCCCATAGAGCCCATGCTAGCCACAAAGTATCTGGCAGGAAAAATAGTTCCGAAGAAAGCATTTTCTATAAACCGCAACAAATAGATTTATGAGAATAATAAAAATTTTCTTCTCGAATCCGATACCAGCATTTAAAAAATAGACATCTGCCAGATGATTGAATGAAATAAAAGAGGTTGAATTGAATTTTAATGTCGACCAAAAATTTTTTGATGATATTCGCTGTCTGTAATACCCGATCAAACTCAATCTTTATTTTTCAAAACTCCGTTCATCGTCAATTCAATTTGAATGGCAATAATGTATCGTTAATGAATTGCATTACACAGATGTTACTTTAACTTACCTTTTCGCGTTGTAGCATCTGGCATGATGTTTGTATGCTTTTTCCAAAATACAGAATAGAATTGCTGCCACTGAAGCTAATTGTAATATCTTCTAAGTAACTGAGAAGATATATCTTATGCAAGTTTAAATTGGCAGTGTTACAATTAGCACTGTTATTTGATCTTCCGAGAAAATTATTTCATAACTGCTACATTCAATCTGTAGATGAAAAAATGAAATACTTTAAACAATTAATGACAGATCTCACAAGTCTTGAAAATAGTGTCACGTGGCGGTATGACGCAGGCATGTCCACTATAACTCGAATTTCTATTAATTACCGCCGCAGTGATCGTTACGCAGTGCCTCCAATTTATCACTGTACATGCGAAACCCAAACCGTTCTCTATGATCGATCGTACTGTACTATGAGCAATGTAGTATTGATGAAACTTCATGTCATATCAAAAACAATTCCAACGGAGTATGACGGTCGCTCGATCCGAGATAAACATCGTTATTAAACGGTAAAGCAAAACATTTTTCATTCAGTTCCATTAATTTTTATTTCTTTCCTGCTTTCAACATATGGAACATGAGTATTTTATCAATTATTTTTTACATAATAATTAACTTCGGTACACAGATTTTACAGTGTGTTCCGTGTGCGACTGATCGCTATAAACTCTGTCATGATGACAAGAATAGCTGCCTGTAATAAATCCAACGTTTGTGTAACTCGAAAGAAATTAAAAAAATATTGAGAATAAACTGAATTAGAAATGTTATTGTGCGTGAATCAAAATATGAAAGAAAAAAATTCTCTGAATGTTGTGGATTACGATGAAAGAATGAATATTTGTGTTTTCAATTACTATTCAATTGAAGTACGACTGAAATGCTGGAGACTTCCCGGAATATTCACAGATCCGCACTCGATTTCGGACCAAAATAAAGACAAACTATGATGAGAGGAGATGAAGTACTCTAGTCCAGTGCATAAAAACCAATTATGGATTATGCATATGGTGAATAGAATATTTGCGAAGTTTATGGTCGTGGGCCGACGTTAATACTACTTTTGGCATCTTTTGTTTCCACAACAATGTTTGGACTCTTTATTCAGGAGCTTTTTTCAAAGGTATAGCTTGTTCATGTGGCTCCTCGTCATTGCCTTTGACATTGTTCCAGGGTTGCTCTTGACCTGTTCCAATAATTCCATAAACAATCATTTCGACTGCTAAAATGGCCGCGGTAACGTAGAAAATCATGTTCCATCCTTGGACAGGAGTCTATAATGAATTTCGTAATAAATAATTAGGACTTCATGAATAGAGAACACAGACGAATGTACGAATGACATATAAATGAATATTCATTCATGTCACTAAAACTTGAAGATTGTTTGTACTCACTTCACTTTCGGTGATATATCCGACAATAATAGGTACAACTATTCCTGGTATCGTTGCGAAGCAATTGGTCAGAGCAACAAGAGTACCAGCAAAGTTAGGTGCAATATCAATATGATTTGCCAAAAATCCACTGTACATTCCTCCCATACACATGACACCAATTGTCATAAATACAACTGCTACATCCCGATCTTTTCCAATAGCGACCACCAGCAAACAGATCATTGGTATAATAGATGCTGGAAAAGTAACAGAATTAATTAGATGAGAATATTCGGACAATTAAGACGAGCCATGAATGTTATTCGGAATATTACACTTACCAAAGAATGTTCCAATTTTCCTCGACAAAGTTACAGTTATCCATTTTTTTCCTACCAAAATCGCCAATATTTTACTGAGTCCCATAGTGAAAATCCACATACACAGATATGGCAGAGCAGAGAGCGTTGCGTTCTGTCAAAATAAATAAATTGAAATGAAACAGAACTTTACGAGTTACTTCTATAGAATAAATCTTAGGACAAAACTTGTTTTACCGATTCTAACTTAAATCCAAGAACTTGATTCATGAACGAAGGCATTTCAATCAACAACATGTACCATCCAAAGTTACTGCAGAAGTGAGCAATGAAAATTGCAAGGAATGCTGGTGATTTGAATATTTGTCCCCATGGCACAGGCATATTGTGGCTATGGCTATCACCCGATTCACCCATAGAATTCAAAATGTAATCCTTTTCCTCTTGAGTAATCAATATCTTTTGTTGCTCAGGTGAATCCTCAATAAGAAGCCACCAAGCAGTGCACCAAATAAGACAAAGAGCACCTTCAATATAAAACACCCAAACCCATCCTAATTTCGCAGCAATTAATCCAGATAACAAAATAGCTATAAGCGATCCAATTGCTGTTCCAGCATAAATAATTGATGCTAAAACATTTCTCTCAGTTGGTGGTCCCCATTTAGTCACCATAACGTGCATCGCTGGGAAGCTGACACCCTGGAGAGAAGATAATTAATTGAATGAATACAAATTAATCAAATTATATTTTGAGATACTTACACCACCAACTCCTTGAAGAACTCTCATGAAAGCCAATAGAAGCCAATGTCCGTGAGCAGATATTGGCGATAATACTGATGCAACGACATTGAGAAGTACTGCAATATTCATCACCCATTTTGCTGAAACTGTTTCGGCCATTCGTGCACCTGGTATCATTGATATCAAATACCCTATAAAGTAGGCCGACAGTATCCATCCTTGGGTTTTCTTGCCCCAATCAAATGGACCGTCCTACATATGGCGCAATATACAAAGAATCATTAGCAACATTTTTCTCGCGCCCCAGATAACATTTTTAAAAATACATATTTTTTTTAAATATCCAAAGAAACAACAGTCTGATTTACTTCAAGTACATACAGATATTTTTAAATGTACGTTTCACTTTTATATTTAAATAGAAGTTTTATATTTACTTCTGACGTGCCATTCTTCACGACTCCTTCTAACGTGCCATTTTTCTCAGCTAGATCTATCGCTGTATGGTTGACCATGGCCACGATTGCTATACTCATATTGACCTTGAATCCATAAATGATAGCAAGACCAATTGACCCCATCATGGCCATGACATATCTGATGGGGAAAAATTTCCCATGCGGTGCATCTTCTGCAAATTCGAAGAAGTTAATTTATTCATACAGAAAAATTCGTGGTTTTTTTTTCAATTCATGGAAAAATCTAGTTCAAAAAAGGCCTGTGGCAAAATGATTATCACATATTGGATGATAAGGTGAAATGAAAGGAGAAATTAATTGATTAAAATTCTTCGGGGCTTTTATGGCTTTCATCAATTAAGGTGAATGTATAGGAAATAATTCGGTCTACGTGACAATCGTCATCGACCAGTTTGTATTAGTTAAATAGCTTGAAGCGCAGTGATATGAGTATCTAAATAATCTCTGTCAAACCACACATTTCATCCATCAAGGAAAGATTATCACCCACATTATATGCGTACGTCCTGCGTCATTAATGCCATAGTTAATTATAACTACACAAATATTATCATTTTTAGACTTTCAGCGAAATGGTTTATTATTTTTTACTTATTCGAGCCACTAATGTTTATTGTATCCATTCAAGTATTTTTTATTTATATCACTGTCAATATTGGTTCAACAATGATAATAACGACAATAAGATAATTAATTTTTGTGGCTACCCAGCGTTAAAAAAAAATCATTAAATGATAAAATTAGATAACAAGTAACACAATATGAATAGATCATAAAAATTTATTTTTATTATGATTTCATACTTTAATTCAAAAAAAATAGAATGAGAACTGCATGCGTATAATAAACGCGTACACAATTTTCGCGCGTTTATTCACCAATCGGGTGAGGTTGAGAATCCAGTTTCAAGGTTGTTTAAGGTCACCCAACTCTCTTAATATTAAAATCCGCTCTATAATCTCTTTTAAATTTCCGAAATGATACAAATTAAATTACGATAAGAATTATCAATTCATTCTTATGAATGAAAGGAAAAAAAAATGTGATAAAGACACCATATGATATAGGTCATGTATTTAATTTTTGCATTAACTTACGATTTTGCGATGTTCCCACTGCCATAATGTCAAAATTTTCGCGCAATGTAAAGTCAAATTGCTACCGGCAAATTGAATATTAACAATTTTCAACTCACTAATAAAATAGTTGTTGACTAATGAAAAATATAATTAATTCAAATTTAATTGTTAATAAAATTGAATTTTATTTAACTATTATAAAGTCTTATGTTGCGGTCATTACAGTTAGATGTCCAATCACTACCACGTTCGCTCTCGTACTGAAGAAGTAAAACGTGCACAGCAATTGATGCCCGATGTCGCAGCCCTTTGGAGAAACGTTTTGGAGTAGTATGGTGAGTATATATAGTTTTCGAGAAACGTTACGTTGCGTCGGCCCGCGTGCGCGTCTAAAATTAAGTATACGTGATTCTTCGACACACAGGTAGAGGTACAATGTCCATGTGACTTGTTGAATTGTATATGCGTGTCCAATACACAATCAAAACGTGCCGAAGGGATCATAAATCCCGCCCCTTTTTTCCCCTTAATATGACCACCCTAAAATATTCTATGATACGTTGTTGAGCATAACAACGATAGGAATCTATCGACATTAATTTTAATATATCTTGATTAATTTTTGGTCATGTTGAAAAAGGATATTGAACCACACCTTCAGTTTTCCTTCCATTTATACACCCAAAATCGATCCTTTCCGTGACATTATATCAGAATATCACTGAAATATTATGTGAATTAATTGTTGGATAGTATAAATAATAGTTGATACATCGATTGGAGAAACATTTCTATAAATTTTGTGACGATTAGAATAATTGTGAAATATATAGAGAATATTTGAATTTTATTTATTCATTATTTTGTGTTATGAATTGAATTATGAATTTGTTTGAGTGAAGAAATATTTCAGTGATTTTATTTAGTTGATTCTGGGGGTTTTAATGTTGGACTGAAGCCTGATGCAAATGCGGTGCAATATGTGTCACATGTTGGGGGATGTTGCGATACCGGCGGCCTGCTACGTCATTTATAGCAATACCACGCGCGAATTGCGCAATATCCACATGTGTATGCATGTATATGGTGTGTAGATATACAATGGATTGAAAAAATCACGTACAAGTGATGCAAGTTCATAGCACTCGTGTCCTTGGTAACGGGCCCACATATTGTCCACCATGACATGATTTATACAATTGACATTGATGAAGATTGAATGCCATGAGTGTTAATACTGAGGAACATATAGACGATAAACTTGATGAGATTTATATGTGGTTAGATCAAATATCATTTTCACGACCGAGAAAAAATATTTCACGAGATTTTTCCAACGGCGGTAATTTTTATTTCATTTCATCTATTCATGTAGGATTAATTTTTATCTTGGATTCTTTATTGTCATTTCAGTTTTTATGGCGGAATTGTTGAAGGAATATTATCCACGTTATGTTGATCTTCATAATTACTGTCATGGAAATAGTTTAGCACGAAAGATTGACAATTGGTGTACGTTGAATCGGAAAGTTTTGTCGAAAATAAATATGAAATTGAATGACAATTTGATATATCAGCTGGCGAATGGGCAAGACAAAGCCATTGAGAATATTCTTATCAAATTACGAAAGAAAATATTGGATGATTGTAATAATGAAAGAAAATCATTGTATTCTGCTTATGAAGACGATGACACAGAAAATAGTAGAGTTGCATCAGTTCTGGATCTTAATGTGGTTCAAAATAAAATGATACCTAAATCAGCGTTTTTAAAATTACGACAAGAATTAGATGAGAAGAATGATATAATCCGTATGCATACTGCTAAAATATCGCATCTGGAAAGCCTGATAAAATTGAAGGATCAAAGAATAGCAGATTTGTCTACGCAGATTATTAGACTGGAACATAATCGAGTTGAGATGAATTGACAAAAAATGAATATTTTATCCATTGTGATATTTATTTTCAACTTAAGTATTATGTGATATTATTACCGATATTTAAATTTACATCTGGGCTCTCATACTGGGTGGTGATACCAATATAACACCGTCACCTCTCACAAACAACATTGGAATGTTCCTTTTAGTAGTACGATAAACTTCCTCGTATGTTTCTTCATCAATTTCTACGGTTGTTACTGTTTCTTCGGCATCACCGAGAACCATATTTAAATGTTGATCATATGCCTACAAGAGTTAAAAAACAAATTCGAACAGTGAAATACACATTCTTGTACTTCTCCCTATTCTATATTCTACATAAATGAAAACAAAATAAAACATTAACGATTCTTACGTGTAATCTTCCACGTAATTCTCTCTCATTCCGCATTTTGACATAAATTCTCTCGTCTAAACTCAATCTTATCAAATCCAGCGGTTCTTTTACATTGATTGCCGGTACCTGATATAAAAATGGAAATATTGAGGTTATGTTTGTTTATTTTTTTGATTTTTGTAGGTTAGCAAGCTTTACCTGCTCCGTTTCATCAGCCATATTAAATAACGGCGATTGCTATCGACGTTCCAGTTGAAGAATGGGCTGGAGAAAATTTCAGCGAAGTTCGATTTGTTTTCTCCTTCAATGGTTATTCAGAATATTCGTGGACGCAATAAACCATTCGACCCCGAACCAGCTTACGCCCCCTGCCTACTTAATATTGAACATATCATAACTGACTAACATAAAACTCAGTCGGTAACAATTCGAAAAATTGCTAAATGCTGCCAAATTCACACTCATATACATTGATGTAAATGTACGCAAGAATGTGTGAATGTATTCACGACTTGTGCACACTCTCATAAAAATGAATTTAAATCTAAGATAACAATTTCACCATTTAAAAAATTCATAACGCGCGGTATCCATTAAAAAACTAGATGTCGCTGCATTCGCTTCAAAATGCGTCATATTCTGCCCTTTGTAGTACTTCAATCAACCGCTCACCATCTCAGAACGAGAGAGCGCTATCATCGAGCCCAACGCCATTTTCTATATTTTACAGGCCATAACCCATTGCGCCGGATCGTAATGTAGTGTGCAGGTAGCGAGCACAGAGTAGTAGCAAAATTCTAACGACAAAATCAACGACGATGACGATCACGTCGTTAGCAAACAATTCGTCAATGTGCAGTGTTATATGTTAATGTAACAATATTTTGAGGTTACGTTTCAATATAAAATTCTATTTATATTATAAATAAATAAATAAAGTAATAAACATTGTTGTTTGAGTGTCCAGTGTGATTTTCTAGGCGTCTGTGCGATAAAAATTTTGAGGGCGATGCCCGGACACGCGACTGGGGGTGCGTCAGCAAATATGGTGAGTTTGAAGGAATAGAGCCAAGATAAAGACGAAATAATAATAATAATAATATTCATAATCATTATCGTCAAAATAATCTTAAAGGGCGAGTTGTTAGTCGAAAATATATCGTGACATCTCGTCGAATTGTGGAATAATATGTGGAATATTTTATTGCAGATATATAACATACTTAATTTAAGTTGCTTAATGAATGGAATGAATGGAGGAGGATTTTACTGTTGATTGGATTGTTGGGTCACATTGTTTTATTGCTCGTGTGGTATAACGGATCTTTAACATTTCACCGACTTTTATTATGTTCTTGCACTGTGTGGTACACACACTGAATCGCAACATGTATACAAAATTCCTTGAGACAATTTTGTGTATAGCGGAATGTGATATTGGTATGTTCTATGGCCATTACCACGATGGGGTAGTTTTCGATAAAGGTGTGGCGTTGAAGTGATGAATGTGAAATAATCAAGAATAAGAAACGAAAGAATATTAATCAATTATTTATTTGAAATACCAACGGATTATTCCTTTATATATTTAATTTGAAATCATTTTTAATTTACCACTGTTCACTCTTGATATGAATTTTATATAATTGATGGGGGGCTTTGTCGAGGGCGTAGGTCCAGAGAGCACTTGACGATTGTTTCAAAGAGGTAGTACCCATAGTCGTCTATTGCAAAAAAAAAATCTCCCTCATTTTTATGTCCAATTTCACTTGGCATCGAGCCCTCGATATTGTTTCTCCCTTTTTTATTTCTTCTACCACTCTTGAGAATTATTATTATTATTATTATTATTATTTTATTGCTGCTGTTATAACTATTATTATTATTTCTATCGTGCAATTTTCAATTTACTATTCTCTTTGACAAGCAAAGTAAATGCTCGATGACGAGACGTTTGCCTCAGTCTACTGCACATGGCTGTCATTCTTTAGTCGACTTTGCGGGGGGTGATTTTTTCTTTTTTTTTTTGTTCATTCTGTCTATTCCTTTATGCACTTTGTGTTCTTTTTTAGTGGAGAAATAGTGGGTTGAATGTACTCGACTGTGGATTGCACTATCTTGAGTATTGTTAGTGAGAATCATAGAGAAGAAATTGTTTGATTTATTTTGCGGTGGATGTTATTGAAGATTTTATTTTTTTTTTTTTTCTTCATTCGTTCGGGGCGGTGGCGAGAAACAATTGATATCATGTGAGGGAATTCATTAATTGGACTTGACTATGTAACATTTTAGTGGGGATATCGTTTTAAGGGCGGTTATATTTAAGTTGAGGTGGAGGAAAATGCGACAACTGCGCCTGTCATGTTTCACTCTTCGTTTAATATTAAATTAGGTGTAATTGACTATTATAGTTGAGAAATTATTTCGTGGGTATAAAGTGAACATGGGAGAAAGAGAGAAAGGCAAAGATTGCAGTCAACTAATTGATTTTTTCGAATTAGCTACTGTGTGTGGTATCACTGATAGAGTTTTATCAGTAAATTCCATAACCAAACTCATATTCCTTTTTCATATATATTTTATTTTTATAACCACTCAATTTCTTATCATAAATAATATCCATTTTGTTTATTGCAATAGCTCTATCGATAATTTACATTCCATGAATAATAATGTGACAAATATTTAACTTTGTATTTTCTTATATCACACATACTCAGGGTAAATAATTTAATTTACATTTCATTACGAATTGGTTGAGAAAGAGAAGTGAAGTTGTCTGTGTGTATGTCACAAGATAGTTTTACGACGCTTATAAACTGCATTGCTAATTCTACGCTTCTTTTTTTTTTTCTTCCTCACTACTCCATTATATATGACGACACAGAGATTACATTGTAGATAATGTATGAGATAAAATGTGGGATACATAAAAAAAAAATGAAACGAGGAAATATGAAGAGAGGGAATTGAGTGACAACTTGAAACAGAAACTACGTAGTAAGCTTTGTGACTTTTTTTTTCTTCAACTCGTCTTCTGCATTTGTATTTTTTTTTTTCTCGTTTTTTATTTATTTTCCCTCTGCAATGTGTAATGAATGCCAATGAAATTCTTCATGTCCAGAGAACGCGCGGATATATCCTCAAGGCAACTCTTGGTCGTTGGTCAACTGTGCTAATTATGCATCAACCCTTTACTCGCTTTTTGGCCTGGTTGACATACCACCGAGGGTGACACAGGGATAGTTATATGACTATGTTCTACCCTTCACTCATTGTCAATGTAACATACACATGCATGCATCGTTTTACAGTGTTCTCACATTGTGAATTTGGTAACCGAGTTCTTGCATTCCTATTTATGCAAAACATCACTTGCCTCAGGTTAATCTCAAATGATTTTTGTCTTTTTTTTTATGCAACCTGAATGAAAGAAGAACAAAATGAATGTTGATTTAATAATTTCCAATCTTTCTGTCTTTTGCTTCAAGGATATTTTTGAAAAATAATTTTTTTTTCTTACATTTACTTTCTTCATCAATGTAATTTTATCATTCAAAAACCCACATGCGACTACATCCACGCACACACTTACATAATGATGAAAAAAATTGATTGTGACATACACATTTTTGTGTTTGTAATGTGTTGCCTATTGAAGTATCGATCCCGATGACATTATGTTGAATTTCATCAGCAGCATATCTTTAACATCCTTTCTCTCACCTCGACTATCAAACTAACTCGTAACAACTATATACATATATACTTGTATATTTATATTCTATAGGATTAGTTGAAATAACTCCTTGTATAGTCAAATACAGATACCGAATATAAGCTAAGTCAAAACTGTCTTATCTAACATTGCAATCTTATTTACTTGGCCACGATTTCTATACTATAAATTCATGTCTATGTGTGTTGAAAATTTTTTAGTTTATCGATAGAGTCTGATCTATATAAACACTGGCATAATGTTTTATAGAAGAAAAAGAAAATCAAGAATGAGAGTAGGTGAGACAAAGAGAAAATGTTGCACATTGCCTTTTACTCGACAACAGACAAAAGACACACCTCGATCACGCTGACTTCATATACACTGATGTCATGAATTATTATTTTATTTTTTTTTCTTTTTTTAATTATGAAGACATACAATTTTAAAACTTCAATGTTTACAAATAAATTAAATGAAGAAGCCAATTGAATGTATGTAATTCTTTGTCTTGAGCTCGGATTAGTTTTTCAATATTGACGTAAATGATTTGTGAATGAAATGTGAAAATAAAAGAAGGGAATGTAAGAACGTGAGGGAAAAAAATTGAGGTCTCGGGCGTCTTACTGGATATACCGTTGAACGAGAGCGCAGTTGAATTGACTTTGTCGTAGGATATAGTTTTCCAATGTAATGTAGTTGAGATTATTTGTATATGTGTGTGTATGTGTGTTAGTGAGAGAGGGAGGGTCGACGTCTCCTCACTGCACCATGACGAGTGGATGCATTACGACAACGTCAATGTCTCTGTATAGTTTTGTTTATCAGGATATCTATGGAGGTAGAAATATTTTTGTCGTACTCATCATGATGATCATGCATACATACTCATCTGTATTCATCACAATACATCCTGCTGTATTTAAAATCATCATCAATTGCACATCACACGAATAAATAAATTTATTGAAGAATGTTATTATATTTCAATTATGTTAATTTAATGTATGTGTGAATATGAAGTTTATTTATATATGAAAACTATCGTTGATTTCTCTTCAAATACAAATACGTGTAAAATGTAAGTTCACTCGTGCAAGGTTGCAAGATTGCAACCGGTTCTTCATATTATATGTATATTGTATACTCATATGTATATATATTCTATGACTCGTTTTTTAATAAATAAAAAAAATCAACGTGTGGATGTGTGTGTGAAAATAATATTCGTAATACACGCTAAGGTCAATGAATACAAAATAAATCAACTGATGGAAAAAGAATTTTGCTAATAGATAAAAGGTAATATATGATATTTATTTTCTTTTTTATTTTGCTTTGTCAATATTTAATTTGATATGATGTCAATGACAGACTGTTTAATTTTTCCAATGCTTTTCAACAGGAGGGAGCGCATTTATATACGTACCCATGTACACACATACAAACACACAACTGTTTTCAATGTGGATTCAGCCGCGTACCCCTGGTGACTCATCGACTACTACGACGAGGGTGGCTTTATTCTCCCTATCTCCGTTGGTCTCTCTGTTCATCGTGCCTACCAATCGTTGTCGTCGTCGACGTCGGCGGTGGCGACGATCCGTACATACAACCCTCTTGTGTGAGGCAGCAGCAGCAGCAGCAACTAAGCAACGAACACTCGTAGCAGTCTGCGTCGTTGGCTTGATCAATATTGCCGACGAGAGAGATAGAGGAGAATCAACGTTCTCTCGACAATATATAGATATTACTATACGAAAAAGTAATAGTAATACAAAGTGTGTGCAATGAAATGAGGAGAAGCTGAAAGAAGATGAAGGAAGAAAAACAATAATGATAAATAAGTAGATGGTCTAGAAACAATGTGCTGATGTAGCAGATTGAAATTGGGCCATTGGACATGTTCCAAATATAGACGAAATGAGTTGATGTAATTTCATGATGTTCAATAGCAAATCGATATTGATGATGGAAGAAAAAAAATAATACTCATGGAGGTGAGCCAAAGTTTAGAGGGTCAAAAACAAAAAGGAAGGAAAATTGGCGTTCAAACCCTCATGATTGTGGAACAAACCACCCTCAAATTTTTTTCATGCTTTATTGTTTTATCTTTATTAGTATTTAGTTCTCCTGTTTCTCCGCTCATATCCGGTTTCACCCTCAAATTCGCTGGAAATACCGGCGTATCCGCTTCCGGACAATAGACACGGGTTAGAACTGAGAATTGAGAGACGAGGAAGAGAGTAAATTGGTGAGGGCGAGTGAGAGAATTACAGCAGCCCGGTCACTTGCGTGATATACAAGAGGGAGAGGAGAATTGGCAAACTGGTGTTTAAACTCGCCCGCATAAATCGACTGTGACTCACTTACCATATACATGCACACACCATTCACCCTTCTGCTTTTACTCATTATTATTTCACTGGCACTTGGACAGAGTGTTAAAATATGTATGAGTGATTTTTATACATGTGTATTATTATTTGAATGAGTAGAAAAAAACAGAAGGAATAAGTGGGGAATATGAAAGAAAAAAATTCGTGACTGCATGTCACATGTTCACATAAAAAACACACGTGAACTTGAGTTTTATGAGTCACTGCATGTAGCCATGCAAAAATCATCGGCTTCTGCTTAGTGCGATATGATTCCTGCGCGAAGGGAAAGAGAGAAAAATATACATAAAGTACCATATGGACAGCATGTGCCGAAAGGCTATAAGCTGTTAAATGTATGAACATATATACATACTAACAAGAAAAAAAAGGGACAAAGATGTAGGTGGCATTCAGTTCAACCGAAAAAAAATGCCCCTCGACCATTTATTTATTCAATTCCTTTTTTTTCTTTCTGGCTCTATACCAACATTATTTATTTCTTTATTTCAATTTTTTGTTGATAGTACGTTGTATTATCTACAAGATATTCGAGTTCGTTACTGGGCATATAATAGTGAAGAGGAAAAAAAGAATAATGAAAAGGGTCGAGTGTACAGTTGAACAAGGAAGAAATTGCCGGTGGCGACGAACGCGTGGGAGCCTCAACTATATATAAATTGCTTCGTGTGTGTTATATATAGGGTCGCGGTATGACCTGGTGTAACAAACGTATACATACACAAGTATATACATATGATTCAACTAACTTAGTATAGACACATCAGTACGAATGGCAAGCAAAAGCTTTCGCGTAAGCCAAGGGAGTAATATTGTATATAGTGTTGGGATCTGGTGGGCAGCCACTGATAAATCATTGTACTGAATTATCACTTGGATTTATCCAAGTGGTTATAACGCCACGTACAACAATATCCCCTGAGGTGGTTGAGAAAAAGAAAATGAATAATAAAAGAAAATGTGATTTTTTTTTTCAACAATTGGCATTTTTTTTTTCTTCTTTTTATTATTTATTTCTGTTCAAGGTCTTGTTTGTAGCGAGTTGGGTGTTACCGATAGCCATCACTACACGCAATGGCAACTCGTTTCATTGAGATCACTGGAGTAATATTGTTAGCGTGTGAGGCGTGAGGATGGTGTATGCGTCTTTATAGCGTGTGTATGATAAAGAATGAGAGAAAATATGAGTGAAGAGAAAGAGAGAAGAGTGGGAAAGATATGACTCCCATCTGTTTCTCTATCGTATCAATTTTTTTTTCCCTCTCTCACAGTGTTCATGATAGTTAAGCTCGATAGCTTCATGTCCCTGAGGCGGCTTTTTGCGCAATGGATCGACGTTAGGAATATTTTATGACAACGAGGAATGGGTGAGAAAAAAAATAGGGAGATCAGTGCTCAGGGGCAAAATACATGCAAGAAATCGTATCATACTCGTCCTATAAAATTGGACGGTTTCTCTTTTTTTTTCTCCTTTTTTTTCCTGTTGAAACCGATAAGACCATGAGTGATTTTGCTTCTTCATATTCAATGCTGACTTTTTTTTTGTTTCTCGTTTTCCTTGATGTTTAATGTTTGTGTGTGTGTGTGAGTGTGCTTATGTATAATGTTTGACTCATGCGTGTACATATGTGCGTATATGTTTTGTCAAGTGTTTTAGCAATTTGACGTTGTGTATATAATACGCTTTCACGCTTACGTATCCGCAGGTGCAACTCAACTGCATTTGTAATATATATATGTACCATCTTGGGATTCTATGCAGCAATGAGAATGCTAATTGGAGCCTCCCTCTCATTCTCTGCAGTTAAATTCCCTCTTGTGTATATGTAATAACTATTAAAGCTTTATTCATATGTGAAGTCATTTATATAAATGTGAGTTGAACTCAGCACAGTCAAAGTCACGCGCACTTAGTTTTTCCATATTCTTTTTTTTTCCTTTCATTCATATTCCCTGTGATTTTTATTCATACATCATTTTTTTTTCTCTGTCTTTTTTATTATTTATGATTGTAATTATTTAACTTTCCCACGACTTACTTGGATACGAACGAGTTATTCCAAGTCATGCGACCACGTATATTTATAAGTTTGTTTATGAGTGTATATGGCGTTGAAACTTTGATGTAAAAGGGTTGAATGTGCGCTTAGTGTCCGACCTTGCTTGCGAGAAATACACTCGATAGCGTAATGGGGTCGTGTCAATTAAGGACAATGAGATTATAATGTAAACGACACTATCATGTACATTATCATGTAGGTTTCATTTTGTTTCAACGATTTGTCTTGACACGATTTTTTTATTTTTCTTTTAATGTTATTCAATTTTATTATTTATGTTATAATAAGTATTGAATTATAGCTCACAATTCAAATAGAAGTGACAGAGAAATAATAGTGAGAGATGATGATATTCATGGCTTTTAGTGTTTGACTGAATGTGGGTGCTGATAAGATAAAATAGCTTATCTTGAAATGTTTAAATTTACCGATGATGCCCTCTTCCCATAATATATAAGTACTTCCTTTTAACCTATGACCATTTTGACCTTCTTCTTGTTCTTCATCATTTGCAAATGGTATATGTAGTGATGAGAGGAAGAGATAGAGGTCGAAGATCAATCATCCGTAAAGTTATAACTTGCCAGGTGGAGAACGGTACTACACATTCATTTTATAAGAGAAAGAAAAAATTAAAAAATTCATACCGCAATATCAAACTCGCACACACGTACGAAGATAGTGAACGATCGGTTTGCTTTGAATTCTAGGATGCGGAACGACGACGCCAGATCGCATTTTAATAAGCATCACTTCCGGATTTCAATGCCCTGCATACTTTTTATATTTTTTTTTCTTCTCTTCTCTTCATCATCTTCCAACTGAATTCCTAACGATCCACGTTCGTTTATTATTATTATTATTAAAACCCCATTCAAGCGATGAATACAAATTGCAAGAGAGGATTAATATACAGGGGCAAAATACTTAGTCAATATAAAACCGTTTAACATCTGAGTATATAAAAATATTAAGACGAAATCCTCATTTATGATGATCAATTTTAATGTTGAGAAGGCACGTTAGGTATTTAGGGACAATTATATGAATGACAATTGTCTTTTATAGTTTGTAAAATGTCGTTTGTATTGTACTGTATATACATCATGTTTTTTAATAGCAATGCAATTTAAAATTCAATGACATTGTTTCAGGTCACGAGAGAACGGATGAGTGGACTTTCAACGGCAGCTTGAGAGCCTTACAACATTCGTGTGTGTTTGTTGTATATGTACTACTACTGCTGCTGCTGTTGCTGTTGCTGCTGCTGAAGTTGCCGGTGTGAGTTGTAAGGCTCCATAACAATCGTGGCATTAAAAATATGCCGCTGCCAAAGAGATTGGTGGAGCCAGTGCATGTTGCACGTGGTACAATACCCGAGGCATTTCCATTACCATCTGAATTGGAGGCGGCGACTAATGGCACGTTGGCAAACACCATACGACAATTGTCAAGTTTGTCACGACATGCCGAGGATTTATTTGGTGAATTGGCAAGAGAGGCTCATACATTGAGCGATCGTGCCAATTCATTACAAGCGAGAATAGATCGATTGGCTGTGAAGGTTACTCAATTGGATAGTAATGTTGAAGAAGGTGAATGAGAGAGAAAAAAATTTTGATATTTTAAGCCTTGATATTTTTTGTTATTGTTTGAATGGTTTGGCTTATTTTTAACTGTTGGTTTTTTTTTGCTTTTCCAGTTTCTCTGCAAGATATTCATATGAGGAAGGCGTTCAAGAGCTCGGTGGTATTCGATCAGCAAGTTGTATCACGCGATACAATGCCCACGGCAATGCTTGAAACTTATCAGGGGTGTGATACACCACCACCATTAGATAAACTCAATGTTTATAGGTGAGTGTCGATCATTGATTGAAAAGATATGATCATTCTTATCTATTACGAGTAATCATTGTATTAAATTTCGTTTTTTTTTCGTGGTGTTTTTTTAGGGAGGACGGTAAAGATGGATTGAAATTTTATACTGATCCAAACTACTTCTTTGATCTGTGGAGTCAAGAGATGTTGAAGGATACAGAGAAGAAGTTGCACGATCGGGGGAAAAAGGTAAAGACAATTATTTGGCGTTTATTGGGTGGAATTGGTTAAATATTTTTCATTGTATTTTTATAATATGCAAATATTGTATTGGGTACACTCATATGTACTAAAAACATTACACTATTAGGTTATTTTTTTCTTTTTTTTTCTATTATTAAAATTGGGATTTGGGCGAAAATAATTCTAACAATCAAACAATGTCCCCTTGGTTATAGACCGAGTCTGAATATGCCGAACCGTTCAGAGAGGCAAGTCGATGGTTTGGATCTTTGTAGTTTTATTTTTGAACTCTTTTACAAATAGCCCTATGTATAAAGAATTGTTCATTACTATCTTATATGTATATATATATATATATGTTGAATTTAAACATATTTATATATATATATATTAATATCCATTGATCACTAAACTTCATTTACTCACAATTTTAATCAAGTGCTCACATTCTGTGTGGATTTTTCTGTCATTAACAAACTCTTTTGCGCTGTTAGAGTTTGCTCTAGCTGCTCGCTTAAAATTTTCACATGTAGTTTATGCCTAAGTATATGTTTATACATACATTTGAACCATCTACATAGTCAACTTTTCAATTTTTCTATTATTTTTACATATTCATGTATAGATATATGTACATTCACCCTCTTTCACTGTTGTGATCATGAAAAAAGGCGATATTGAATTAAAACGCTGGAATTCGTGTAATTGCGAATTTCAATTCAATCGATGATTCACCAAAATTATATATTTCATTAGAGTGATAATTAATTGATTCCACAAAACTCATTGTATCATTATCCATCATAATTGTGCAATTTTGTCTTGATGTTATTAAATTCTGCCGATTGCACCGCCCTTTTGAAATTTTTAATTAGGAGAAAAAGCAAATGGAAATGATTAAGGAGACACGAATGTAAAAATAATCTTTACTAATATATATTTCCCTTATTCGTACAGCCTCATAGGCCTCGCAATGACGGTGGAAACGTTGGTGGAGGTGGCAGACACAAGAAACGTGTGAGACAACCTCACAACACTCGAGAACGACAGCGACAACTTGCTGTGGGTCACGGCGAGTATATTATGCCTACACAGGGTGTTCAATATAGAACGCCACATAATATACCGGATGAGTCATTATTAGGAATGGTGATGACAGATCCAAGACCACCGAGACCAAATAGCATCGAACTCAGGCGGAGTTATCCGCCAGATGAGCAACATCTTTACAGTCCACCAACCACGGATCATTATAGGTATAAATAAATTCATTCAAAATAATTGAAAGAAAATTGAGATTGAAATTCTTGTGAAGAATTCATTATTCATCGATTTGTTGCATTTTTTTCAGAGCCGCCAATTATATGACACAAGCATACGATGACGGAAGTCTTTATAGTTCTCATTATGCTCCTGGTCAAGGACAAACTGGCAGTGAAACTTATCAAAGTCCTGGCGGTCAAAGTACACCAAGTCGAGGCGGAAGATCTCGACCATCTCAACCTCCACCAGCACCGCCAAGTAATGCTTCAAGTAATTCAACACCTACTGCAGCATCAGCAAATAATACACCGACAAGAGGTAGATCAATGAGCACCGGAAGGGATACACTCCCACCGCCACCACCACCACCTGGTGAAGTTATGTCGCCACCGCCAATGAATGGCACAATACCAGCACATTTATTGAATAGAAATGGAAGTCGCTCAAACAGTCCATTACCGAGTCATCATTCGACACCAACACCACCAAATCACACAATTCCAATGGGAATCGATGAACCTGATCCTGCGCCGCAGGATTTACCACCACCACCGCCGACACCCGATCCAACGCCTTCGCGACCAATATCACCCCCGTGTAACATTCCACCACCTCCACCACCACCACCGCCGCCACCTATAGTTAACGGGCCAATGCCATGTCTACCAATTAGTAATGGTGATATTGCAAAAATGATTGCACTCAATCCCCCAAAATTGAAGCCACTTAAAAATATTGTCGATGGACAATTGAAAAAGCCACCAAATATTCCGATTGTTGATCCACGAAATGATTTGCTTAAAGCAATCAGAGATGGTAAGAATTATTACGGATTATCATTAAATTTGGATATTAGTTTTGCTTGTTGTCGTAGATCATTGTGTACTTATGTGTGGATCTTCTATCATATTTTTTATTTTTTCAGGAATCAAATTACGAAAAGTAGAGAAGAGTGAACAGAAAGAAGTCGAGCGTGTCAACGCGTTGAATGATGTGGCGTCAATATTGGCACGACGTGTAGCTGTTGAATTTAGTGACAGCGATTCAGCATCGGAAAGCGAGTGTGACAGCGAGGGTTGGGGCGAACAAGATTCGAGTATCGCGTGACCCGTGTCATTCCCTCCTACTGCATCAGCATCTTAGGAAAAATGAAAATGAAGAGAATTAATAGAGAGAATAGAAAGAAGCAGAACAAACAAAAATATTATAGCTGATGAAAATGGTATTATTCTTTTGTTTCCATGAAACTGGACGATTCAATACCCTTATTATTCCAACAATTGGAATTTGATTTGAAAGAATGAAAAAAAGGGAGGAAAAGAAAAAATAGTGCGTGTAAAATAATTGATTGCACACAAAACTTTTTTTCTGTGAAAGAGTAAAAGAAATTAATTAAATAATCTTTTATCAGTACATTCCTCAAGTTGCGTAGTAATCGCATGTGTATAATGAAAATAGCTCATTTCTTTCTCACATTTTTGTATGGTTTCGATCGTTCATAAATTAAGAATATAAGAATTGAAAATAAGTGTGTGAGAGAGAAACAACTGCATTGGAATGTATTATCTATGATATGAAAGCTTAATGAATGTGTGTCATTGAAGTTCTTCCGATGGATTTGAAGAAAGTTTCACAACCGGAAGATACACAATCAACATCAACAACCAAATCTGATGTTATAAACTAACTAAACAAAAAAAATAATAAGAATAAAAGAATAAAACCAAAATACTCCATTAACTATTTAAGTAACAAAGAAGGATGTAATTAAAGAAACCAGATGTCCAAGAAGGTAATTTAATTATTTAGTGAGTTCATCTGCAACGACAAGTGTACATTCAACTAATTTTTAAGTGGCTTAGTCCAGAATTTAATTATCACATCTAACGTAACTACGAGTAGGATACAAATCCTTTCTGTAATATGTTTATACATAAAAAAAAATATATATACAAATAAATATATAAATTTATGGTATACATATGCAATAAGCAATTATATAGATGCAAATAGGCTTAAGATTAAGTTTTAATGTCTTAGAAAATTTCGCCAACTACGACACAGTATTTGTTCCGCAAGAACACGATTCGTCCTATATATATTTTTTTTTTCTATACCAACCATATTTGTTTTTGTTTATATATTATGATGACGAATTGAATTTTTTGTAAGCTATATGAGATGAAGAACAATTGTCTGTTATACATATAATTGATGCGAAGTTTGCGGAGAGAGTTTTTACGGAATTTTCTACAATTGTTCGAAGGGAGAGTGGCTATGATGAATAATTTAAAATATAGAAATTACAAATACGCAGTGCATGTAAATTGAACGGGAAGCATTCAATGGAATTTCTGAATCAAATGCGGAAAAAAATAATTCTCATAATATCTGCTAATGTTTTATCACGATAAAAACGAAAATGTGCATGTAAAAAAAATTTAAGAAGAAATCATATACATTAATGTGTTATTGATACAGCAACATCTGCTATCAATGATGAAATGTATAACATAATTGTATTGATCATAAAAAAATTTGTAGCAAAAATGTACAGAGCCCAATAAATGATATAAATAATTCATCGCACGGTGATTTGAAATTAGAATAGTTATAAATCATGGATCTAACTTCATACTAAGTACATTAACTGTCGATTTACGAAACTAAATAAATTATCACAAGAATTCACTTCGAAGTTCTATCAATTCATATGATCCGAATTGTACGGAACTACATTATCGATTCAGTATGGCGATGTGATGGTTGTGACCAAAAACAAGAAAACTCTCATAAAAACGAATTTCAGTCGACATTTATTCATTATTGAATCAAAAAACACTTGACTGCTATTAAAAATACCACGAAAATATTTAATATTTAACAATAAATCTTCAACAGATATAAAGAACTTGTTCTTTTCCTAGGTTATGTTTGTAGTTCAAAAACTCGCGCGTTTTGATGGCGCTGCAGCTTCATTCTCTTCATTATTTCTTCATTATTTTTAGCGAAAGTAGCGGAAGCGTGTACACACCACGATTTTGCTTGAAGTTTCCAGAAAATACCTTAACAAACGACTCTCAACACTGCTCAACACAGGGCATGCTTCAGTATATATGCAGTCAATTGTGTGGTTACCTGCAATCTCATCAACTCCAGTTATATATTATTTCAACTTTCAGTTGAAGTTGCATTTGAAATAAAAGAAACACGAGTAAAACACTCGAGTTATTGTATAAATAGTTGAAAGGTCCAGAGCTCCTATAAATATCAACCGAATTTATTAATCCATTAATACAGTATTTACTCGTGTGAGCAACTGGCTTGTGTGATTTTATAACAATTTAATATACGCACACTTGTTTTAGCACATTGTAAGATTCCGTTGAGATTCTGTGGAATTTTAAGAGACAATAATAAAGTCCAGTGTTTTACAGGTTATAATTAGGTGAGCAAGTGTTTTTCATTTGAATAGTTGAATTCAGTCGTTGGAATTTATGGAGTATTCGGAGTAAATTTTTATCAGAGGTTATACACACCAGGGATTATATGCTGACGAATTATTTTTATTTTCTAGGATCTTGAGGTTTGCGTAGCTTTGATATACTGTTGTGAAAATGGCCAAATGGGGCGAAGGTGATCCAAGGTGGATTGTTGAAGAAAGACCCGATGCTACCAACGTCAATAATTGGCATTGGACTGAGAAAAATGCTTGTTCTTGGTCACAAGATAAACTGAGAGAGCTTTTTAATAGCTTGGAAATAGCTGGTGACGGATGTAAATATTTGTTTTCTCTAATTTTTTTTTTTCTTTTCGGATTCACTAGCAATGTTGGCAAAAGCGAATTGGTACTTTGCTATATGTTGATAAAAAGAGATCAAACTTTAATGTCCGCGACAGGAGTAGGGCTGGAATGAAGAATAGTTTTGAAATGAGTTTCTGAGAATCAGTTGAAATTAATTTTCCTGATGGATACATTCATTGGTTCATTATTTTTTTCAGTGAGTTGCAAAGTGACAGAAATTGAAACCTGCGATGGTGAAGCAGTAGTCAATAATAGGAAAGGCAAACTCATATTTTTTTACGAATGGAACATCGTATTGAAATGGGTTTCCGATCAATCGAAAGAAATAGAAGGAAAAGTAACAATTCCGAATCTCTCTGAGGAAAATGACATTAGTGAAGTTGACGTTAGTACTCCCAATCGTTTTTCTTTTTTCTTCTCTTCTGTATTCGAAAAACTGTTGTGCTACATTAGTTTTCTTTTTCTCCAGATTGAGATCACATTAAAGACTAGCACAAATGAAGGTGAAAAGATCAAGCATTTCTTGCACACTAAAGGAAAAGATACCATTCGGGAAAAGCTGAAGATTTATGTGTCGGCGCTGAAAGAGGGTACTTTTTTTTTGCTCACATATATCGTGATGTGTAGAGATAATTTTATGCTGATGTTCTATCGATTTTTCTTGCAGAATTCTCTAAAGGTATGATTCTCCCAAAGAAAGATGCTGCAAATCAAAACGTCAAGAATTCTAAAACCTGCGCGAACGTAAAAGCACAAATGAATACAACTGTATTATCATCAAAAAAAAATCCTGCCGGTTATAAAATTGCTACAACTACTGTCAAACAGCAACAGAAGTTCCAATGTCGAGCTACCGAATTTTTCAATGCATTTACTACCCTCGAAGTAATTATCACAATCATATTTATATAACTTTTTTTAATCCAATAGAGATCGTAAATTAGAATTAATTCCATTATTTAAAAATATTTCAGATGGTACAGGCGTTCACGAAAGGTCCGGTTCGAATAGATCCGAAAAAAGGTGGAAAATTTGAACTTTTTGGTGGAAACATTTACGGAGAATTCGTCGAACTTTCACCGGAAAAAATAGTGCAAAAGTGGCGAAGCAAACAGTGGGCAGATGGGCATTTCAGTGAAGTCGTTCTTGATATAAGGGAGAAAAGTGATCATACAGAAGTTAATCTCACACAAACTGGAGTTCCTACAACGTAAATAAGTCTAATTGACGCTCAATGATAACATTTGACGTATAATGTATACATTCCAATTGATGCTCTAATTAATTATTCACATAAATTCTTCTCCATATTTTAGTGAGGAAGAGTCAACGAAGGAGAATTGGGATCGATACTACTGGGATGCTATCAAACGGACCTTTGGCTTTGGCTACTTCATGTGATCTAAAACCTCATTTTGACATATTTATAATAAATAATATAAGTAGAACAAAAGCACGAAATTAAATTGATGGTATCATTCATTATGCTTACGAAGTATCAAACTCGAGATAATGCCGTAATGAAATTGAAGGGAATTATCCACCAAAAATACCATCACCAAACTATCAAATCAATCATCCAACAAATATATAGTGAAAATATATTGTCCGATTGTATTTGCTTTACACATATACACATCTACAGAATACATAAGCTAGTAAAATAAATGTCCATTGAACAATTGATTTACATTGTAGTCTCTCAATTTTATTAATTATTAAATTCTTCTTTACCGACTAAATATGAACTGAAATAACCGTGAGATGGAGATGATTGTCCACTTACAATCCGTAAAATATCAGAATGTGAATACTCCAAGTCCCACCCCGAATGAAAACAATAAGAAGTACAAGCTCTCCAATAGTCCGACATTGCTCCAAAAAAGAAAAGGTGATTTTTCACATCAAATAATATCATCAGATAATTAATATCCAATAATATCGTTTTTTTTTTTCATTCTTTATCCCTCTTATGAAAATCCAATTACATGTGCCACCAACAAAATTAATTATAAATGACTTGTTGACCCTTTACCAACATTTTATCACATTATCCACAGAGAACCGGACAAAAATAATAATACACCCCATACAATGTTCCGATCAAGCGTTTGACCTACTTACACACGAGGCATCAGTGAAGGAAAAATAAAACGAAAAAGACCGAGGAGGAAGAAAAAAAGGCGAATAAAAGGGTGCAAGGAAATTAGGATCATTGCGCATTATTTTTATACCTTTGATAAGGAACAACACTAAAGACATATCTGTAGTATTAAATCTCACCCTTATCGTTTTCATGCCAACCGTAATTTTTTTTCTTTTTTTTTTTTCTTTCCCACTAACATCCATTAAATGACATATATACCCATATCTAAAATCCGATTATATAAAAATTTTTATTTCTCTTCTAGAACAATTAAATCCACGATATCTCATGCCATTTCATCAACCATTTGACGACGACATTCTAAAGCAACTTCCGTGCGGAAACAACCTTTATAAAAGGCAATTATCATCGTATACGATCGCATCCTATTCCTATTACGAATACATATTGTCTTTACATAGATAAACTCTATACATACATAGAATGACAATGTATCCATGTTGAAGTGATGAATAGAGGCTGCGCGAGAACATCAGTACGAGGTGAATTTTCAAATGCGCTTCGCACTTGCTCACCTTCATCCACATTTACTTCAATCCAACGTGTGTTTGGAAAGGACCAATGTCCTCAAAGTGATAGTGGTGGTGGTGGAGGTGATAGTGGTAGTGGTGAACGGGTGTGGGCCTTAATATCGCGTGCGGCGCGGGCATGAATGGGCAGAGCCGCTAATATGTATACGCGCGCTGACGATAAGGGCTGAACATATCAGGGATGGGCGAGCGCGTACGAAAGGCGGCGCGCACAAGCGCCAACTAAACCGACAGAGAGCTCACATACCAATACAAATAAATATGAGAGAGACATTGTGCGCGAAATATTATAGTATACAACACTCACTCTCACACCCTCCACATACATTGAAAGACACGAGCACAACTACTATAATCTCTCGACACGAAGGCTCGGCAAAGTGCGCGCGCGCCTTCGAAAATCAAAATCAATGTAGTCAGCTCGCGCGGTTCGCTCTCACGGATTGCCCACGCCCTAGTCCTTCGCGGTCCTTTACAATACTCGGTGTGCACATGCGAGACAGAGATGATTACATTTTACACCATCAAGGTGGACTGAACGAGTAATTTGAGTAGCAAGATACACACACAACTGCTCCACCGCAAAGATAGAAAAAAATAACACAACAAACAAAATAGGAAGAAAAGACAAAAAAGTATACAATAAAATTTCCTACAAATATATTATATAGAAAAAAAAGAAGAAATTTCAAATAATAAAAATGAAAATAGATGATCTCCATTTTATTATTTCCTTCAAAATAAATCCAACAATTTTGTGCCAAATAAAATTCATTAAAAGTGAAAATAATTTATAATAATAATAATTTATTATTTTTTTCTCCTTTTCGTCTACTTTACATAATAACTTGTCGACAGAGAGAAAAAAAAAAGAACAGGAAAAAAGTAGTAGAGAGCAAGTACCTAATCACACACGACCTCGTGCTTGGCTTCTACTTCATCAGAGAGAAACAGAGTAAAAAATAGCAAAAAAAGCGAGACGGAGCGAAGCATATACACATTGACAGATATACACACACATACGTATACACACGTATTAGTGTCTCGGTCACATCCCCAGTGTGGCAGCAGCATCGGCAAAAGGTTGGCGGCACGGGTGGCAGAATATAGAAGACGATTGGTGGAGGTGGCTTGGTGGAAGGTGAAAAGAGAGAGGCAAATAGTTCGTGAGCCCTCGCATATTCGGTCCAGGAGAGTAACCGCACCCTCGTGAGTGACCGAGAGAGCGAGACGGATATACAGTTGGGTTTTCGCGAGAGAGGGTTTTTGTGTGTAGGTGGGAAATAAGTGGAAGAGAAGAGCGCGAGACGTCCGATGAGGTGGACGTGTGTGTTATCGAGTGGTTTGTGTCCATCATATTCATCCATTTTTATCATACAGAACAATGTATCGAAAGTATTTATAATTATATAGGGGTCGGTTTAGTATTTTATTTTTTAATTTGTATAATAAAAACAACAAATTATATATGAAAAACGCAGTGGTTTGTGTTGCGAGATTGAACGTGATGGTTGTCCAAGTGAAATGTCGAAGGGGATGCTGAAGTATAAACACAGACGTTACTGATACATCTGACGAAGGGAGTTTTTTTTTTCCCTTTCTTGAAGTCCAATGATTTTGATGGGGAAGGGAAGAAAGAACGTGAGCTATTGTATATGGGGGCCATCGAGAAAGAGAATAGTAGGATAGAGTGGAGAAGATGTATGTACAAGAAACGATGGACGAAGCTTACCACCCACCAGCCCTTACCCTGAACTCGTTTGCTTCAAGAGAGCTGCATCAGTTTAGTGAGAGATGTAACGTAGACGGCCGTTGATTTTTATGTTGAGTATGTATATTATATAACTTATGGATTTGTTTGTTAACTTGTTTATTTTATTGGATTAAATTTGGTATTTATAGAATTTGCTTTGTTATTTTGATGAAACATAATTTTTAATAATTGTTTTTGGAATTATGTTGAATTATTTAAATGTTTTGTATATGGGTAATTGCATGTGTTTGTAAAAATAATAAAATATATATTGTTTTATTGTGGTTGATAATTTTTAAATTGATATCCAATTTATTGTTTGTTAAAATGACATTTTGTTGGATTTTCCATGAAAGGATTAGGATTTTATAGAGAGTATTGTTTGATATTCATTCGTTTAATTAGATGTTTGATATTAAATGTTGTGGTATTGAGAGGAATTGAGAAATAATGATTCATTGTATTGTATAAATTATTTCTGCATAATTATTTTCGTGAAATTATATTCGTTTGATAATTATAAAGTTTAACATATGAAACATGTCGAATACAATAATGTTGAGTTATGATTAATTAGTTTGTTTGTTTGTTTTTTTTTTTTTTTCCTTGAGAGGGGATGATGGAAGAAATAAAGAGAAATTGCAATGAGAAATACTAGAAATGAATTAATTAGAAAGAATTTAAATATACTGCGAGAGTGAAGCACCTCTACTGTTATTGTTTTTTTATTTGTTTTTTCTTTATACCACAATATCACAGCAAATAGATTAGTTTTTGTATGTATAAATGTATATTCGAGACGTATATATGTTTATATAGATATACATTGATATTCATGTTTTGTTTATTAAATTTTTTTAGATCTCTGTATATATTTGCAATTGATGAACGCTTTCATATTCGCCTGCGTAACTCTCATTGTGTTGAGAGAATCCTCAACTGTACTTCACATGTTTGTGAATTAATTTTGTGCAATTGAACAATTATTTAATATCCACTCTCTGTATTTTATTTATTTACTCAATTTTATCTACTAGTTTTCTCATTTTTTTTACTTTGAATTGTTCGTTCAATGAAAAACAAAAACACAATGAATTTAAAAAAAGAAATTTGTAGATAGAAAAAAAAAAAATGACAAGAAAAGGTAAATGGTTAATTGAGTGTGAAGACAATTAATTTAATTACGAGAATAAATGGATGGCGTCATACAGACAATGTGTGCATAAATCATTCGAAAATTTTCTTGAAGAAGATGTCGAAAAAATGAAAAAAAAAGACAAAAGTATAATAATAAAAAAAAAAATTATTAAAAAGATTTAATTTCCATCAAATTTCATTTGTGTCTTCTATATATATTTTATTATCGTTCATTATCACATAAAAAATGAGTAAGAAATTATTTTCAACCGCAGGTGAGATGTGTGGCATTTCATGGTGAGATATTGGATTTTAACAACTGAAAAAAAATGTTGAGAAAAAATAAAAAGAAAGTCCTATAACTGTAATAAATGAAGCAGCCGCTTATAAAATTTATCATTAGGGATTCTTATTCCAACACATTCATTTATATATATACAAAGACACACATCTACACACACATACTAACAATTTTTTTTTTTTTTTTTTTTTCGTACACAATCTGCTAGAGGAAAACTCCCTGTTGCATTTTGAGGGGTGAAATCCCCGCGGGACATATGTGAACAGTGAAAGAATGAGAAATAAAACACAGCGAGAGGCTAAAGAGAGCAACGATAATATTAATATAATAAAAAACGCACCCGGAAGATTGTACAAAAAAAAATAATTATAATTAGCATTGTCATTATCATTATACCCTAAAAATAAATGTAGAAGTAGAAAAAAAAAAAATAAACCTAATAGAGATAATTTCAATTAAAAAAAAAGAAAAATTATAGTGCCGGCTAATTATCCTACTTAGTCATTAATTCGACGGCTCACTTTAATCCCTTAAGTGTATATATATACATTACATAGCTATATACATATATATATATATATACATTTCATAGCTATGTATATATATACATCGGTATGAGGCGCATGAGAATTATTGGAAAATGTATTTTTGCCTGTGGAATAGAGCGAGGGAGCTAAAGCGAATTATACACTACCACATGCATCTTATGTACTAATATATATGTAGACTATATACATATTTTATTGGTTCATGCATAAAATAAAAAAAAAAATGTGTAGATGTCATACGAGGTGTGATCGATTGTCGTTGCATGTAGGTGAAATGATTATCTTTGCACGATTTTATGCCTATCGGCAAACTATATAAACATATATAATATAAATATATAAACACACACACACATATTTTATAATGTATATAATCTTGAACAATCTTGCTAACACTATGCGCTTGCTCTTTTTATTAATTTTTATTTTTCACTTGTTTTTTTTTTTCCTGGACTTTCTTTTAATATCAACAATTTCATGCACGAGATGATTTTTCTTCTGCTTTATTAGCTACAACTTCTACTGTATTATTTTTTATTACACTATCCTTATGATCTTGAATATTAAAAAAAAATAAACTTGATGTATAAATAATACTAATTATCTTTATAAGAAAATAATATTATGGTGACAATTTTTTTTCATACATTTCTTCTTCTTCTTCATTTTTTTCTTCATGTTCTATTATTGCTATTTATTTGTTCCAGGTGGTGAGCGCATGCAATGCACGCTTAACGGATGGATACACGCATTATGTACCGTCAACGCAACATGCATTGGCGTGAAACGACGACGACGGTCGCAAGTGTAGCAGAAGTAGAAGCAGTAGTAGAAGCCGAAGCAGCAGCAGCGATTCGACTATTTAATCGCCATCAGTATTGGACTTTGCCATGTCCAATAACACGATCGTGCAATTGTTGAGTAAGTTTCCATTAACATCACATAGTGATATAGCACATAAAGTCGTCTGAAACAAACGGAAGAGAATGAGAGAGAGAGATAGAGAGATATAGGAAAAAAAAGTAGAAAAAGATCAATTGAAATGGAATAAAACTGCAAATAAATTAGAGGAGTATGAGAGACGATCCGTTCATCTATACCTACCCATGTTCATCGATAAATCAATTAGTTCATCTTCCAATTACAATCTATGGACACTCGATATTTGCGAAGTTATATTTGAAATGAATGTATATACTGTAGTAGAATGTAAATGTATAGACGAACATATGACAATTATTCAGAATTTCAGAAGTGCAATTCACTCCTCAGTCTATCAACTTATATATCAAAAAATCACACACATGTGACATAGAGTCGACGACAATTACACGACAATCACGAACATGACATGCGAGCAAACGTGACAGGGATCATCTAGTCTCTCTAACTTTTATCTGTTTCCTTCTTTTGTTTCCTTCTTCTTTATTTTTGTTCTGGTACTTTGTTGTTCATGAGTATATATACTTTGAGCTTAATGTTGGATGTGAATATTCTTGGAATTAAACAGCTGGTGATAGGAAAATTCATTGATGTATTTAGAAATTTCAATTTTGTTTTTGGAAGTATGCTCGAGGCATTTCTGTCCATTAAGTTGCTCTTCATGAGACAGAAGAATGAAATTTTGATGGGACAGTTTCTACTGTGATGTTTTTTTAATATGAAGAGATGATGTGAGATTTGTACAAACAGATGATGGAACTGTAAAGAAAATATTAAATCAGGATTTAATATGATGAATGTTGTGAAGGACAAAAGATTCGTTATATTTTTACCAATTTGATTAGCTGCTGATGTCATCTAATTAGCCATCAACATGAGATGTGTGAAATTGAATGAAGATTTTAACCGGATTAATACTTAGCTGAAAAATTAATTTATCTATATAATAAAAGTATGTAAATACATTTCGTGGTTAGTAATTAATTTTAATAATGAATACGCAGAAAATGTTGGATAAAACATTTGTGAGGTTAAAACGACGGATTTTTAATGGTGAAATATTATCTCAGTGGACCTGTGGGGATCTAACATTTTCATAAATAATTATCGTTACAAGGAAGAAAATTTACTGTGAAACTAACGTCCACATGTGTAATTGCAATGCTGACATTGCATTTTATTCAAGATGACATAAATTTAAGTGAAAGTTACATGGAGTCGCTATAATACTGATGATGTGGTGTTATGCAAAATTAATGTGTTACTCTGATGATATAACTCACTCATGTAACTTTTGCTGAAATGGAATGTCATCATAGTAGTTATATATCAACATGTTGATATTGCTGACAATTCTTCTTCATGCAAGTTCAAATTTTACATAATTGTCACACTAAATGCAATGCAGTTCTTATTAAATAGTTTACAATATAAATCATTTAATAGGTAGATGTTCTTGGTAAAATATATTATGACATTTTGAAATTGAGTTATTTAATATTCTTTGTTATTGTAAATGTGAAAGGAACAAATTGAAAATTAAATTCAATATTTGATGTGTTATTGATCAGCTTTTAGGTTTCAGTAGATATGAAATTGTGAGCATGATGAATATTTGACAAACCTTTTATGAACATCGAAATGAGTCATTGAAAATGATATTTTATCATGAAATGTGATTGAGGTAGATAATAATAGTAGATACCATTTCACTGTTTACAACCAGGCATCTATCTTGGAGACTTATCTTGGTTCTCTTTCACTCGATATAACCATTAGTAGTGAAACGCGCAGAGCACACGTACAAAGTCCTCACATTATGGTCCAGGGACCAGTCGTAAGGTTTGCGTGAATAAAATATATGTCGTATAGAGAAAAAGGGAGATGATTTTTTATATATTTCGGATCCTGAAATGGAAATTGTCTTGAACAATTGATGGAACTGTTAAATATTTCCATTCAACATTTATTCTATTTTATCATGAATTATTTAATGATCTTTTATTATTTCTTTCTCTATATAATTACAACAAAATCAACGACTGAAATATTACATGACATAGACGATTTTTCTAACTTTTTTTTTCAATCATCTGGAAAATAAGATAATACAAAATTAGTTGCCAAGATATTAATATTTTATTTTGATAAAAACAAAATGACATAATTGTTTTAGATTATTAAATAAATTTTTTTTCTAACCACATTGAATTGTTTTATAATTTTTATGTAGGAAGAATTGAAAATCATTATTCTCCGTTATAAATTCCTATTATTTTCACTTACCTATAACTGCACAACTTTTTCCTGATATTATTTCCTTCATCTCCATCTTCATTTCCTCTATTTCTTATCCTCATTTCTCGCTTCTCCTCAGTTGGTGATGTATATATTAAAGTTATACCAAACTCTCTTGAAGGATGTGGTTCTTGGTAATATATAAATATACAACTTCAGTTATTTATTATTGAATAAATAGATATTGATAGTATTCATTCTATTTAATTTGCAAAAGAAGAAATATCAATTTGAACAAAATAAACCAATATGTTGTTTTCATATTGATTTAATATTTTTTTTTCTTTTCTACCCACCTATTACTGTGTACATTACTCTAATGTTATTTTTCTTCTCTTCTTTGTTTTTTATCCTCTTTATTCTTGATTTTCTTCTCTTTTTTTTTCTACCCCAGTTGGTAATGTGCATATTATAATTTTAGCAAACTTTTGCTGTAACTTCTTTTGTAGTATAAAAGTCGGTGGCTGCTTGTAAAATACTTCCATACATTTTAGTATTATATTTAATTTCAAATCAGATAGTACTAATAGATTCCACTTCATGTTTTGCTACAAAACAAGAGAGAAATGCGTAAAGTATAATTCAGTAATGCCTTAATATATGAGTTGAAAATAAAGAAAAAAAGAACTAGTTTTAGGTAACAAGTTCCTGGCGGAATGATTCACATCGTAATATTTACTAGACAGCACGACGAAAAAACTGTCACGCGCAGAATTAATTTACCAGCTCTTCTATTTTGCTAAAATCGCTGAAATTCCTACACTAGATGGTAATAAAATCCAAAAGTTGATGAAAGTTGGTGGAAGCATTTGATAATATTCACAGCTGATATAAAAAATGTCATGAACATCATTCTAATTTGTTTTATAATATTTTAAATAATTGAAAAATGATTAACAAGAGGTTGCACTAGTTCATCAAATTTGCACCAGAAGAAAAAAAACAAAATGATGATCTTCACAGTAATGAAACAAATTTTTTTCTTACTATGAAAATTTATATTTTTTCTACTCCCCCAATTTCTCCTATTATTCTTCCATCGATAATAACACTCACAATCACTTCAACCACCATTTTTAACAAGTAAAAAAATGATAAAAAAAAATTCATAGAATTTTCTCGATTAGAATCAGATAAAAAAAAACAGAATCTCTTTAATATAATTTACATACTTTTGACTATCCATCACTATTGAATTTTCTCGAATTGTTATTTTCATTTCGCACAATAAATCTCCATTATTTATTTATATTTTTTCATTTATTCCTCGTTGAAAATGTGCATGGAACAGTTTTAGTGAACGTTGGCGATAAATTCCCCCGGAGTATTCGACAGAGTGAGAGACGGTAAAAGAGAGAGAATTTGTTAGGGGTGTGAGTGATATAAAAGGCACGGACTGATATATATGATTGAAGAAGTGGCTTCGAGAGAAATCCAAAAAAAAAAAAAAAAAGGCGAAGTTGGGGAGTTTGGTGTATGAGCGTGTGTGTATGTGTGTGCTCCTGAAAGATCCTCGTGTTATAAGGGGCGTCGATTGCATTTTTGGTGACATGTATAGTGGCAAATATAAGCACAAAAATGTGGGTGGTGGTGTGAATGTGATGCGAGGGTGAGTGAAAGAGATGGAGAGTAAAGTCCCAGGGGAATTGGATATAATACGCGAGCATGCGTATACGAGAAGTAGTGACTCCCTCCTCATATACCACCCGCTGCAATCGCGTTGGTTACTGGAGCATCTGCCGACGATACCACTCGCATTATTCAATGAGGCTTGGCCAAACGTGCGTGTGTATTAATTCACCCTCTTCCTATTATATATATATTTTTTTTTCCTCATATCTCTCATACATATCTTGCAATACGAGTGTTTATAATTATTATTTAGGAGAGAAAAAAAAAACGATAGAATGAAAAAAGAGAAAACAAAACTTTTATTATTGTTGATAATAATTCATTTAGAAATTTAATTCGTTTAATGGAAATCAATGAAGGGTTGAAAGGAAAAAATTCAATTAGATTGTAGTTGATAAATTTTATTAGAAATAATTTTTGGAATTTGAAATTGAATGTCAAACTATTCAAGTGATAAATTGTAGATGTGATTTGAAGAGGAATTCAATATTTTCAATATTTTACAGACTTCTACAAGTAAATTTTAAATTGAATAAAATATTAATTTTTTATTCAGCGAACAGTTGAACTTGTGAATTTACATTCGTTCGAAAATAAAACGAACATGGCTGGAATAATTTGATTATCTAAAATAATAGATAAAAAAATTTATATTCAAATATAATTTTCAATCAAGTGTCATAAATTTTTTTTCTTAATAAAAATTCATTACCTCAGTACAACTCAATTTCCATTTCGATTCCTTTATTATAAAAATACAATTCAGATACTAATTTTACTACTCATCTAAATTGAATTTAAAATCCATATTTTCCTAACACAAATTTTATTCCTTTCTGAATCAAAGCAAAATAATTTACTTCATAAACTCAACAACGTACGCCACCATTTTTAAATTGAATTCACTCGCAGACATATATACGCACACGCACTGCGTTGAACAAAATGAGATGGAGAAAGGGTTAAACGACAGAAAATATAAAAAGAAGAAAGAATGAAAGAAGAGTGTGGAATTTCAAGTGGGGATAGATAGCTCGACCGCGAGAACGGAGAACGCCAGATCATTGGTTGATCATTTGGGGGCCGTCACTGCCACGACACGCGTTCACTGTCTGTCTTCATTTTTTCCTTTACAACATATCTATATACATGTATACATATACATAAATACACTTCCCTCCTCTTATTCCCCTCTCAACATAACCGAAGTGTCATTCAGTACACTTGAAAATTAAATTCTACGTAAATTATTTAACTTATTTCTCACATTTCCCATTTCTAAAATAGGACAAAAAACATCAACATAATATTTGAACTATTTCTAAATAATTTATAATAATATCATAATGATGATATAATAATCTCTCATACAAAATGAATATTACTCACGTAATAATTATTTCATTTTCAGATTCAATGCTCGCAAGAATACAGACAAGATCCGTGGGATGTAGTTGACGTTGTTCATCCCCCCGTTTGGAGTGAACGCGTCGTGCGAGCGTTGCAGGGGATTGTGAGCGGTGGCGCGTGAGGGTTGAGAAAGACGAAGAGAAGAAGAAGTAAAAAATAAAAAGGAAGAAGAGAGAAGGACATTTATAAGGATACAAGGCACTCTTGGAATTTTTGAAGGGTCTAGCAAATGCGTACTGTGCATCAGCTTCAGCTTGGCATTCGTCGTGTCTCTTTTAAAAGTTGATTCTAAAAACGTTTCAGAATTGAAAAAAAAAAACCGACTGAAAAGAAAGAAAGAAAAAGTAGCAAAACGCAAGCTGGAAAAATATTTAAACGAAGGGGACGAGAGCGACGAGAAATAGAGAGCAAGTTAGATTGCTCCAATAAGTGAAACGAAATGAACGTAACTACGGTGCTACCAATTGTGGATTACTGTAATGGTACTGATGGCAGCGAAGACCCACCTGAATATGATACATGGGAGAAAGTAGTAATTTTAGTTGTCGCATTAGCACTAAGTTTCGTTACTGTTCTTGGCAACATCATGGTAATGATAGCATTTAAAATTGACAAACAATTGCAGACAATATCAAATCACTTTTTGTTCAGTCTGGCAGTTGCTGATTTTGCTATTGGCCTTATATCAATGCCATTATTTACAATATATACCGTACTTGGTTACTGGCCACTTGGTGCACATGTATGCGACACATGGCTAGCGCTTGATTATCTTGCAAGCAATGCTTCAGTACTCAATCTACTTATCATCAGTTTTGATCGATATTTCTCCGTAACGAGACCTCTCACCTATCGTGCCAATAGGTCACCACGCAGAGCTGGCTTTATGATAGGTAATCATTCAACACATGTTTATATATCGTTATTTTAATTCTCGTAGTGCTTAAATCCATTTTCTTGAATTATCAATGAGAGAAAATAATGAATCCCAATTTTATATTTGTTCATGACAAATTTGTTGGCTTTAGCTCAATTTATTTGTCATTGACTAATTTTGTTGATTTGTGGTAGACTTTAGATTGAAATTGATAAATATTTTATCAATATTGGTAGATATTGAGTAGAAATAATTGTACAAGTATTTTATCAGACAAGAATATTTGTGTTTGTAAATAGTTTCATCACCATTTTCATCTTTTATTTGAAGTAGATCGTGCATTTTATAAAATACTGAAGTGAAAATTGTTTTTATACTCCTGTCATATATTTCTCTAACTTATATTCACATGAAAAAAAAAGGGAGAAAAAAATATATCGAAGGTAAATTCATAATTTTTACTGAGGAATATTAAATTCAATTTGTGATATTATACGCCAGAGTACAAAAGATCCTGTCGAGTGTTAATTCTCCCAGTTCCATAGCCAATGCAGTGGAAATTTACGATAAAAATCGTTTGATCTTTTCTGAAAAAAGACACAAAAATTAAAAAAAAATTCAAAGATCCATTTCTATCATGTGGAAATTTTCGATATTTTTGAATTATAATTACAAAAATAATTTAAACTCAACCAATCTGGTGTTATTCATATATTTATATAATACAACTTTGCATGCTCGATCTATCTTAATTCACGCTGATATCAATCTACCTTTTTTTTTCCTCCAACATTTTCATGTAATTTTGATTGTGCACTTGCATGTGTAATTGTAAGTATGCGCAATGTTATTGTGTCCTTGCGCTTGGCAGAGAGTCTCACCAATATGACACATTGCGACATTATGCAATAATTGAAGTGAGTTAGGTATAGAGAGTGAGAGAGAGTTAATGAGAGAGCCACAGAAGCGTGCAGATGACCATATGATGCATGCGCGACGCTGATAACATTGACAATGAGTTCCAACCTCGCAATGGTTCGTTACATTATAACTCCTGTACATTTTGCATCATACAAAATGTTTGTAAAACAGGAGAAGAGCACAAGAGAAGTGAAAAAAAAAAAGAAGAAAAATTAATTAAACACAAAGTATAGATGAACATATACAATTTATCCATATTCAGAATCGATGGACATTCTCTATTATTGCATTACAATTTTCTCTTTTTTTATTCTTCTTTGTTTTTTAATTTTAATCTTTTTTTATTCTACGAGAATATAAATCCACGTTACGGGGATAATACATTGGACGCGACCCACATACTGCAACACCAGCAAAACTTTCTTGCAAATGGGGTTACATCAGTGTCAACGTTAATATATAAATTCACGTTCATGTAGCTATACGTATAAATGGTTATTATTATGATTAGATTTATTTATATATTGCTCGCGTTGGGTATTTTAAATGAAAAATCGCGACATTTCTGGTGCACGATGGTATACACATTGATATATAAATGTGTATAGGCTTGATGCAAAATATAATACCACAAAAGAAATGAATCATGCGGGTTTGTGTTTATATATCATCACTGACTTTAAATACACACCCCTCTCATCTACCTGACACCTGTTGCAAACATAAAGGAGGAACTTGTATCGACTTATTGACATACATGCAAGTGACACAATGGGCAAATGTACTACTTTACATTTTCCTGCTTTACTTTTACCTACATTTATTTCATTGTAATAAATAAAGTGACATTGGCATGATGTAGTTAGAAACATTGCTGAGACAGTGGTTGAGCAAAAGTTGGTGTTCATTTCCACGCCCAACAAGAGCACATAGTGCTCTACATGATGACGAGTCCAATAAAAAGACGAATGGACTTTTTGAGTCTTGCGTTGGTGTTGGCGCGTTGCTCCAGTCACGTGCAAACCCCCAAGTAAAGTTACAGGAGTGTGTTGCGATGATGGTACTTGCGAGGTCGAGATTTATACTTGGGTAAAAAAGACTCGAGACATATACAACACACTGACGTACTTGCCGAATCGCTTTAGCTTTTGCTCTCCTTTTGTTCCCTTTGTCTATGTGTATTTCTCTCATTCATTCTCTTTATGTATATGTATATATGTGCTCTTTTCTCGTGCCTTCTATTTCAGTCAGTTAATTTGACAACTCTTCATCTCAGTTCACTTCAACATCCTCATCTTTCATTGCACAAAATTTAATTTCTACTTTTTTTCTTCCTTACTATTTTCCAAGTTTCGAAAATATGTTGAATAAAAAGTTATTTAATTTGTTGTTGTTGTTCTTTTGTTTATTTTTCTAGCTTGCGCATGGGGTATATCAGTATTATTATGGCCACCGTGGATTTATGCATGGCCATACATTGAAGGAGAGAGAACAGTGCCAGACGATCAATGTTACATACAATTCATTGAGACAAATCATTATATTACATTTGGCACGGCAATTGCTGCATTTTATGTACCCGTTACCGTTATGATGACACTTTATTGGCGAATATATCGCGAAACGGAGAAACGAAAAAAGGATTTATCTAATTTGCAAGAGGGTAAACAGGATGCTAGTAAGAGAAGTAATTCCAGTGATGAAGCGTTGGATATGGAGGGCGGTAGACGTAACAGGAGTGAATCAAGCATTGGCGCTGATGATATTAATTCCACTCATCTAGCAATGTCATATCTCGAGAAACATTATCCTGACTATAAAAATGTATGTATATATATATTCACATAAATCCATTTGGTGCTTTAATGTAAATTAAAAACACCGAAAAGAAATACAAAAATTCTTTTCTACTTTATTCCTATTTATTTTTTTTCTGTTTCATCTTTCGTCTGCTAAATGGAATTTCACTTTGAGCAGCACAGACCAATTTCATGGACGTCTTTCAAAATGTGGTGTATTGCGTGGTGGCATAGTGGACGTGATGATGATGATGATGATGATGAACTTGGTGGTACTGAAGTGAGCAGCAGAATAATTCAACCTGGTGGTGATGAAACGCCCACGCCAATATCCGCTGAAACGCCATTCACTGATGGTATTTCTGATAGTACACAAATGGTTGATAGTCATCATGAATGTAGGAGATCACAGACATCAAGCAGTCAAATAAGCAAAAATGTTTCTAACGATCAGGTTGATAATAATTATTATTTACAATATTTATTTTTCAATTGATTGAAGGTGTTAATTATATTCTAATTGTTCATTTTTTTTTTATGAATGTAAATGTCTCTGTTTTAGGTTTATACAATTGTGATAAGATTGCCATTGAGCGATGCACCAAGTATTACTATGTACGAAGACTTGATGACATCATATCATGTACCGCAAACTAGCAATGAAATAACATGTGAAACAGACATTGACCACAAGACAACTAGAACAACTACGACAACAACGACAACATCAACACCAACACCATCAACGGTAACACGTCGTGGTGATTCACTGTCAAGTCAATCAAATGCAGTGATGCGTCGTGCATCGCAAATGCCTGATGTTAGATTACCATTAAACACTAAAAATATGGGACGAAATGTGGTGTCGTCTGGTGGTGGTAAAGGTATATTGACAAAACGACAGCAAGCTGAAAAAAAGAAGAAGCGCTCGCAAGATACGAAAGCGGCAAGAACATTGTCAGCTATACTTGCAGCATTTGTCATCACATGGACACCATATAACATTCTCGTGCTACTCAAACCACTCACTAAGGCATGCGTCGTGCAAATACCACAGGAACTTTGGTCATTTTTCTACTATCTTTGCTACATTAATAGCACGGTTAATCCAGTATTGTATGCGTGTTGCAATGCATCATTCAGGAAAACCTATCTTAGAATTCTCAAATGGAAATGGCGTCAAAGGAATGCATCGCGGGCTTATTGCCCATCGTAAAAATGTCGAAATTAATATTTCATTATTAGTTTTGTTTTATACTTTGTTGTAATTTTACATTTATTTGTTTCTACTGCTCACATTTTGACTGCTCCTTTTTACCATAAAACAAAAAAATGTAAAGGATAAAGTGATGATAATTATATTGTAATGAAAAAGAAAGAAGTTGAAATGACAACTTGTAATATTATATATCTCGTCTAGGACAATCGTTTGAGAATTAATTATAGGTATTGAATGAGCGTGACGAATAATTCAAATTCATCAGACATTTTACTTTCTTATATAGTCTTCATTCTTTTTTTCTTTCGACACGTTAACAGTCTGAAAAAATAAAAAGACATTCTTTCATTGGCCGCGATTTAAATATATATACATACAAAACATTTTCATAAATACGTACATGATATAAATATATAATTGAAATATGTATATGAATCGAAAATCGTGCATGTGAGATACTGCCAATGGACATAATTCACATTTGCAAATGTTTTCCTGACCGTTCATCGGCAGTAAGCACAACAACTAAAACAAAAAATTCGACGTTTACAGACGCGAAAAAATATAATAGAATAAAAAAAACACAAAATGAAATCCGCACAAACAAACAATAAAAAAAAAGAAAAAAGGAGAATACTTATTTGAAAGCCAAAGTGAATAAACGAGATGCATTCTATATAAAGCGAAAAAAAAAAAACAAATTGTAAATAGAATGGCAAAGACGAGTGAGGAAGTAGATATGTAAAAGATAATGATAAAGAAAAAATAAAAAGAATAAAATAAATAAATAACTAGAAGATGAAAGAGAATGAAAGAATTGATAAATTGATTAAAGTCGCAACGACAAAAATTATGATTGTACATTATAAGCCCATAGAAAGTGATATAAAATTGTAAATGAATGTTCTAAATGTAAAACTTGCGAGTGAAGGAGGTCGGAGTACGAAATTAATATATATATACATAAATATATATGTATTAATAGAAGCAGAAGCGTAAAAGAGAAGTAAAGTGGATAGATTGAAGAGGGAGAAATGTAGTTTAAGTGAAAGGTATATATAGTAAAGAGCCATTGATTGATGAGTGGGAAGTAAATGCATTAAAGAATGTAGTTGTGAGGAGTGTGTTGAGGGGGAAACTACACAAAATCGATTGCTTCCGTACTGAATAACATTCTAATTATACGTGCCAAACAAAGCTTTAAAGAGATTTAAAAAAAAAAAATAATAAATAAATAATATCGACGTGTAACGAATTTGCGACGCGATTAAAAAAAAAAATAAATAAAATAATATAAAATAAAACAAATGCTTTAGGAATTTCACAGTTTGAACAATGATAATGATGAAAATGTTATTTGGCGATTGTAGTTCGAAATGGTTGTGCGATTATTATATAATTAATAGTCATTTGTCGATCGAAAAAAAAAAAATGAAAAATGAAAAAAAATAATAAATAAAAATAACAGAAATAATTTAAAACATGAACAAAAATAAAAACAAACAAATAATACAAAAATAAAGAATAAGAATATGTACATGGTGGAATGGAGAGCGAGATTTTGAGAGTAAATTCTCACACAGTTTTTTTTTTCTCTCTCTCACTCTCTCGCGAAATTTATATTTATTTTTTTTGTCCCCTCTCAAACCGCAGGCGTGTATGTGCAGTATAAACTAATATGCGCGCATTAAGGGCGGATGTTCTTTTTTTTTTCGCGCTAGTGTGGTTTTTTTCACGATTAACACACAACAACAAACCCTGATTCAAAGTGTCCCACGGTTGGTATTTTATATATGGATATATATGTAAATATATATTTATATATATGAAAAAGAAAGGAATGAAAAACAGTATAAAATAGAAACAGTGCAAGAAAATGGAAAAAGTGAGAGCAAAAGAGATTGGCAACCAAAAAAAAAAAATGCGGTATATAAAACTCACAATACATCCCCTACTCTTTTTATCACGTTTATTCACTTTTATGAGCACTCGTGAGACTTTTTAAACAGGGTTTCCTACTCGACTATGAAAGTGGGTGGTTGGGCGGGTGGCAAACACACGTCAAGCAATGGACTTTCATGGGTTGTATGCATCTATAAATAATATATATACAAAAACACACAATACAGATGAGAGGAAGAGACGTCGAGCAAACGACATACACTTGAATCCAGATTATAATAGTGCTCGGACGGGGGTTGAATGCAAAAGGGTGTGGCTTAAGCGCGATGGAAAAATTGTACCATTCGTCCTTAAGGGGAAATGAAATGCTATAAAAATACATGGAAAATAATAGAAAAAATAAAAAGAAACATTTTCAATCCAAAAGTTTGTTTACAATAAATAAAATTTCGAATGAACAAACAGTCAAAATATTTTAGTTAAATTTTAAATGATAAACTAAAATTTTTACATTTCACCATTTGCTCTATTTATTTCATTTTTAGATTTTTAAATATTTTTCTCATTTTGGCATTACATTTTCCCCGTACAGAAGTGATACACATAAAAACACATCATTACACACATTGACAATTGTGAAAAAAAAAAATTTTAAACATATACATATATAAATAAATATATAAATTTAAATATACCCAGGACACACACATTCACGCACAAAATAAAATTTTAAAGTCGACGAAGAATAAAAATAAAGAAAATTGATAAATTGATAAATAAAGAATAAAGAAAATGAAAAAAAAAGAAAATCCGTGAACACGAATTTTTTCCAAACTAGAAAAGAGAAAACGTGTTCCAATAGTTTCTACCTATTGTCTGCGCTCATCTCGAGCACGGGAGATGAAGCGTAATATATATTACATACTTTTTTTAAAAGTAGTATATGATTATATATATATATACATATATTATATGTATTTATATATATATATACATACATACATACATACATACAACATACAGACGTTGTGTATATTGTAAACACCGATGTACTCAGTCTATGTTTATATACGTGTTTTATATTAATGAAAATTTAAAAAGAAAAATATGAAAAAAATATGGTGAGGACAGTTTGTGTGAGATGTGAAACAAAAAGAAAAAAAAAAGAATGAAACATTTTTAAGTGACAAAGTTTTTTCGAATAGGATTTTTGAATGATACAAAATAAACACTTGTACACAAACAGAAACATTTACACATACATACACTCACATACACACACATTCCAATATATTTACAAAAAACATTATTAATAAATGGGGAAAAAAATATGTGAGTGGAGAGATATGTAATTTACGCATGAAGCAACGAGACAGGTATATATATAATGTGTATAGAAGAAATTATTTGGTCGACGAAATAAAGGCGTCGGAAAAATTGGGAGAAAAAGAAGAAAGAAGAAAAAAGCAACAAATAAAATTGCATGATTTTTTATTTGTGTTTTTTGGTGCAACAGTATATGGCTATAAGAATTGTTGATGAAGAAATAAAAAAAAAAATTTCCGCGTACGTTGAATTGAAAAACGGTGTGCGGTGGACTGAAAAAAAAATGAAAAATGACAAAAAAAATCCATACAAAAAAAAACAATACCAATATATAAGCCAAGACACTGTTTTTTTACTCTAATTCTGTAAATTAATGCAGATTACGAAGATGACGATAATAAATGCTATTTGATGAGTCCAATTATTCATATACTAATAATCCTACCACATCCAAAAAAGCAAATAAAATCAAAATTAATTATACAATTTGTAATGATAAAAATTTTATTCCACCAGAAAAGTATTTATAAGGCACATTTTCATTTTCATTTATTCGGACGGATGAATATGATACATTAAAAAACAAATCTACTTAATCTAAACACATGAAAGAAAAATATTTCATTTCTTTTCACTAACTATAAAAATTTTCACATATAATAATAATAATATTATTAATATTACTGGTAAAAATATATATATTCATTTTTGTCATTTATCTGTATAATCTTTACTGGCGTCCGTTTGATTCTTTCTCCGTGGCAACAATAGTGTTATTGGTTGACTATTATCTCTATTACTCTCTTGTCTATTCTCCAAATCGCGACGGACCATTATTTTTGAACATGGCACATGATGCTCATTATTACTCCAATCAAAATTAAATACTGGCACTTCGGAATGTAGATCGGCCGAGTCTGGTGTATCAACTGGGGTAGTGGGTGTGGTAATAAAGGGACTGAGATCTTGTTGAACAACATCAGGAACTCGTTGCAATGCATCCGACCATATTGGACTTGAATTCCAATGATCAATGCTCTCACTTGGATCCAACATCATAATACCATTGGCTTTTATTGAACGTTTGTGACCCGATGTTCTCTCTGCACACGATTCACCGTAACTCACATCCAAATCGGTATACTTGGGTGATTCGCCTGGGGCAGATGAATATTGGCGGTTATGAAGATAATGGACAGCTAATTTTCCCCTGTAGCCAACGCATTTTGGCATCATTCTCGCGTGTTGTTGTTGGTGATGATGATGATGATGATGATGCTGCTGCTGCTGCTGTTGCTGCTGCTGCTGTTGTTGCTGTGAATGATGATGATGATGGTGATGGTAATGATGATGTCCAGTTAGGTCTTGGTGCTTAGTAAAATCACCGAGCGAATGCGATAGTTGATACAGAGTCCTTCCTTCATGCTCTGTACTATTTATCGACATGTCTACAGGTTCAATGTCCTCTTGTCTTGTATCAACTTTTGTCAATGTGGTGGTGGTATTGAGTGAAGCACCAGTGGCTGAAGAATATTCCGATTCAATTCGCGCACCTCTATGACTTTCATTCAAACTATATGAACTCAACGATGATTCTGATGGATGAATTGTTGGTATTAAACCACTTGGTGTACGATTGTACGATTCATGATACGAAATTGGATGACTGGTTTGATTAGATGTTGGACAAATGCCATAAGTAAACTTTGTTTGTGAAGAATACTGATACAGCCATGAACTCCCACGCATCACTTCGGCTTCCTTGTCGCTGTAAATGTTGTTGAGAGAGACTTTAGAAGTTGGTTTTCGTTGGATTATGGCTTAGAGTTTAGTTTAGATTATATCGTGGTTTTCAAGAGTATATGTTAGAATGTGTACGTGTACCTAAAGTTTAGTTTAGCGCGCTAGTTTTGTCAGTTACTGGTATAGAGATCGACATAGCATATATGTAGAGAAGTATATAAGATGGAATTACCTGAGGACTTGGTTGGTACACACGATAATGGGATGTTGGCATTCTTCAGAGGTTTCCTTCACTTGAAGAACGCAATGAATCCAAAACCATCTACCTGACCTGCTTTGGAGCCTCAATAATGCTGTACTTGTTCTCTCTTGATCAGACTGAATAACTGATTAAAATAAATTATAATTAGAAATTATATTTGTTAATGTGAATGTTCAATAATGTTATTTCAATGTTTTTTATTTATTTAAATGCTTGCCAGTTTGATGTTTGCAGTAAGCTGTCCTTATGCAATCCCAATGGAGGAGATTATACCATGAAACACCAACAAGCTCCGATCTCGTATATTCCAAATGACTTTCTGCTCTGTTGAATTAAAAATAGAAATAAAAATGTAGTACAATAATAGAAATAATATGAGCACTGGTACATGGTTTACTTTGCTTTATGTTGTCATGTATTGATCGTGAAGTGAGAAATAGTCTGTGTATTGTTGTTATAGAACTTTTGAGTGTTGTGAAAAGTTCGTGAGAGATTGAAAGACCAGGTGGAATTTTATCTGTTGATTGCTCGTTAAAAATAATACTTTGACATTCACTCAGTTGTTTTATGTAGTGTAATGATGTTGATAAGAGGAGAAAAGTTAGGATATGATTTAAATTCAATTACGTTTTATCAATATGTAAATACTTCATGTCCATTGAATGAATGGTTGTAAATATATTTGTTGCACCCTGAACGACACTTTCCCGTGTCTCTGGTAAAACAACCGGTGTGCAAGATGCCAAGAATACAGATTCATTGCGGTTACACAGCGGTACAAATGGCAAATAATGGCCTTCAACCAACACTACCTAAACATGATAAATGAATTTTATTTGAGTATAAGCAAACAAATTTTATTCCATTGTATTATTCATTTATTTATTTAATTCATTTATTGTTTAATTTCAATTAAATATGTAAATTAATTTAGTGATATTTACCGTTACCTTTTGATCACCAAACCGCAATTGTCGTCGTGAATTTCTTGATACATTTATACGACATAAAAATAATCTTTTGTCATTATTAGTTATTGGACCACTTCTTGCTAGTTGATTCTGCACGACCATGTGATCCTGCTTGTCTATCACGTCGTAAACGCTATCACCATGAATCAGTAAGTCTTCCATCGAATGCCCCAAGTATTCTGCAGCATTCTCTGATATATACAGCAATTTGCCCTGTTGGGTCATCATCATGATGAATCCAGACATGGCCTGAAAAAAAATAACATCAACACAAGAAATAAATAATCCAATACAAATTTAACTAACAAAAAAATTCTCTTCCATCAACAATATCACTAATATTTTATATTACTTTTGAAAATCCAATATTTGGCGTTGGAATTGTCGACTCGGACGGATTACTCTTCAAGGCTAAAATCATAAATAATAAATCGTAAATAATTGTTTTTCTTTTTCAACACACTAAAATCCATATCACACTTGACTTATCATTTGTTAATGTTAAAAAAAAAAAGAATTTCAATTCAAAGACAGAATGCAAAATGAAAAATAAGAAAAAACAAAAACGAAGAACCAAGTGGAACAATTTTCTTCATAAATTTTTGTTCACTGTCACTAAAATAAAACTACAAGAAAAAAAAAAAAGAATAAATGAATAAATAAAATACAATGCAATGGAATTTATTTTCAGGATAAAATCGTCGTGTGGTTTTTCACGTGAAATAAACCTCAGGATTTTCAGGAAGAATGTGCAACTTGGGGGTGTAATATATATATATATATATGTATATGTGTATATATATATAATCACATCCATATATATGTGTCTACAGTGTATATATTTGCTGGATATCTTTCGTATATATAAGTTTTCTTGCACATGTAAAGGTATATGTATTCATACGAGGTACATAGCGTCCCCCTTTTGCACAGGAGTATATCGAAACGTATATAGAAGAGGTATAGAAGAGATACAGAGTATACAGAAAAGTGAATGAGAAACTGAGAAGGAGAATTGAGATAGGAAAAAAATAAAAAGGATGAAGAGAAGAAAAAAGAAATGCGAAAGAAAAAGATACAGAGAACTTGGAGGCTGGCGAGTAAAGAAAGAGAAGGAAGGAACATCAAGAGGGGGAGAGTGAGCGCCCCTGTAGGGGGAGTATGGGTTACAGGAGCGTGAGAGTGTTGTTGCAGAGGCCGAGAGGTCAGCGGATCACCCGGAACTCGCGCTTAGACTTATACTCTCTGGTGGAGAGTCGAGCGAGTCCAAGCGCGTTCTCTCCTTTTCCCTTCTATCCCTTTTTATTTCTTCACTCACTTGGCCGCCTATTTCTTCCTATATACTCCTCGCCAAACATTATACAAGACTATTTCTGATGACAGAATGTTTATAATAATTTAATAATCAATTTCGGTTTTTTTAATAGGATTTTTTGTTGATATGGTGGAATTTTTATTTATTTTTTTGTTGAATTATTTCTTTTTTCTTTTGTGTTATTGTTTTTGGATAAGGAAAATTTGCGATGTATTTTTGTAAATAATGTTGGAAAATGAATAATGAATGTTTGTTTAAATATTGAAGGGGATCAGGTATTTTTAAATTGGTTTGTGGAAATGATTTATTTCTTATCTTTGACGTTGTAGTTTGTTTTTGAAATATTGGTAAGTGATTTTGAAGGTGACTACAATGTTCACAATGGTAAAGATAAAAAGTAAATGTTATGACGTTACTGATTGAATGAGTCGTTATTGACAAGGTTTTGCAGTGGTTGTTTGGTTTGTTAATAATATATGAATGTGAAAATTAAAATTGAATTATGTCTTCATTCAATTAATTATTTGTTATCCTGTTTTTGAACTCTGGCATTATTTTGAATGAGAATTTAGTTGAATTAATTTATAGCGAAGAATAATTGTATAAACAGAAAAAATATTTAAGTTGTTTAAGCGATTGAAGGTCAATTTTTGTTTAATATATTAATTGTTTATAATGAATTCACAAAGAAAAAAATTGTTTTTTATGATTAATATTAAGATTTGAGGAATAAAATTCATTCAATCCTCCATTTACTCGAACACAAATTTTTTTTTGTTCATTCCACTATGATCGTAACATTTTACCAACACTAATAACAGTGAATTAAAAGAAAATGGAAAAAAAATAATACAAAGAACATAAAAATATAAATAATAACTAAATGTGATCATTTTTCGCTTCACTCACTTTGTTATTTTTATTTTCTCTCATCTCCTGACAATGTAAATAGACATTGATAATTCACCGAGAAAAAAAGATTAATTTCGCAGGTAAATAAATCCACATGTAGATAAAAAAAAAAGAATAAAAAAAAAAGAGATGAATATATGTAAAAGACGAATATGAAAACACCAGACAAATATTTTCCTTTAATTTCCCTCCATATAAATTAATGTTCTCTGTTTTCATTGCTGTGATCTACGGTGGTGTAGAATTGGACGTTTTATTTAAATCTACGGAAAGAGACGGTGGAGAAGACAAGGTGGAGGAAGATGAGATGAAGGAGGAGGAGGTGAAAAAGGAGGAGAAAAGATGTTGGCTGCTAGCGAGGGGGTCGAGCACCGCAGAGACGCGACCGCGACCGTTGCCGGGAGGTCCCCCAGGTTCGAATGTTGGAAAGACGTTCTCGTGGAATGTCGGTTATAATTTCAAAGTATTAACGCCGCCGTGGCACCGCGCATTTTTTTCCCCTTTATTTTCATTTTCCTCATTTTTTTCTTTTTTCCCGTCCCTTCAGCATATCAAACACCATAAACGACAAAAGATAATAACATTGAGCACATAATTGTACTGTCATTTCTCCCTTTTTATATTTTTCAATTCTTTCATTTTGAATTTTCATAAACGCGCCAAATTTTTTCAACGCTTTCTTAGTATTTTATTTATCACATTTATCTTTATCTATTTATATTTCATGCATTTAAATTTTTCATAATTTAAAGATTAATGAATATTTATAAATATTTTGAAAATTACCTTGCTGGAAATAATTTGCTTTTCGCAAAAAAACACAAACAAGAGCCATGAGCTGTAGCTGCGATAATCTCTGTCTTGTCGACGATGGCAATGGCAATAGATCACGTAGATTTGCTATTTCCGCGTTTATCAGGTCCCTTCGTAGTTTGCTGGCACCTTTCGTCGATTTGCTCGAATCTATCCTTCAAAAGCACATTTAATTGATGTCACTTAATTTTTGTATTACACCACAATTTTTCTTTTCTTCTCTTTTCTTTCAATTTTTTTATCACCATACACAAAGCTGAACAATTTACACATTTCCACATACACAATTTTTCATTTAATTATTTTCTTATTTAAATAAATATTTATTTGTTAAATAAATTAGTAAATTTTTTTGGGTTTTTTTCTTCGTATAAACTTTGAATTGAAATTTTTATTTGTCGATAAAATTAAAAGAAGAATAATGAAAAATGTTCTTTGGGGAAAATGGAAAATTACTTACCGATTGAACATATTTTTTCAGCCAAAGGGATGACATTAGTGTTGTTTGATAATGTTGATACGACGTCGAGCGGGACATCCGGGTCGGCGGCAGGTACTCGCGAAACTGCAGCTGCAATGTAACATCCGGGTCATAACGCGCTACTACCACTGAACACGTGGATACTGGCAAAGGTACACGTTCTCTCTCTTGGTTTAACTCTTAACTCTGTCCCCCGTAGACTGTATAGTTGTTGTGTGTGCTTGCTGTGTCTCCTCCCACCAACAACGGGGCACCGCGCGCGCGATTTTCGTACCCGGTAAAATAAAGAGTCGCGTCGGCCTCGTGGGTACTTGTAGAGTTGAAGTGGTGGGTTGCAAACTGCAAGGCGCCCGCCAGGACGTCGTCATCATCGTCATCCTTCCTCATCCTTCCTCAACTCACGCGCGCGCGCGCGCGTCTTTATTTCGATACTTTTCAATGCATTTTTTCGATTTTCTTATTTTATTTTTCCAATTATCCAACAATTTACAAGACAATTCATAATCAATTTTTTTGTTTTTATATCTTTCTAACAATTTTTCTTCATTTATAAAATTGATCAATTGAAATTTTTATTATTTCATTCTTGTAATGCAAAATTTGAGATTTGCAATTGGATCCAATAAAATTAAAATTCAATACTAAACAAATTTGTATTTTTAAAAATTTATTGAACAATAATTTTTTATACTGTAAATTTATTATCAAACTTTGTCTCATTTGCGATAAAATATTATTTCAATACTCAATAAATTCTGTCTGTTGCTTCTTGCAAATTATTTTCATCAGCATAAGAATTATTTTCTTTATCTTTCTCCTACCCTCAATTCCTTTCTCCCGATAAAAAATTCAATCTCAATTATTTACGAATATCCTTCTTCCACTATACATCAATGTTCTAACTTCTTCTATCAAACATTTCTCAATAATTCTCTCTAATACATTTCATCATCTTCAACTTCTCCCACGTCCTCTTTATAGAAAACAGCTGACTCAATATCCAACCCAACCTAAATAAATTCATATCCAATACCACGCAAATTTATTCCTTTATTAATTTATTATTTAACAATTCTCAATTTCATATTCATCTTTCATTACATTCTCATACTACTCCAACTTCATTTACCTCTACTCAAAATAAAAATCCTCATCAACTTAGAGAAAAACAATTCATCATTTATAAATTTATAATTTAATATTTTGTTCATCTCCAACATGATGCATTGCATCAACTTCAACTTCCTTTACTTCATTTTAACAACAAACTGTTGGCCCAATGTGTTTCGTTGCTTCGACACTGGGCCATTTGCCTTTCAAGTATTATTTCTCCCTTCTCTTAAACATAATTTTCTCTATCTCGCTTGGATCCAAAGTCTATTCCAATCTCTCGTCGTCTTTCATATAAATTCTCCAGTAAAGCGCGGGTGGACTTGCATCATGTACACATTTATATCAAAGTATTTACGTATGTGAGTGTGTATAACTGTGTGAATAAATGTAATATATACAGACGAGCAATGTCTCGAGGCATAGCTTTATACTCTTCGTGTATATGTAAGTACTGACCCACTCACTCTCTCTTGGTAGATTCGTTCGTTCTCTTCACGAGCTATAGTAGCCTTCGCTATCGCCACCCGCGCTCGCTCCGGTCACGATCATATACACCACGAGTTTATGTGTATTTATGTATGTTTGTATTTACGTGTTGTCTTGTGTGTGCTTCTGATGCTGGTCTGGACCTCACAGCTCTTTTATCGCCGTTCGAACGGTGGCTCCAATATATTTTTTATTTTTCTTTGTATAAAACGAGCCACATTGACGATGTCTCACGTTTATATTTACAATTGATATGGAATATATTTTGATAATATTTGTTTTATGAAGGTTATGTTTATCTTTGTTGAAGAAATATTTTTTATTATTTCTATTTGATTATTGTAATGGATATCGGGTAAAGTCATTTGAAAATTTTCTTCGAGTTTTTAGTTTTATCATAAAGTTTTTTGGTATCTATGTTTTATTATTGCTTGTCGCATATACGAAATGGTTTTTTTTTTATTATTGTTGTATTTTGAAGGCCGTTGTTCTGTGTGAATGACATGTATTGATATGAGTTGGCTGTATTATCAGGGTTATTTATTAGTTATGATAGAATTGTGAGGATATCTGATGGAGTCATTTTATTTTTGAATTTGAAATTTTGCCGGGGTTTTGTGCGAGTGATTGGAGCGTGGTGTTGAACGCCATCTTGCTGATATTAGAAAATGTATTTTGGATGATTTTTGTAAATTAAAGATTTCCCGCGTTGATGAATAGGAAATATAATGCGGCGCCGCCATTTTGTGAATCACACACCAGAGCGCGTCGTTCATTGTGTGACGTCATTTTGTTGACCTGTCCTTTTCTGTTCACGATGGCGGTGAGTGTACGTTCGTTAGTCGTGGAAAATTAAAAATAATCCATTAATATTATGTCAATCCTCAATATTTTCGCGTAATGTTAATTGAAACTTTATGAACAAATAATTGACCGATCTTGTTGTGATATTCGTTACATATTTAGACAATTATTCTATTTTTTATTCACGTTACAATGACAGTTGTTGAGGTTATGCATTCATGTTTTTGCGCTAATGTGTACGCATGCGAGATAACCTTTAAAATCTTTGAAATTTTGTTCGGAAAATGATAAATTATGAAGTGTTCTATCATTATTATTGTTAATAAAATATTTATCTAATTTTGTGGTATTTTTTTGTACAGGACGCAAAAACGGCAGCGCCCGTAAAGAAGATGTCGGCTAAGGAGAAGAAAGTTCCTAAAGACAAGTCGAAAAATATTATGCGTGAGGTCAAAATCCGCAAATTGTGTTTGAATATTTGCGTTGGTGAAAGTGGTGACAGACTCACGCGTGCTGCTAAAGTTTTGGAGCAATTGACTGGACAACAACCCGTCTTCTCCAAGGCACGTTACACCGTTCGTTCATTCGGCATCCGTCGTAACGAAAAAATTGCTGTACATTGCACAGTACGCGGTGCTAAAGCAGAAGAAATTCTTGAGCGTGGATTGAAGGTAAATTTCATGTCAAATACAACATTCAATTAATATGAACCGTCTAGAATCTAAAATTTTATTAATCACAACGATTATGTTCATTCCAGGTTCGTGAATACGAATTGAGGAAGGAAAATTTCTCAGGCACTGGCAACTTCGGTTTTGGAATCCAAGAACATATCGATCTTGGTATCAAATACGACCCAAGCATTGGTATCTATGGATTGGACTTCTTTGTTGTGTTAGGACGCCCTGGTGAGTTAAACCAAAATTCATTTCAATTATTAATTTTCAATGTTCAAATATATTTCTGCACATCACTGGTATCGTAGATGTTCTCTGTTCTAAGTTATATCTACATTTCATTTAATGAAATAAATGTGCTAGAGAATAAGCTTCATATTTGCAACTCATGCCCACATAATTTCCTGGGTGTGTTACTTAATTGTAGCGACATCTTATTTTTAATATAAGCATAGGTTGATATGAAAATGAATCTTTCTGTTAATGAATCACGTTCTCTTCATTCCAATAGGCTTCAACGTAGCACACCGAAGGAGAAAAACCGGCAAAGTTGGCTTCCAACACCGACTCACAAAAGAAGATGCTATGAAATACTTCCAATCGAAGTATGATGGTATCATTTTAGCTGGAAAGAAATCGTAAAATACGCTATATGTATATTAATTTCCGATATACAAATAATAATAACAACAAAGAAAAAACCGTCATTGAGGGAGTATCTTTATTTATCTCAAATAAGTGATCATTCTACCCACTGTAAATGAAATATCACTCATACCAATTTTGTGAGGAATAAAGTTTGTTTTGTCTACAATGTTATGAGTTTTCAGATATTTGATAACTCGTACACATTTCGGCATCACGTTCGTTGAATATCCGCGTAGAGTTTTATACAATTGAAATTACACAGTTTAAAATTCGCGATACGGAAGTTTGAGCAACAGTTTACGTTCTGTACGGAAGGTACAATGAATTGGAAAAATGGGCGGTGAATTTCACGGTTATTAAACAAAATCGGATAGGTAATTATTCATAACATTTTTTTGCTGTTCTGAGGACGCCCTCATAAGATTGTTTTAGAGCATACAGAAGGGCAGCTTTCTGAGGTTATGTTCTTGCGTTTAAGATGGCGGTGAGTACAGATTTTTGTTTCTTTTATGAAGAATTCTATGAATTTGATGATTACGATTATCATTCAAACGTAGTGAGTTGATAATCTGCGCTCCACGATCATTTTCGTTAATAATAATTTCAATTAACATGAAATTACATTTATATGAGGTTATGTGCCTAACATTTTTGTATAACCATGGTGAAATATTCAATAACATCCCGGCCTTATGAAAATTTTTCAATATTTTCGTCATTCCTGAATGGAACAAACAGAATTCCATTCAGTTGGAGAGAAACTATTCATAAAATTCATATGTAGAATAACTCTTCTCTTGGTTCACTTGCTCAATCGCAAAAATCAATATCGAGTATTGAATTTGAAGAAAAAGGAAAAAGCTAGTTGATGGTTCTTGATTGAAAATCATTAAATTATTCATCGTTCATGTCGTAAGGACACGAAGGTGGCAGTGCCCGCGAAGAAAATAGCCAGTAAGAAGAAAAGAGCCAAAAGATGCTTCCAAAAATGTTATGCGTGAAGTTCGCTTTCGTAAATTATGTTTGAATATTTGCGTGGGTGTATCTGGTGACAGACTTACACGCGCAGCCAAAGTATTGGAACGATTGACTGGACAACAGCCAGCCTGTCTTCTCCAAAGCACGTTATACTGTCCGATCTTTTGGTATTCGAAGAAATGAAAAGATTGCAGTACATTGCACAGTACGCGGTGCCAAAGCTGAAGAAATTCTTGAACGCGGTCTGAAAGTGAATACTACTTTACAATTTTAAATCAATGTCTCTTTTGACATCTTTTCTTTTATTCCAAACGATATGATTATCCCAGGTTCGAGAGTATGAATTTACGGAAAGACAATTTCAGTGGCACTGAAAACTTTGGTTTTGGGATCCAAGAATACATTGATCTTGGGATCAAAAATGATCCAAGCATTGGTATCTACCGATTAGATTTTCACGTTGTCTTGGGTCGCCCTGGTGAGTGTCTGATAAATATTCTGAATCTCATCGAAAAAAATTCTTGCACATCACTATCATTTAACTTATCATCCAGTCAAAGTCTTATCTACATTTTTACTATTCATGACAATGTGCTATGATGATGAACTACATATTTGCAACTCATCCCCACATATTTTCCTGGGTGTGTTTCTCAATTGGGCCAATACATTATTAATGATCAGAACTTTTTCAAGCATACGAGGAGTTCATTGATCGCCAAATCTTTTGTTCATTTCCATTGCAATAGGCTTCAGCGTAGCACAGAGAAGAAGAAAAACTGGTAAAGTTGGATTTCCCCATCGTCTCACGAAAGAAGACGCAATAAAATGGTTCCAGTCGAAGTATGACGGAATCATTTTGGCTAGCAAAAAAACCTAACGCTCTGTATCCATATTAACTCTCAACATACAATAAATAAAACGACCACAAACAAGAAATTCATTGAGGAAGTATCTTTATTTCTTTACAAGAACAGCCTATATGTCCATAGACTTAAAATCACCCAGCATTAATATCACTTGCGCATGTAAAGTAATGAATAAACCATTTTTTTCCTCTACCTATATATTATTCATGTGATATTTTAAAGGCAAAATATTTTTCCAGTCTCTCCATTATTTAGTCTATAAATAATATTTCAAATAGACCTCGGGGCTCCATAACTTTCGTGAAATATATTATTTTTATAAATAAATTCAAAGATTTCTTATAATATTAAGTTGATATTTTATGAGCAACACAGTCGTACTGTATTACATTTAATTAACGAATTGATATATTAGCGTTATCGGTGTTTCATCGCCACATTTTACGGTTCCACAACAGCCCATTGAAGATTGTTTAATTCAATAAATATAATACTAATTATAGCCTTTCATAATATTTTTCGTCAGAAAAAAAAACAATTCTCTAGTTATTCCAAAAACATATTATATTATGCATTTTAACTAATGCATATTAATTAGCTACATACAATCAATAAAATTTCCATCTAACCAGTAGTGGATGAGAATAAATTTAAGTCAGAAAATCCGTTGCAACACGCGGATTCCTGACACAGGAACGTTTTTCTCTTTTTTTTTTTCATACAATACAATGCAATCAAATTGAACTAATTATAACTAAATATTAATTGGAACTGTTGAATAAAATTTTGAATTGAAGTGACCGCCATAAATCATATAGAATAACAATCACAAAATTAGAACGGAGAAGAAACAAATAATAATTCGTGAAATAATTTAAACAGAGGAAATTCAAACGGAACATTTCCTACCGTGTGTATAGTTAATTGTTGTGTAAATGTTTGTGTTTTGTTGTGAAGTGTATTTCGAATATTTCATATATATTCATCATTTTCAGTCCATTAATAAGCTCTAATTGTAAAATGCAAAAGGAGAACAGTAATTGTGAATGCCACAATGAGTGATCTACAACGTTGTCATATGAAATTAATTAATCACATCAGAAAGGCGACAACATTACTTTCGCATTGACCCATAAATTTTATCGATAATTAGTTTCTCGTTGTCAGTGAAACCAAGTATACTCTCAATAGCACTTAAGTGGCCATGATGATTTTCTTTATCAGTCAGAAAATAGTATATTGCTGATTTCAAAAACTGCAAAGTAATTTCTGGATCGATAGCTCCCTGATTTCGTGATTGGACAATTCTTCTGTACATAGCCTATGAAATAAAAAACAAAGAATAAGTAATATAACAAGATTATCAATTTTTTTCCATCATGACATCAATTAATTCAATGTAATTAATGCATATCTTTCATTAGAGTACCAGGAGCACACAAAGGATTGTATAGGACAGACAACAATAAAAGCACACAGAAAAAACAATGCCAAATAGTCAGGCGCAAATAAATATTGTTAAAGAGGCTGTTTCTTTCATCTACTCAACATCTTTGATTGCATGCTCATGGCGCAACCATGTCAAATTTATATTGCGAATATTCATTTTATTTCTTTCGAATGGCCGTTACCAAAAGAGAGATAACACAGTGCGTGCGACTGTGAATAAATGACCGCTGATGCGTGCACGCGCTCTAACTGAAACTGTGCAAAAATAGAGAAAAAAAATTTATGAACAAAATGATATAATAAGAAATTTGTAAATCATTAAAAGATATTAACTGAATATAAATGATCAGATATGATCACACTAGGAAATAATCGAGATGTACTCGCGAAAGTTTTTCTTTTGTTCTTGTTTTTTCTTTCAGAATACAAACCTTACGTGTGGCAAGAACCCAGAGAGAAACAGCCTCCTGAGCGCTTAATAAACATTGGCTACGATCGGCTGAAATGTGAAGTTGTGGCAAGTAGCTTGTACCCTGGAATGTAAGCGGCGACCGAAAAAGAAGTGGTACACATTTTTTGTTAGTAAAAACTGATACAGGCATGTGATAATAAGTTGAGAAATATTAACAAGTGATTAGTGGGAACGAAAAATTTGGTGAAAGCCAATAGGAATGAGAAAAAAAATTTACTTTCTTATCACTATTATCCCTTTTTTCTTGCTATTATATTTCGTATTTTTTACTTTCTATTTCAACCAATGAATATCTGAAAACGAGAAACAAAAAACGAACAACCACGTTAGATAAAATATCAACTTACCTTTACGTTCTCTAGTTCCGCTTGGGTAACGCTCAATTGTTGTAACAATTCCGATACTGTCACCTTCGGAGTTGTATCACGAGTTTGATCAAAAATCTACACGATGGAAAGAAATAGATATTGACAAATAGACTGGTTAAAACTTTTGCCATTGATAAGTAAAACGATTAGAAAGGATTATGTTAATATGTACCTGATCAGCGTGCTCAAGTCTCGCTGCTTCTTGTCCTTTGGCATACATTTTCAGGTACATTTGCTTATTCCTTTCTTCTTGCTCATCAAATAAAGCTTTCTGTTCAGCCAATTGAACTTTGGTACAATCAAGTTCGGCCTCCAGCTCACGAACTTTTGCCTCAGCGGCATCCATGGACGGACGTAACTCGCAATATCGAGTACTTACTTCTGACAGCTGATTCAACAAACTCTCCACCTGATTCAATATCCATCCAATAATTCAAATAGTTTAGTTTCAACAAACACAAAATATATTTATCAATATACTGACCTTATCATTGTGTTTTTGCTTGACTTCCTGCAGCTCATCAATATGTCTTCGATGCATTTCTTCAATTCTACTCTCATAATGATCAACAATTTTTCTCCTAGCTTCATCTGCCAAAGTAACTGCGGTATCCGATGAAATTTGGAGATCCTTAGGATCATTTCTTGTTGATGCTGCACCGTCAACTACTGATGCGTTCACTGTCGATTCTTTGCAGTAAATTGAATCATCCTCGAAATGTCCCGAGTCAGCTAATGACAATGGAAGTTCACCAACCTCACTAACAACTGTTGTACGTTTTTCATCTGGTGTATCTGGACTGTGAATTGCATTTTCTTCTGGTAAATCTTTACATGGTGAGTCTGGTGAAAATGGATTGTTTTCACGGACGGTTAATGCTTCACTACTATCCGTTCTTTCATCTGGACTATTCAATGACGCTTTATACAATCGTAATTCCACAACTTCCTTAGTCAGTCTCAAAATCTCCTTGTCTTTATCCTCAATTTCTTTTTTAGCATCATTCAATAGTGTTTGGAATTTTCTAACTTGTCTGGCGGCTCTCTGGGTAGGCGTAAGATACTGTTCACTATCACCATTGTGATTTGAGCAGTGTACAACATATTTTCGCGAACGGCCTGACCATGTTGTTCCATTTAGGGCAAAGTGTGCGTGATCACAAGCACTGGCGGTGCTGCAAGCACTTCCATAACTCTTTACACTGTCAACATCGCTGTCGTCTATTAGATTTGACTCATTAGTATTTGTTCTTGCCGCGTGACCCAATCGCGGCCTCGCTGGTGTCAACGACAAGCTCTGAAAGGTATAAATTCAATGAATATTATTAGGCCACGAATGGAAAGACACGAATATTATGCATGGCCCCTTTGCGAATGAACGACATGATTGATAGGATATTACAGGAATTCAAAATAAACTGTATGATTGAAATTGATTCATTGGGTGTTTTTGGCACAGTGATCGACGCAATAATAAAAATTTCTGTCCTCTTTCCGATGGCGTAATTCTACGGCCTTTCTATCAAACCAACTTACCGATGGACAACTGCGTGCATTTCTTCCATCTCGTATATCTGAATGATATAAGTTTGACATTTGGACGTTTGAGAGATCGTTAAAAATAAAAAACGAAAAATGCAAGAATAATTTTAGCTCTTAAGCTTATCACATTTGATTATAAATACATTTCATATTTTTTGCGTGTTCTCTGGAACATTTGCACTTTGATTGAAAACTCACAGTCTGCTACGTTCGAGTATCCAGTAAACACTGAAAGGTTGGACTGCAAATGCATATACGCAGAAGCTCGTGAGAAGCTCAAACCCTAAAACGAATCTGCGCCGACGCGTGAATTACGAAAGGTCAGGGTGTTGTTACGACCTCTTTGTTACACTCAAGAGAAGCAACTACTGTCTATACTGTTTCCCTCTTTTTGTTTTCATCTTCCAGTGGGCTGTCTTCATCCACTAGTGGAGCAAATGCCTCGAAAAACTGGAGCCAATTGGCAAGGTTGCGCGAGAGTAGCCCACTTCAACATTACTCAAAAGATTTTCCTACGCTTATAAAGACCAATCCATCTGCAAACTCTTATCGAAGACATACAGTCGACAGTTTGCTTTACGTGAAAATACTCTTTTATCTAGGAATGAAAATAATCACATAAGACTGAGGCAACAGGTACGCAGGACTAAAGCAAACTCTATCGATCGTCTCCTTTCTTCCTTTGTCTATGAATAATTTTCCACAATATCGTTCGTATACATAACATTGCAATTGTTAAATCTAACAAAGCAGCTACCAAACAATTTACAAAGTGCACGTGGATGATGACGCCATGTGATTGATATAATTTCGAAAATATTTACATAACAAAACATGAAATAACTGAAGAATTTCACAACTAATGACGCGATGTTTTTTTTAGTTGTTTTCATCATTTACACATTTCTTTTTATTATTACTATTGGAAAAAAAATACTTACAAGTGAACGATGACGTGGTGAATCAAGTCCATTCTCCGTGATTGCTGGAAAAATTTCTGGCTGCTGTTGGATGATGTGGCCACCGTGACGATGGTTGTGATGGTGGTGATGAAGAGAGGTGAATCCAAGGGAACCCGTAGCGCGTGAAGTATTCGACACGCGTTCACCGCGTAAGCGCATGCTCACAGAACGACGCAAAGCTGTTGGAGATGGTCGTGGTATGCGCGAATCCCCAGACGAAATACTAATTGTACCTGATGGAGAAATATTTGAACCTGAAGGTGACAACATTGTTGTGTTGTTGAATGGTGAGCTACTATTTAATGGCCTGGGTGATGATGGTTGACTTGTTGGCGACGTCATTGGTGCTCTTGTTCCTGACATCGGTGGTGAAGGCGATGCTGGCTGATTATTCCCCCCTTTATTCATTAACTTCAATGACAATGAATTTAATCGACTATCATTTCCTTGATGTTGAACCATTCTCCTCGATAAATTCATTCAATCTAATGGGAACAGAAAAATAATAATGAAATAAATTATTTTTGAAATTGTTCAATGCATTTTGAACATCAAATGGTGAATTATGTATCAGACGATCGGAAGATTAGCATCGAGAGCCAGATTGTAAATTGGATTAGTAATATACTATATTCATTTTTTATTCATTCACCAATGATTTGAATTTATCACAATGAGAATGAGGCTTCCTATGTATGTAAATTGCAACGGGGAAATTAGAATCTCAAGTGATTCAAAACGAATTTACAGATGACACTGAGGAGAAAAAAATCTTCGATTGTCGGTGATATCGATTGGCGGTTTCAATGACCTAGGGCATAATCTTATCTCATATTCTGCTCTAGGTAACAAGTTATAAGCATATATTTCACGTTTGTTACATCACGCGACCAAGAGTGAAAGTACCTCGTTATACATTAATACACAAACGTATACCGCTGCGAACCATCTGGAGATGGTTGTTCACACAACCATTATTCTCTATAATTATGTAACGGTAAATAATCTGACAACGAATCACTGTTGGTTAATATCCGGAAGACGAAGAAGAAATAACTCGAATATTCGTTCTACAAAATTGAGAACTGACAATGAAAAACAAGTATTGAAAAATCGTTGTGAACTTCTATTTTTATATTGCAACAGTATCGATTGAGGGTGATGAATGTGCTTTTTTCTCCCTTTTTCTACTGCGATATGTCGTCCTGACCCTCCATAATGATACCTTCAACATCATATAACATTATTAATATTAAAAAATATAACACGAACTTTATCATCGCTCTCACGTGATTGTAAACAGATACAAATCAAAGCTGAAAAGTGTCCATGAATTATTGCTAGCTACAAGTATGATCAACAATTCTCCACATATGTTAGCTAAATTCAAAGTCTACTATGTAAAATTACTTTTCAACTTGTCATGCCCGTGCAGACAGTTCTTTCTGCAATGACACTTACCCACTTGACGTCACGTGATGAACAAATTAACCGGCCTTCCACATTTTCGTACTTTATATGTACTTCAATACATTGACAGCTATTATCAGTATTGACTGATTGTACATGAAGGACAGAAGTTGTTGAAGTTATTAATACAGTCACATAAATACTTATACAAATTAATTTTCTTTTAATGAACCACAACCATTGTTTTCACTCCAATAAATATCGTGCATGAAAATTTATGAATACAACAGTGTATGATCACAAATAATTCTTCGACACGTCAATCACCATCAACGACGCGATTATAACTGCTGACGAAGAATACGAAAATGAGCGAATTTGTGTGGTAATCAAGAGAAAGATAATAAACGGGGCAAGAATATTTATATATAGCTGCATGTAATCGCCGTGTGGTGTATGGCCTTCGAAGCTTTTAACAATAAATTAAAAAATGGCGGAATCTTGTGTGTGGACACAATTGTGCAGTAAATAGCTTTTTTAGCTATCAGTTCGACATTCCTTTCATGATGCACATCCGACATCACCGACTGAGTTTGTAGTTGTTGTATTTTAAGCGAATTATTGATAGATGGCGTGAAATTTCTGGTAACGATAGGTGGTATTTATCAATTTGAGGTTAGGAAACTGGTAGATGGCGACACTGAATAACTTGAAAATTCAGGGAGTTGGAGTGATTATATATATATTGATTAATATTGAGATGTAAATTAATATCTCATGAATGATAATTCGTTTGATTGATGCTCCACTTAATGGTTTTTATTGAGCTTCTTGATAATTTCTATCAATTCGCCTCGTTTGGTTTTTGCTAAGGATTTTACTTGTGCAATATCACATCCTCCAATCTTAGAATATGATTTTAAATAATGAAGTAGAATTTCTGCCAAACAGAGCACAAATATACCACAGTCATAACTATTATTTTGCTGTGGACATGGAATTTCTTTGAAATTTCTAGGTTCTGAATCTAACAAATGTATCATTATTTTACGTGAAAAGGCTCTTGCTTGAGCGTCATTGGATCCTTGAAGAGAATCAAAATGAAAACAGGTTTTTTCGGTTCTCGAATAAACCAGAAGACTCCAATGAGATCCACCAACTTTATCGAGTTTATCGCAATTATTCAATGGAAAGAAAACACAATCAGTCTCATTGGTAATCGTTGAATTAAGAATAGCCGAATAATCATTCGGCTCCAACATTTTCAGCAACTGGGTCAACTCTGGACTGGCGAATTTTATTTTGCTTCGATATTCTTCTCTAATAGATCGCTCTAAATATTCGAAATAGAACCCGATAATTACGTCGTTCAACCAGTGAGGACCATTCAACAAATTCACATCTGCATTACGTAGTAAACAGTCGTGGTAGCTCAAAACAATTCCATCATCATCGGATGCCTGGTTCATCATGTACAATCTTTATGTCTCGTGCTCTTGAAAGAAACTGAAATATCCATATATATCAATAATCCCATTGGATCAAATTATATCTATTTACAATAAATATACTCACTCAAAGAATTTATTACCAATTTCGATAGTGGATGCCAACAATAATTACAATGAATTTTGAAGCCAATTACCAAACACAAATTCTGAGAATCTGTCTCGTTTTGTCGGCAATATAACTTTATGTATTTCACGTTGATATTACCGACTGTCGTTAATTGAGAAATACATTCGATATTATCGATATAAATGAGAAGTGGCGCTACAATCACTGACGATTACGATGTCAAGAATCCATGTTGCCGCCGCTGCCGTCCGGCTTTGTGGAATGACGTCATTGAATGTTGGTGCAAGTGGGTTTAGTGCGGTTGGTTCCCTTCAAAGTTTCCAATCATGTTTTCATGATAAAGTTGTCATTTTTCATTAGCGCGATGCCATTGTATTAACGCCATTATAACTATTTGATTTGAACAGTGAATTAGAACAAGTTTTTGGGTGGTGGAATTTACATTAATTTTGTACACATTAAAGAAGAGGATTTTTTTTTGAGGAAGACAGGACACGAACGAGGTAAGTGCTGCTGCTGCTGCTATTGCTACTTGGCCAAATTATATAATGCCGTTTTTATGAATTCATGGAAAAATGCCTGAAATATTATATGAAAAAAGTATAGGTGATATAAAAAGGTGATAGAGAAACCGATAAAGTGAGGTTAAGTAATGCGAATCAATCAAAGAATGAAATGTTGATGATTGATGACGAAGGGAATGCATTTAGGAGGATGATAATAAAGGAAAGTGGTGACTGTACGTAAATTATATCATGCGATAAATAAAAATTTATTTGAATAGCTGAGGTGAGTGGAATTTATGACAAAGCGAATGTGGTAAAGAGTGGGAGTTATTATACATGTAGACGACGCATCGATCTGTAAGATGATAGGTTAAAGTTACTCCCTCTCAAAGAGAATTGACATTCCAAGTTATTGGGAACTGATAAAAATGAGAAGATTGACAAAAAGAAATATAGATAAATTGGTTGAGATTTATTGTGAAATAGAGAGAGTCTTTAAATATCAAGGTGTTGAGAATGTTTCAGATGTGAATGTAAGGAAATATTTAATATATTTCATAAGGTTTCGTTTGTCATTGCCCGGGGAGGGTTTTTTTTTTTCTTGCTTGGTTTGAACCATCAATTTGTATATGATGAGATAGGGGTGTAACGTTACCTATCCTTAATTTAACTTGCAGACGAAAAACTTGGTTGCCCCACAGCTAGTATTTCGTTTCTCATTAGAAAATGAATTTGACCTCTTCTTTGAAAGTTTGAAGTTTAAAAATTATTCTCCATTTAAATGTGTCAGTACTTTTAGTTCATCTGTTTGAGGGTTTGTAGTTCTGTTGGCGGAAATATGAAATGTAAGTATTGACTTATGGAAAAGAAATGGAGGAAAAAATAATTTTTTTAGAGTGCTCGTTGTACTGTTCTGTCTTACACGAGTTAATTCTGTCAACTTTAGCGACGAATACAATTTTTCTTCATTTTTCATACAGAATTATCTGACTATGTGTGTCTAAAAGCATATCACTCGCAAGAATTGTGTGCTTCTGTTCAATTATTCAACAACATCTACATGTCATACAGAATAAAATTTCATTTTATGGAACGAGAGATAAATCGTTATAGTCGTTCGCTACACTGTCGTCATCTCAGTTATTCCCCTCATTATTCTACATCATGAATTTTTCCATATCAAAAAAAAAAAAAGAAATAATTGAGTCTCATCATCATCATCATTAAGCACCGAATAAAATGGTTTCCATCGTATCGATTCCGTACACGTGTTGCCACGTGCGTTCATTGATTTCAATTCAAGACATTTGGGAAAAGCTGGTTCCAATAAAAAGACAATATATCAAACTATCAAAACAATTATTCCACCATATCATCATTTACTTATCCAATTGAAATACGAAAAAATTGATTAAATTATTTTCTCTGTTTTCTTCAGGAATAAATTGAATGAAACGGTGTCAATGACTGTTGAGTTTTCAGGACAGTTAAATCATCCGTTGAATTGCCAAAGTCATTTAAGAAGAAAATCGTGTTGGAGAATCGATTCAATTTCCACGTTCATTTATCGACAACAGCGACAATCGGTTGGTTGTTGTCTGTGCATATACGTATATACGTATGTGCTCTGTATCACTTCTATCCTATTGTCGAACATTAGTGAAGGAAACAGAGTGCTTTCTTCTAGTGCGCTTGCGTTCAATCAAAAACAACCCTACCGTACACGATATGTTTCGACCTCAATTTACGAGCAACTCGCGTTGACTCTTGGTCGTTTTCTCACGCGCTCAAGCACACGAAACGATTTCTATTTCTTCATTCATCACACATTCCAATAATCCATCATCATTTTACATCATTAGTTCCCATTATTTATACCAATTACCTTCAATATATCAAAAAAAAATGAAGTAATTCACATTTCGTGATAAATTCAATCATCATTGATGACAGTAGATATTCAAAATAAAAATATAAGTTAATTAATATGAACAGATAATTTTATAGAATACATTTTGTTAGATTGAACGTCATCCCACATGATACAATGCACGAATGCAATATAAATTTATCTTTATTTCGATTTCATAATACTGAATGGATATAAAACTTGCAGGATATATTGTGTTTAGTGGCAAAAAGTCAAGTTTTCACTGTTCCTATATAGAATAGTAGGAAGAGCGAGAGGAGTATTCAGTGGTTCATTGGCGTGAGGCGTGGCGGAGTATTGATCGCACCCTCGCTTGGGTCGGACTCCTTCCCCACGAGCCTTCAACTCACCACCACCACCATTACCACTGTACACCATCACCAACTCCCTCATCGTCGTCGTCGTAGACGTAGTCGTAGTCGTAGTCGTCGTGAGAACAGCAAAGTAACATCATTGAGGAAAATACATAGAACTAGTCCAGCCGCCAGCGTGTTTTCTCTCTTCACCATTCTCATACTGTCACCCTAACTAGCATCTTGTGTTGCTGATGCTACTACTGCTGTCAGTACTATTCTCATGTATACTAGTTGTCTGCGACTACTCAAGCTATCCAAGCAAACCCCTAGCGGCATTTCGCTCTTTGCGGTTGTCCATGTTTGTATGGGCAAAATCTACAAATTGACAACAACTCCCATGTGTATATAAACCCTATATAGTATCATCAAATGTTATTTATATTCATTTTATTTATTGTTAAATATACTTTTAAAATGTTTTGTCATTAAGTTGAACAGCATTGCAACAAAAGTTTAATCACAGTATTGATATTGATATTTTCATTATTATATTGATTTACATCAGGCCCCAGGGGCTATTGACAAAATAAAGTAATTACCAGAAGTATTGATAGAAAAAAAAAATGATAGTGCAATACTGACATTTTTCTTGATTACATTCCAATGTTGCTGTTCAGATTTTTTTCTTTTTTTCTAGTTTATAAATGAACAATCACAAATATGTGCATTGTTGCATGATTTTTATATTTATGTTTATGTATACAAACATACACACTCAATGTTATAATTCCGGTGAGAATATTAAATGCACTGAGATCTCTAACTCGACACAAAGCCCGTGCAAATGCTAACGACCCTGTAATTACTCTCAACGAGAGAGTGAGCGAGCCTTGCTGTTTTCGTCGTACTCATCGTTGTGAACAGACGAGACCTTTGCAGTTATATAGACAAAGCTCTTCTTCTTGTGCTTCTTCCTCTGCTTTCAATGCATATATATATGTATGATAATACTCTGTCTTTCTTTCACTTTCTTTCTTTATCTTCACCTCGCCCTCTTCATGTCCTACGTGAGGGAATTTTATTTTTAGCAGCATCACACGGACCTATTACCATTGAAAATTCACTCCAATGTCGAGAGCGCGTGATGACAAAACTATTTGTTAATTTTTTTTTTTTTTCTATTTTTCCTTCTAATTTGCTTTGACATATCTGTGAAAATACATTCAGAATTTTTCATTCAAGACAGCAGAAAAAAAAACGTACACGTCTGGCTTTTTTATATTTTTTATTCCATTTTTGTTCTATAATTAACTGTGGATGTGAATTTTTTTTCTTTTTTTTTATATGCCATTTATATGACACTTCTTTTGTTAATAAAAATTAAAAGTTATTAACTGTCTTTGGTATATGGATCACTTTCTTTTAATTTTCATTAGTGTGTTCACTGAAGTGCACAGTTGTGTGGGGCACAAGCGAAAATTGTCACAGACAGTTTGAGAGAGAGTGTGAGAGTGCATTATCGACTGTGACATCCTCATCACGTCCAGAATTTCCTTGGTATATAATGTAATGGTGGCAATATTATAGCGTGTCCGATACGAGTTAAGACTGAGAGTTAGATAGATGGGAATAGAACGTAGAGTGATAGAGATAGAGCATGAGAGCTATTAAGTGCATCACATAAATGTGTAAACTTTCATGTCATGTGAGATTTTCATGTGATATATCGCAAAATTATTATTCTGATGAATTTCAGTTATAGACTAAAATATAGAAGAGAAATTATTTAATATTTGGTTTTTTGTTTTTTAATTTTAAATACATTCACTTCATTTCTATTATTGTTAATATATTTTTATTATTTTTCTTTCTTTTGTTTCAGACGAGACAGGACAGAGGTGGATGAACATCATGACACCATCAGTTTAATATCAAGGTAAAATTATCATATTTAATTTAATTTAAAATAGTATCAAAGTATTTATATAATTGGTTAATAGTTTTATTTTTATTTTCATTCATCTCATTTAGGTAAACAATACAATTAAATATGACGGAATAAATTATTACAATGATGAATTATTGTAAAGCACACAATAAATGAGAGGATGTACGTCGACACATTGATGGAAAGAATTGAAGTTTGGACAGTGGGTTACACATTTATTTATATGTAATGTGGGCTTCTGGATGAATGAGCGCAAGCGCAAAATTCAGAACAGCCCTCACTCACTCTTTATCTTTCTCGTTTACTTTCTATCACTGTTTCATTCGCATTCGTTGCCTCATTTCTCTGTTTCTCTCATTTTGGACATTGGTGAGGAAGGGTGGTTATGGATTTTCGGGTTGTGACCTTCACGCGCGTCACCCATCGCATGCCGTCTTTAGACTCCCTCCTCTTCATTCTCCTCTGCCACTTATTCCTCTATACATCCCACCCTTGGCTCCTTTGTATTATCATAGCATTTGCACCATCATATACCAAAAGCTTTGACTCTCATTCCCTCACTGAAAATCCTGTAAAAAAAAACGAAAAAAAAAAAAGAAGGCAAAGAATATTGCAACACAAATGTTGATTTAGCTCTTTTTTTTTTTCTTCATTTCTATTTTTACTTCTCTTACTCTTTATCTACCAATCGTCTATTTAGCATCATTGGTATATTGAAACATTTAATAGTACAATTGATGACAGTTTTGTTAACTCCTGTTTCACTCTATTACTTTCAATGTCGTTCTGTTATTGTTTTTACAATCTCTTTGTGTATATTGTGAGAGAGAGTTTGAATAAATTCGCTCGCACAGTTGTGCTCACGTTGCGGTACTATGCGGCATCGTGTCCCCCTACGCCATCTTGCTTTATCGATCTCATTTTCAACATTGCTCCCACTCATACTGTCTCACTCTCACTCAGTATATGTACGCAGACCTCACCCTCATGTTTCCCCTTACTCCCACTTCACCCTCTGCGTCTCACTCTCAACAACGTTTTATCCTACTTGCTCGCATTTTTTTTTCACCCTCATCTCTCTTGTTTTTATATATATATATTTTCTTCTCTGCACCATCGTCCCACAACAGTTTGTTGTTATCTTTTATTTCCTCAGTCTGTCGTTCTCTCTGGTTCCATGTTTTTCCCTCTCTATCACTCTCCACATTTCTATTTTACTTTTTATCTTTTTTCATTTATTCATTTTGTTTTATTCGTTTTATTTATCTTTTATTATTATTTTTCTTCTTTTATGTACGACCTATGGGATCCTCATCATGTATTCCACGTGGATGCAAGCCGGTGGCTGTGTCCGCTTCATTTATTCCTCACTCACTCTCACAATCGCTTGTTCTCTTTCACTGTCCCTCTCAATCGTGGCTTGGTGATTATTAGTTGGGAATTGGTTTGAATTTTAGGGGGTATGAGAGGGATGTATGTATAGCACCCTTTCAGGATATTGTGGCCAGACGTGAGAGATGCGAGAATATATACCTTTTGAGAAGGGTAAACATTATATAACACAGGCGGTTGGATGGGTTATTAATTGATGGAGTGACGTCCGAGTGCCATAAAGGTGATCGTGAAATGTTAACTTGATACAGATGTAGTGAAATTTATTGAAATATGATCTGATATTATATAAGATAAAATGATAAGTCAATGACCTGAATGTTCATTTCAATTTCATGAGGATTCTGGCACTTACAGAATTAAATTTTCAAATCGTTTCATTACAATAGTGGGATGTTTTTTATTGAGCAAAGTTCCAGTTTATACTTTTACTTGTGCTCACCTGCGAAACATCAGCACTGTCACAATTGCCACCCTCTTAACTGTGTAACGATGGAAGGGGGATGAAGAAAACTCTCTTGTTGCTGTAACTTCAAAGACAAAGTTATTTTAGGACTCTTGTAGATACGGTGCTCTTGTCTTTGCTCTTCGTTTTCACCGTCTACATTTATACACATTATGTACATCGTTAAATGTATATTTAAACGTGCGATGTAACAATGTATTGCGAAATCAATTCTGCATACAGACATATCATCACGTAACATCGAAGGTTGCATTGAGTTTATCAATTTTGAAAACACTGCGTAAACATTCATTGACTCAAAAGAACTGTCTTTGTTCGAATATTTTATCCTTGTTGGTGAACAATGAAGCCAATTTTTTTTGGGCTTTCCATTCATTAATTGGATTTTTTTTTATCTGCTCTTTTGTGATCAGGTAGAATGAAAAAAATTATCCTTCTAGGGAATATAAAAGACAAAAAGATGTCGCAGCATTTTGATCTTTCTAATGAACCTTAATTAAATTAGCTGTTCTATCATTAACGGGAAAATTCTCTTTCATCGAGATTAAGAGGCGTGAGATTAATTCCGTTGCGGTGTAGACTTGAAGAGGAAGTTGCAGAAGGGGGTCGAGAGGGGTTCAGGTATGGGGAATATGAAGGCTTTGAGGATTCGCTATGAGTTCAACGATGCAACCGACCAACGTTAGTTCAGGCATGGGATAGCTGCTCAACATAGAGTAAGAGAGGGAAGGAGAGGATGATAGATAGACAGGAGAGCGAAATTATTCACCGGAACGTCGAGGGCTTGAAATAGAACACGAACATTCGGCTCGATAATCTCCATTATTCTTTACCTCTATTATATATCACGAATTTTAATTTGTGCATTTATTGATTCAACTTTTTTTTTATTCCTACTTGGATTTTTTTTTCCATCTTATAATCTCCTTACCCATTGAAAATTTTATTAATTAAAAGAAAAATTTTTAAGCGACTTTCGTGGGTCAAGTGAGTGATGAGATTTTTTGTTGTGTTTGGCTGGACTAATTAAATGTTTCTGCATCAAGACAAGAAGAAGAAGAAGAAGTAGTGGCGGCAAGAAAAAACGAAGAAGAAGTGAAAGAAGAAGAAGAAGAATTTGAAGAATAATAAAGGGAACGAAGAAAAAGGAAAAAAATATGCTTCGGGCCGGTGAACCGTCTCGCGCAAACGCCAACTGGCGCGTTCTTTCCTTCCCCAATTTCTCGAGGCCGATGGACAGTCGCCCGGTGCCATTGATACGCGCCACATCTACATCTCGTTCATAAAGGGCACCATTTGTTTATATTTATCTAATAACAAATGTTTACAATCAATCATCTTCATATGTATGAACTTTTATTCATTGTTATTTATAAATGTCAGAGAGTAAAGTAGAGAAATCGATTAGATGTGAAATTAATTGTGCAATGTTAGTTGATTTGTGCATTTGCAATTGAATGGTGTGTGCAAAAAAAATATTTCAATATTATTAATGAAAGTGAATCACAATTTATGCTTTGTGATTTTATCAAATTTATTTATATAACTTCAATATTTTAGATTGAGTTTAATTACCATTAGGTTATTATTAATAATACAACATTGTGATTCTAGTTAACTTTTATTTTTACTCTTCTCCGCGTTTTCTTTTTTTTCTGTTTTCACTTTTTCGTCATGTATAACGTGTTGTTGGTTAAATGATGACTAGCAAGCAAGCAAGCGAAATCACGTGCACTTCATACATTGCCGTTGAAAAGGCTTTGGGGGTATGCTCATGACTTTTTTTTTCACTACTCTTTTATTTTGTACTGAGCGTGCACTTATCCACGTATTTTCCCGTCCAATGCCTGGTGAAAACACCGTGAATGAGGAGAAAGGAAAATAAAAGTGGCGAAAAATCCATCAGGCTTGAATACAAAATTAAAAAGGCTGAGTGTATAGTGTATACATTTTTAAGTTATTCCTATTGAATTTTATATTGCAATATTTTTCTTGTTTGCACTCATTTCAACTTTGCAAATGATTGTTTTACATTTATTTCTTTATTTTACTTTGGTCATTTGCTCCGTAGATATTTGTAACCACTTCGTGAGTGAAGAGAAGGAAAAATGAGCGTTAAAGTGATTGGTGATAAAGATATTGTTGTGTGCCAAGTAGAATGAGTTGAGGTGTGGTCCGGCCAGTCTGTCCATTACTACTTACACAATAGAGGTACAAATACAAATAAAACAGACAAGTAAAATAAGTGAAATATTAATATTTTATCTTTACTTTATATTAATAATGAAATGTCAATATGTATTTCTTTTTTTTTTTTCTTTTTTTTGTCGTTCCAATTTTTTGTTTAATAGAAAAGAGAAAAGAAAACGTATGAAACGCAACTGTGTTTTTGCTTTGAGCATACAAATATATATATATATATATACATATATATATATATATATGTGTGGAGCTTTTTCCATGTCGCATGATAAGAGGGTAAGAAAGTTTTTGCCGGTGGTTATTCAAGCGCGCGGCAACGACGAATAACACACAACCGCCCTCGGCGTTTAAACATCACGTGACGTTGGATAAAGCCGAAAGCCCTCTTGAAGGTACATCGTAGTATATGTTGGAAAAGCCGGTTGAAAGATGCGAGGGAACTTCGACGAGCACACATGCATACATATATACTTAATATATTGTATGAACAGTTGATGAATGTGAATGGACGACAATTTTTTCATGATACATTTGCCACTTCACAAATATTTTTAACAAAAAAAAAAAAGAAGACGAGGAATATCCAAATGGAAATTGAAACAATTCAATTGCTTTACATAATCATAATTTATTTTGCAGAAAAATAATATACATGGTTATAATAAAATCAATTAATTAATTGGGAATGGCAATGTAAAACTTTTCGTTTCCATTTGTGGCCTGAGTGAACAAATCAGAAAAAAGTACGATCGGTATTAACGTTGGTTGAACAAAAATATCTAGGCCAAGTAGTAAGGGGAGCTATAGGCAGCCGCGTAATACGGATAGCCAGCGGAGTATGCGGAGTAGGCATAGGGGTAGCTGTAGGCAGACGTGTATGCTACTGGTGCTGTATATGCTGCCGCGGTGTAAGCAACTGGAGCGGTGTAAGCTGCGCCAAACAATAGTCCACGTTTGTCACGCGGTGCCACAGCTGACACTTGGTCATTTGATATCGCTGATTCCTCAACTTTTGTTGGTTCCAATGATTCAATCTCAGTTGGTTTTGCCAGAGCAACGGCAGCCAACACAATCACGACAAATGATCCCTGGAATTAAAACAATTAATTATTCAATTATATCTTACAATTCAATCAGTTTTCAAATCTTGATTTATTATTTATTTTAATTTTCAATTTCTTTGTGTGTTTAGACAGTGAAAATCAATGAAATGATTATGCGATTTATTATTGAAATACTGGAGATCATTAGAAAGCCCAATGGTACTTGAATTAATGAGTTGAAAAATTTGGTAACGGAACAGAATGAAGAATCAATTATTTTTTGATGTAGTAAAATGGTTTAATACTCACAGCGAGGAATTTCATGTTGATATTTTATTTATTTTGATTTTTGTTTTCGTAGACTCGAGAGAGTGTCTGTTGGATGATTGAGCACTGGTGCGAGTGATGTCAATTGTGTCGATCGCATGAGTTTATATACTCAATCGTCCGATCAAGTGTTCCTACCACTCGGGTGTCTGTACAACACAACTTCGACATTGGGTCCGTACGTGATGTGACTTGACGTAGCGTATAAACTGTATTGAAAGAAGATACGAATATATATTATAACATTGTGTGTATATACATACATATGTATGGACGTTGTCCATGTCCACGTGAGTGACAATAAGCGCAACTTACCTCTTGGTTGCATTTTATTGTACGCACTTGTTTAGTGTATCAATGCATACTAGAACAACGTAACAACAAACATTAATGCGTGTACATACATATAAACGATGAAATAGGCATCACAAACGGAGGATATATCGTTTCTTATGCAATGTCATAAAGTCCTTGAACGCCTGCCAAATACTAACGAAAGTGTATTTTACAATTCAACATCATGAGTGCACGTACCATAATGAGCCTTGGACGTGCTGGTGCATTTTATTACATCATTATTTATTTTCTTCGAACAATTATGAAAGAAGTGATTGAAAATGAAAGAGAATAATATATTGAGTTGAGAAACGCAATAAAATTTTCGAGATTATTTGAGAGAAAGATGAATTGGAAGATAAAAGAAAGGAAGAGAAATTGTACGGTGATTTAGAACTATTTCTCCTGGGAGTATTTTGGATCTTAACTCTCATTCGTTACAGTAAACCCCAATGTTGCGCAACGCATTTTCCAACTGCTGATGTCCAACTCTCCCCTTCATCTAAAAGTCATATATAGGAGATATACAAAGTGAAGCTGGGGCGTAGTAAAACGACGAGATACATTGCGGGATTGCCTATATTGATAACTCTCCGCCTTATCCCTGAGGCTACCGCCCAAACGATTCGCAATCGACATGTTTTTACTTGAGCATATAGAATCGCAGCTGCGACGGAAGGAGGATATTGCTCTTAGCACTCTCACTACGAATGAGAATGATACAGAATGAAAAGAAAAAAAAAAAGAGCGCAATAGTGTACGTGAGTGAGAGAGGAAAAATTTCATATTCATATTCTTCATTCAATTTTATAAGCCAGCTCGAATTTTAACTAGAATTAAAATTACTTCAATCTTGTCGTGGCAATTGCGCAACGGGGCAATATTATTACCACGAACGACAGAGTTGAATTGTATATGCAGGCCTTAACGCCCCAATAACTCACTCTAAATCCGCAACGCGATAGTATATGTACGAGCGTCGACACTCCATAAAGTATTCAAGTCTAGAAATCCTGTGATGGAGCCAACGCTCTACTTGCATTTTTATTTCAAAAAATTTCTTTTTTAACCTTTTTTTAATTTTATCACCATTCTATTTGATTTTTTATTTTCTTTCTCTTTTATTGTTTTGTTGCATTTTGATTTCAGGTAATTCGGGATAAAAGAATCGAGTGCAAAGGCATGTTCAATTGGTAGTACTGTGAAGAAAGTGGGGAATGAAAAAGAAAAAAGGAATGAGAAATAATAATATGAGAATTCGCTCAATAAATCCGTGAGTGCAGACTACTCCAAGCCAATTGTATTGAGTGACATTGTGGGTCAAATAGGTGTATATACCTATGTTTCACTTTGCTTTATACGGCAGAGATATTCTATTGGCATCCGTTAATTTTTGGAGGCCGTGTCATTGAGTCCAACATACAAAGATGTTGTGTGTGACCTTTACATATGCTTCAATAAGTTTATCTTATTTCTTTCTTTGATACGAATTTTACTCAACCATTCGCCTCCCTTCAATTCTATATCTTCATATCTATTTGTCAATGTTTCTTATGTTCTATTGTGTACGCGTGTGTGTACGATTTGCAGAGGGGTTGAGATATAAATTCCAGCCATGCTGCACATCCTACTGTGACGAAAGCATAAAGTATTGAATTTCGATATAATAAAAAGGATGCGTATATATAATATATAAAGAGGAAGTGACGTGCGATGCAGCGGCACGTGTGGCTTTCATGACTCTCACCAGACTGCCCACGTGTGATAGGCATCGAACGTAAACTTTTTTGCTATTTTATTATTTATTATGAAAACAGAATTGTTCAAATATTTGTGAAAATAGCAAACATAAATACCATCCAACGACCATTTGTTTGAAAATGAAAGAATAAGTTTTTTATCATAGATCAAATGATTGACGGCGAATATTTACGTCAATGCTGACGGTGTACATAAACAAAAGAACGAGAAGTTTTTTTATAATCCACTGAATGAGCTCTTAATGCGCCGACTTGATTAATTCACGGACAAGTATCGTGTTTGGAGCTTTGTGATGTTTATTGAACGAACAATGCGTGACTGAATTTTTTAATTCGTGTATTTTATCATAAGCTCAATCAATATTCCTTTTTTTGTTTTTGTTACAGAATAATAAATATTGAATATTCATTTCGTGATATTCCGAATAACATTTTTTCTCTTCTTTGATATTCGATGTACACGTACGAATACAAATTGTTTTGTTCCAATATTATATGAGAATGGTTGTATAGAATTTGGGAAAACAATTTGGATGAAGAGGATGAAAGAGAACGAATGAAGGGAGAAGAGATAGAAAATGAACATTAGAACGAGAAAGAGAAACGTAAAATGAGATGTAGAAAGTATCATTGATAAACTTCTGGGATAAATGCTCAAGCAAGAAAATCCACAGGTCGTAAGTCAATCAACGTCTACAATGATGTCTTGGGTGGATTATTAATTGCAGTCGGGAATGCAGCTAATTAAGATTAGCCGTTGCCAAGATGCGTGTCCGCAATGAGAATGAGACTTATTCTATATCATTAAGTGAAAAGCGAAGACACGAATATGTGGTCGAGACGACTAAACGTGGCACCAAAGTGTCTCGGTGTATATGTATGTATCAATGTATTATGTCAAAGCGCCGCTGAATTATACATACGAAAGTGGTGGAAAAAGCCTTCTCTGTATATTCGTATCAGTTCAATGTAGTGTATGAGACAGCAACGGGTTACTACCACAGATGAAATAGCGAAAAAGGAAATGAATGAAATTGAAAATAAGATGAGTTGGGTCGAGAAAGGGACGACGATGGAGACCAGACGACTCTTGGGGTTTTGCTTGCTTGCGGGTTTCCGGTAAAAGCCACTAAGACATTTCCGCGATTTCCAACAAGATTTATAAATGCCTTTCGCCTTGGTTTTGCATCGCAATAACCTCAGCTTTAATTTCTGATGATGCACTTTAGCTGACATGAGAACATGAAATGTTATTTAATTAATTTTATATATATGTTAGACGGAATATGCGTAGATTTATGCGTGTTTTGATGTGACTAGTAAATGGAACGTATAAATTCTCTTGTTGACACAATGTTTTAATGTTAATTCATGTATGTTTATATAATGCTACAATTAATTTACGATGTATAGAATTTTTGGTGTGACTGGATGTGACATGAGAATGAACATGGCAATATTGATATGTACATGAGAGGATGTGTATCCTTTTTATTTTGTATTTTTTTTTTCTGTCACGGATCATTGTGAACCACCTGCCGCCAATTTCCTTCGGGATAAATCCACCGGATAAGCCATTTCCCGCGTTATACTCCGGCTGCTGGTATATGTCGCGCATTTAAAGCTGACCGAACTGTTTGCTCAACATTTTCCCAGGGCTCATTTTTTTTCATTCCTTTTCATCTACTTCATCGATATCAATGTTGATCCGTCGAATAGCCATAAACGAATCTTATTGTAGAACAATTCTTGAAATCGCAATTTTATGTTCATATATATATATATATATATACATATGGATGTATAGAGAATCATCGTTTTATTTATAGCAATATTTTTGTTTTTGTTTGCAGATTTGGACATTTGAGTCGTCATTTTATTGTCCAGCGATCAATCCGAGCTACTGCATCAACATGACTTCATATTTATGGTAATATAATCTCAAACTCACTTGTAATATTTTACTGACATATTTTTTTTATTTTATATGAATTTCTGATGAATTTGTGTTCTCATTGTTGTTGATGATGTTTATTAAGACTCCTCGCACTCGATCTTTTAATTGGATTTGTAGTTAAAATGAAGCACTTGAATGTCTAGTTTGAATATACAAATGCTAACAAGTTGATGAAAGTTTTCGTGGCTTCTGTGTGAATACACACAGCCCATATATTTTATATATCCTTGAAAAATAAGAATTGGAAATAAAAATAATGGGGACTAAAGTGTATTGTTTTTCTGCTAGTAATTACAGTCGTCGACAAGCACTTTTACATTTATCTGACACAGAGAATGGACCACTTCAGGGATTTATTCTGTTATTTTCTTTGACAAGTTTGTGTCCCAAGCGCCCTCAGGGCTGTGGAGTGTATTGTACATTTTTTATGTGTATAAATTACATTGTGAGGCGGATTCAAGCGTACAAGATAGTACTATTTGTCTACGTACTGAATACTTTACAACAAGTTATGAACAAAAGCAAATTGGCCAATTACTTTCTGACTTTTGATCATTCGTGAAAAACTGTTCAAGTTTTAAAGCCATTGCAGAACATAAGCGATACCAAATGGGTTTACATGTGAGAATCTGCATGAAAAACATTATAGGAAAATCCATTCTTCTGATGCTCCGGGGTCTTTCCCCATGCGGAAATGCTTGTGCGAAAATTGAGGGCGATTCGACGACGAAAGAGAGTATATCTACCCGACGCGACGTTTGCTATAAATAATCGAGTGGGAATCCGACCTGTTTTGTTGGCCGCTTGGTCCCCTCAAATACATTCACAGTCTTCACCCACCATAATTGTTAGGGTGATAATGATGATAAAGAATGCATTTTATATTATCTCACGTATTATCTGTCTCTTCATTTACAGACAATTCCAACGTACCATTGAGTCATAGGAATTTGATTGTAACTTTTGGTATTGGATTGAAGACGAAGTATTTCAATTGACGAACGTGATTGGGCAACACTTGGAACCGAGTTACAAATTCAATTTAAACACACAATCAAAGTTCACGAATTGTCTCTCACCAAATTGAAGATTTAATACGAAGTGCTGCAAGCTGACGACGGTGTAGACAGTCAACCGAGGCGCATGCCTTACCTCGGGCCTGAAATGACAACCCGACTGTCCGCCATGTTCTACACGGTCGAGGTCGGGGACACCAAGTTCACCATCCTCAAGCGGTACCAAAATCTCAAACCCATTGGCTCCGGCGCTCAAGGAATCGTATGGTAAAGAGAGAGGATAAAAAATACTCCATTTATCAGCATAATATTTTATTTGATGAATTCAAATATTATTTTTTATATTCTGCGAAACACTAACACTTCAATGAATTTACAGCGCTGCATATGATACAGTAACAGCACAAAATGTGGCAATAAAAAAGTTATCAAGGCCCTTTCAAAATGTCACCCATGCAAAACGTGCATACAGAGAATTTAAATTGATGAAACTCGTCAATCACAAAAATATAATTGGTTTGTTGAATGCATTTACACCACAACGATCGTTGGATGAATTTCAAGATGTCTATTTGGTAATGGAACTGATGGACGCTAATTTGTGCCAAGTAATTCAAATGGATCTCGATCACGAACGTATGTCGTATCTACTCTATCAGATGTTATGTGGTATCAAGCATCTTCACTCAGCTGGAATAATTCATAGAGTGAGTATAACTGTTTGATGGTTGATAGACCCTGTATGTCGATACCCAATTCAGATGGATCAATTGAGTCGATATCAAATATTAAAATTCTTATTTGCTTTCAATACACTTTTTACTTTTTACTCAAACAAAATTTTATCGACAGGATTTAAAACCAAGCAATATTGTCGTAAAATCCGATTGTACACTAAAAATCTTGGATTTTGGCCTGGCTCGAACAGCGGGAACGACATTCATGATGACGCCATATGTCGTTACGCGCTATTACAGAGCGCCTGAAGTAATTCTTGGCATGGGATACAAGGAAAATGTTGATATATGGTCGGTAGGATGTATTATGGGCGAAATGATCAGAGGCGGTGTCTTATTTCCCGGCACCGATCACATTGATCAGTGGCACAAGATAATTGGTAATTAATTCACCTATCAACTGCATTTCAAAATCAAATAACCACATCCAATTAAATAAATCAAAGACAGACGAGATTTTTCAATTGATTTTTCTGTGTTATTTTAGAACAACTTGGAACGCCAGCACAAGAATTCATGCAACGATTGCAGCCAACGGTGAGGAATTACGTTGAGAATAGGCCACGATATCCCGGATATCCCTTCGAGAGGCTATTTCCGGACATTCTTTTTCCCACGGATTCATCCGAACACAATAGACTGAAGGGTAAGTTGAGAATCAGCTTTCCAAGCTCTTGTTCTTTTTTTCTTTTTTATTTTTTTTTCATTTTCTTCTTTAGAATCCCCTTATCGTTGCTTCTCCGACTTGCGTCTCGCACTATCGACTTGACGCGCCCTCAACTATCTCATATATGTATACATACACTTACATACAAATCTTTTCCTTTTTTTTTTCCTTCTCCCTCATTATTTGTTTGCAGCAAGTCAAGCCAGGGATCTGCTCTCGCGCATGCTAGTCATCGATCCTGAACGTCGTATATCGGTGGATGACGCTTTATTGCACAATTACATCAATGTCTGGTATGACGAGGGTGAAGTGAATGCTGTGAGTATTTAATTAAAGTACCTTGATATTGATTTCGCTATTGGTTTTCAAAATTATCGGTGTGCTAGTAATTTTCTCGATCACAGTCTATATACATATATATATATGTATGGATTTTTCTCCAATTATATTTCCAGCCTGCACCTGGCCCATACGATCACAGTGTTGACGAAAGGGAACACACGGTAGATCAGTGGAAGGAATTAATTTATCAAGAGGTGATGGAGTATGAGACAAGTCACAATCCAGCGGCTGCCACGCAATCATCCGTGGATCAAGTTGCTGGCTCTCGGTAGATACGCTGGGATTTAATGATAATGTCAACGGTGTGTGTTTCAAGGATGTAGGGAAGAAGCATTATTATTTCCAAGATTATCTTATGCTTAACGATTCCGCCCGCCTGAACTTATCATTTTATTTTTTCTTGTTGCGGGCGTGCGAATTCGTTATAACATAAAAAAATAAGGAACGTGAATTCGTCCTCAACACTTTCTTCTTTGAAGTTCCTGCGTTTATTAAAATGCCACCACATGAATTTCAATTTACTCGAGCTTATTGGAGCACGAAGAATCGAATTGCTGTGACAATTTATTTTATTATTCTTTATTTTGACCAGTTAATTTTCATCTATTTCTATTGTGGTCTTTTTTTTTGACAATCCTATTTTTTTATTTGGACAATTGTGCATTATTCTTAATAATAGGGAGACAATTGTTTATTTGTAGAGTAACTTAACGCGAGTGACTACTTTTTCCTTGTTTAGGGACGATCACGCTTTTTGAATTATTATCAAACAAATTGATGCACAGCATGTAAGTGCGAGCGGCATAGAGACAACGTGCGAGATTGGTTGAATGAGATGAAAGGAATGAGGTCGAGAGTCACTCATAGACTTTGACGTAATTTAATTTAAAAAAATATATATATATACATGATTTCTTTTCCGTAATCCTTTTGCAAGTCATTCAGGCCGAATCCAAAGTTACGGACATTGCATAAACGAAAAGAATAATGAGGGATGAAAGATGTGGAATGCGTTGTGCTGAATTCAACACTGAGAAACAATTTTTTATCTTCATTTTCATTCTTTTTTTCTTTGTTACTATCAGTCAATTCCAACTGCCCCGAACCATCTGAACGTAGTTCAATTCAACGAGTGTACAAGTACGTGGTGAAGAAGCGAAACATAATTGATTTTTATTGTGAAATCATGGGGAGTACCAAACGCACTGTTGATTGTATGAATAATTGTATTTATTATCATTGAATTTAAATGGGAATAATCACAGGAGAGAGAGAGAATGAGAGTTTAGAGAAAAAAAAAAAGAAGAAAAAAGATAGAAAGTAAGAGAATGAAGGAGTAAGAGATAGAAACGTGGTACGGTTTAAAATGAATAAAAAAAGAGAAAAAAAGAAGGCAGAGACGACGATGAAAATGGAAAGGCGAATGAAAATCGCGTGTAATGTAAAACGTTGAATTTTTATTTTCCACAGTGAATAGTTATGTGAATATATTGCTACAGTCCGATCCAAATAATCAAGCTTTTGTAATACTAATTATTATAATAAAGTAATTATGATAATGGCTAATTACTAATGTAATTGCATTGCGCACGGTTAATTAATTATTGCGAATGAAAATATGAGAACGTATATATGAGTGTGTGTTGAATGCCTGTCTCGGAATAATGGAGAGTCTAATGTGGATTCAAGAGAGGGATTAAAAATATATCCGCGTTTTTGATGGTCTTCCAAATATCTTTAGGAATTGACTATTGTAATTGAGATGTTTTATACTGATGTATAAAATATCCCCACACTATTCATCCCCGTTTTCTTTTCAATCTTTCTTATTACGATTGTCATAATTATTATTACTATTTCATTTCCTAAAGATTTTTGGAAGCTGTGCTCTCTTGATGGGTAAATGAAAGTGATAATGTTTTACTGTGGAATACAACGGGGGAAAATAAAAAGAAAAAATATATATATACGTTTATAAATAGATGAATTTCAAATGTCAAACCCGATTTGGAACAGGTGCAAGAAGCCGAAATACATAAAAATTAAGGAACAATAAAACAAATAAGAATTCTGGATTGATTATTATAATCGGAAATTCACAACGGCAAAATTATGGATGAAAATAACGAAATAAAATATTTAAACAAAATAAAGACGAAAATTCTAAATATTTTGGATTGACAGAGCCATGTATAGTGAGGGAAATGGGATTAATTAATAAATGTCCATGTTGCTAAATTAGTGAAGAGGTGTAGTTTTTGCGGTTAGTTTTCACGTAGCAATTAATTTTATTATCAATGAATTCCGTTCTGAGAGATTGCATGAATATAAATGTGTTTGAATGAGCTTCTATTGAGTGTGAATAAATCAATAATTAAATAAATAATTAAATAAACGAGGAGAGCATTTTTACGCCTTTTTGAATTTTATTCATGAAGGAAAAAACTAAGATGTTAAACAAACCTGTAGCAATATTACTCTTCTGATGAGAAGTATTTGTATCAATTTTCCATTGAATAAGTTGATCGCCATAATAAACAAAAATTAGAAATAACTTGATAATTTAACAAACAAGGCATCAAAAGCTCTTCTCATAAAATTAGTATACCTCTCAATTTGAAAGATATACAGCTTTGTACAGTTCTTTATTGTTCGATCTAGGCATTCAAAGAGTCAGAACAATTGTTGTGTCGAGTCGCAGGCGCGATCTCAAGTTTTTTCTACGTTAAAAACAAACAAACAAAAAATGAAGGGAATGATAGAAAAAAAAAAATCACGGGAGTGACATTTATTGTAATACTCTTTTGTGCCCTGTCATACGAGAGTGTGACGTGTGTAATCGTGAGTGCATGAATATAAAACGTGTGCGAGTGTGTGTATCTTGGCGAGCGAGTAATAACAATAAAAATAGGAGAATGAAAAAGAAACACAAAACGTTTTCACATCATTACAAATGAGGATGATGATGACGAGTGTGATGAAGAGATAAAGTCCAAGATAGCAGCGTGAAGTCGATTGAATTGTGTGTAAGCAGCGAATTGCGAAGAGCGAGAGCAAGTACGTCTTTTAGTAAGTAGAGAAATGGTAGCTGACGTGTAGTTTGTAGTTGATTTATAGTCGTAGTTAATAAATGATGAAGAAGCAACAGAGATTATTTAAGCAACCACAAACAGCAACAACAACAATAAATGAATAAAAAGAAATGAATAATGTGTAGCCAATAGAAAACAAGTAAGTGAGTAGTTTTTCGTAGTGGAAACGCAGTGTAATCATAATTTATTATTAGAACTTACCGCAATTTAATATTAATAATTATTATGTTACCTCTTCTGTAAATACATTATGATAATAATTATCATATAATTATCCTTATAAGTAACAATCAAGAAAGGAAAATAATAAACACGAAGAAAAAAGGCATTACGGAGAATTGTGAATAAAAAGGGTAAACAATACAAAAAAAAGGAAAAGCACAAACACTTGAAAAAAACGATATTGCTGCAAAGGATAATAGATCGGGAATGGAAATGATAGTAAAAATAAAGAATTTGAAAAGAAAAACACCCAATAATAATAACACAATAATTAGTCGCGTGTGGATCGAGACGAATAAATTATTTGTACCTTTTTTTTGTGAACATAGAGAAGACGTGTTTGTTCAATTGAACAAACACAACTGAAGCAAACATGAAAATGTATACCGAAAAAAAAAAAAAAACAAAAAAAAGAGGAACTAAAGTAATCTTAATTATATAATCAACAGAATTGAGCTAAATTGAATGAAAACAAAAGGGGATGAAAAGGAGTAAAATGAAATTGTGCTTTATAACATTTTTGTTCCGAACATTCTTTGATAAACTCAATCCATCCTATTATTACCACAATTCACAATTCTTCTTCTACTTCGAATCCTTCTGTAGACAGAAATTGATTAATCGCTGAATGTGCGACATGGATAAGGGTAAACGAACGTATAAAAAAAAAAGGGAGATATAAGCCCTCCCCGTCCTGCTGAGATTTAATTATAAGTTACTGAATCTTAAGGATGAATACTGAAGAAAAAACCGAAAGACAAAGAAAAAAAAATACGCAAATGTTTTGAATGCGTTAAGCCCTATTCGAATGAGAAATCCCAATTTATTATCCAGCATCCAAATGAAAAATTTTTTCATTCCACTACAAAATCACACAATATATACAAACCATGCTTTTCACCAATTGCTCAAATAAATGATGCTGTTGGTTTTGAAATTAACAATAAAGAAAAAATAAGAAAAAATAAAATAAAAAAAAAGAAAACCATTATAAGAATTAACCGAATATTTTCATTCTACCCACTAAAATTTCTGTATTCTATTTATAGTCCCATTTTATCATTTCTTCTCCTCTGATGTGATATATAAAATCGTTGCATGTGCGTTAAATCAAGAGAAGGGAAAAAAAAATCGCTCTATCCTCTTCTCATAGAGTGAAAGAAGGAAAAACCTAAATACGTATACATATACAAGAACGTCCATTTCATCATGAGGCTTGTGTGTTTCAATATTGATTATACTGTGTATGCGTGTGGGTGTATGTTACGCGAAAAAGAGACAGAGAGTGAACGAAGAAGGACGTAAATTAATTAGGCATGACTTGTTGTGTAAACTTGGCTATATTAGACTGTATTTACAATATTTCCAAATAGCACAATAAATTTCAAGTCTTATTTATTAACAACGATTTGAATTTGCGCTTACCTAAAAAAAAACATATATTCTCTTCATTCAGATGGTATTTTGTTGTCATAAAAATGAAAAAAACGGCAATCACATCGGGCAATGGCCATGTGATTTTTCATTCTTTTATTGTTGTCTCCTTTCTTCATTTCATTTCCGACAACACATGATTTTTGTTTCTCCATAATTGATTGACGGATGAAATAAAAAAAAAATTGAGAACAGAAAATAATTAATTATATTCCACAAATATGTAGTCGTTCAACGCGGGGGCATATTAATATATATGTATATATGTATAAGGCTTTGTACAAAAACACAGAGTAAAATAAAAAAAGGAAAAGAAAAAGCATTATCCTATAAATAATTAAAAATATATTTAATTGATATATATGTATATACGTAGATAAGAATGATCACGTTCATAGAAATTTTCCAGCTAACTTCGTATTATCACTAGTCATATTATAATAATGTATCTACAAACGAATGCTATATAAATGGACTTTACAATTTTCACTCCTATTTTTTCATTTTTTGTTATCGAGTGATATTTATATGAACCGCAGAGACAGAAAGAAAAAACAATATTCTACTTTTTTTTCATTCAATCTTCATCTGATGATCGTTGGTACATTGACCCAAACTTGCCCATGTACTTACGTACAAAATCTTTTGCCTTGTGTTTAACATTTTCATTGCATTGTAGTTCATCAACACTTTTACAATGTTTCAACTCTTTTGCCATAACGAAATGCGTCAACTGCAAACAATAGAAAAAGAGGATGTTAAATTACCTAAACAATTGGGAGAGCTGATAAGGAAAAATATATATATCATGATAGTTTACCTTTCTCGCCAGATATTTAAAATCTTCTGTATTTGTGATTCGTCCTTGTTTACAATCAGGTTGTCTGTATGGATTTAAGAATCGAACTATCACATTTGCCATATTTATTCTGAATGTATCCTTAATCTTTCTTTCAGCAGTAAGTTCATTCGATTGAGCAATAGCTTGTAATTTATTAGCCGTATGTCTCGCATGTGATTTAGCTTTGTTTGCTCGACGATGTTTCCGCAATTTTTCAATTTGCTCTTTCATTTTTGCTCGTTCTTTTTGCCTACGTTGTTTCTCCTTTATATCCTTGTACTTTTTGTGGCCACCTCTTTCCTCTCTACGTGGCTGTAATTAATGGATAAAAGAATGAATTAGAATACATTATTGAACGGTGCAATACATTAATGGAACAGAAAGCTAGACGAATGAATGAAATACATACGCTAATAATTCGCTCTTGAACGAGACCATCTCTCCGTTTTTTCGGTTCGGGTATAGAAACCGCTGGCATAGTTCTTGGGTCTTGTCTCATTGAAGCTTTTATTTGCTCCAAAACATTGAGCCCTAATGGATCTGTATCATCATTGGGTGGTTTATCATCCTCTGCTTCGACAACTTCTGTCTCTTCAGTATCTTCTTCGGAAGAACTTGACTCGTCGCTTGTTTCTGAACTCGATGATGAATCAGGTTGTCCACCAATGTGAACAGGGGGTGGCGGCAACCATTGTGAAATTCTTTCTTTAATATGATAGTAATAATATCGACCTCGTGCATCCTTTGCGCACTTCCACTTGGGCGGTAAATCTAGAAGAGGCATCTCCACCTGTTGAACTATTTCAGGAGGATCCTCAACTGTCTCCATTGGTGTTGCAGCAGGAAATTGTTGTTCCACAGCTTTATCGACATAAACATGATGTCCGCCAATAGCGACAATTGGTGGCGTCGAGCCATTATGAACAGGCATTAAATTGCTTTGAAGTTGAATGTGACTATCGACGAATTGTTGCGTAGGTGGTGGTTGATGTGTCATTGTTGAAAAAGCAACACCAGGTTGTGTCATAGCATAAACACCAGCTTGTGTCATTGCTGGTGATATGTCCGATGGAATATTTGTTGGTAATTGATGGGGATTCTGATTGGGAACTCCAGACATTGTTTGCCCACCGCCGAGATAGACATCACCACTTTCTTGAAGTGGATACGATTGCCATTGGCCAAGTGTAGGATTGAAAAATAATGGATAACCTGTTTGTGGATCTAATGTTGATGTGGTATGAGGATCAATGCCAAGAGCTAAACATCTCGCCTCGTGTGCTTGCCACATCTCCTGCTGTTGTCGACGCAGTCGATCTTCTTCCTCTTTCGCCACTTTCAAAGCAAACAGCTGGCGCCGCTCGAATTTAGTTAGTCGTGGTACAGGAACTAGATTCGTACGCTCATCATTCAAACGTTTTTCCTTGGACCTGTGTGTTGAATCTAAAGCATCAGGACTTTCCCGACCTCTTCGCCTATCCCCTCGTCCAGTTTCATCTCTTCGACTATATCTGTCTGATACGAATCTGTATCTATCATACGTCGATGACAATGTTTCTCTTCTATCGTCTTTTGTTGGGTCTTCCCTGTAGCCACTATCGGCTTCTCTCTCGTGCTCTTTCATCTGTTCGATTCTCTCTTTCTTTGGTATCCGAAAAACCTCTTTGAGGTTGGACCAGTCATTCAGGAGATTATTGGCTAACTCTAAAATTTGTCTAATGTTTTCTGATCCAACTGAATTAGTTGCGTCTTCAGTCGGGGCATTTTCGCCGCCGACTTTATCACTAATCGTTTGATTTTGCTCAACACACGGCTTATCATTGCTATCACAATTACTCTCAATTTCTTCAATAGATGCTTTTTCTTTTCTCTCTGTGGTACTGTCCTCGATCGGCGAATCGGATTTTGGCGATGGAAAATGTTCATTTGCCCACTTTTGCACCACATTGTAGACTTTACTATCCATCAACATAGTCTTATTGGGTATTGGCAGTGTAATTAATGTTTTGAGTAATTCTAAACGGAAAAGTTGCGCCTCCTCAGTGTCGATACTCGCTACATCCATCATATAACTCCACATGAGTCTCAAACCATGATAATCGAGGAACAATCGTCGACACGGTTGTTCACCGGACTGAATGAGTCGAAGGAGACGTGTACGATGTTCAATTTCTCTACTACGCACCATCAATCGACTCAATGTCAATGTATGCGCCCGATTTTTCAGCCCACCTGAACACAATTTATCAATCTCCTCCTCGAGATCTTCATCTTCCATGTATGATTTCTTTACCTCACGTTTCTTTTTAACATCACTGCGATCACGTTCACGCTCACGTTTCTCATGTTTCTCACTCTTCTCTTTCTCTTCTTCAGGTGTTTCACCAATCCAACCACGACAGTTAGTCGATTCACAATAACATCGTTGCGCTTCTTTGCCATATCTCTGAAAGTGATAGTCAAAGGTAATTTCCTCACCTGCGTTGATAGAGCGACGATTAAAAAAACCAATCCGCAATTCACCATTCACTGTCCATTTTTGTGTTTCAGCGTTTGGATCACAGCTGTGATTTATGAAGCGCGATATATTACCCTTCAATGTCGCATCAATTATTTGGTCCGACTTCAATGCCATGAAGTAATAATGTTTGTTCTTATCCTTCGAGTAATCTTTGGCACGTCGACGAAAATCCTTTGGATCAAGAACTTCACCGACATACTCCATGATAAATTCACCAGCGTCTAAATCAGTCGTCGCACGTAATCCAAAGCCCTTCTTCTCAGTTCTAAATACTTCACACTTGGCATACGAACAACTTTGAAATCTCCTATTAGTACAACGATCGCTTACAACACATCGAGAACCACATTCAATCATAAGTAGTCTATTCAAACAATCTTCACCGCAACCCAATTCACCACGTTCAACCTCTTCTTCAGTCAAAAAACAATCGCACACCATACGTTTTGTTTCTTTGTTCGTGTATCTTTCAGTGAGATATAAATTTTCTTGTATATGTTCAAATTGACTCAAACGTTCTTCCATCTCACGATCTTTTTCTTGATTTACCGTAGGTAATGGGATTTTCGCACCAACGCTAGTTGGTACAGGCGACTCCGAACGACTATTTCCACTTGGATTGGTTGTTGAATCTTGAATACATTCATTGGGTCGTGTTGCATTTGATTTCGGAATCCCGCTGACAACATTTTCAGGTACTGTTGGCAAACAATTACTAGATATTTCACTATTACTTGGTGGTATTATTGCTGAGCCCGATGACGTTACGCCTAAACTACCAAATGCCAATCGTGATACAGTTGAACTACCCATTTCTAATTCACTCGATCGACGCCATCGGGATTTGACTTTGACCGGTTTAGTGGAATCAGAATCATAACCAGTAACTGTACCGGACGTTATTGGAGTATTTGACTCCGAATGTGTGGCTTTATTGCTATTTTCTTTATCAGATTGTGTTTCTGATTGACTGTCAGGTGTATCACGCAATGCTTGAATCACGGGTGCATTTATTGGATGGAGTTTTTCACGCTCCTGTTGAAGAATTTTTGACACTTCAGCAGTAGGTTTCGTGACTAAACCTCTGCCACGTGAACGTGGTTTCATCAAACCTTGGGAACGAATTCGACTGCTACGACGAACACCCGAGCTATTGGAACCGCTTTCAGATCCCGTTGTATCAGTGCTACCACTTCTGCTACGAAATCCAACTTTTTTCTCACCCTCTCCCTGATTTATCGTCGTTATTTTATCATTAAAATCCGGCATTTTAATGCAATTTGATGATAATGATGTATCGTTACTGTTTTCACTGCTGCTGGATAGTTTAACATCCTCCGAATCAGTTTTCACATCAAGTCCACTTTCACGCGATAATTCTTCGACATTCTGCGGTCTATCGATAATTTTTTTATATTTTATCGTATCAGTAGTGGGTGTAGGTGTACGATCCAGACTTCGCTGAATCTCTGAAGACGGCACTATTGTCATAATAATACTATCAGAGTCCATTTGGTCGACCTTGTCTGACGTGGAAGTGCTGTTATCATCATTTTGCATGGACAATAGTAATTCAGACGTCGACATCGGTTCACATGGCAGTGATGTATTTATATTTATAAGTGCTGAGTCGATGGCGGAATTGCTTGAGTCCTCTGATGGATTGGGCGTCATTTTCAACGGTTCTTGAATGGTGATTGTTGCTAAATCTTTTTCTAAATCACATGGGGAAATGGAAGTTTTCGTTTTTTCTTTTGGTGTTCGTGTTCTTCTTCTTCTTTCCACAGTTGAAATTGGTGAACCGTTAGGCGAGCCATTCTCTTCATTATTGAAACTCGGAGATGGTATTGGATTGGGAGCAGTTGGCTCTTTAGTACTTTGCCCACCCTCTGCTACTTCAGTTGCATTACGTCGTTCACTCGTTTTATTCAATTTACGTGTTTCTTTAACATTATTCAACGGATTAGATTTTCGTCGCGTATTCATAGTTGATTTCTCATTTATCTTCACATCAATCACACCAATATTTTCACTCACTTCATCAGTTGTTTCACAATTTTTACCAACAATTAATTTATTTTCATCATCACAATGCACATCTCCCTCGATAATATATTCACTTGATTCATCATAATGATTCTCATCGTCGTTCGATGTCATCACCATTGACTCGGTGCCATCTTCGTTTTGTATTACAGTAAATTGTACAACTTCTTTACCTTCAAAATTTGTGTCGTTCATTAACAAAACCTCTTCCAACACTACACTACCGTCCTCAGCAATTGTGTATCTTGTTGTCTCCATTTCTTCACCATCCACTTCCATCTCTTCACATATTATTGTTTCCTCAATTACATCCTCATCGTCCTGCCACACAACCTGATTAGAATCAACTGTTTCACTATCACCCTGGTCAATACTCTCTGAGATCTCAATATTATCAATAACATTTTCACGACCCTCACTTTCAGCCACATCATTATTTAATGGCACAACCACATTCTCATCGTTCATTTCAATTATATTATCATCCATTTTATCCCGATTTATAGATCTTCTTGACTTGGGGAGTTTTTTCTTCCCCAGTTTCATTTTCCCAATCCCCAAATCATCATCATGATTATTTGATGATTCTTCAAGACTGATTTGCGTGTTCTCAGTCCTCGAAATTTCACCATTAACCTTTTTATCTTCCAGCGATTGTTTTCGTGCAATTTGTCGCCGCGATTTTCTCACTGCCACCACACTCACCGGCGGCTTCACCGTTGTCCCCGAATCGTTTTTTCTACGTCGAGCCATTGTTTTTTCTCCACAGTTAGCGCCTGCAATTGTCACGCATCAATAGAGTCTCTACTTTGCCATTTTCTAATACTAAAAGCAGAATTAAAATGAAAATAATACGTGTATTTGATGGATGCATTTGATGATTATAAATCCTCATAAGCACTTACGTTTTGCCTTTAAGAAATGGATTCATGTTGATATCCCATCGCCACTAATTTCTTCTCGTTGCTAATTTCGCATTATTGCGAGAGGCCAGTTTCCACGACGGCCACACGATAAAACCTGAGTACAATTGAGGCAGAACACAACACATCAATGTGTTGTTGAAAATACACGACACAAAACTTCAACATTCACCAAGTTCAACTTACGTAGCATTTAATTGATGATGCTGAGCTTCTCATCAGCATCGATAATACGTAAACTATATAGAAATAATTACAAGATTCAGGAGCAGTGTCCTAGGATGGAAAAAAAGTCATTCGATCACGGCCAACAAAACGTCCTCCTTTAGCGCTTCCTCACCACTCAAGGGAACGAGATTCACTTGATAAATAGTTAGTGTGCTGTACCTTGATATATAATTGTGAATCCAATATTGTATACCATGAAATCCATGAACAAACAAAATATGCTTATTCAATTTTCCATTTGTTGTCGGACTAATAAGTTCTCTCATCGAGTTTTAATTGAATGGTAATAAATTATATGCGAATTAAAATAAGTGGACAGCGAGTAGTCAAGACCGTCAAGACAGATGCCGAGAGCCTCTGATGAGCATCGACGTTGAAATACCTAAAGATTGGCTTCATCAATTGAAATTGTTCGTTCGTGTCTTTCTACACTAAGCGTTCTCTGGAGAGCAATAGATAACCCAGCAGATAACATTTCACGCCAAAAATAACGTCGTTGGTTGATAAAGTCAACTATGGCTCTGTTTTATCTGTAGAGTTGATGCACTCGTCGAATGAAGAATCTTCAAGTTGAATATCTGGAATAGTGTTTGTAATTCTTGTGAATTCATGTAGAATTCGATGGATAGTTAGATTTGAGGAGAAAAAAACGAAGATTGAAATATTGAATGATTCATTGATTGATTTTTGAGTAAATTCATTTGACAAAACTTACTTGGTCGGTAACAACATAACCTCAATTATTTTGAATTGTCTACGGTTGATGATCCTAACCTCAAATAGAATGCGCGGGAAATTATGACACTGAGTTTTGATTATCGCTTGAGTATGTTTCTGATACATTTTTTATTGCGCACGCGTCTCATCATTAATATGATTTATTTATATAAAAAACACGTTTTTCCTCACCCTGTTCCCCGTTGGACTTAGTTTGTCAACTTGTGATCGAACTGCTATTGTTATCACTTGTGGGAATGAGTGATAAACATGACGTTGACTTGATGGGCAGACACGTAGCGGTTTCCATGCGGAAAAGTTGGTTGCAAATATTTATGAGAGAAAAACGATGGTTGAGGACAATAATATCACTGGAAAATCTAATGAAATACTGTCCATGGATTTAGAGGCTACAAGTCACGATAGAACAATTTTTTGGACTAGGTAAATAAATAAACAGACTTTTATTATTTAGGACACAATTTCTCAGTTATTTTCATTGATAAATGAATTATTAATTCACAGGAAAGAACGGAGATGGTGGTTTATGTCATTATTTTTAGGAACATGTTTATTATATGCAACAAGGACATCTGTTCCATTATTGATGCCTGTTGTCAGCAAAGAAAAGGGTTGGAGCAAAGCTGACTGTGGAATGATTCTCTCGAGTTTTTTTTGGGGATATACATTAACTCAAGTAGCCAGTGGATATTTTAGTGACCGTATTGGTGGTCAAAAAATCATGTGGATCGCTGCATTGGGCTGGTCGTTATCCACATTTTTCATGACAAATGTTATTGAAATGTATTCAAATAGTCAGTATTGTATACAAATAAATGCACTCGCCCGAGTGATAAATGGAGCATTCCAAGGTAAAATCATTCATTACAACTTTTCGTTTTTATTATACGGCAAGAATTTATTTCACAGTATCTAAATAATATTCCAGGAATGCATTTTCCCAGTGTTATCAGCCTTACCAGTGCACATCTCGAAGAGAGTGAACGTGCCTCATTTTTTGGATTACTCACATCAGGTGGAGCAGTAGGAACTGTATTAACAGGAGCATTAGGATCATATTTGATAGCTAATTTTCATTGGCATCTTGTTTTTCAAGTATTAGGTACATCAAGAGTATTATGCTATTCATTTTCACTATAAATAACTCCGTTTTTTATGCTCGTGAATACATATAGGATTCGTCCGGTGTTTATGATTATTACAGGCAGTCTAGGATTGTTATGGACCGTGCTGTTATATTATCAGACTTTACCAAGCCAAAAGAGAAAATTGAAGACGTCAATAGAAAGTTCAGTAAACCACAGTTTGCCCTGGCGAGAATTATGGTCCAAACCACCTTTCTGGTACATTACAATACTTTACTATATTAGATTCTCTTTTTATATTTATAACGATAAAATCAATTATTGTTCCGTAGGTCCTGTGTGTTCACACACGCGTGTCAAAATAATTGTTTTTTCGTATTACTCTCATGGATGCCAACTTATTTTCACGAGACATTTCCCGATGTTCAGGTGTGAAAATATATTAAGCAGAAATTTTTGACCTCATAATTGTTATTTTCATCTATCATCGTTTATTTTTACAGAGTTGGATGGTGAATATGTTACCATGGGTTTCACTATTGCCATGTACTTACTTAGGCAAAATGCTATCTGAAAGACTGATCAAAACCGGATATACGGTCACTGCAACGAGAAAAATTGTCGAGACCATTTGTCTCGTGACACAAAGTATCAATTTACTTATCCTAGGTGAGCAACAGAATATAATTCCATCGGATGAATGTCGCAATAATGTAAATGATTAATTTTCCTTTTCTTGATGATATAGCTCAAGCCGAGACATTCTTCTGTGCCATGTTTAGCTTGATACTCATTATTGGCGGCACTGGCTTTCATAATACGGCCATTGCTGTAAATCCGTCTGATCTTGCACCAAAACATTCGGGAAGTGCATTTGGGATAATGAATTCAATTGGTGCTGTACCAGGTGAGTAATGATTGAAAATGCAACAATCAAAGTTACAGAAATTCATTCATAATATGTTATTAAAAATAATTATAGGATTCCTCGGAGTTTACCTTGCTGGCTACATTTTGCACATGACACATAGTTGGTCTGCAGTATTCATTTTTACAGCAATTATTGATGCAATAGGTTGCACGGTATACATAATGTTTGGCTCTGGCCAAGCAATTATATGAAGGTATTATATAGGAATTGAAATGACACAATTCTATTGTAAATATTTAGATTAAGCTCTAGGTGTATCATTTACAAATATTTATTAAGTTATCAAGTATTCACAAGCATTTTTGACATGTATGGACCATCCAGTTCATAACCAATTTTGCGATAATAATTACGTGTCCCCACACCTGCAAAAATTCGTTATCAGAAAAGTGACGATGAATTGTTAAGAGAAATAAATAATGGAGCGAACTGAAGAATGAAATGGAGAAATATTGAAATTGTAAATATACCTGAAATAACAGCAAGTTTTTCTGATCCATGCTCTACTCGGGCAATTCGTTCCGCCTCTTCCATCAATAACATTCCAAAACCTTGATGCTGGAATTTTGTTGGATCTCTAGCATTAACTGGTACAACACTACCATAAACGTGTAGTTCGCGAACGATAGAACATTTTCCCTTAAGTTCCGGTCTGAAATGAATTCATTTCCAATAAGAACAATAAATCTTGTAAAGACAGAAAATGTAAAAAAACGCACCTAAATGTTTCTGAGCTACATTTTCGTAGTCTCAATAACCCCACGAGTATGTCTTGCGTTGGGTCTTCATATGATAAGAATGTTTCCCAGCCATTATTCGCGACATAATCCCTTCGGATTAATTCCACTTCATAAGGCTGAACTTTATTGTGAATTTCTTGAATACCCACTTCACGTGTTCGTACATCACGACAATCAGTACCAAAATCTTTCATTCTTGCCAGTGCAAGTTCACGAAGATTTCCATGCTCGACACCTGAACTCACTAATGGCATCGGAATATCTCGTTGAACTCTATATACTCGTGTCCATGGTGGTATCAGTGCTAATATTCTCGCAATCAGATCCACTAATGTACTTGGTGGATAACTCTTATATCGCCCAGTTTTCCATAATTCATATAAACCCGTTCCACGGATAACCAAAGTCGGATAAATTTTCAATCCGTCTGCTCTAAATGCAGGATTTTCAAAAAATTCCTGAAACATAAACAAGAATGATTTTTGTCATCATCATTTTAATCAAGGAATAAGTTATATTGCGATCCATCGGAACGTACAATAAACTGCTCGATATCGCGTTCAAGATCCATATTCGGTAAATCAGGCATCATATGTGCAATAACTTTAAATCCAGCGTCCTTAGATAATTGAAAACTCTCACAAACAGCCCGAACTGTATGTCCTCTATTTGTATCACGCGCCACATCTTCATACACCGATTGCACACCTATTTCCAATCTCGTACACCTGAAAAATACAAAAAGATAATCACACTCATTCAATAATGAATGCAAATTCTCAATCATACCCATAACGCAGCATGTCCGACAGATGTTTCTTCAAACAATAATCCGGCCGCGTTTCAATAGTTATTCCTATACACTTTGTATTGCTCCGTTCGGAAAATCTCACAGCTTCATCCACATTATTACTTATATGTCCAGAGAGTGCATCGTGAAGATTCCTTATAAAATAATCACGATAATCCTCAGGTAATGACATAAACGTACCGCCCATCACAATAAATTCAATCTTATCTACACTATGACCAAGTTGTTTTAATTGATCAACACGATGACGTGTTTGCAAAAATGGATCGTAACGAGCACGAATTGCTCTCATCGATGTTGGCTCATAACCAGTATACGATTGAGTAGAATATTCAAAGTCAGAATCGGGTCCACCAGGACAATATACACAAATATTACCAGTCATATTTATATGTGGACATCTGTGAGGCTTGCACATAACTGCAACAACAGCAATCTAAGATAAATAACATTTATCATCATCAAATTCCAAATTGGATCGAACAATCACACAAAAATGAAATGTACACATCCATGTATACAAATATCCATACCCCACTAGCTGTTCTTATCGGTTTAGCTTTTAATTTCGGAAGCAATTTACTTTTTGCTTCCGCCGGCACAGCAGCGATAATATCAACGAGTCTCGGTGATGACTCCAATGCATACTTTGATGATATCCTTGCTTTTAACTTATTCAAATCAACATCACGATGTGCATCGTGAGCAACCAAAAGCTCTTGAATTATCTCTGCAATTGTCATCACCATACGTTCCTCCTTACTTTCAACAAATACTAAAAAATTCATAGAAAAATATAGAGGTTATGTTACATCTAACAGTACAACATACTATGATAACATTCAATTTAAAAACCTCACCTTTATTTTTCCGTCCCATTTTTGCTATCGATCGAAATGGGCCGAACTGAAGAACAATAAACAAATGTATATCAATATGAAACAAAAAAATAGCAACAATTATTCACAAGCATATGACAGAAATCATTGTGTCCAGTCCTGCATGTTTCCCACATGCTTTATACATTTTCCTCACACAAATATATAACTGACGCCATCTTGCGTCACAGTACGAAAGCTCCAAAATGGAGCACAGGAGGAAAAACTGGCGAGATCTGCTGTGCAAGCTGTTGGCTATTGCAAACCATAGTAGGCTTACATATATATATAAATAGAAGGAACATTGAATTGTTTACTTCGTGGACTCTTCCGCGCACACGATAGAGATATAGATATTATTTGGTAGTCGTTTCAATTGTCCGGATGTGTACCCTGTTCAGTGCACCTCCAAAGACGAACTTCTGGTTGCGCAGGTTGGTGTTATTTTTCTACTTTTTTTTTTCTGTCGTCACAAGATCGTCAGAGCGCGCGCGTTCTTGGATATCGAGTGATAAAGATAATTCATCTGGGCCCATCCTTAGGTTGAATACGAAATGGTAGTAACGGCTTTATCAGTGGATACGACACACCCGGGTAGAGAGACTGATGTTCATAGCTCAGATTGAAAAAATTTGGGTACGTATATATATATATATGTATATATGTGTGTATATGGATGCATAATTGCTGATTCCGTTTTCTTTCTACTTCAAGCCAATGTTAATGCACGATGGAGGTAAGCAATTTATTATTGAAGTAGTTAATTTCGTTTATTATTGAAGTAGATTTGTGAATGTATTGTCAATTTAATTTTCCAGCCTGTGGAGAATTCAGTTAGTAGTGATCATAATTACTACGGTTTCTACAGCCATTCATTTTCTTTTGTCTGTTATTTTAAATTATATACGTATACGTTACGAATGTTAATTGAAAGAAAAACGGAATTTTGTATAATTCACTTCTAGTGATAAGAACGTACATTTTTTTTATTACTTTTTTTCGAGTGAGTCATTGTGGATTATATATCTAACAGTGACATTGCATCGGAGTATTCAATGGAAATGAGTTGATCCTAAATTTAGACAGATAATCCTTATTTAGTAATAGCTTTAATGGTAAGGGTAATTTGGAATTATTTTGGGCTTATTGTAAGCTAATATTTTCACATGAAATTGCAGGATTGTAGCGGTGCGAAAGAAAAGACAATGGAAAAATCCAAAATGAATAATGTGCCAAATAGAAAAAACAATTTGTTGCGAGATTTTGTTGGGAGGAATCTTGGAAATGAACGACCCGGTTGTGATAGTACTAAAGAATTTGAGACAGCAGCTGAAAGCCATTTAGTCCTCAAGAATCATGAGGAAATGCGATGTAATATTCCTGGTGTGCCACGAGCAACGTTTCTGATGGTGTTTAGTCCAGATGGTACTAAAGTAGCATCAACACATGGTAATCATAATGTATGTATTACGGATTTGACCACAGGACAAAATATCAGAACACTTAGGGGCCATCCACGTACACCATGGTGTATAGCTTTTCATCCATCGCGTGAAATTCTAGCGACTGGATGTTTGGGTGGCCAAGTACGTGTTTGGGATTTGAGTGGTGGCAGTGAAATATGGAATACTGAAAGTCAAACAGTAATTGCATCGTTGGCATTTCATCCTTTTGAACGATTGTTAGTTATTGCTACGTATAATGAAATACATTTTTGGGATTGGGATCAACCAGAGCCATTTGCCGTTGCTACGACAAAAAACGACAAGGAAAAAGTACGATTCGTCGCATTCGACAATCTCGGCAGGAAATTGATAACAGCTATTGCTAATACTGCACATACCAAGTCACAATGGGATCGCGCACCTGTCGAGCAGCAAAATCGGAGCGGTTTATTAAGACCGGATTATAGAACACCATCGTATTTTGATCGTAATTCCGATACATCACGGAGGTCAGAGTCGACTATTCGAAATGAAATAAATTCACTGACTGAATTGATTCGAACTGAGAGATATTCTCTTGCACTTGCTGGAGAGGCGTTTTATAGATTACCCGGATCCTCAATGAATGCAAACGATAATTCGAATGTCATACGTTATGAAAATGATTTTAATGCTCCTGAACCGAATCATGAAATAAATCGTGAATCAAATCGTGAATCGAATCGTGAACCAAATCGTGAACCAAATCGTGAACCAAATCGTGAATTGAATCGTGAACCAAATCGTGAACCAAATCGTGAATTGAATCGTGAACCGAATCATGAACCGAATCATCTCCATCACAACCCTCCTGTTTTTAATCGTCTCAGAAGGCGTATGATTCAAATGGCGGTGTCGCGCTACGAACGGCGACGTTTGCTTGGTGATATCAGTTTTGAGAATATCAGAGGTCCATTTCGTCGGGCGTCAAGTAGAAACTTTTTTACTGCACAATCAATCGCGGCATTAAAAAATTTATCCAGATATCGTCACATAATTCAAACGGTTCTCGGAGAAATTGAAATGCACATAGAACGTTTGCTTGGTAATTACGGACTGGACGCAATGGTACTTTCTCGTCATCCTACAACACGTGAAGGACAATGGCTCATGTCTGCTGCACCCAATGAGCAATTGGTATTCTTATGGGCAGCATTGAATTGGAGCGATATTCTACGAAGTTCAATCATACGACACGACAATTTATATCGGCGATATATGGAATCAGCGAGTCAAGCTGAGTTGATCAATCGCAGCGTAACGAATCATATAAACGATTTGTTAATAAATGCATCGTTTCCGGCAACATTGAATGAACCGGGCGCGAGCACATCACATCAGACTAGCCAAAGAGCAGACATAGATGATGCCACCGATGATAAAATAAGTCACCTGTTCGCTGTCCTGAGAATGAATGGTCAGCCAAACTATAATGAGCATATTAATTCATATATTCAATCATTAATACAACGTTCCGGTGTTGTGAGAATCGGAAGCGCAATACGATTGCATCAAATTATTCTTGAAGAAATAAACAACAATAAGGCGTGGGTGACGCGATTGCGTGAAATGCATGTACAATTTACTGAACACACCTGTAATTTGCCAACAGTGCATGTACCTTTCTTCCACGACTTAATGACCCAATCATGTGAATTGGAAACGGTTCGAATGCAGTTGGATGACGCAAATTCACGTTTACAGCAGTTTCTCAATGCATCAGTCATCAATGGGATTGGCGAACATCTTGATCGAAATTCGTTTTTTAGACCAGACATTTTCTCATCAACATCTTCATCTGCACCAACGACTGCACAACAACCACAGCAGTCATCAACAGCTGCATCCATTGATGTTACACCCCCACAACAAATAGCAGGTAGTTCCAATTCCGCATATACAAATACACGAAATCCTGCAACGTCAAGTCGACGATTATTTGAGAGAAATCTTAACTCCAATGATGCCGATGACGAACCACCGCGACGTAAATTCAGACGAAATGAGCCGGGATATTGTAATCCAAACAATACTAGTCATTATGCTGAAACGACTGTTGATAGTTCAGCATCCAGTGATGATAGTGAATCATCACGGGTACCATATCCACGTTTCTCTTTTTCCACGTCGCCGCGTTCGGCATTTCATCCGAGTGTACCACGTAACAGTATCGCAAGTACAACTGCTAATGCGCCAACGAACATTGGCAGTAGTATCGGTCAGAACAATACTGCAAGTAACCAACATCATTCACGGCGACGAAATCGACTTTCAAATCGTTTGCGTAATTCATATTCAGTCGCTCATTGTGTGGGTTCAATTTCGCGATTACCTGGTAATGTTAATGAAAATACTACAAATAATCCAGGTTCATCGAACAGATTACGTGTGCTCTATAGGGGTGACCCGACATATGTTCCTGGAATTAGCATTGCAACTAATGAGCTTGCAGACATGGATGAAGAAACAGTTGATAATTCTACTCTTACTATCGTGCCACCACAAGTTGACTCGATTGATTTGGGTCGTGAAGATGCAGATGAAGAACGAGAAGAGGTTGGGGAGGAAGGGGGGGAAGTGGAGGAAGATGATGGTGAGAACAGTGTGTCTATTAGACGCCTACGTATGGGTTTACCAGGGTTTTTCTTAAGAGATCGAGAAACAGAAATTCGTGGCGTGGGTGTGAATCCACCCAATAGACCGTCTAGTTCACCCATGATTCTCCCGAACCCCACAGCAGCTGTGACTACGAACGCAGAAGTGAACACTCCACGTACCGAAGACGAAGAAGGAGTTGCAGAACAATCGGAAATTGGCTATTGGTTACTGCAAGAGAACAGCAATCCCGAGTCGAATCTGGATCAAGACAATGAAGCAGGAACGAACTCGAATTCAACGCCTTTAAGTTGGACTAGTCGTTGGATTAGTACATCTCCACAGAACCATTCCCCCGAGTCGCTTTGGAATTTACGGAATTTCTTAAGCCATCGAAGGAGACCGTTACTAGCGCCCTATTCATCGACTGCTAGTCGTTATGAGCAGCCGCCACTATTTCCATTCAGGAGTTTACGTGATCGTCAACGTAAGCGTGCCCTCGAGCAGCTTAATGCCCCCGAAACGTTACCCAACACAAGTCATAATCAGTCTACAAATACTTTTCCGCAGTCACGGTCGTCTATGAATAACGATGAACCAATGGCAAGTACCTCGACCGCTACAACTAATCCTGTTGCAAGTAATATATCACAGACAATTCCTCAAAGTAATATTGACGCGACGATTGGATCAAGTGGTAATTCGAAAAATCTATCATCGAATTTCTCAATGCCCAATCGATTAGATGACCCCGGAACTGGATCAGATGACCACAGAAATCCAGAGTCTGATAACGAAGTTGGTTTTCGTGGTTGGCGTGTACCACGCTCAGAGACAAATGATCAAAATACTCGAACTTCATCGGTAAATCGATTATTGTTTTGGAAACGTTTAATGAGAGAGTTACGCATGGACATATGTACTGACACGCGAACTCGTCACAGATATTCTGAAATAATCGAAGCGTGTCGTTCAGCACATACAAGGAGCTCATTGAATCCAAGAAATTCTGAACCACCTAGAAACGCAGATGAAGCCGTAGCATCAACGTCGCGTGACGTGCCTGATTCTTCGACATTTGGACCGAGACATTATATAAAATTTCTCCTTCAAAATTACGAGCGTCAGCATTATACAGGAGCAGCAACTTCGTCATCTTCGTCTTCATCATCTTCTTCGCCTTCATCATCTTCTTCGTCATCACCATCAGCACCACCTCCGCCATCGTCATCTCCACCAAGTGAACAGCAAATACCAAATTTCGCGTCCATATTGTGTTCAGACATATATGATAATAATCTATCCTGTTCCATTCCGCAATATAATATTCTTGGTGAACTATTGAGTTTTATCCCAAGAGAGTCTGAGAGTGAATCTCTATTCCGTCGGCATCTTTTATTAATCCTTGACGTAACAGATGAACAGAGACGATTGAGGGGACCGGGATGCTTTCGTCTTGGTCCACGTTCCTTGAGTAACTTGAGTAATGACCATACGTATTCTAACTTGACTATGCGAGAAAATCCAAATGATCAATCACAACCAACCATATCAATAATGGCATCACGTATTCTCACCAGATGGACATCATTACCCCCACCAACAGCAGAATCATTGACATCATTAATCGGAGATGATGAAGACCATGCAGTAAGCAATTTCAATACTCGTATGGGCGGCACAAGCACATATCTCCAACAGAAATTACGTGCATATAGCTATACAGACCGAAATTCCTTTCCGCCATGTCTTCGTGCATTACTACGCCAGTTAGATCTGTTGGTTCGTGAACAACGCCTCGAACTAGCTAATTATAACGCGAATACATGGGCGTATAGTCGCCCAACAGCAACCATGAACCGTCGTGATGTAGCGCGTCTACATTTACGTCTGGGGCTCAATCTTCTGCAATCAACACGTCACGATGGTACACCAGGTTGTGCATACAACAAACTTTGTTGTTTGTATGTCATAATTCACGTAGCATTGGAACTCTCAGATTTGTTGTTAGCACAAACGATTCTCCATTATTGTGAATTGAGAAGGAGAGAGGGTAGCGGCTTCATTGGAATGGATATGACAGACCAGAGTAATGATAATACAGATAACGGAAATGTAAGCAGGAGTAGAGTATCGGAAACCTTGTTGGCATTCCTCTCCAATTCTGCTCAGCCAGCTACTAGGAGAATATCAAAAATAGAGATTGTCAGGTACCGAAAACTAGCGGATCGTTTACGCCGATATTTTCCATCTAGAACGATTGATAACGTGTTTGGCCCAATACAAAATTTACCAATGCCATCCACATCGTCAGCTACAGACGAACGTCCTCCAAACCCATCTACAAATTCCATTGGTCTGCATCCGCATTCATTGTCTACTTTGTCGACCGAGGTCCAGAATGTAATTGAGTATCTCCGAAATAGTGTTGACTCGATGGTAGCTGATGAGCAAAACTCGTCAGAGACATCACAGGCTTCATCTTCCGCTTCTCCTCCGACATCATCGTCCTCGGTACCCCATGATAATAGGCATGCACGATCATATCTTCAACTACTGAGACGACGAGGGAATCAAGTTGTAGATGAAACGGCCAGAGGTATTGAGCGAATAGCATACTTGCCGTCAACAACTAATCTACGTCATCCGTCTCCAAGAGTACAACGCATTAGGAATTCGGAGAACACAATCTATGCATGGCGCCATCTTAATCCGACATCAGGTTACCCTCACGCCCCGACAGTGCGTGACACACCCAGACCATTCAATGTGCCAGTAGTACAAGTTAATAATATTCCTGTGAGTGATTTCAATCGTTTACCTGGTGGACCTAGGACTCCATATTTCTTGCCATCACGTATTGGTACTGACATACTGCGTTATCCTTACTTTGTAAGATCATCCCAAGGATACAATCCAATGATTTCTCAAAATTCTCACAATAATACATCATCAACTGGACCGTCCTACTCTACAGTGCCACCAGTGCCCCCAATACCCTCAACACCACCAATGCTCCCAACACCATCAATGCTCCCAGTATCACCACCAATGCCTCCAGTATCACCACCAATGGCCCCAGTTTCACCAACAATGCCCCCAGTATCACCACCAATGGCCCCAGTTTCACCAACAATGCCCCCAGTATCACCACCAATAGCCCCAGTATCACCAACAATGCCCCCAGTATCACCGCCATCAGATCAACTTGGGTTACCTCAATTTCATTTACCATGGGCACCACTTAGCTCGTTGGATGAACCATTTTTAGCACCGCGTATGCGAGATCATCTCATTGCTGCACGAATTGCTCAAATTGCTGTCACTGTAGCTGGTGATAGATCTGAACGATCTAATGAAGATAGTGATGATGTTATAACAGAACAAATATCTGTTTCGATGCCTTTTAATCGAGTGGAGATACAAAATTATCGAGTTCAAGCTTGGGATTTTACGAATGGCGAAATACCAGATATATCCGATTGTGAGTTTAGTAATTACTATTTATCGGTGTAAATTCATGAGGTTATTGCATAACTTGATTTGAATGATTGAATTAATGAATTTGTTTTTTCTTTTTCAGCCAAGAAGAATGTAGTTGTTGATAAATGTAAAATACATAATGATGCGAGTATTGACATTTCATCGGATGGAAAATATTTGGCGACTCTATTGTCTCCTGATCGAACAAACATTTCGACAACGTTGGGTAATTCAATAAGTAATTCAATAATATATTAATTATTCAAATCCATTCACAGTGTAATTTAATGTTTGAAATTTTTTACTTACATAGGTATTTATAGCCTCCAATGGGAAACATTGGGCCAACGAATTTGTTCAACCACAGTCGACGAAACTGTTGTCTCTCTATCAATATCACCAACTCATGGGCATTTGCTTGTCGGTGTAGCATCAAATCGTGTTCAAGCGTCCTCCAGGCCGTTTCCAATTGCTTTAATTTATGAATTGCGTGATCGTCTAACAGACGGGAACTCGGAGGAAACAAAAAATTCAGACAACGGAAATGATGAACCACAGGATGAATACGATCGTGACGGTGCTGATACACGCACTCATGAATTTATTCGTATGTTGGAAAACTATATTTCGACGCCTACAAGAACCAGTCGGCCAATTTTACGACGTAACGCGCATACGGATCAAGCGGAAGATAAAGATGAAAAGAGAACTATGGTACTCATCAGAGAATTGTTACGAACAAATCCTGAAATTGGCAATCATGTCAGTTTGAATTGTATTAGATGGGCGCCTCAAGCTGGTCAAGGAATGGTTTATGCTACCAACACCGGTCAACTTAATATTCTCCACTGATTCCTATTTATGCTATTATATATTATAAAAATGCAACGTCAAATGAGTAAAAGAAGATATAGATTAAAGAAGGAATGATGCTGGAAAAAAATGTTTCCAAACAACTTACATAGACTTATATAACCAATTGATTTACTCTATACTGCTCATTTTTATTAAGAGAATCCAATCGGTGAATGCCGAGTAAAAAATTTATATTTGTGAATAGTGTACGTTCCAAAACAATGATGCTTACTATTTTTTCCCCTCGTATGGAACGTATTAGTTTTGATATATATTATTGTGATAATTTTTATTGACAATTTTCTTTTTTTTGTTTTGTGAATTATGAATAATTCTTTGTTATTTTTTGACTGTGTTCTTGAAGTGGTTATATTGTGATAGTGGCGCATTGATTATGAAAAAAGAATGCAAATATATATACAGATATGTATTGACCACATAAATGGGTGATTTCATGCATTTATTACTTCCAAAGATATCATTACATCGAATGAAAATTTATTATACATCATACAATAAGCTATGGAGTAATTCAGGTGTTTCAGGTTGTTTCATACACAGTGACAATTTTTCTGGTGAGTTTGCTGAATATTTATTCGACTCGAGATGGCCCAAATCTCGATCAAGAATTGTTTCAATTTCATCGTCAATATAAATTGGATTATCATAATTTTTGATGAGATAGGATGACGCACTTGGATCAGTTGTTGAATTTATAGTTTCAATAATAGTTTTTTGTATTTCACTTTCAGTTATATAAACTGGTGGGAAATGTGAGTTGAGATTTGGATCAGTCAGGGTCTCTGGTTCATTTGATACTCTATCACCGCGACATTCTAGTGTCAAATCTCCACCAAATTCATGTTGTGTTGATTCGGGAACTGGCATAATGTGTTCTGAACTACGTGGACACTTGAGTTGATGCAATTTTAAATTTCCCGTTTGTGAAAAAGAACGATTACAAAAGTTACAGCTGTATGGTCGTTCGCCTGTGTGACACCTCATGTGTCTTTCAAGTTTGTACTTTGTCGCAAATGTCTTTCCGCATTCTCGACATAACAGTGTTCTTGTGAAATGATCCATTGTAGGATTTTCCACATCCGAATGGAAATTGATCATATGAGATTTAAGAGAAACTTTAAAGCGAAACGATTGAAGACAACTTCCGCATTGAAATTCTTTTTTTCCCTGGTGACTTTCACGATGTTTCATCAAAATTTCACGTTGATTGAATGACATTCTGCAAATGTTACAAACAAATGGTCGTTGACCTGTGTGAATTCGTGTATGTCGTTTCAAATGTGCTTGACAACGAAAACTCTTTGCGCATTGTTCACAAGTGTGTTTCTTTTGCTGTCTCATCGCCATTGTATCTTTGTCAATAGAAATTTCATTCTGTTTCAAATGACACAGCATATCCTCAGCAAAATCAATTTCTAATGATGGTGCTGCAAGTTGCTTTTGAACATTTGCGACCATCAAACAAAATTCATCAAATATACATATTTTTTGTTCACAATCCATGCACACATATTTTGAAAAACTATCTGTTATGGATACATTGATAACCTGAAAATGAATATGTCGATAAGTCTTCATTAATACTAGAAGTTTACCATCAGCTTTAGCAATTCAATACACTGAATGAACCCTTCATAACAATCCTATAATACATAAACTGGCTACAATAAACAGTACCTCTTTAGGAAAATATTTATTAATTATCGAGACCAACACAGCCCCTTTAATTTTATCTTTAAAAACATCTGTTCCACGCGGTTTATCTTTACCACAAAGTCGACACAATCTCAAATTCATTTTCTGCATATTCATCATTTTTCAATTGTTCAATAAATACTGGAAGATTGTCTACCTGACGTTTTTCAATAACCTACAACTGTCACCTTACCCAAACAAACAAACATAACATTCTCAGTCGATAATACAGTGCAAGCATAAAAAACCCGGGTCTTATATAAAAAAAAAAACTTCAACACGCCAATTCTACAGTTGATACTCAACGTCAGAGTAGCAGAAACCCGTCTTTTCTTCATCGATATTCGATTCAGTGAACAAAAGTAATAAAAATGTAACAAAAAACTCATCCTGAAAGTGACGCCATGTTTAAATCTCCGCGCCAGTCCCGCCGCCATTTTGTCGTTTCCATACATCTCTTCTACTCCCCTTCACCAATTCACACACTCTCCGTGTTACGAATACTCACTCACAAGCGAATATTTATGTTTCTCGTGTTTTTCGCGACTGCGCTTACCCCTATTCGCAAATATGGTGGCCCCTTAACAAGAGAAGGAGAAGAGGTTTTGCACACTCGCGTCATCCCACTCTCACGTAAGTCGTAACTCGTATGCGACTTGTCAGTGACCACTCGCATTCGCTTTAGGAATGACATAAGCTACGCGCTCGCGAGATCCGTGAGATCATATTTGTTAACCACAGTGAAATCACGTTCTTCATTCTCATGTGCTACGCAATAAGAAAACAAAACATAACAGACGAAGAAACAAAAAACGAATAAAAATATTACAATAAAATAATACAATTCCCGCTTTTTTTTTTCTTTTCTTTTTTGTTATATTTTTTTCATATTCTCATCGTCTGTATTCTGTGATTATTGAACTTCGAAGTATCAATATTTAATAACGTGAAATTTATCCATAGTGCTTCATACATTTAACTATGACAAAAATAGTTTTTAATATTCTATGAATATTTCACATAAAAATTCAACAATCTTCACGTTATAGGTAAATATTAAACAATTAAATTTGCATGTACAATTCCCGTTTGAGCGTTTAATAATAAATATTACGTTGGAAATTGTATTGATGTGTATGAAATAGATTTCCATAAATAAATTCTCACATACAGTAGAGAATATCATGAGCAATTATGGAACCACAAAAGTCCCATGCAATTTAAAATGCCACACGTTCACAGTGGAATCTTACTGTACATATTCTCATTATATACATTCACACAAAGAGAATGAAAACAATTTTGCATATAACATTTAACATTGTACAGAGTTTGAATTTCTGTATGGACAATTTGTGTACGAATGTTTTATAAATGTAAATTCTATGACATTGACAAAAACATATGAGACATTGTATAAAATTTGCAGGAATGCGGATACGACATTTTTGTATTATGTAACAATAAAAATAATATTAACAGATGATTGCGCTAGGAATGAAATAATTAATCATCAAGTTGTTTCCAAATGTTTCTGTGACTCTGCTGTATTTGTCACATCAGCATTCAATGAACTTCCTTGATGTTCTTGCTCATCCAATCTCGGTTGTGGTGATGATTCTCTTTGTTGTTCAGGTCTTTGTTTACTCTGATCATGTACCGGTTGCAGGCTAACCATACGGAGGATACTCAAACGTCGCTGTCGATCACGCTCGAGGTCATCAATTCTATTGAGCAATATTGGCCCCGTTACTGTCATCATGATTGCACCAACAGGCGCCAGGATAACAATTGCCAACAATGACATTTGCACCACATCCATAGCCAACGAAATTTCTTCTGGTTTCTTACTTTGTTGCGCATTTTCAAGTGTCATTGGTGCCAACGCCGCCTGAGTCACAATTATCACAACGTCAATTCGTACGTATACATATTAAATTATTAAAATTGAAAAAATAAATTTTATATCATTGTGATATATCGCGAAGTCATTAAAATAGAGTGAATATAAAAAATTAATTACTTATAAAATCCAGCGAACTGTTTATAAGTGAAAATCAATATACACCGAGTTAAATGAACGTTGATGTGCAATACATTATATACACAAATTTTTTCTTGTGTGTCGTATGCATATATGCATGTATGAATGTATGTATATACACCAATAATTCAATTAATTTGGAATAATATTGAGTTACAATACCTGTAAAGTGCCTTTGGGCAACCAAGATAGAGCTATAAAAATGCGTTCTCGTATGCTGAAGGGGGTTCTGAAAGTAGCTGCAATTACGAGGAAGCTGCGTGCCTGCAAAGGGGAGGTAGGGAGGGATTAGAACTATTAGTAGAAATAGTGTAAAGGGAGCAAAAAGGGGGAGAGAGAAAAAAATCGATATTGTCAATGGTGTTAAATATATGGAGTTGAATGTGTTGAAGGGCGAAATTGTATAGTGGTTGTATGCAATAAATGTTGGAGGACAATATGATATGAGAATAAAAATAAGAGAATGAAAAAAAGAGAAGGAAAATAATGTAAGGAGGTAAAAGTAAAGGCAGAGGTAAAAGTGGCAGATGTCTGCGTATGGGGGTAGGTAATGGCTGGAGGCAGAGCGCCCAGGGGCTTCGCGCCCATCTACTTGAATAATATATCACATGAACTCTCTCTTTCTCTCTGAATATATACATAACACGGGATAAATCGATGACACGCGCGATACTCACCATCAGTCCTATGAAAAGACAAATGGCGTGAAGACCAAATCGTTGCGATGACCAATGACTGAAGTCAATTTCAGCACCAATTATTCCAACGAGAATTGGTTGTGATATATGCCATAAAATGTGAATGGTTCTACGCAATGGCATTATGGATAAGTCGGTTCCTGCCATCATTTTCCAACCCGTACTTGCTATGAATGACATGAAAACACTCGCCAGGTAACCACCACCAGTTATTGCAATTGAATTCGCTCCCAGTGTGCACATAAGTGAGCCAATTATAAGACATGATGCACGGTACGTGTCGACATATTTCTATAAGTTATATTTCAATACCGTTATATTCAATGATGAATGAAAAATCGAATATAATAGAAAAGGGCCCTACAGTTGAAGTGAAAACTAACAAGGAAATAAAATATGAAAACATATTTAATTATGTATGTATGAATGTATATTTACCATCTTTTTATAAGGTAAGAATGAGAACAAAAGTCCGGCTATGAAACCAAAAAATAATCCTAGAAAGAGGTCACGCAGTCCAGCGGGTAAATATGACCACCAAATATTTTCATGATTAACACTACTAAAAACAAATGCAGAGCACAAAGAAAATAATGAAACCATGTGAACGCCATCAATTGATGATGCTGTTGTGAATAATGTTGCCATGTCCCGGTCCTCGCCATAACCTTTGTCTGCCAATGACAAAATGCAATTGACAGTCACCACTGGTGACATGCAAGCCATGATGCTTCTAAAAATAAGAATAACTAACATCTATATTAGTTATTCATGGATATCAAATTGGGAAAAATTGGAGATTTTTTTGGTGTTGAAATGTGATTCATACCCAGCAAGGAATGCCCAATCCCATGGATAAGACAATGCATATTTGCTGTAAAATGCTATTACAAGACATTCCACAGTGCATGGAATAAGTGCAAGTTCTAACAGGAATAATGGATGTTTTACAAGAGCAGTTGTTGATAATTGTAATCCAGCTCTAATTGTTACAAGTGCCAAGCAAACAGTTCGTATTTTTGATGTAGTGTTGAATCCAATTTGTTCATGAATATTGTACAATCCTGAAGTGCGAGTAATTATTCCAGCGAGTAACATGCCAAATACAGGTGGCATATTAATATATGGTATGTATGCAATGCCCCATCCAAGAACATAAGCAAAAACTACAAGCCAATATAGACCAAAGTAACGTCCACCAGGTAACATTAATGGACCCAATAAAAATACAGATACGCCATAAGCAAACATCACAATTATGATATGTGTCATAATCCATAAAATGTTGTAAAATGTAAATGGCCATTGGCACATATAATCGAACGATGGACTTTCTGTTAAATATTTACGAAATCTTCGAGAAAATGGAAGCAAATTCACAAATGCATCTGTCGTACTATTATTTGCCACGTCTCGTTGCTCCTCAGACCTATTTTGAAAATTCAATTTTAAACACAAATTGAGGTTCAGTCATAACCGCAAACAATTAGTAAAGGCGAATATGATAGAGGTATAATTGAAAAGGGGACCTTTGATCAATGTTGTCAATACTTAATCCACTTGCACTTTCTTCAGAGAAAGTAACTCGTCTGTTACTTCTTTCCGTCGTCTCCATAATTTTTTTTTTTTTTTCTTTCAAACTGTCATAGTTGAATAATGTGGCTTTTTTTTTTCATCTTTAATTCATAATCAATTGCACGTAATAATAATCTTAACTGACAGTTACATGCTACCCTCTTTTTTTTTCTTTATTTTTTCTTTCCACTTTAACGTCCTACAATATTGAGAAAGAGTAGAAGTGAACCAAGAGTGAAAAGAAGGAAAAAAAAAGATATAAATACGCCGGTGGAAAGAGGAAACATAAATAAAATAAAAACGAAATAGTAAGACTCAGAGAGAGGAAAAGTGTCTGGATATTTATATTCAACTGAAATCACGGATAAAACAATGAGTAACTCATTGAAAAACAGTGTGGAATGGAAATAGGTTTGCAACTAAACTTTTTCTTCATCTCTTCATTAATCTTTGCTTTTTCTATTTATTTATTTATTTCAATTTCATTTTATTTCATCTGCCATTCTTATTCTTCAGACTCACGTTTTGTTTGCACTCATTTATTTCATCAGTATCCCAATAATTTTACCTTTTTTTTTGCCCTTCTGTTTTATGTTTACATCGTTATTTCTTTCTTCCAGTTTTTGTGCCTACGACGAAGGTTCCTTTATACCTAAGAAACGAATTCATGGATTACAATTCAACGATTTAGTGTGTTGTGTTGGTGTGGGACCATCAATACGAATGCCAAAAGGGTGCGAGAAATCCCTTTTACAAAATTCGATCCAAAAATTCAGGACAAGCCACACGAACTATCAAACTAGTTTAACTTTGTCTGCTTTTGTCTATTCTGTCTGTCTGGTCACACATACAGATAGATATACATCTATGTATATTGCCTTAACTTTGGTGTATATGGCGCACCTTTTGGTCGATGCCTCGCGCCGACGCCACCACTTTCACCCACATCTCTTGGCCTTTTTGCCCCACGGCCACGCCGCGACGACGACTCCATCGTCGACGCGACTAACATAGTCTTTGCACGACAGCCAACGGCAACACATCGATACCCATACATATTCATATATAAATATATACTTACCACATTGGCAAAAGTACCGATATAACTCTGACTAAAAACACCATAACAAAAGTGCTCTCTGTGTGTTCGTGTATTTCTGCTCAATTTCTCCTTTCTCTCTATACTATTCGCCACAAATTATACTTCCCTTTTGGCCTGCATAAGTCACGTAATTCTCGTGTTATTATCTATAACGGAACGCAACGTCTAGACATACGTCACCTGCAACCAATTGTCATGCTCCACCTGTCATAAATCTTCAACATGAAGATCACAATATGAGACAAATGTGGCAAAATCAAAATGCAAAAGACAATTATTTGCGATCAATGATTCACTACCAACTGTGTCAGTTATTCCAATTCAATTCGCATTTTTAATTATTCGAATAGAGTACGTAAATGTAATGACGCTTTATAAATTCGAAAATATTCCATAATAATTTTTATTCATATGTGTGTATTTTCTGCAAACTGTTGAAGCAGAATAGAAATAATCATATATGAATAAACATTTGTATATACTATAGAGAGAAAGGGAAAAAAAGAACGGAAAGGATCACGCGGTTGAATGAGAATGAGAGGGAGGGAAGTAAAAGAGTATACTGGATAAAGCAAAGAGTGGAATAGAATAGAGTGAAAAAGAAAAAAAGGAAATAAAGTAAAATACAGACAGAGCGAGAGAGCGAAAAAGAGGAGTGGGTGAAGAGGCTTCCACTCGGCAGCATCAGGTAAAATGGAGCCTTTTGAAACTTTAATATCGCTCTAGTATAGCGTATACGAAAAAAAAAAGGAAGAAAAAAACGTCAATATCTATTTTGGTTTGGGTAAGCTAGTACCGCGTACAAGTCATTCTCTTGTGCCCGTCAAGTGGATTTAAGGTTATTGAACTTGTTCATTGATCGTAATACTGGTATCCACGATTATTACCTATATACATCAACTCCAGCTTCGTTTTCATTCTATTATTTATTTTTTGCACTTCGCTCTTATTCTTCGTTTTTTTCATCGTCCCCTGTTCTTCTTATATACAGATATATACATATATATTTATTTCTCTCAATTTCATTCTTTTGACTCTTGCATCAACCACCCATATAAACGGCATTTAAGGTGTTGGTGGTCCATGATACTTGGTCTTGCAGTTCAGACTCGATAAATATGCACGAACGAAATTGCGTTCAGTACGATTAAGCGTCACATAACTCGTAGTCCCCATCAGAATATATATATACATATATATGTATATTTCCCCTGAATAATCAAATGGTTTATCGAACGGTGTAATGGGAAATTTGACGGCAATTTACTTGCTTCCTGCCATCGCACTTTCCCGAGGATCAAAATCAGTCATTGGATAATATAATTTATCCGCAATCAGGAAGAATTCTGGTGCAATGAGTGACCAAAAGGAAAAATAATGCATAAAAATGAAAGTCGAATATTAATCATTTATCCATGAATTAAATTATATTTTATTCATACTTTTATTTAAATTCATTCTTATTTGCCTCATGAGAGCTATTGTTTTAAATTTGAAATGATGAAAAATATATATATATATATTTATATATAATACATATAAAGCTTTTATATGTAGAATCATGGCCAAGGGTTTTAGCATTAACTAAATGCAGTATATGGCGATAAATATCCTAAAGTCTTATTACCAAATGCCACCGCAGGCAGATTTATTTAGCTCAGTTAATAAATCATATTTCACAGCTGTTAAAGCTGACGCTTTTTATAGCTTCCAATAATGGGCTGAGAAATTGGGCCAATATATATATATATATATATATATATGTTGGTGTCCCCCCAACGACTTTGAATACGCTCTATCCCTCATTTCTCTTCACTCGCTCGTATATACGCTTCACTTAGTGTTAAATCACGATTAATATATTGGATCAATACAGTGAGGGTGGTATGCGCACCCATTTTAACTTGAACTTTAATAGAAATAAGAAAGAGAAATGAATATAAACAAATGGTGCATACATACACGACGTTATTAATCAGTGAAAACAGGACAAGCAAACTAAAAGCCACCTAATCAACTAGGGAGAGAGGTGGTTGGGCTCAATGCATGAGCGTTCAGACAAATGAATACGTTTTAATAAGCCGTCTCGTATAAGAATAAAGACAAACATAATTCGCTGTTGTGACAATACCTTCGCGTCATATTATATATAAAGGGCAATAAAAAAAGATAATGCCATTAATAGACGTAATCTGGCGTATTCTTTGTCAATGGATCTCACTATAAAATGATTTTAACAGAAGAAAAAACGAAAACTGAGAAGAGGAAAAAAAAAGAGAATGACAACAAAAAATTGATAAAGAGTTAAAAATGGTGGAAAAAAGAAAGAGAAGAAAGGAAATAATGAAAAAAGTGAAGAGAGATGATGTTGTATAATTGGTAGCCTCAATCTATCCATCCAACGATACAATAGAAACCAACGACAGTATGAGTGCGTATAACGAATAGAAAGAGAGTAAGAGAGAGTATGTATGTATACATATATATAGAAGAGTGCATTTAGTGAAGCAGAAGGACAAGGCTAACGAGCTCTTCTTCTCCTTTTTACATCCTGTCCTCATTCATCCCACGAGTAAATCCAATGTCTAAATCCTTCCTTTTTCTTCAACCTGATCTCTTATATAACCTTCCTATATCCACCTACCATCCTCACTTTTGATGCCTCCTTGCTTCACACTCATTGGAGATATGTATATATCTATCCATCGTCTATCCTGAAATTTCTCGTTTACGCTTCAACAGCTTTTCATATATATGCATACATCCTTGTAAATTCTCATCGATCGTCATTCCACTTCTATTCTCTGTCTCTGAGTTTCATCCTCACACTGTTGGCATCAACATATGCAGATAAACCTAAATATATATATATACATGTATATGACCCCTTCGATTCATTTCCACACGACATGCGATGCATATGCAAAACCCATTTTGCTCATGGAGATATAAACCTACCAAGTCATCGCATATACATTGCTTGTACTCTCCCATTTCCCTTCAATATATATTATACACATACATCAAAATGTATATGTAGGTAGCAAATCAATCAATTCGTATCAATTTCGGATAAACCATGGAAAATCCGTGGAATATGGCAGGGCTATGAGAGTTCGTTGCATGATAAAAAAAAAAATGGTCTTGGGAATTGAAGAGAGTCCAGGAAAAAAAGTGAAAGTATGGGAGAGACATTTTCCCATGTTGGCTTGGGTATCAATTCCAAAATCGATCGTATACCCTAACGTCTCAACCAACATCACCCACCCGCTGCGTCTTTTCAACCCCCGCAATGTCGACAATGCTTTCTTATTGGGAGGATTTTCGTTGCTATGTGTGCTATGTCGTTGTGTGTGTCACTTTTATGGGGCACTTTTGGTGAAAGCCTCATGATTTAATGCTGTGTGTACATACTGATAGGAGGATAGAGGGGACAAAGAGGTAGTAGATACATTGGATATTATAGGAAAATAAAATCACGTTTCAATCAAACAGTTTTATACTTTGTGCAAATATGTGACAATCGTTAATTTGTATTATGGGATTTAAGATGACGTTTGTGGTTAGACATTGGATATAATTGTTAAGCGTGTGAGTGATTGAGAGTTGGAATCCTATGGATTTTCTATAAATGCTATTGGCTCTTCAATGTTGTGCAGTGCAATTAAAACTGTAAGAAATTTGTTGTATAAAACAACGAAAATAGATGGAAAAGAAAAAGGCTGAGATTAATTGGCATCAAGTTAATAATTGTTTTTTTCATTTCTTTTCTTTTTTTCTTTATTTGTTTCACTCGTTAAAATTGTTGAGTTCTTGCTCTCAGGAAATCTCATTGCTCGATGTTGAGATCTTTTGTGTTTTTTTTTCTTTTTATCGAATTCACTCATACACGAGAGTCTGTTTAAGAAGTTCATCATGAGCATTTTAAGTGCTCAGTAGAATGTATAATTTCAATCGATTTTATTTTGATTGTTTAATAATGTCATGAAATTTCATGATTTCTCATGAGAAATGAAGTCAACACACTTTTTGATGACGTCAAGTGATGACTTTTAAGGAGTTTGAGATGATTCAACTGGTTGAATTAGCATTGTGAATCATCATTTATAAAATTTTTAGATATGAATTATTAATGAATGTATGAGAATGAGAATGAGAAACTGTTGATGATCTATCGCCACTAATAATCTGTGATCTTACTAGAAATAAATTGAATTTATTCGCGTTATGATAGCATTTCCAATAGAAATTTTGATGGAATAAAATAAGATAATGAAAATTAGTAATTTATTGAAATAATTTTCGATTGAAGTCGTATCGTTTTCCAGTTCATTTAATGAAATCCAGTGAATTATTAAAACACAATTGTCATCGACCAATTCCAGGTCATAGTATGAAACAAAAAGACCAAATATAATCCACTGCTATTGTTCAATATTGATACAATCAATATCATCACTAATTAATCTAAATTCCGTAATAGCTGCAACTCACAGGGATAGAATTCCGATTGTATGATCGATTCAAAACTGATTTGCAGATAGATATACAATGAAAAAAAAAAATGCTTTCATGCTGGTTCCAGATAATTCCACGATTACAATGTAATCTCATTCCGATTTTACGACAAGATAATCCAGTGATTTCACGAGTGAACAAATCCCTTCTTCAATGTCACAACCATTGGATCAGTGAGATTTTTGTAACAGGGATGTTATGCCATATTACAAATTCATTTCAGCACAGAATCTAAAAGAATGTCACGTCATCAAAGAACGAAAAAACGAGAACAATTTCAAATAAAATGTGAAAGTGAAATATCAAAAAAATTACTTTCAATTGGACTAGAATTTTTCGTCTATTTTGACAATAGAAAATTATAATCCATTGAAAACTGGTCTTCATATGTTATACTTTCATTTAAAATGCTACATCAAACATTTACTAATGAATTATCACATATATGAAGAGACAATTTCTATTTCACTCTGCTCTGGTTGTAGTCAACGTCATTTACAATTCATCGTTAGTTTCGCTACTGATGTACAATCTCGCGATGACTCGACGAGACTCCATGGCCGCTGGCACCCGTTACTCTCTTCCTGTCTATCCTCATCTTTCTCCACTTTACTCCCTCTATATCCATCTATATACAAAATGTATACTTGAATACACTTTTATATATACAACACATACACACAGACGTATATAACTGTTGGGACATGGCGCCTAAAAGGCAGAATGAGACAGAGAGAAAGGCAGTAGTAGTATAACGCGAGCTCCAGACTACCATCAAGGCTTGATACTTGGTTGGAAAAGCTAACATGAAGCAGTCACCACTATGGCACGCTCGAGCGCGGTTTTATCGAGCTCATGGCGCGATACTGCATGCACTACCCTATATATCGTCGTTTATCCCTCAACCGTAACGTCATGTAACTGTCAATGTTTTGTCTATGTGTCAATGCACAAGTGATTCATGAGATTAAATTTTATTTTTTATACGTTTTTGTTATTTTTCTTTTTTTTTTTGTAACAATTTTAGTTGAGTGACGAAATTAATTTGAAACTTTCTGATGGACATGGAAACGTTTAGTTGGACAAATTGTTTTTGAAATTGACTTCGGTATGAATTGTTAATTAATATTATTTTTATTATTGTAGCCTTTCTCGTGGTTATTATTATTATTTGGTGGTGAATGATTGTGCCATTGAGAGTGGTGTGCGATGTCGAGGGCAAAAACATGGCTTGACCGGTAGGCGGATTCAACTTGCCTTCTTTGGAGTGTGTCTCAGGTGTGCCTTGAATTTTCAGACACTTTCATCAGCATTAACTATGCATACATGTGGACGTGAGCATATAATTATAGATATGGTTTTATTATAATACGTCGTAGTTGAACATATATGCTGAAGTCATTAAATATTTTAGTTTATAAAAGCATTGGGGTAGATGCAAACATCAACAAGAAAGTGAAAAAAACAAGAAAAAAAGAACATTCTTCTTCGTTGTATTTTTTTTTCTTCCTTTTTTTTTTGAGAAATTTATCTTGGTTTTCTCCTTGTTGTTGGTTAAATCTTTAAATTTTCGCTTACTTTTAGGGTACAATGCAAACTCCTTTGGCGTGATACAATTCCAAAGAACATCTTACACTTTTTTTTCTTTTTTCACTCCCCTTTTCTTGTGTTCACTCACTCTTTCTCTCTTTCGTCCCCCTGTATTATACAGTCTTTCGCAGGCAGGCTGGAAAACTCTGAAGAAAAGATTTCGCGTCGTCAACTTTATACTTTGCCGGTTTGGCGAGAATGAAAAAAGAGGAGAAAAAAAATAAGCGGAAATACAAAAACGTAGAGTATATAATGTACAATGAGAATAAGTGAGAGAGGGAGAGAGTTGAAAAAGCTGAGGAGAGCAAAGTAAAAAAAATAAATAAAATAATAATAAAAAAAAAAGAGAGAGAAAATACTGTGAGGATTGCGTGGGGTCGTTTACCTCTCTCATTCTCATTTTTTATTTCTCTGGTTGTTTTACTATATATTTCCTTTTATTTCTCTTCTCTTAGTACTCTCAGTCAACCCCCCTTCCTCCTATCTCGCTCGTCATTTTTTCCCCATCTTTTTTTACTACACTGTGGCCACAGAACTGTCCAGTTGTCGGTGAACCAGATCGATTTCATTTCTATATACATTTCTGTATGTTTATATGCGCAATTTGTTCTAATAATTTTTTTTTTTTTTCATTTCATATGTTTATTTTGCATTATTCTATTTTATTTTTTCTCTTTTTCACAGTAACCAACTCGCTCGATGATAATCAAAATATCTAGTCAGCCAACTCCCTTATGTGTATCATTTCACAATCAAAATTGCTATTCATTGTTAACCACAGTGAATTGGAATGCTCATGGATTGTTGACAATAATATCCATGGATGAATAAAATGGTGCAGTGAAAAAGAAAAAAAATCAGAACGCATTTCATGCACATACACGCACCAGAATCCTCAACGCTACGTTGACATTTACGTGACAGAGATAGAAATAGCAAAATTACTCTGGCAATTGTGTAGACAAGAGGAAATGACCAGTATACAGAATACATAGTACTATTGAGATATATATATATATATATAACGCAATCCCAACATCCACACAACATTTTCGTTTCACTTCGAAACCATTTGCGCTTCACTACGCGTATACACGATCGATCCTGCCATGACTTCACTTGGACCAATTCCCCTACCACCATTTCACGTCCCTTTTCCTACTCGCAATTGTGCGACCCCACTTTATGCCTCCTCTATACCACCCCCTGTCTCTTCACCAATATATACCAATTCAACCCTCACAAACTTTCGTGGATTTGGTGAATTTCCGGGTTTCGCGTTGTGTTTTCGTTTCCGCGAATCCTCCCTCCTCTTTCCCTCTTCAGAGGGAGAAAATTAATAGCTTATGTTCTGGAGGATAAACTCGATTATATTGCTTGGATAGAATTGTCTACGGGATATTGCATCATAAAATAAATATAGTTGGTAGATATTTGCCAATATTTTTTATCAAACAATTTTCATTTGTCTGTTGATCAAGTGAATGATGAGAAACAGAAGAGATATTGAAATAGAGCATTGGTCCATATCTCCTGTACTTCAAAATCAGTCATTATGTGAAAAATTTTCTATTCAATTTAGTTTCCATTTTTTTTCTTTCTGTTTTACAGGTTCTCATGAATGCACATGCGCACATAATGTATGCTTGGGTGTATCAAATATGCATTTCACATGTCCCCTGATTAATTAGTGGGTCTCGTCATCATATCCCTGATGCATATGGTTGTATGATGGTAGATAATAACCAACTACGTCGATGACATCGTTGATATATCTACAGTGAGGTTTTTTTGAAGAACGATGGAGCAAAATTGAGAGAAAGCGAAAAAATACAGACAGAAAAAAGAATGGAGAACACGAGGAGAGAGTGAGAGAATGAGGAGGAGAGCAATGAATGAATGAATGAAGAGAGGAGCATGAAAAAATAAAAGCTGAGCAAGCAGAGGTTGAAGTGTACTTATAGAGCGACGCGGTGTATGTACGGAAGAGGAGAGTATATATGAAGTAGAGTCTCATAAACTCTGTGGCGTAGGCCTTTTCGCAGTAATCACACTAGTGACTAGGCGAGGCGCATAATGCTGATGGTGATGTTGATGTGCCAGTGGTGGTGGTGATGGTGGTGGTGGTAGAGGGCAAGGGGCAAATCTACCACCTTTTCTGGCTCAGGCCTCATCTTGGCATGCACACATAGCCTACAACTGTACATTCAGAGTCAAAACGGCGAATTGCCGCAAATCGAGGATCCCGTGAGAAACAACACGACCCCATTTTGCATAATCATCCACTTACCTTTCTTCAGATCTCTATTATAGAATTTATATATATGTGGAGTTATAAAAATGTGTGGGCTGGCTTGTTAGTTGCTCAGTGATTGTGAGTTGAAACTCACTATTTTCACTATAAATCTACGTCATTACAAACTGCTCATCCGCTTTCTTCCTTTGATTCATTCAATTTTTTTTTTCCTTTGTTTTCTTTTCATTCCTATGCTTTCTTCAGCTGAGTGACAATACCGGAAACTCCTGGTGAACTCGTATGGGAATAGATATTTTCACTGGAGTGTATATAATGCACACACGTGTCTTCACTATTACTTCCTGTGTCTGTCTCAATACAAGTGAAATAAAAAGAAAAGGAGTGAAAGAAAAAGAAAAAAAGTATTGTCGTTGTTTCGGTACTCTACGTTTAAGGATGTGTTGAATCTTGGGTTTTGTATATTTATGGATGAATGCCTTCTTCTACTTTATATGTGTCCGGGCATATACAGTTCATTCAGCTCATTGTTATTGTTAATGTACATATATAGATATGAACTGGAACGTCACTTAACTGTAAATAATTTCGTGATTGTGTGGTAGTGAAACAAAAAGAGAAACGTGATGAATTAATGTATAACGAGGAGAAAACTCCGGATCTTGTTCATTACTAAAAAAAAAAGAAAAAGGAATATGGAAGTGGAAGAAAGACAAACACAAAAGAATGATAAAATAGAAAAGGAAGACAAAAAATACATTGTCAACGAGATTGTAATTTTATTCTTACGCTCTGTCAATTTTTATGTCTTCTATCTCTGAATTTTGTACGTTACATTCTACAGCATTCTACAATGTGCTATCGTGTACGATTAGAATTGTTGTTGCAATCTCATCGTATGCAGCTGATAGTAAAAGGGAAATGAGAGAAGAAAGAGGAAAAGGAGAAGTGTGTGTTTTGAATTTGGCATATGTTTGCGATATCTGTGTTGTATATGTATATACAAATACATTTGTATATATGAAGACTATGAAAGTTCAACGTGGGTCGTTGTAGTAACGTGTGCGTGGGTGGATTCAAGCTTGCCCTCGCTTCTGCTATACATACAAACAAAGTATACATACATTCAGTATACAACCAAATATGAGAACGTTTAAGCCTGGATGGAAGTAGCGAAATACATACAGAAAGCATTGAGAGATTCTGTTGAGTACATCGTTTCGATGAGAAACATGTTGCGCAATTTTTGAATGTAACCACACACGCAACTCAGCAATTATTATGTATACATTTTTGTTGGTATATTTTGCACACAGTGTGAAAAGAAATTATTATTAATCAACATAACACAAATTTTGGCAGGTTGATAATGTGCCTGATAATTATCATCTTATTCGACTGTATTCATTCAGTCGATTTTAAAATTCAATTACGATATTGAAATTATTGAAATCATTAAAATTTTAATTATACCATGTAAAAAGCCGTGGGAGAATTAATAGAAATAATTAATTCGACCTCGTATATGATTTAAAAAAAGTTGAACTACATACATGAAGTTCTTTCATTAAAAATATGTTGCTTTGCATAATTACAAATTTACCATAATTAATTCCAACTTGCAATTCGCATTACACATTCACGAGAAAAAAAAACATAACTTCATATCACTCTCAACAACATTTTCATTCGCAATATCAATAATATTTTTTATCGTTTTTTTTATTTTCGTTCTTGACTTGAATCAAAAATGATATGAAGAGGTTCATAAAAATTTGTCTCAATTATAACACTGTCAGGTTTACAACAACTTCAATACTTGTTCTATCATGACAAAAGAAAAAGGTTGTGATAAAAATTTTTTAGTGACTGTTGAAAATAATGACAGCCACTATATATATCTACTAGCGTGGATTTTTATCATTAATCCAAAGTTGTCTGTCGTGAGTATGATAAAACTCAGAGAACAGAGAACAGTCAACGCAAGCACTTCATCTGCACTTCTGTTTTCTCTGTCTATCTCCTTCATCTAGTGCAATATATCCAATCACGCCTCACTGAGAGTTTGCTCTTGTTTGCCCTGAAGAATATATACATAGGTAAATATATATATATGAAAATTCAGTGTTCATGACATTATATATACAGTTATAAAACATTTATATACACCTCCAGATATATCCATGTATCTATATATTTGTAATATATACAGTGAAGGCATCGTTCGCTGGTTATATATACTTTCTCCAGTCGATGCTTCAGCTCTTCGTTGTGCAATCCAAGCCCCACTATATAACCCAGCATCTCACAGTGCACTGCAGAGCAATACGACTGAACCAAAAGTATCAAAGTTGTTTCAAGCGCCTCAGCGGCGCCTATATACATACAAAAATATATATCTGCAAGCATTTTATCCGACTTTTATAGCCCTTCCAGACATTGAATAGTGTCTTTACTATATGTATATACATTTTTTCTTTGGTTTCGAGGAAGATATTGAGCTGAAGGGTGCATTATTTTCCATGAATTACCCATTAAGTTTGACACTTTAATTTGGAAATGTGTGAAAAATGTTGATTAATATTAATTAGAAAAGGGAATTGATATGAAGTTTGATTTTTTTATTTTATGAATTTTTGTTTAGTTGTTATTCAATCTTTTTTTATTGTAGTGTGGATTACTGATCACATATCAGTGAATCGACTCTTGTTGCAATGATTTATAATTTATATTTCATTTATAATGCAATAGAGTTTGTAACTTGTGATTGGAAATGTCTATGTGAAGGAATTATTTATATGTGAAACTATTCTGTTTATTTATTCATGGTGATCTATATCGTTGTGACGGAAATTGATACGACAGTTAGGGAAAAAATGAATATGGCATGGTAGAGGTGTAGAAGTGATTTCATTGACATTGCTATTGGAAGAAAAATATGCTTTACATATTTCGCAATTTCCAAGTGTTGGATACAACTTTTTAAGCGTGAAATTTCTCTTGAGAAAAGACATAGTGAAATATATTCATATTTTACGTAAATTGCTTCTTGATACTGTGATGAATGTGATATTAAAATGTACTATGAAACATTTTATCATTATGAGTAATGGATTTTAGTAATGACTTTTCATTGAGACTTTTCAAGAATTTTAATATTAACCAGAATTGAAATCCCTGCGAGTCTAAATGAAATGTACTATCGTACTTTTTCTACAATACAATGAAATTTTATTTCTTATTATAAATACTGTAAAAATTCATGGTAACATTTCATAAAGTATAACATTCCATTGGAGTACATACAAAAAAAAAAATAAGTGCAATTTAATAATTACGCGTTCGTGCAAAAGTTCGTCCATGTGAATGAAATCAAATTGATAAAAATGAAAACAAACGACAAAATATCATCAGTTATTGCTCTTTGTTGAATCGTTACAATTTTTATTTACTTTCCCATCATATCACCCAATATAAAATCACAAAAATTGACCCTTCAACCTTCACTGCTATAACATTTTATAAATTACCCACTAAACCAACTCTCTATGAAACATGCGAATATTTGCGTATAATAATTCCCATTCCTCTCATCCCTCAAGAACAATAAAAGCATGTATATATACATACAAAGAGACTTTTGCTTCGTTTGTTTCCATATATGTTCATGAAGTATACATATATATAAATTGTATTCTCTTTCTATATTTTTATTTCTCTCTAACTTCATCTCTATCATTGTCTTTCATAGTTCTTCCCTGGTGGCTCATACAGGGATACAAGCAATGTAGATTATACTGTGTGGGAGCGAAATAGAGAGAATAAAAATAGAGGAAAACAAGAGAAAAATATAGAATAGGATGAGGGTTGGACCTCGACATTTTCAAGGGTTTTTTTCGAGGGCTGTCGTTGGGAATAGGGTTGTGTGTGCACCCTCAGCAGAATTCATAGTTCTTATATTTTACACGTACATATGTATGTATGCGTCCATGTACAACCAGCATCACCTCTCAACATCAGTGGACCAGACTGTTATGGTCCCCTTCGTCGCCATTACACCCTGCAGTTTCATTAAAAATTCAAGGTGTAATCACGTACGGGAATGGATGGAGGGCGCGATACAAACCTTGAGGACTTCTCCTTCCGTCCACACTTTACTCACCGTCTCTTATTCATTCTACTCTTCCTACTTTGCATTGAGACGAATGCGTTAAATTTGGCTTGAGCGTGTCCATGTACAATTTGATACAAATGAAAAGAGGTTAGAATTGGTACTTTCACAACAGGTCAGCTGAAATTTAATATTTATGTCAGTAAGGAGAGATGGAAGTGAAAGTTAGAGGTAGAATGAAAAGGAGGATTGAATTGTCAAGAGCAATTGAAAATGTTTTCAAGTGTACTAGAGAATTTATAAATATACAGTTTTGGAATGAGTAAATCCTCATTGTGTGTAAAGGTCCACATGGGAATATCCCAAGGATCTTGAATGTTTCAAAAAATGTCCACGAATTTATATAGACATTATAAAATAAGAGAACTCATGATATACATGCTATTTTTGCTATGCATTTGCATATTTGAAACTTATTCTCTTACAAATATATACAACTTTAACTCACAAGTGCATTATATAAAAGTTGAACAAGTCAAGTATGGTGTAGGGATATATTCGTACGGAAATTTTCTTCATGGAAATAAATAATTTTAATATTTTAAAAAGAGGAATATTGAGGTGGAATTTTGTGGGAAGTTATTTATTTTACTTCCTCCGCATATTCTTGGAGGGTTTGCACGTTGGGAAATATGGGGTTAGAATATTATATTTCAGGTTTAAATATTGAGAAAGGGAAATTGATTTGTTCTGGTGGTGAAGTCGTCGGTGTGATAGTAAAATTTTGATCACTCCTATTAGCATATTTATGATGAATTTCTCAATGCTGTGCGAATTGTGATTTAGAAACCAATTATCCAATCAAGAAGATTCATTGCATAAAATTATTCGCAATCACTATTTTTATCAGTAGACGTAGACTTATATTTTATAATCAATCAAATTTCGTCAATTCTCAATTTACAAAGATATATTTTTATCGATTCAATATCATCAGAACTTTAATGATTTAAAATACTTCAGAATAAATTTTCTTTCAAGAGTTCTTCAACTAAAAAAAAAGTAAATCTCTTGAGTTCCCATCAATTTTCATAATCATTATTCTTCAAGATTCCAAAGTTGAATACTTTATAGAAAATAAAAAAAAATTAAAACTCTCAGACTAAAATTCCCCTCTACATAATTAAAATCTCACTGAAATACTTTTCATAATTTTCATTGGCATTTAAATTTACTCAATAAGTGTATAATGTTTCATTTTATTTTTCCTTTTTTTGTTTCAGGCTGCCAACGAGGCCTCTGTTGATGCTCGATGGCGCGCGCTGGCACACAGCGCTGGAGAAATCCCGCCCCGGAGTAAGTATACGTATGTACAAAATATCCACCCACTCACGATAAATCTTAAATGTGTCTAGCATATCTGTGTGCATTTGCTATAAATGTTGCATTCATAATCTATACATATGAGAATTGTCATTGTATCATTGTATGTGCACTCGCTTTAAGTTATCCATCTCGTCATATTTATCTAAACATGAATGAAAAAAATAAAAAAAAATGCAAAAGAAATAATAATAATGTCTCATATTCATACTTTTTTTTTCTCTTTTCATTTTAATTTTGCCACAAGCATCGCTTATAGGTTTCTTTTAATATTTTCAACACCCACATGCATATAGCATCCATCCATATCTCCATACTCCAAGCAAACGTAGATGAGAAGGTGAAGTGATAGAGAGAGGAAAATGAATGATAAAATGTGAGAACAAGCGCAAAGAATGGAGAAAAAAAGCAATAAACCTCTTCTGCGAGTTCATCTCATCCTGTTCAATGTTCCTGATTGAGAAGACGACACTGTCAATCCAATAACTTCGTCCTAAATATTCTGCAAACACATATTTAAGTATCTGTAACTACCTATATATACTGACACCGATCAGAAACACACACTTCACCGTAGAATTTACCTTCTATATACATATTTCTAAAACTTTATGTCAACAGACCTCACGGAAATGTTTTCGCCAGCACTTCTTTCATGCCAATATCTTTTCCGCAATCGAGTGTGTATGCGAACCTCCTTGAATTCAACGAGACGGTAGAAAGAGAAATGAAAACTTTGTCATACAAAGAAACGTCAAGACTTTTGGTATACCAACTTATGCATCCAAACATATATCAACTGGTGACTGATTGCAATTCATTGCAGGGCATTAGGGCAACAAGATTTGTCCTTGGTTTGAATGGTCTCATTGATTGTAGCAATCCGACAACTCCAATAGACATTGGAATCGATTGAGAGAGTGTAGAGAGGGACTGAAGTGGTAACGATGAGGGACAGTAGAAGAGACATCAAGAATGGGTTAACCGTGTCCACATGATGCGTAGGTGTCGCCCGACCGAGTGACCGAGTACGATCGACCTGATGGACGTCACATGAACTCTACAATTTCATCATATACGCAAACGTATATAGAGATATACACGCAAAGAGATGCAGCGAAGCGTGCTCGCAACGTGAATGAGGAGAGACAGAATGGGCCAATGCAATAGTGGGCAAGGGAAAGAGAGAAATGTCTCGACGAGGGTGCGGATGGCCAAAGAGTGGAAAGCAAGAGAGAAAGGATGTTGCCAGACGCACGGAGCCGGCAAAGCGATCGATACGAACGTAACGACGCGCGTCGGGGTCGCATCGCAGCTCACAGTTCTCCTCAAGGCCTCTTTTCTCGCTATGCTACATAACTGAAGGCAAGGGAATTATGCTAGCAAAGGTCTTTGGATACGGTTGCTATACATTGATGTTGTCTAGTCGCATCTTCTCCATTCCCTTGCTGTGGAGAATCACTGTGTCCCACGGCATGTGTTCGTCTGATGTCCTGTACAATCACCAGACTGAATTTACATCAGGAATGTCCCTAGAGCCATTAATGAGGCTTGACGCCTTGTAGCCAAGTTTGCAATGGGACATTGGGATAGTATCGATTTATATGTGCGAAAGATATAAGACAATGATGTGCAATGAAGAGAGTATGGGTTGAAGATATCTCAAGCGTTGTACAGTTGAAGAGACAATGTGTCGATACTTCATGATGAATATAGAAACGTGGTGACACAGTTTTGGTACTAGCACAGAGGCAACGTGAGTGCAAATGTATATATATGAAAGGGATTGATGATGTCAAGCAAAGGAAAAAATAAGAATTTTTGAGAATACGAAAAGAAGAAGAGTGAAACTTTTCTTTTTTTATCGATTACACGTCAGTTGCTTCAGGGGCTTGGAAAGAGCCTCTTGTACGTCAAACGCGTTCCTTCACCGAAGAGATTACCCCCGGGAGCCGGTCGGATTGCTTCATGCTATGCGCTCGTCGACGTCACTTGGTTACCCATCGGAATGTATTCTTGCTATTTTTATTTTATTTTATTTCTCTATGTTTTTTTGTTGGTGTTCTACACGTTTAGCTCATGCTTTTATTTTCTTCGCGCGCGCCCCTTGAACCGTTTCCAGTAACCAACGATAAATATTTCGAGGAAATAAGAGGAAAAAGCCGGATGAAAAAAATGTTTTCGCTTGGTGTTTTTTTTTCTGTCTCCCGGGAGAAGGAAGAGAACGGTGAAAGAATATTAGGCGAGAATTGGATTTTCCCTATCCCTTCTCTTTTCGCTTCTCTTAATATTTAGATTTGCTCTAACGTCGCATTTACGGCAAAAATTTTTATGAAACTTATATCTCCATAATGCTAACAAAAAAGGAAAAAAAATATTCATGTAGTCCCATTCATTTATATATCTCAACAGCTTAATCCATTCGTCCTCTTCTCTCAAGAACACTCCAAAGGAAATCTTTCGTTTTCATTTATTTTATATAGATAAGAAATTTTTTTTTTTTTTACATTTTCTTCATCTACACGACGAGTTAAAGAATGAAATACATATTTTTATATCTTTGAGCATATACTGGAGAGCAATGAGAAAAATGAAGTTAAAGGATATAAGTGAAAAAGAGAGAAAAGACGAGAAGAAAAAATAATAAAAGGAAAAAGATATAAAGTCCGAAGAGGATTTATGCCGCATATATTTTTTCTATCAAAGAAAATCGTTGAGAGAGGGCTCGACAAAGACGGTTTCGTTCCCATCTACTGCCAAGGACTAGACTTATGCCAATACTCATCTCCGTTTCTCTGTGCATAAACCTTTTTGAACTATTCGACCGTCAATTGCAGATTATTATTCGTAGAATGAGATCAATGATGGCTTCCGATATCAGTTTATATACCTGTAGGAATCACTAAGATTGGATGATGCGCGCGTCTCACACGTGAATTACTATATATACGTAAATCCATCAAGCGAATTCAAGTGCTAGAGATGAAGTGAGTGAGGGAGATGAAACTACACAAGAGGATTGAGCGATTGCTTGGTGGGCCTCAACGTTAACGAACGTAAAATATATATAGAACTGTAATGAACGTTGCTATATTGAATCTGGGTATATAGAGGATGGAATATCACCTCAATAAGCAAAAGGATGATTGGTTCGTTTCACCTGTGCCGATATTCGTATATACCCAATGTCTCTTCATCAAACATGTCCTATATTGCATGGATGAATAACATGGGCATCAACTATATAACGAGGATATAACACACATGTAGTATGTATGTAGATACATATACCCAAACATTTAATCAACGAGAGGAGAAGGAATAAAATGGAAAAATGTTAAAATGCAGACACCGTGAGAGCGAATAACGAAGTTTGCTAAACCGATTGACCCAACTAACCGAGAGAGGCTTCGATCATTAGAGTCGGCATACCTACAACGTTAATGAAGTGACCCAGAAAGTTGGTAACGTTGCGCATCCTATCTCTCTAGCTCTCTTTATCACTCACTCTCACGTGGAGCCCAGAGGGGCCATGTACGCGCGTCCGATTCGATTAACCAACCCAGGCCAGGCACCGTGGTATATTTCAGCTTCTATCCTATTCGCATCCACTTCTCTCTATATCTATAGTCACTTCACTCTTCTTCCATTATTTTTTTATACTTTCTACACGAAGCTTTTATTCGTCCTGGAAAATATAGTCGGTCCTGACACCACATCATCCTAGTTTTGCTCACCTACATATTGGGTCACTGAAAATATCTAACAAGGGTGAAGCAGCGCTCTCGTACAATTTCGTTCCTCTTTACCCCACCTTGCACGCGCGTACTCATTCTATTTTTCTCCCGTGTGCTTGTGTTCTTCTCTTCCTCTTTCTCAATGTTTCACATCATTGAACGACCTCGATAATAAAAGCTACATCGTAAACGATGCAATAACACGACCTCGGCCTTCCTTCTGGTTACCCACTTCCATAACGTCCTACACCATTTTTATTTATAGCGATTACATGATGAATACTGTTTAGTGAACGATGAAATGTAATAATCTGCTAGATGAAATTTAAAAATTGCATAAATAATTCATGTAATTAATGTTTAAATGTGTGTTTACTGTTTTAATGAATGTCTTTGGATTGAATTATATTAAATAACTATAGAAAATGCGCCCCGATGATATTTTGTGTTTCAGAGGTGACGATGTTCAACGATCAATTGAGCTGTTGGACAAAGTGCTCTCCGAATACGACGAGCACGGAATCGAAGGGATTAGTGGTGAGGGCAGTGGCAGCAGTAGTGGTGTTGTTGATGGTGGTAGTGGTGGTGGTGGTGGTGGTGGTGGTACAAGTGGTGAATGCGACGAGGATATTGAAGCTGGCGTCGAGGTTGAGGAAGGTAGCAGCAGCGCCTCGGGCGTTGGTGGTGCCTGCGACGAGGGCGATGCCGACGCCGATGGAGAACAACGTCGTGATAGCAGTACTGAGCCAAGTATTGGCCTCACACCAGACGACGAGAGCCCTTCATTAGGTTCGCTTCAACGAACTTCAATCTATTTATTTAGTCAACTCCTATTCTTGGATTAAACGTTTTGTTTCTCAGAGAAACGTGATCAGATGAATGAAAAATTAATCATTTCATAAATATTGAAATTGATATTTCACAAAAGGAATGCAAACACATAAATTTATTTGTTCTGAGAATAGTTGAAGATAAACGAAATGATGACAGTAATCTACCACGTTTGGTTTCCCTTTCATTCTTTGTTTGTCCCAGTTTAATTTATGGGTAATATTATTTATAGGACACCAGTCCGAGGACGACGGATACATGAGTATGAATGGGCGGAAAGCAAAGATGGCATTAGTCGCATTGCGTCCTGTACCGGATTGTCCAGAACCACAGGAGCTTGCTAATGCACCACCCCATGAGTTCCCACCGCCACCAGAGGAGGCAGAACGCATCATCTCCACTCTGTTGCCCATGTAAGTGTACTGTGCTGCAGTTAACGCGTCACAGTCTAAAGCTGGTGTGTTGGGTATTACGTAACTAGAGCGAATACATACGTAATATAATATTTATGTTGGGAGGGTTCGCTAAACTCGTGAGTATAAATGTCTGTTATTGTTTACGTTGCGCTTATACAAGTTTTCTTGTATAACTTTTAGATTGATGGATACATTGAAAAATTATGGGGTAGGATGGATCATGTTAGCATCTCTTATTATTAACAGACTTTTCGTATATTTTTAGCGGAATTTTATGAATTTCAAATAATCTGACAGTTATAAAGTATGTTCTAGACATTGAAGCTTAAATTGCGCGAATAATAATTGAGGACTGGATAATATCTCGTCATTTTCTATTCATTTCTATTCTTTGCATTTTTATTATTTTATAAAGTGTAAAAAAGTCTATTTATGTTTCATATCTTTTCTTTGATGCAGAGTATCACCTAGCAACTCATCCAAAAGAAAAAACACCGGCAGCAAACCCGGGAGACGTGGCGACAAGCAGTCAGAGGAGTCGACGAGGTCACGTCATCGGGGACAAGTCGTGACGAGCCAGACTACTCTTGTAAGTGTCTCAATGCGACGGAAGACGATTAATGAAAGAAACATTTGCCACGCTTCGTTTTCATAATTACAAAAATAAAAAAATAAAAATCATCTTTCTTATACCGTCTTGGATAATTTATCTTTCATTTCTAAATTCACTTTTATTATATGTTGTATTGTTCATTTTTTTCTCTTTCTTATTTCATTTTTAACAAATTTCCATTACTCAATTTTCAGCCGAAAACACGACGCAGAAAACTCTATGCGTCCTTGGAGACTCGGCGAAATTCGACATCGAGCAAATTTGCAAGTCTTCCATACGATGTCCAAGTGTCTTGTGACTGGATACTGGAAGCGAAAAGTCACAAGTCAAAGTGTAGCAATGTCTCACAGGAGAAGCATCGTGAAAGTTCGACGAGACATAGACGAATTCGATCAACGAATGTCGAGACAGAACAGAATATACAACAAATTTTGCATATTGCTGATGCAAATGGTGATCTCGTGATAGATCAATCTAGTCTGAATGAAGAACATTTGCGTGATAACGGTGCTGGAGCGCTGAAAATCAATAAAATGGACAATGAGCAGATATTACGGTACGAAGAAGAAGTGCCAGAGGATGAAATTGATGATGATGAGCCCGATGATGATGAGGATGATGACGATGATGATGATGATGATCATCGTGCCGACGATTGTGACAATGATTCACGTGCTGATCGTAATCATTCAGACTCAAGTTGTGACGGTAGATTTTCACGTCGTAGACGGAGAAAAAGAAAAGGTGCACTTGGTCGTGGTGCATCCGAATCTGAATCTGAACGTTATTCCATCCCACGTTCAAGTTCAGTGAGTGTCGAACGTTTCTCTATGCGCGCCAACTGCGACTCGTCCGATTTTTCAAGGGCCAATTCAACGTCAAACGAACGATTTCATTCGGATTTTTCATTGGCAGTGGCGAGCGCCAGTTCCAATGATCGAGTATCAATTCCAACATCAGATCCATTTTCCGTACGGAATCTTGACTTTGCCGTGTCAGCTTTTTCGCTTGGTCGCGCTGACTCTTGTAGTGAACGTTTTTCCGATGTTTATTCTACGAGAAATTCCGATTTCTCAACGAGAAATTCTACGGACTTTAGGACACAGTCTGAAGAGGAAGAACGATTCTCGGATGATTCATTGGAAGAGATGTTGATGTCGGCTGTGCCACAACCACCGCCAATGCCACCGTCACCTGCACCAGAACAAATTGTTTGCAAACGACATTCGATTGCTTGGGAAGTTTCAATGGAGGAAGATCCTCTTTATACTCCGGGTAGCACAAAAGTTGTGGGCCGAAGACGACGACGAAGTAGCGACGTGTCCAGTAAGTATTTTTGTTTAGAAAAACAAATTGATTAACAGAATATAGCTTCAGTAAATAAACTTGACTGAATTATTTCAGGTGTTGGCTCAGCATCAAAGTTGCGAGACCTTGATTACGATTGGCAAGAACCTCATCGTCGTTCAACAACTGACGACGATCTCATTTCGCCGTATTCATTGGACTCGTCGACCAACGAACTCGATCAACCAATACCGGCGAAGCGAGATTATCCAACGAAAAATGGCACATATGTTATACGTGGACGTACGCGAAAACGAGAACGCAAGCCTTTGATCACGTCCAATGTAATAGCAACGAAAACCAAAGCGGATTCATTGGAAACCACAAACGTTTCCAAGCGCTACTCAAACACATTCGATGATATAAAGAGTCTACTTCGTGAGGGAAAGTTAGAGGGATTGAATGAACCACCGCCCGACTTTGTACCGCCTGTACCACCAGATCTTGTTCGTGTTCTATCTCTACCAGCTTTTGATGAAGTGGATACACCGAATAATTCATCGAATTTATGTGAAACGAATGAAACAAAATCATCGAGACATCGTAACAACGATCGCTACATATCGCATTCTTCATCATCTTCAGAAGCATCATCACCACCACCACCCGCACCGTCGCCACCACACATTGAAAAAAATCAACGAACTTCAAAAACTAAATGCAATGGTGTCAATGCACGCGGTTCGATGCCCATGTCCAAAAGTTTAGATATCAATGTCACTAGTCGTTGCCATGATAGTGATAAATTACCGTCGGCTGTGAAAAAAACGTCATCAACTTCGAAGAAATCCGATAATAATCGCGGTGAACCGTCGAAAATTCCTGTTAATCTACTTATTGAAGATCAAATAGTGAAGAAAGCATTGAATGAAAATCGCAGACAATTGGAAAAGGTGAGCGATGCAATAAAGGAACTTGAAAGTGTTCGAAACAGTGAATCATTCATTGAAGGGAAACGAAAGATAAAAGAAATCTCGAGGTGTTCGCGAAGTATGCGCAATGAGGTCGATTCTGATACAGAAAATCCTAGTGAAGTATCGAAGGATGATGGTGAAGACTGTGATCCGAGTTGTAGTTCAGACTATGACCCTCGAAAAAAGCCTAATGACGCCATCAACGAGCTCGTGTATTCTTCAACAAGAAGAATGGGACAAAATGACATTGAAAGCTCGTCTAAGAATGATCAAAGACAGATCGAAAATGTCATTGATGCTATATTAGAAGACTCAAAGAATCCGGACTTCCAGGTACATGTTATATTCATCCTTTCACACCACTATACAAAGTGCTCAAAGTTTATTACAGCATAATTTATTATTCATCATCGTGTTATAGGTGAGCGTAGAGGTACTTGAATTTCCACCTCTTCCACCATCACCCGTGGAAGAGGCTGACGAAGAGTGTTCTGATGTCGGCAATGTACCTCCTGTAAGTGTATCAACACATTACGGATCACATCGTGCGACAACACGTCAACCAACAAGAACGATAGAATACAGGCCACGTGTTCCCCCTCATCGTATACCAACAATCGACGTAAAAGATCATCGTACTTCATTAGATACCACTAGATCAATGGATGCAGGATATTCTCGGGGTAGAAGAACGCCAGCGGTAACAACAAACTCGCGACGAGATGTCAGTAAAATTTATTCGCAAAAAAACGCATCATTTCTCACGTGGAGGTTTTGGAACATCCATAAATATGAATGCACGTTATTTCCAGGTGCCCGTTGAACGACGTACACTACCGACAGACTTACCAGGTCCGTCCAAAAGACGTACACCAAGTCGACAATCACCATCAGCAGATAATTCAATGGGTACACCGATAATGGGCACGATAACAATGCCAGGAAATTCAGGAATGCAAACATCATGTTCATTGCCAGAAACACCAGTTTTTGCACGCGGTAGTGATATACCACGAACACCTCAGCACACCTCGGGCAATACATTGTCAACAACAACATCGACAATGTCAGCAGCTGCTACACAGCCACGGCGACAACCAGGATGGTATGCACCGACCACTGCAACAACTGGAGGGTATTTATTTATTCCAAATTAGAATTTTCATTCTGTCGATACGGTGATTGAAATTAAATTATTCACATGGTTTATTTTAATTTCCATTGCCTCAGGTATCGACGCAATAATCCAGGCCTTGAGCAAGCAATAATCGGTACGGAATTACTACGTTTGGCCGGTGGACCAAATCGTGGATGGTATCCAACGCGCAGAGCAACAAATCAACCGCGTCCAGCATCGATTGAACATTTGGAGCGTTTGAACAATGCGTATGAATCGCGACTGCCAACATCGGGAGAACAAAGAAAGCCATTGACTCTACCGACAAACATCACGCCCAACAAATACTTCGGTCAAAGTAAGCACAGCTCCGCAGCTTCAGGCACACGCGAGGCATTGCGACGGGTCACTAGCTTGCTCATCAAGAAAGGTAAGTGCCGGGCTTTGCGCCACCGAACCATTAGCGAGAACCATCCTCCCAAAAAAAAAGAAAGGAAAAAAACCACCCGATCCAATTATTTTCCTGTCATAATATTCCAAATAATTCCAACTCATATTTTTCGCAAAGTAGAAAGCACTCTGTAGTCGCACAGAATGAAAGCTCATATGCGCTCTTTATAATGAATATATGTAAGGAGATGAAAAGCTTAGGCATTATTATTGTCATAGATTTATTCGTCATAAATATATGAATGTATTTTTTTTCTCTGCATCCTAATTTTGTCCAGTAGTGATTGTATGTATGCTGGATTTATTCCAACCGCTTTACCAGCATGACGTAAACACGTTCACCACATACGGATCGATGTCTCAGCATGAGGTCTTTGACACATTTGTAGACACTTTCGCCCAATAAAAATGCTCACTGGGGACCAAACTAAAGAACCCACGTGTCTGACTATTGCCCGTAAACTGGCTCCATCTACTGGAAGGTCTTAAGATATTTATCTGTCGTTCTAAACCACATATGTACTTATGTATGTCTGCTATACATTATATAGATGATTTTCACATTTACGTACTCGCACACATGTTGGCTTTCTCGCGAGACATTTACAAGGCTCCTCGTGCTGGTTTGTATTACGCACACGAGACGCTACGACCTTGAATGGCTTTGATGAAGGAGAGGACAAGGCCTTTTAGCTTCCCAACTACGTATAGTGAAGCTTGCTTGCGGCAAATTGCACGTTTATCATCGTGCGTTGGTAGCATACACATGGTCATCTCTCTTCAACTGCGTATTTAATACTCTCATTTATAGTATATTCTATCTTCTTCTTCCTTATTTCTTGGACATGTATAAGCAACTTTCGCTGCATTTGGTTTTAAAAACCTCGTTCCAGATACAATCAGTTTTCGCAGCCTTGAGTACGTGATTTGATTGAACCAGCTTGCGTCGCCAACCACTCATTGACAATGAAGAAAACAAAAACGAGAAGAGTAAAAAAATATGATTATATTACAGAATTATCGCACTGGGAATTGATGAAAACTTACCAAGTATGAACGAATCGGACAAAAAGATTGATTTGATAAGGACGACAGAGAAGAAGATTAAGATCGCAATTTAAAACTCGACGGAAAGCTGCGCTGGGAAAATGCTGATGAAATAGATCAATTGATACAGTTTCAAGTTCTATAGAAAGAGGTGGTAGCAATTGGACGAGGAAGAAATGATGGAAAAGATTGAACTAAGGAAAAATGTAAAAAACTTGATTTTTCCAATGTGATTATATTGAGGTCTCTTCTGTAGTCTTTACTACTTATGGTGAATCCTGTTAGACTGTCAGTGTCACGCTTTTTGTTATGGTAGACATATATAAAACCTATGTGTCCCCAATTCCATAAATACACAAGTAAAACTATACGTTATCAATGTTTGAACGTCGATTGAGGAAGTTTGCGGGTATAACAATGGCATTCCCTTCCGCGGCTGCTACAAACACATTTACACATCCGAGTTATCGGTGCTTTATTTATGGAACATGTTATCAAACGTTGTTTCACATGTCGAAAAATTAAATACCTTTTTATATATTCACACCGATAAATAAACATTGGAAAACGATAGGATGAAATAAAGTAAAATAGAACACACAACTGACTATACAAATGCAAAATTCACAGAAAGTGAATTTGTAAAGCGAAGAAAAAAAAATTGAAAAAGAAAATAGGAAATTGAAATAAGTGAAACATAAAAAATATGTTTATGTTTCGAAATAATTATTTTTGGCCAACGGAGCGAAGCTAAAAGTGTTGGAAACATCGTGGCGGGAGAGAATAAAACTTTGAGAGCACATGGGAGATAAATGTTTTTTGAAAGCTCAGTATATATAAGCAACACAAGTTTGTTGCTGATTATTGGACCAGAGGGCGGCTGTTAGACGCGAGATAGGGTCTCTATACCATGGCAAAAGGGGCTGGGATGTATAGTGAGAGAGACTGAGAGAGATTAAACACAAGTTCATTGAGGTAGAGAGAATGCAAGAGAGCGACAATGAGAGAGGGCGATGGAGGAAATGGACGCTTAGCTAGCGGCAAGAATCGTTATACGAGTCTGCTAACTCGTCTAGCGAAGAGATCACACAACAGAGATCTCTTTTTTTCTTTTCTCCATTTATATTATATATCAGTGTATATACCCAGAAACGCAGACTCTTTTTCATTTTTACAAACTCTATATGCATTGTAGACAACGTCAAAGAAATGCAGTCTTAAAAACATCAAGAAGAATAGAATGCGAATGGAGAATAAAAGGAATATGTATACATATATACTCTTAGAGAGAAGTGCAACGAGAGCGAAATCACAGGAAATATGATATAGCCACACTGACACGACAGCAAGTACAAGGCATACATTGATATTACTTTGAATTCACTTTCGTTTTACTCGTCATCTTCCTCTTCTGAACCAGAAACGACAAACAAATTGAATGCCAGTTCTATCCAATGACTTGATGATGTTCACAATATATAATGATGATGATGATGATGGAGATGATTACGAAATTAAAAAAAAAGCAATGAAGATGAAAGATAAAAATGATGTCAGAATTAAAGTGAGAAGTAATCTGGTGGGTTCCACTTCTTCATTTTTACGTAAGATAATGACAAGAACCCAACTGTGGATCAGTGATGAATAAGCAATATATAATCCACGCTCTGACATTCACAAGAGACAATCTACGATGCCGAACAATACTGAAAAGCCATCAAGAAGAGACAGATGACTGGTGAGAAAGAGTTCCAGTGTCTCACTCACTCTCTGTATATTTCTGTATATTTCTCTGTTCTCCTCTCATCCTATGCCAGACTGACTGACAGTCTGGATAGTGGTTGTGTGCCTCTCGCGACTCCTGGCAACTTATTGATTTATTCCAAGGGCGAACAAGCAACCAACCCCACCTACTCGACACGCAGCCAGCAGCAGCAAAGCACCCAACACCCTCTCGCCGACATTTCGCCGCTTTTTTTCTCTTCTATCACCCTTTACTCTTATGTTCTCTTATATATTCACGCTTCCCCTTTTTTATTTTTGCGCATGCCGGTCACTTTGTCTAATAATCTGCACGCGCATTCATTCCCTTCATTCATCTGCAATGAGAAAACAAAATGAAAAGAGATTGGAAAAAAAAAAAATGAGAAGATAAAGAGTGCAAGCCCATTCGCAAGCTAATGGATACGTTGATAATCAGGACATATTTTTTTTCTCCTCATTTCCCTTTTCATTTCTATCGCTGTATCTATTCAATTTCCTTCGCTATCTCATCTTCAGTCATTGCTATTCAAACATTCATTTCTTTATCGTTATATGAATTTAATATGACAATATCGTGCATTTTCAATCACTTGTATCAATATTGAATGATGAAATTGAGATATGGTAGAGTTTAGAGATGTTCAGAGCCAATGAGAAAAAAATAAAATGAAAAAGAAAAGATTGGGCACGAGAAGGCTTCAGGAAGTGCACTCCTATAGTGGTACGGACTTTATAATTAGTTTTTTATAATATATATATATACGTATATATATATTATTTTTTTCTATATATATTATGTGTATAGATGTTAAGTTTAGTATATTTAATACATGCTTGTGCGCATATAGAGGTGCTATTCGCCGCTCCATCAGCGTACATACCTGGTATGTACTTAAATATATATCATTTTTCCATTTTATATAATTTATTAGAGAAAATAGAGATGATCGAATGCGTGTGTGAATCATTGGATGGATGGATGAGCTGAAAAAGGAAAAAAAATTATGAAGAAACAAAATAGTAATGGTATTATAAATATGTTTACTCAGGTTGTGATGTGTGTATTATGTGTGCTTCTGTCAGCTGTGTAATACTCAAAAAAAAAAATAAGGAAACATTGCTCCATGATTCAACTTGATACTGACATTAATCCCATAGGTATATCTTCATGAAGATATATATGTGAGTTTATTTAATATGGTGCAATAATCGTTTATCTTTAAGAGGGATCTTACGAAATTCCAAGATGCTTTTAATATGCCAATTTTCGTGGGGCTTCCGAGTTTCTCATTAAAATTTACCCTCGTGGTTTTCGTTCAACTTCCACTTTGAAATTATTTTATATAAATAATTCTATTTGTCAGTTACTTGAAATGTAAAATTGGAATGAGCGGAATAATTTCATCTCATTATTTTTTTTTTTTTTGGTTTGTTCCAATGTTTCAGGAGGTGGTGGAAAAGAGACTAAAGGTTCAGCAAAAGATGTTTTTCCTGGTGGTCCTTATTCAGGTGAGAATATTCATTGTATTTTGTATTTTGTGGTGGTTATTTTTCTTGCCTATTTTTCACAGATAATGTTCATTTGTGTACGTAGATACGTTTCACATAGAATTATTCGTACGATAATGTTACGCTGCTCCTTGGAGTTATTTTTAAAGATCGACCGCTTGATCTCTTTACGTCACCCACGGCGAAAGAAGGAGAAGTAATGAGAGAAGAAGAGATAGATGCAGTGGATGTGGTAGAGGAGGGTATAACGCAACTGAAATATTCCCTCGCTATGTTTAAATCTTCTTAACGATCATCAGGACAAAAATAAATTCGTGAATCTCATGCACTCAACGAGAGATTCAATGTTGGGTGAATATAATGACACCTGGGAAATTGGAAAAAATGTCCTCAATTCATCGATATGAAATGTTACCATCGAACTATATTCGTATCAATATCCCAGAGGGCAAAAATGTCTCTCAGGGCAATGAAAATTTTCCACGACATTGCCCAAGCTTTTCCTCTTATAGATTTAACAGATATATATATATATATATATTACATCCACATATTTTATATATAATAAAAAAACCACCTCCAAGCTCAAGATGTTGAAGGAGGCAAAAGAAATAAAAAGAGAAAATAAAAATGTGAAGAAAAACCGTAAGAAAGATGAGATGGTGGAAGAGATTGGAATATAGCACAAGAATATCTTGAACGTATCTCGCGCGTTAATTTTGTCGTAGCTTTCGTTATTTTCGACCAAGATATGCACGACACGAACAAGAATAAAAGAGACCCGAGTGCAATGGGGTTAGATAAAGATGAGACATCAACACGAACGAATATATAAACTGGAAAAAGAAATGAAAAAAAAAAACAAAAATGTGAAAAGAACAGAAAAAAAAGGTGAGTATAATAAGAGGCTTGTTTGCCGTTGACGCTTTATTATACGAAGCTTATTTCCACCGCGATGACACTTTTTGTGTGCCATCATTCGCCTCAAACATCGACGCTTGACGGCGACAAGGATTACTCGTACCGACGAGTCAGGAAATGAGAAGAGTAAAGAGGAAAAATAAAATAATTATGAGGCGGTGAAGTAGAAATGACTAACTTGGAATTTTTCAAAGCGGAAGACGATGTCCTACACCTGATATGTTATAACAACATTCTGTATTGTATCTATATTACATGTATGATACACAGAGAGAGTTATGTGAGACACATCCTATTGGTAGCACAGTAGGGTATATTGATCCTGGTTCCACGCACTCCCTCCTCTACGCTAACTGGTTACCACTTCATTGTCCATCACTCTATATATATATATTCCCATCTCACAAAGTTCCAGGGAAAATAAAAAAAATATATATATATATGTATAGGTGTATGTGTATGCGTGTGTATATAAAGAGTCCGACGTTTCTACGAAGTCACAATCGTATTGAACGACTTGTGTTCAATTACCTTTGGCTCGAGGAATTTCCCCGGATGCTCTGGATGTATATGTATATGTATATATAGCTTTCATTTGAGTTAATAGCTCAGTGATAAGGTCAAATTGATAATAATAAAACGAATGGGCAGTAAGCAATCACAATTATTATAAATGTGATTAACTCAAAAAGAAAGAAGAAAGAAAAAGAGAAAAAGGAAACGACCAGAAATAAATATAAATGATATTAAAGACAAAGAACATTAAAAAGCAATTCGAATGGGACAATTCCAGGCCGGATATCGTGCTACTTAGAATGCGCGACCGCCTCGAGACACGTCCGGCTACTATGTGGCTTGTTTCGTTCATATACAACGACAATTTTGCCTGTCTCACTCAATATAAACGAAATATCCAAATAACATTTGAATATTCTGTTACTCTTTCGTTTATTAATGTGAAGGAAGCAAAAAATTGATTTATGTTTGTTTCTCTGCTTCAGCTGGAGAGCCAAGTGATGCTCCAAAGAAAAAGGGTTTCTTCAAGAATTTCTGGAAGCGATCGCGGCATTATTCATTAGAGAATCAATAGCCCAGGTGTTATATCGCGGTGAAGTGTCGACAGCCACGTCGAGGAGATTTTCTGTCACCTCAACAAAATCATTTCATCAAAGATCATTATCAAGATAATAATAATCATCAACATCATAATCAACAACAGAATCAGCAAGAACAGCATCTTCAACAACAGCAACAACAGCATCATGAACAGCAGCAAATGCAAATTACCACAGCGAGGCTCATTGAATCACCATGCTGTTGCATTGCGCAGTGAAGCCACACAGAGCAGGTCAACCGCAAAGTGTAATTCATTAAAGTGCACAAAGTTACAGATAGAAGCGACTAAGAGAGGGAGGAATCTCCAGAAGAAGTTGGCCTCGACGCCACTATTGAACGTTTACTTCCATTTCTTTCTTCCTTGTATACTTTTCTTTTTCTCTTTCCAACTTTTCATTCATTTTATATTTTTTTCTTCTTTCACTTTTCTTTTTATTGTTGTACGTTTTTCTTCCTGATTTATTCACTCCTTCACTTCTTCTACTTCATTTCCTCCTTCAAGTCTCTGTGTACCTTTTTATAAAACTCACAGATTCTATCTGTAGCTAAATATTTTTTGTAGTCGGACTTGAAATCTTCAAATATCTTGATGGTAAGTGAATGGTGCAATCATAAAAGGGGAAAAAATTGAAAGAATTTTGATTCATTGTCTATATCATGAATGTAAATGTATAAATAAATTGTTATTGCAGTGACACGCGCGGCTGTTTGACACTGAAGAAAATAAACGACTTGTGAATATGCATAATAATAAATATGAAACAAATTGGACGGACAAAACCAACTGAGAGATAAAGAATGAAATAAATATATATAGCAATGATGATGATGTTACAGTGTGACGAGTCCAGCAATACCGGAAAGTGATACAGTATACAGTGAATGAGGGTGTTCATAGACTATGTAATTGAAAACGGAATGAATAAATACAGAAGAATAAATAATAAAAGAAATCAGAGAGGAAACGACTTGGAAAATAATTGCCACGCGAGATTAAATGCTTCGATTTGACATATTCTAAAATAGAATCCAATGTGCAACTAATAATAATTATATACAGCAGCGACGATAATTAAGACTATATTGGTGATTTGAAAATTAGTGGTTCAAAGTATTGGATGAAAAACTAAAAATAAATTAACAATAATACAACAAACGATATTAATATATTTAAAAAATGAGTAATAATAATATTAGTGAATCAATTTTAATGATTAAATAAAATGCCCAGGAAAAAAAAATATGGTGGAATATAATATTTTTTCATACGCGCGCGCGTACTACTCTGTTCGCGCGTCGAATATAAATTTGAAGATTGAAAATAAGAGGAAAAAAAAACATGGAATGACAGGAATAGGTTTGTGTATGTATGTATTAGTGTGAGCATGTGTATGTATATGTATGAAAGACGCATTAAAGCACGTGTTATCATAACGCAAATGCTAGTCGAAATGAGATGCAATATATTTAATTGCGCCTTTGAGCACCGCTTGAAATGAAAGGAGAAAACACAAGAAGAGTAACGGAATCGCCAGGATATGATAAGAAAATAACGTTTCATAAAGAGAAGAATAGGGCAATTTAGAAACCGCGAACGATGTGAATTATTGTTGCACGATACAGCGTCCGCGCGAGGTGACCACGAAGGCTGATTAACAGCAAAGGGACTGTACGATAACAATCATCACTTAAAATTATATTCTTATGTAGTAGTGAAACCTATCGGAACGTCATTGGCACGCATGAAACAGGGAACATTGGAGATGTGTGAGAGTGTAAAACGTGCACGAATGGAAGGAAACAAGAGGAAGAGATAATACGAGAAAGAGGAAAATAATTCGGAAATTTCGACACTCTCCCCATTGTGGTTCTTGTGGTCGACGTGTGCCAAGGTCCGTTGTACGGTGAAAAAAAAAATCGAATAAAATTCCAATGTGTATATTCATTTCAAAAAATAAATAATGAACAAATCAAATGAATATACAAGCTGATGAATCGGTCATGCTCGAATAGACAACTTTAAATTGCTCATAAAGAGGAGTAACTTCAAATGAAAAAGTAAAATATTCGGGCGACAATTCTACTCGAGATTTAGCATTTGTCGTTGACTTATAGTTGATATTAATCCATTAATACATCACGAATTATCGATAATTATGAATACATAGTTGATGAGGTTGTAAAAAAAAACATGATAGATAACACAAGACAGGAGAATAAAAAATGTTCAGTAATAAGATGAGATTAAAGAGTAAAAATTGCAATCTTTCATTCGTTGAATCCATAAATACTCGTATTTTATTCGGCCATAAATTTACTCGATAAGATCATTTTTTATCATAAAATTACTGATAATATTCAAACGTCAGCGCTGTTTTTTTGATTTGAGAATAAAAATCATAAAAATACGAACTGTGGATACCCAACAAAAAAAACCCAAGTACCGAACTACATGCCTTAACTGTAGAGAGAAAAAAGAGAGAGAAAGCGAGAGAGAATAGAAAAAAGGAATAGTGAAGCATAAAAATAAGAATTATACAAAATTAAACGAAAAAATTTACACATTTATATATATGAATATGTAGAATAAAGAAGTCCTGGTGCACACATTTCACTCACATAATTCATTATTGACAGGATAGAGTTTGTAACACACATAAACACTATTTCACGTTGAAAGAAATAAATAAATAATAATAATGTAGCATAACTATATATGTATTTATGTACAAGAACTACCGTAACTAAGAGGAATGTTGGTTGAAACATACTTTCTCTCTCTTGTATCCTCTAAAATGACTATGCCCATTGTCTTCAGCGATGGAGTCAACAGCGATTGTATATACATATATATATATATATAATGTTTTGTTTTATCACGGTGCGTTACTTCCTCTTTTTCTTATCACCTTGATAACAGTGTCACTAAACTTCATCAGCAGAGAATTCTTTCTCATCAGTAATTAAATACCATGTTGATCTCTCGAATATCATCTCGTTAAAAAACATCTCTATATACTTACAATATTGCTGATATAATTTGTCACCAAAGAATTTGAGTACAAATAATCAAGTGAATTTTCACCACTGAAAATTGTGGTGACAAAGAAAAAAAGTAAAATAATTAACGATCTCATGAGAGAACTCTGTTGACTTGTTTGACAATATTCAAAATGAATTTTGTAGGAGATTAAAAAGAGAAAAGAAACAAAATTCAAAGACATAATTGAGAGTAAAAAGTGCGAGAGGATTGAGCGTGCGTAGCCCACTGTTAATCTTAACTTTAAAATTCAAATAAAAAAGAAAATGTGAAAATGTATTGTTAATTACTTCTCCCAAGATTTCGCACGCGCCATAAAACACCCGATATTTTAGAACCAAAGTAATTAACAAAACTAAAATAGAAAATAATAAAACTGAACTTTCTAGCATTTAGAAAAATGGCATGACGGAGGTGAAATAAAAACAATATACATATTTATAGTATTCATATGACATGAATATGCAAACAGTATTTAACGTATATGTTTTTACAGTTAAGATTGAAGTGAAGAAAGAAAGAAAAAGTGAATCAGAGTAAACAAAAGAGTAACTTAATGAAACTTGCATTTTATCATTAATTCAAATTAATGATTTGACTCAATATATAATGTCGGGCATCTCGTTGTGAATTACTTATTGTGTCATCACGTTGGTAGTTTTTTATGTGTATGCAGCAAGAAATCTATACATACATTTATACATAAATAATGTAAAAGTCAACTTTAATTCTCGCCGCGTGTATAATCCACATTAATAATAGACTATGCTATATTGACTTGCCCTTTATCCCTCACCCATGCCCTCCCTAACGAAATAAAAGAAAAGAAACAAAAGAGGGAAATGGCAAAATGATTTTTGTACGTAGATTTCGGGAATAACACGAATAGATATTTTATAATCCCACTGTGTTTTTTATTATCGAAAAAGATAAAACAAAAAAGAAAAAAAAACCGAAGAAATATCAACATTATTTCATACAATTTATTACTCACCTGCTCCTTGGGAAAATATATAGCCTATGAAGATATAATTTTCACTCAGACATCGTATAAATCACGAATAATCGATAAAGCATGAAAAAAAAAAGAAATTTCACAGACACAGATATTTTTTTTTATACACCACTTTATACAAATTTATTACTTGCTTAAAACAATTCTTTTTCTTGTTTTTTTTTTTAAATGAAAGGGTCAAAACAGAAGAAAGAGGAAAAATGAAACAAAAGGGGGAAAAGAAAAAATCTTATGAAGAAATAATGTTCTACAAAGCTAAGGATATATAATATCCGTTATTATGATTTTCTTTGTTGTTAGATCAAATTCCCATCGTTGTTTTCTCTCATTTCTTGCTGTATTATAAAATCAAAAAAAAAAAAACCACTTGTTTATCTTCATTTTCTTTTTCACCTTCTTGATTTACCACCAAATATACCTTCCACATTTATCATCTTTTTTTCTTTAACGATCACGATTTTCATTCCCCTCTCTGTCACAGCTCCTGAACATGGCAATTTAACAAATGTGCCTCTTATTAAAGTGAGAAGACAGGGTACAACAGACCATTTGCACCTCGTGATATGAAATGAGACACGGAACTGCGACAATCCAGAATGACTAAAATCAAGCAAGAAAGAAAAGAAATAAAGTAAACATTTTCAATTAGGAAAATGAATAAAATTTCGAACCAAAAAAAGTTCAAAGTGTATAAAAGAAACAAAAAAAAAACCACTAAATTTATTAATTACATAAATTGCCTTAAAATTTTGGATTTCATTGTATTAAATTTCTTCTTCTCGTCATATTCTTTCACAATTATTACTTCAATTTGTTTTTTTATTCCTTCCTTGTTTATCAATAAAAATCGTTACATAATTAGGTAGTTAGGTAGGGTTTGTTTCTGGCATCATCATGTTATCACCATAATTATTTTTCAATTTTCTTTTACACTTAGATGCTGGGCTGGCGCTTGGCACATTGAACAAACTGACAAGCAGCCACCGAGAAAGTTTTTTGCGGGTAATAATAGTTAGTTTGTTTACTAATATTAATAGTAATAGGTTTTTCTTTTGCTATAGCAGTATTAAATTTAGCAGAAGGGGAATAGTAAATAGTAAATAGTTGTAGCATCAAGGAACGGCACAGAAATACAAATTCTATAAAGGATTTTTTTCTGTATGTCTATTGTTTTTTGCAGTTGATTCGTGTAAATGTGTATTTGCAAAATTTTCTTCTTCCTCTTCCTCCGACTGACATACACAAATAATGGACAATAGCGATGTGGTGTTGATGTATTACAATGATGTATAAATGCGTGTCATTATTGTGTTGTTGTCTGAATAGTATATAATATGCGCGAGTTTTGCAATCAAGTTTGTTGCTTTAAAAGCGGAGTGACGGGATCGACAAGTCGTCATGTCGCGTTGCAGATGATGGGCATATATATATATACAAATATATATATATATGTGTGTATGTATATATATAATGCAATGTATATCGTTGTCCATTCAAGGCAAGGAAGTCCTTAAAAAGACTAGCATCAAACGGAGCTTGTCAGCAGCGTCGCATAGATAATCCAGTTGACATACTTTTCTATCAATAAAATGTACGATTTGAAAAAGCTTTCATCAGAGCTTTATAATCGACACGTATTTATTTCGTCCATCATTCACACTTTGATGTTGGCTACAATCAACATTGTTGAAGTTGATTCATCAAAGAACGTATGGTACGTATGTATATGTTAATGCGTATCAAAAGAAAGTTTTTCCATATTTTCCATTATTAAAAAATCGCCTTCACAACTGTCTGCTGTTATTGTATAAAGGTAAGTATTAATATCGCTGCTCGTTATTTATTTTTATTAATTAATTAATCATTTTTTGTTATTTTCTTCTTTAATCCATTATCAAATTCCTTACGATCACAAAAATTTTGCAATTATAAAATAAACAAAAGAAAAAACATTGCGTTCATATGTTTTGTTGGTGTATTTTTTTTCTCCATTTTTTTCTTTCACTTCCTTTCCAATTATCATTCTATTTCATTGACAATAAAAAATTTCAGCAGTTATGACACATCGCACGTTTTTTTTCTTGTTCGTTTCTCTATCCTATACAATAGCAATTATTATATGTATAAGATTGTAAGTAGCTAAAATTGAACAAAATAAAAACAAAAAATGAACGAGAATTTATTCGCGTACATTTTATCTTTTTTTGTTAATTCATCATTATTCCTCATGTCTGGCCACAGGTAAATTGAGTGTTTCAGCCGATCGATTACCGGTGTGGTGTTGATGGTGTACACGCGCCGCGTTTGATATTTCTCATCACGCCCTATTCATGAAATGCTATTACAAAACATTGTCGCGATTTTATCGAGTTTGCTTTTGGCGTACATCCTCTTCCATCCTCAATCACATCTTCTCTATTCATCTCCTTTAACACTATCAAACTCTATTTCAAATTTCTTCCAACATTCCTCATACGCACTGTAATCTCTTATACACTATCACTCGTCACACATACAAAATACAAGTGTTACATATTTTATTTTGTTTTATTACTTTTTTTTTCGGTTTTTTTTTCCCATATATGATTGGCGGTGGTTCAATTTCCTTTTTTTTCCAAAAATAAAAAAAGGCCGTTATGTCCAATACGATAAAGTTAATCATACCACACTGTCTTGCTATCATCATTGATATAATTAGCTTACATTTTGTGTTGTATATAGTGACGTTATATTGAATTAGTTTTTGTTGGTATTTGTAAGTAATAAGTAGAAGTAGTAGTAATAGTAGTGGTAATAGTTGTAGAAGTAGTAGAATATTGGTACAATCTCTCGCCCATTTTATTCATTTTTCAACTGTTTTATTTTTTCATGTATCAAATGTGTCACAATACACAATTGCCGAATGAAGAAAAATGAGAAAAAAATATATATATATCTCGATTCACACGTGAATGATGAGAACTCGCGCATGAGAGAGCTTAACTTCATGATTTTTCAAAATTTTATTTTTCTGTTTGTCCATCAATCCTCTTTCTCGCTTCTTTTCCTCTCTTGCGCACACCCATACACACATACATACACATACATTTACTCCTTGAATTTTTTTTTCCCACACACACGAGGCAGAAGAGTCGCAAAGCGGCGGTGGGGGGCTTGCGGCAGTTCCGGCGCTTCTTTCATCGTGTAGCATGATGTTTTTTAAACTTTTTTTTTCTATTCATATTCTCATTCCCTTTTTTTTTTGCTGTCTAAGTCTCTTTTTTAAAATAAATCAGCTGGTTTTGTTCAATTGTCAATTAAAATTAGATATTTTTTGTTTGTTTTTTTTTTGTGTATTGGGTCCCAGAGATGTTACTGCAACAGAAAAATCAACAGGGAACGACGGTGAGCTTTATTGTGTTGTTAGTTCAGGCAACAATTATTACGTATAAGGAAAAAATTTGTGAATTGTACAATTTCATCCTTGAATGAAAGAAAAATAATAAGAAGTGAAAGGAAGAAATAATTCATTGATGACTGGTATAACGATTTTTCTTTCTTTATTTTCTTTTCTTCATCACGTTTAATCTTGGATGCGTGGGCCAAACGAAAAGACCAAGACGAAGAAATTCATAGCCAGCAAAACATGCATATTTAAATGACATCCAACGTGGAAAGAAAGTGACAGACAAACAGACAGGCAGGCAGTTAGGCTGACTGTGAATAAAGAAAAAGCTCAAGATTCAGAGAAAGAGAGGTAAAAGGCATGCGTGCATTTTGGGCGTCAACGAAAAGGCTCGTCGGATTAAAATAGATTTTGGTACGAGGGCCAAGTGTGATACAAAGTGAGACACACACTATGCTGCGGGAGGAGGCGCTCAGAAGAGAGAGAGTCTCGGGTTTCCAAATTTTACTTCAAGCCAATGAACACATAACTATACATAAACGATAGGCAAAAAATTAGAATTCATATAAACATTCCTACCAACGAGAAGTAATCATAGTACAACTAATAATAAATCTTTACGCTCAACTTTTCACTGATAACTTATATATTAATTCATTAATTGATGATGAATGATACTAACCTAATAGCCGCACTGCACGAGGTAGTCGCCCAATTTTTCAACGACCGATGCGGCTTGCTGAGGTTGAATTGGATCCTCATAAAGTGATACTATAACAGTTTGTGCCGTTTTCATGCAGTGGACACCAACTTTTCCAAGTTTTGCTCTTATCACACGGTCTGTACCCGACAGATAGATGTACCTGTTGCCAGCCAGAGTAACGCCGGATGAGGTAAGAATATCCTGTGTCTCAAAGCCTTGGATCAATTTCGCCAATTCATCTTTGCTCACCTGAAAAACAAAAATAAATTCATAAATTAAATGAATAAAAACAATTTAATCATAACAAAGTATGAATACATAAACAATTAAATTCAATCAATTCCGCTTTTTATCGCCAGAGATGATAGAAAACTTGAGACACAACTCCATTATTTGATGCTGACACTACTTGAATAATCGATCGGTACTCGAACCTTACCTCTTCCACCCTCTGGCCCTTCATCACCCCACCGTCGACTCCCACATCATCGTTATATATTCAGTAGTAAGAACGACGAACACGATATGTTCATGTGGCTCTTGACATCGATCCATGTCTCACATTATGAGTTAGAGAAAAAATTAGAGAAAGAATATTTTTCTTGTGTAAATTAGGATGAATGTTACGTTCCAATATTCAAATATATTTGGAGCACATAATTCAGTATTATCTGCATGACCTCTCATACAAATGAAATGCCCTCCACACTTCATGGTCAATGTCAACAGAAAGTGAAAGAGAAACGATCGATAGAAGAAGTATACTCTGCTGATTCTATTTGCCTCAATTCACTCTCAAATACACGCTCTACTTAACATACCAAATATACTCATCATTATACTTCATCATCAACACTTACAATCAACTTTTCTACCTTTTTTTCTTTCCAATTTCGTATCGGCAACTTCATCTCATGAAAAATACCATTTTTCCATTTCTCACATAGTCTAACTCATTAATTTACCCATGCAATTAATTCATTTGATTCTCGATTCGAAATATGATTCCATGCTTGGAAATATAATTGATTGTATGAAGTGAAATGCTTGCAATTATTAAGGTTATATTTTATGTTGTGTAAAAATAATTCGTGGCCACACGAGCGAATACATCATCATTTTTATATACCTATGTACCATGAAATTATGAATTTATCGCTGAAGCATTTACAGATTAGAGAAACATTTTTATTTTTTTTCCTTCTTCCTCTTTAACATATGTATATGCGCACGATGCATCATGAGAATGAACGAATGTTCGAGAAAGCAGTGAGGGGAGCAGTGAGGACATATGAAAGACTAGAATATGATGGTTGAAAAGTAAACGACGCTTACAATGAGGGAGAGCAATGTGGATTGTGTGTGAGTCACTCGGGCAACGTAAAATTGTTGATACGTCACTGAACTGAATGATGAATCATACAACGAGAGAAAGAAGAGAGAGAGGGAAATTTTGTACATGAATCGTACAAATATATCACAACAATGACTACATTTTCATGAATAGAGTCAATATCAAGAACGTGTAAATTCAATTTCAAATAACAATAGAAAACTATATTTTGAGGTTAGAATATTATCTATTCTCTATTCTTCCAAGTAGATATAAATGTAGGTGGGAATTGAATATTCAGCGAGGTTATGGATGATACGCTCCTGAAAGCAAAGGATGCCGTCCGTTCTCAGTGTTGGGCTGTCGCCATTTTGGCGTCCGCAACCGGAAAGTGTGCACGCAAACTCTCCACCGCGCGTGGCAGCTACTCACTCTTATCTTTCCGCACAAATGCATTGTGAGTGAGTGAGATGGTTACACACATGCGCATATATAGATCATAAATAATAATAGAGAAAAGTAAGATGGAAAGTACATTCCCTGTTTATGTTTCTATTCATATCGCTTTTCAGAAAAAATCAATTCCCTCATTTGGATAGGACAGAAAATTCCTGCAAAATTCTCATTATCACCATTGTGATATTACAATGGATAATTATCATTCATAATATATTTTCTACTTATAGATAAAGATTAAATATGAGTAATAATGCTCAACCTCATCGCGGACATTGGCCTGAGTCATTTGATGTTACAGCGACAATAAAGAAAAATTTATAATGAATAAATAAAACGAAAACAAAAAGAAAAAAACGACGTCTGATAATCACCAATTCTCTATCACAAGCTTATATGTTATTGTCGTGTTATAAATGCGCGACTTATCAGTACTCGATATCGTTTCAATTAATTCTTCTAGAACTTGTTTTCGAAACAGGAGAACGAAAATTTTGATAAATAATATAAATATAAATTTATACATATCAAAATTCGACTGTAACGAAATTTCCTCGTGGCCATTTTAGATTTAAGATAATACAAACAAGGAAAAAAATAAAAACTGTTGTAGGATCGATCACAACGCAATGCGGTCGGTGGTGTTTGATAAAATTCGAATGCCCGGCTCTCTGCCACACCCTCCTCATATTGCCAGTCGCAAACATCCCACCTCCCTTTCATGAATTCAAATAAAATGAAAACAGAATGACAATATCATCAAGATTCTTAAGTACGTGTTCAAATGACCAACGGAAAAATTGATAATTTCTCAACTCAATTAGACTTTTATCAACTTTATATCTCTTCGCACTTTTCCTCTCAAGTTCCATTTCATTTCATAGCCATACGATGATCGTTCGTTGTTCGTAACCACCAGCAGCAGCAGCAGCGAAAAAAAATCCGTATTAAACGGATCGATGCGCGCACGCCCTCCGACTGAGAGAAAAGACGAGTCGTGTGTGAAGTTTATATATATATATGTACTTCAGCAGAACATGAACAAAATTATCTACATGGTGGTATTGACCACCAGTAAAATCTACCTCTTTAATCGATTCAACCAACGACTAACAGAAATCTAGAAATGACAAGCAAAAATACTTTATGATATCGCTCTGTTTCAGATTCAACATCGAATATTTTGTTTATTCATCCGCTAAAACATCTTTGAAAGATACGGGATTCAGTGATGGTGTTTCCTACGTGGCAAGATAGAAGCGCGCGCTCATCATCTCATTTTTATTCCTCTCACATTCAAGATTGTAAATTGAGAGACCAAAAGAGCGTTCCGAAGATCTCTACGCATTTATAGAGTCTTCATCAAACGCACAACGTTAGAAAATGCCGTGTAACCGGCACGGGGACCTTGACGACCGCGACGAGAGAGCAATCGAGGCGAGGTGCCGGCTTGATGGCGTGCGCAGATGTCGTGGAGCCGCGCCGCGTTGCCCATACTCAGGATTTTGTCTCTCTTCTTACTTTTCTTTCTCTTCTTTCTCTTCATTGCTTTTTCGTTTATCCGTCTTTCTTTCCGATGCGGACCCGGGCGACATTGGACCATTAAAACGCAAATTCGCGAGTGGCTATCGCATGAAAAAATGAGCGATTGGAGGATTTACATATGATGTAGGTATATGTGAACCTGGGTGGTTTTTTTCTTCATCTGATTATGAACTAATCGGTTGGTATTTATTGACAAGTATGCTACTCACTTCAAAGCCTTCCGATTTCGCCCACAGGTTCCCATCGTGGCCGGCGATAGCGGCTCTCGTCACGCACCTCGATGCGAGCAGCTGCTTGTCAACGTAATCCTGCCAGCTCATGGTTACCGGGTTTACGCCTCAAATCAACGTTTTCACCACAAAATAAAACAATTACTACCTCAAAACTACTTCAAATTCCTTTCTATCTCTTTAACTCTGTTCTCTTGGATTATTCTCAATTATTGCGGGCCTTTTTGTTACGTTGCCTTACGCGTTTTTTCCTAACCACGTTGAGAAAAACGTTTTTTTTTTCTTTATTTAGCGGCACACAAGACAGTTGTAGAGAGACGCTAGTCGTTAACGTCGACTCACGTCTCGAGACTACCGCGGCGCACGACTCGTACGACTAGTCGAGTCTCCAACCAACACACCGCGCCGCCCTACACCTTCTTCCCTGGCTATTGTAACGGGCGCCATGTTCTTCCGCCCCCGATTTTATGCCGTGGCAATAGACGAATTTACAGGTGTGCCAATAGCAAGCGCATTAGCGCCATTTTCAAATTGTATATTTTGGTATTTCGATAATGGAGGAACTTTGTGACTATCTGAAGTTATTTTGAGGTGAAGAGTTGCAATTTTATTCTGTAAATTTCTGTAAATCATGAAGCATTATTCAAAATCCTGATTCTGCTGGTCTGAAATTCTATTGAGGTTATCAATGTTTGAAGTTCAATTCCACTTCTCACCCGTAACCTCAAATGCGCCGATACGAGCGACATCCGTGTTATTTTTATGAAGCAATTGAAATAGGAAGACAAACATAACCTCTTTTTTTTCAACGAATAGTATCATTAGGGGTTTATATATATATATATATATATGTGTATGTTAATCCCTCTAAAGGGGAAGAGAAAATAAACCCACGTGAGTTCAAGTGGACTGAAATAAACTAAATCCTGCTGAAGGTCCACTTTAAACTATTTTAAATATTGGACAAGAAAAATGCAGGTCTCTTGTCCGAATAACGTGAAGATTTATAACCTAAGTGCTGGAAAATCACTTCCAGAGGTATGAACTTTTCTAATTTATTTGAGTAAATATTGTTCATGCAAAATTTTCAATTTAACCTGCAAATATTATTCATTTCATTTAGTGGTTGTCAGAGCGAAAACGTCGTGCATTATTGAAGAAAAATGTCGGTAAGTGAAATCATGTTCTAAACACATTCTTAGACTAAATACTCGATGAAGAATAATGATTAATTTTTGTGTGTTGCGTTACAGATATTCGTAGACGTATCGAACTCATCCAGGATTTTGATATGCCCGGTGTCAGCACGGCGATAAAAGTATCAAAAGATGGACAATATATATTAGCAACTGGAACTTATAAACCACGAGTTAAATGTTTTGATGTTAATAACTTATCGTTGAAATTCGAGCGATGCTTTGACTCTGAAGTTGTCAACTTCGAAGTGTTGTCGGATGATTATAGTAAAGTATGTGCATTTTTCAACATCTGCTATTATACTTTCATCTCTATCCGGAGTTATTAACAAATATCTCTTTCTTTAGTTGGTGTTTCTACATTGCGACAGACGTGTAGAGTTTCATGTAGCACATGGAAAATATTACAGATTGAGGATACCACGATTCGGACGTGATCTTCAATACCATTATCCTTCTTGTGACTTGTTTGTTGTAGGAGTAAGGTAAACACAGTCTTCAGTAATTCAACAGTTGTACCATCCGTCTTTTTCTTTATTATTCAAATACTTAATTATCCTTTTTTAGCAATGAAATCTATAGGATAAATCTGGAGAGAGGTAAATTTGTACCATCGTTTGTATCTGAAGCATCAGCGATAAATAAATGTAGTATAAATCCTGTTCATCATCTTCTCACTGTCGGAACAAAGGAGGGAAGGGTTGAAGCCTGGGATCCAAGAATAGGACAAAAAGTGTCGACATTAGACTGCGGCTTCCATTGTGCAACTCAGAACATGAAGTAAGTCCAAAAATTATTCCAATTATAATTCCATCTCCAATAACTCGCGAAACAAATAAAACTATTGATGATGATCCTGTTTTGCAGACTAGACGCAGTTCCATCAGTCACTGCTCTAAAATTCCAAGGTGCACTTACATTAGGTGTCGGAACAGTCACAGGCCAAGTTTTATTGTATGATATTCGTTCGAATAGGCCGTACTTAGTGAAAGACCACATGTATGGATTACCCATTAGAAATATCGAATTCCATGAAAAAATGGATCTGGTTTATTCCATGGACAGTTCTATTGTAAAAATCTGGGAAAAACAAACGGTAAAGTGATAAATGACATCGTCAACGTATATCTGAAAATTACCATTACCTTTATTTCGTCATTACAGGGAAAGTTGTATACATCAATTGAATCTCAAGCTGATTTTAATGATCTCTGTGTTATTCCGGGCACGGGAATGCTATTCCTTACCAACGAAGCGCCAAAAATGCAGACCTATTACATTCCAAGTCTTGGACCAGCTCCAAGTTGGAGCAGTTTCCTCGACAATCTTACTGAAGAATTAGAAGAAACGAATTACGATACAATTTATGATGATTACAAATTTGTAACAGAAAAGGAATTGGATGAGTTGGAATTGTCACACTTGAAAGGAACAAACTTGCTCAGGGCATATATGCACGGTTATTTTATGGACGCGAGGCTGTGGCGAAAGGCGAAAGATGTTGCAAAACCATTCACCTTTGAAGAATACAAGAAGAAAAAGATTCGCGAGAAACTTGATGAGACTAGTGCGAATACTGGAGTTAAATTGCAAAAACTTCCTGAAATAAACAAGGAGCTCGCCTTCAAACTGATGGATAATGAGACAAATACAACTTCGAAGAATAAGAAGAAACAAACCGCTGCAATGAATCTACTCAAGGACGATCGTTTCAAGGAGCTCTTTACAAATCCTGATTTCCAAGTTGATAAAAACTCTGAAGAATATTCACTACTTAATCCTGTTATTTCGCAGTTGGATAAGACAAAAGCAAAAAAATTGCGTGGACTGGAGAAAAAACAAGATAATAAAAAACTTGTGACTACGGCTCTCGACGAGGACGATGAACGTAAGTATTTAAATTTACTGCTTACCAGCCACACATAATCTACTGATTATTTACGATCCTTTTACATCCATTCTCCTTTCTATTTTCTCTTCAAGATCATGAAAACTCGGATGATGACTTACTTCGAGACTCGAGCTCTGATGATGAGAAGACATGGTCTAGGGAAGTGAAAAAGAAGTACAGGCAATTAAAGCGAATCAGACGAGATGAAGAAGATGCAGCAAATGATGAAGAGGAAGGAGAGAACGATAATGACGGTGTCGACGGCGAGAAAAACAAAGATACTGTTATGAAGAAACAACCACGATTCTTTGAAATGAAAGATAATGTTGAATATCGCGGTGGAAAAACATATATGAGGAAGCGTGACAAGTCAGTTATTCATTCATTCATTTTCTTACAGTACTTTCTAATAGGTGGAAAAAAAAAATAATTGTGATATTTGATTTCTCCATTTTAAAATTGCAGTAAGAGTTTGGGTGACCGATTGCAAAACGAGGAATCGAATGCAGTGAGAATAACTGGATCGCGTGGAAACAGAGAAATTACTTTTGCCACTGGAAAGGTAAAAGCAGTTATAATGTTTTCATTTGTGCATCAAATGTAAGATAACTGGTGAATTGTTGAGTCAACTAATGCGGGAATTTTATAATTTCAGAAAAAGTTTGGAGGAAAATCACGAACTGGTACACAACATCATCGAAAAATTGATCATAAAGGTCTTTTACGACCAGCCGGAAATATTGGAAAAAGAAAATTTTAAATAAAGTAGTTTTTTAATGCACACAATTTATGAAAAAGTTTTTTCCAATTCATTCGACCTTCTGAAATAGTTAAGTCTATACACCGGGATTATTCATCATCAATTGTATACCTTCGTAATATGTTTAGAATAGGAGAGAACTTGTTAACTAATATTTAAACAAGTTGATCGACGAGATGAGAGAGATAACCACAAGCATCACAGAAAACTTCGATGTCTGATAATATCAAATTTAAAAAGACAGAGCCAGGTAGCGCATCAAATAATCACACGTAAATAATTTCCTCATGAAAGACCGAAGACTGGGAAAAAAAATTCACATTGTTAATGATAACTTTAATTTTTCCCGCAAGAATGAATTGTTGATAGCAATTTCAATTTATATGTTCATGCAATGTTGAAACTGAATGCAGCTGTCCGGATGATCGAATGCGACCATAATCACACAGAAGAAAATTCCGATTTCATGCATGGAATATAGAAAAAAAAAAGTGGAAGAATAAATCTTGGATGGAATTGGATATCTCTGCGTTAAAGGTGAAAAAGTCATCGCATAAATATGATAAAAATTGAATACTACGATATATGAATATACAATACAGTGGTCATCACCGACCTATGAATGTGAATAAGTTGTTTCAAAGTTCGCGGGGACTTTCTCTTGCACATAACAATGGTAAGTTTATATAAAGAGATAAATCAGATCTAGGATATTTGCATACATATTTCCCCAATGATTAATTCCCCATATTCTGCTGTATCAATATTTCACTTCCATTCGTGATAATTCATTCGCCAAAAGCATTGCAAAGTGAATAGCTTTTGACATTTGTTTCACAGTAAATTCAATTATTTTTTCCATGGGACGCGAACAAAATCAGTTTAAAAAGGTGCACTTTAATATTTTTTCGTATTTTGTAATGATTCGGTTGTCAACGATAAATGCCCATCATAACATAAAATAACTGATCATCAAATTAACTTGAAAATCTACTTGTATTAACATCAGGATGTATTTTTTTAGACCAATTTGGACTCGAATATATCAACAAATGGAAAAGATGTTCAGAGTGTTACAGATAATTCGAACGATCCGCGCACATCAGTGCTATCGGATCTTCAACTGCGGAGCACTGAGGTGATGTATGGAATGGAAATAAAATTCAAATAGATTTATAATTGTTGATTGTTTATATTTTGTTTATAGCTTGGTGTAATAGCAGAAACACCAGATTATGAAAATCTAAGCACATCTGCTGTCTTACACTATTGTAAATGTAAAATTCTCAGACCCTATCTGAGATTGTTAGCAGTGATGGGGCTAAAACCAACTAATACAGACTCTGAACGTTTTTCACGTTGTTGCGTTTTAGCAAATATTCACACATTACAAGTGACAATTTTCATGTGCATCGGTTATGTCTTACAATATATGGCGTGTTTTAGAAGAGATCGTGGATTTTGTTACAAATTATTACCAATCGAATACGAATTGGTAGAGAACATAACACAAACACGAGCATACGAACAAATATGTTATGGCAATGCAATATTCAGTTATTTAATACCAAGTGTATTACATTTAGTAGCTTATTTATACGCAGTTTATTTATTTCGTATCAAGGAAAATGAACAATTGCAAAATTTAATGGAGCGAGCATTTTTATTGTCATCCAATTCAGTTAATCGTGGGAATCAAAAAAAATTAGTTAAAGTCTTATGGTTATTTGTTGTATTGAGTGTCGTCTGGATGACAATGGCATTGATTACAGTGAATATTATGATGGCACAAGGAATAATTCGGTTTCAATGGCTAGATTATAATCCAGAACAAATTAAAAAAGCATCAAAAGCATTTCTAATTATTTGCACATTATGGCATGATATGGTGCAAGGAACAATAATTACGAGTTATTGTTTGCAGGGACAATTATTAATAGCTCATTTGTCATTTCTAAAATCTAAATTGTTGGAACACACTCTTCCCGCTTGTGATTGGATGAAAGAAATACTGGAGTTTAAAAAATTATTAAAATACTTCAACGATGATTTGGGACCAGCAGTATGTATTTATACAGTTGTTAATCTTTCTTGGGCAGCTGCTGGTACCGCATGGTTATTGCAATACGACATTGTGGATCCGAAAATAAATTTAGTGCCTTATGTCAGTATCGTAAATGTTATTTTATGGATTTTGATAGCTTTAGCACCATTTATTCAAGCCGCACGTTTAACAACTGCATGCTCAATGATCCAAAGCATTGGACATGAAGTGCGTGTACGGCCTTTTGTTTATCAGGGCACACCTGGTGAAGATTTAGATACAATTTTATTGTATACCTCGTCATTAAAAATGTGCGCAAGATTGTTTAGAGTACCCGTTACGGGTCGATATCTTTGTCTTCTTCTCACAGTAGGTAGCATAACAGTAATTACACTTGGACAATGTCATTTTTTTTCTTAAATAAAACTGAAATATATTTATACTCTAGTCAATGACGACTTTTACCGTTATTTCCAATTTTAAATAATTATTATAGCAGCTTTTATGTATGTCAAGAAGTTTGCTCGTTTCAAATAATTTATATGAGTTCTTAATTCAACCACCAGGTAGTGCTTTTATCGCTTGTAATTGTCTTTTTTATTTGGGTCGAATTTATTCACTTCATTGATGTAATCACTTGTTGTGTGGTCATATGTTTATGTAAACTAACCTCAAATTGGTTTGTCAATTATAAATAAGATAATTTTCGTGAATATCGAATAAATAAATAAATATTAAATTTTACAAAATGCCGGCAACAACGTCTCATAAGATTGTCACATTCTTTGGCTTTGTGTCGTTATTACACGCTGCATATTCAGCAGTACAACGTAAGTTACTAATTATTAATTTTTTATCGAACCTATTGAACATTTTTATGGAATTTCATTTATTATTTACAGATCGTTCATATCTGAGAATTGTTGAAGGAGAATTCACAACATTGCCAGTTGATGTGAGTGATGGACAGACTTTTTTCTTCTTGAATTGTTACGAAATTGATAACATAATTTTATTTTACAGATTTTGATCCAGGGAATCATTAGTCTATTCATTGTAATGTATGGCGTGCTATATATCGCCGGTGACTTCAAAGAAATTCGCGCTGTGGTTGATTTGGAATGTAAAACATGGGAAAGTACAAGAAATTTACCATCATTCCAAATATTCCACCATCGTGGAAAGTGCCTCTCTAAAGACTATGCAAACTATATTGAATAATAAATTTTAGAGAATGGGATTGTGATAAATTGACTATCCACTCTATTTTACATAATGTTTCATAATTAAATTTCGAACATTATCAATTAGAAGCAGGAAATGATCACATGGAAAGGAGAATAAAATTGCGAGAATTCTTTCTCCCACCAATAGACGGCAGTACATTATTATTTATCAATGAGAAATATAAAATAATAATCATAAAATATGTTCAATCACTTCTTCTGTTTCTTCTTCTCAGCTTCTGCTTCTTTTTCCTTCTCAATTTCAGTGACATATTCGCCTATCGTGTCTGAATCCAACATTTGCATTGGTTGTCCACGGCGCATTATTGCTATTTCCAAATTTTTCGGGCCTGATGTTACTACTTCAAGAAGTGCACGAATCGCAAGCTTTATTGAACCTCGTTCAGTCGCTACTTCTTCGGGTGTGTAATATTTTTCCAAGAATTCCTTTACTGTTTTTGCAGCACGACCAGTTGCATTTGCCTAAAAAAAGTTCAATCATCAATTCAACGATACAATTAAATATATCGTACACATCTTCATCGGCTTCAATAAACCAAATTAAATTCAATTCGCACCTTCCACTCGTGATAAATACCAGACGGCTCAGTCTGATACAAATGCGGACTGCCGTCATAATCGAAACCAGCTAAAAGACACGATATTCCAAAAGGTCTCCTACCATTACTCTGCGTATACTTTTGCTTTAAACTAGCAATATAACGAGTAATGTATTCCAGAGTCACTGGATCTTCAACAGTCAATTTATGACTTTGACATTCAATTTGGGCGCGATTGATTAACACACGAGCATCCGCAGTGAGACCTGACGAAAAATAAACGATGAATAAAACAAACCAATAAGTAACTCAAACCTAATATTGTTATAAACTTACCAGCAAAGGCCATAACGACATGATCATCGAGAAGGCAAATTTTTCGCACCGTGCGTTCTTCTTGAAGCTTCGCCACGGATTTCTTCTCAACTCCCAGTACCACTACATCATGCCCACGTACACCGACCTAATCATCAACGAAAAAAACAATTATTTCATAAGATAATTTTGTAGTTATTCCCCAAAACTTTGTTTAGTATTGAGGTTATGTTGTTCATGAATAAAATCAACTCACCGCCGTTGATCCTTTTCTCACAGCTTCTTGAGCGTATTCAACTTGAAGTAAATGGCCATCAGGTGAAAATACGGTAATTGCTCTATCGTATCTTGCTGACATTGTTGTTATTTAATAAGTATTTGAAGTTTAACACCAAAATGACTCGACCGTTTTTTTTCGTATATTCCAGTCAGCGGCGTTTGACTTATGTATTTTTCAATGGTGCTTAGACATTTGGCAAATCATACACATCGCTATAGCATATACTGACTCATTGTTACTCAATGGATAAAGTAGGACAGTCGGTAAAACAGAACAGCTGATAAAACCTTTAAAACCTCGAACAAAATAACATTGTCATAGATGGTATTGAATAATTAATATTTGGACCCGCAATTTGAAAATTCATGTTCATGAACCGTAAATATAATGATACCAGTCGGAAAATATGTAAAATATCAAGTTTATATTCAATATGAACTTTTGTTGAATGTGAGGTGATGGTTCTCCTACCAATTGTTACCATTCCAATTGATAGGTTAGTATTAGAATAGAAAGTAAGTTTGTTGAATTTTTGTTGGTATTTAATGAAATTTACTTGCTTACAGGTTAGTCAATTACCTTGATGGCTATAATATGCTTTAGCCTGGTCCAAGTTCCTAAACTGATTTTCATACGATTTTTTTTCTATTCGATTGAATTGATTTCTTTTTGTGGAGATGTATATGGCTGTTAATCAGAATATTTCTGAATTGTGAATATCAAAATAGCATCGATTTCTCATTTGATTACTGAGCAAAAATATAATGTCCACAATAACTTCGAAGTTTTACTCGAGATGGTCGAATTTATGGATTATTCATGCAGGATTGTTCTGACGTCAGACTGAATTATTTCATAATTGATCTATCGTGGAACCAAATTCACCAGGATTGAATTGATCGGGTCAATTAAGACCTCACCGCTCCCTGCATCGTTGAAAACTTCAAGATAAACAATCTTAAATTTTGATATTTCCTAAGTTTAATATAATATATTTGCTTGCAGGTTACTTAGTGCACTGGAGCGGACATCCATCAATGAAGAATGGATTCTGTTTATGTATCACGGATTAATCAATTAGATGCTTTACAATTAGACGAGGAAGTTTATCGGATATTGCAGAACCGAGTGCAAGAAATTGGTAGATTATTCAAGCCAGGAATAATCGAAATATGGAGCCCAGAGTTGAATGCAGCTCTGAAAACTCTCATCTGGATATTTTCATTAGGCATGGGCAAATCGACATTTGGGCAGAAATTGTTGGATCTCAACTATGCCAATTTGACACGAAGAAAAGCAATCCTGCACCTATTCATCTCAGTAACAACTAAATATCTCAATGATAAATTTTTGGATCCTAATAGACTCGTGATCAACGATAGAGCAAGAATGATACGAAAGTATTTGGAAAAAATAGTGGGCGTTATACAACTGTTGAGTTTTTTAAATTTATTGATGTTTCTCCATCGGGGACGACAACCAACTATATTAGAAAAAATTGTGAATATTTCTAGTCACAGTGTGGTAACCCATAAACCTAGAACCATTGGATATTCTTATATAACAAGAGAATTATTATGGCATGGTTTACTTGAGCTATTCACTATTGGCTTACCAATGGTTAATCTCCATTGTATAAAACGATATTTGTTTAATCTTTGGCCCAGTCAAAAAATCGTTGCTAAATCGAATGTTCCAACGATGACAAAGCATACAACATGCCCTTATTGTAATGAAAGTCCAATCTTACCACGACATGCAGGCTGTGATCATATTTATTGTTACTATTGTATGATGGCGCATTTCACTGCAACCGAAAGCTTTAGTTGTATCACATGTGGCGCGGAATTGCACAATCGTAAAATGAAGATTTACTCACCACCTCGTTCCAATTGAATTTCATATGCATATAAATACATAATATATATATATTTTTCTTATGTTAAATGACGGGATTATTAAATGGAAATGATGTATTATAATTTATCAATCGTCCTGTTTTTATTTGGACCCATGAGTTTTTTTTATTATAAAAGTATCAATAGACAATTTTGTTTTCATGATGCATCAACATTTTACCACAGGGATTTAAGGCACATTGTTCTATTTATTAATTTTCAATAATGATGAATATTCTTCTGCTTTTTTTTTGTTTTCCGTTTCATTAACAACGTGCGCAATACTTAGCATGCATATCAAAAATGTTGATTGTATATATAGTATATAAAACAATATCATGCTGAATTAATGAATAACACTTATTATAATCGGTTTTTTTCTCCTCCTTCCAACTATCATTCCATATATTTTTAATTCAATTAGTTTATTGAATGTTTGTATTTTTTTTTCCAAATTTGGGTGAAATTAAATCGGGCGAGAGTTCCTGGCCGTTACACATGTGTTCTAAATATACACAGTACGTTATTGTTTATTAACAGAACGTTGATAATTTCAGATATTACCGTTCTTTCGGCACATTATCCACTAGGGAATGTTGTCTTTAATACATAAGCATACAAGTTTATCGATTTGTTTGCTATTACTGAATTCATTTCCTCCTTATTATCTCTCAATATTCAAACGATTTGAAATTATGATTACTGTTAGAAAATTGAAATTTTTCCATGGTTTGAAAATGAAAAGAAAAAAATATAGAGAGGCGTCATGTACTATTTGCTTTGTTTTTCTTTGGATTATCTCGTTTGACCGTTTCTATTTCACCACAAATTTGAAAAAAATAATATTTCACGACATTCCAACAGCTGATCATGGAAATTTATAATATAATTCGTGATCAAGACATCACGATACTTCAATTGTCGTGATCCATTCTCAAATCTTTTTCTCACTTACAACTTATTTATATCTAAAGTTCACGAATTTAATTACTAGTTTTATAATTACATATATGAATATCGGTGATATTTCTGCAGACACTTACAATATGTCATTCGCTTACTTTTTTTCTTCATGACACTTTTAATAATCGATCTCAATTTCAAATATTAATTTGTGTGTATAAGACATATTGAATTTTTAATCAATCGGAAAATATATTTGAAAAAAAGAAACAATGACGACGGACGACGTTACACGAACACAATGTTATGATAATTCTGTTTTTCTTCTTTTATTTTCTGTATATCGTTCAATAATTCAAATCTTTCATATAATTCACCCGACAGTTTGTTGAATAATTCAATGAATCCCATATCAATTTCGATTTGATTTAGCAAATTGGACATCGACATAATTTATTCCTTCGCTTAAAAACTTTATATGTATCGGTGATTCTAGTCAAAAAAATCTTGGCAATAAAAAATAATCGCTAGGTAGTCGGATTTCAATGGTATTCGGGGCTTCGCTAATTCAATCAAATCAACTCTGGTCCGTGTACGTATGAAAAAAAAGAGAAAAAAAATTCGAAAAAAAAGCAATAAATAGTTTTTAGGTGAGACGGGAGTGATTCGATTTAGAAGACGCGGTGAATTTATAATATCGCGTACGTGAGCAAAGCTCATTACCTAACGCTTTCAGGTGAAATTCCAAGAAAAAGAGAGAAAAAAAAAGATGATTAAAAATCTATATGATTTATGTATGGCGATAAGAGTTAATTCTGTTGTTGTTTATGAATTGTCATCATGTACATGTCTATAAACAGTTCATAGATCACTGACAACAACAGAATCAATTAATTTTATTCAATTTTACTCTGGTACGAGTCAATATAAATTGATTTATCAGTTTAATTTCTTTTCTTTATAATAGATGTAAATATTGTACTCGCCAAGAACATTCATCTAACGTCCTCCGTGAAAAGCATAATAAATAATGTGTCTAGTTATAATGATGAAAACATCGGGTGTGATTTTTTTTTCTTTCAGCACGAGAGATGAAAATTGTGACATTCATATTGAATTCGCAGTATTTTAAGAGTCGTTTTTGAGCATGTTTAGTTTGAATTAAATAATTATTCATTGCTATAGGGTATATATATTAATTACGAATAGTCTGTCTATTATTAATATATTCGTGTGATTCCGATATCAATATAAATACACAAATCTACAATAATTATCCATAAATTCTTTTCGCGTTTTTTTTCCTATTGAACTTGCGTTTTCGCTTGATTTTTCTTTTTCCAACACCCACTTCGCGTGAATTATTATATTGTTAGTCTCATATTGATAGAGATCACAGACGTGAAGAAAAAACGCAACACGGATATGAAGATCAGTTAATCGCCATTCAATCAATATACAGTACAGATATATACATATATGTATAATGTTATTATTGTGAATAATAATGTTTCACGACATAATACCATGTTATCAATCCATGCCGGCGAAAACAAAAATATATTTCTATACATAATAATTCATTCATTTACTCGCGTAATTGCCAGCAATAACACGATAACGAAGAATGACAATAATGTCTTAACATCGGGCCTCCGAGAAAAAAAAATATCAGAAACCTGTATATATGTATATACTCATATATATTTTCATCGCAGGATCAACAATGAATTCTATCCTACACTGCTCCGAATGCACGAGATTGAACACGGGAGTTTTCGATATACAAGAAAAAAAGAAAATAAAAAAAAAGTTTTTTTCTGTGACAAGCTGTTCTTCCAGTGCGCCATAACACACTCATCGAACGGGCCCTTTCTTCTCAACTCTTCCTTCGGGCATTTTAAAGAAAAATATAGAAAGTAACATGCAATTTTGTAAATATATATCCCGCAGTCAATAACGGCGCTTCCATTTGTACATATTCAATTCTCGTGCAAATAACGTGACGTTAATTCGATTCTCATTTTTCTGCTCGTTGTTTCTTTTTGAACGTTACCTATTTTATTTGAAATCGATACTACCACTTGCCCTCAACAGTTGTATTACACGTTCCAATAGCGGTGGGACGGGTTAACGACGTTTTGCGTTCGGCACCAGGTGCTGCACTACCGCAAAATGGCTTTGAGCGTTTGTTGAGTTCTGAAACAGAATTGGTATTGTTAATTTTTTCAATCGAATTCTTTATATTAGTTCATGAATATTCGCCAGCAATTGTATTACCAAGAAGTAATGAATAATATATCATTGGATGACTGTAAGAAAATAGTTGCTCACATACCGGCAATAAGAAGTAGAAATTTGCGTCTAGCACCCCAAGCAGTAATACCAATTTCAGTTAAATCTTTGTCAGTCAACGAGCGGAAAGTCGTCATATCGACTTCATGTGATGTTAGCAGACCTGACGTTAATAGAAGCACACAGAGAGTAGAAGCGTAGCTCAAAAGTATTAGGAATGAAAAATAGACAGAAAAGAAAAGAAGCGCAGACGGTAAAATTGCTATTTTGCATAAAAAAAATACTTACGTATATATTTTTCCAGACCAACATTGGTCAACATCGTAATGAGATCGTTGTGTGGTCCAGAAATAATTTTTTCTAGCCGCGAACTTGGTGTACTATCCATATATGTAGATGCCATGCCTATTGGCACCGAATGATCGTCACTTGAATCCATACCAAAGTCCATCGATGGTATGTAGGCCAATGGTGTCTTCGGATCGTCCCAAAGATCAGCTGGTTCAACGGCAGTTCTAGATGAGCTGGCATGCGGATTTGATGATCCCGTCAATGAAATACTGGATGGCATTGTATTACTCAAACCGTAACCAGACCATGTCGGTGTTGGTACGCGATATTCAGAATTTCTTGGTTTATTCTGCATCGCTTTAAGCGCCAATAATTTTTTCTGTTCATAATCAAATACCGAGAATGACGGTTGTAATTGTTGACTTGTCACTGATTTATTTTCATTACTACGATGATCATTCATCGATAAATCCGGAAACATACTCGATATATCTAAATTTGTTGTTGCCTCTGACACACCAATAGGTGAAATAGAATTCCTTGGACTATCACCAGGACTAGATAATGTACTCGAAGCACTACTAAGCGATAGATAATCGCTTAATAAACTGTGTGCCATGTTGTGACCATGAGCAGTTTGTTGCTGTTTATTAAGAGAATTTGCTTGCATCGCTTGACGTGTTGCAGCTAACAAATGTGCATTTGGATGGTTCATTAAATAAGATTGATGTAGCATCGGAGAAAACAATGATGGAACTGATGTATTCCAATGTGGTGACAAGCTCATTGGGCTTGGTGAATGTGACATCGGTGATAATCCATAAGAAGATGTATTGTGAGTGTTTATCGTTAGCATATTTGTCAAATTGTCAGGCAGTCCCATTAAACATCCTGATGAATTGTTTGGTGAATTGCCCAAAAACATATTGCCTGCATTTGGAACATGGTAGGTTGACGGTATCGTTGCGCTAATTCTTGGCTCATCTTTGTTTAATAATTGACGACGCGCCTCATAAACTTGATTTGCATTTCTTTCTACACCTTTGATAATCACTGATAAGCTGCCTTGTTTGGGTTTATGTCTCACATTAATGAATACATCAAGAGTTTGCATCAATTGTGAAATACTTTCGGTATCAACGGAAGGCATTGAATTCTCTGGTAAATCGAACATCAATACCAGCGGCAAAGAACCAATTAAATGCTGACGTGCATAATATACACCATTAATTCCACCGGTAATAACAACATTGCTCTTCTTTAAACTCGGTATATTTGGATCACCTGCATCGGGAAACATTATTTGTGTTGATGTACGTTGCATAATTAATTTCAAGTTGCTATTATGTTTGCCAAGTACAATGCTATGATGTTGTGGTGATATTTCCATCGACATTTGCACCTGAATTTGGTTCTGAAACAGGTAAATATTGGGCCATGAATAAATAAATTGTTGATCACCTTTTCTTTTTGTTGCAAGGCATTTCCATTTGTTTGTTTTTTTCCAAATTCTTTCTTTCATACATTCATATATGATGTATATATACATACACACCAGATATACGATACCACCGCACGAGTTTATTTTTATGCTTGAGCAGATATAGAATTGCGCGACCGTAATCGTTATCTTACTCTTTACACCAAAATGAAAATAAATAGAGATTGGGAAAAAAAAATAACGTGAAAAAATGATTAATTTATGTATGGTTATTTCAACTCACCGCCAAATTTTTGCACATATGTTGAATGAGGAATAGTGTTGCCTCCTTAACGCGGTCTACTTCCCATTCGCAACCCTTGACAACAACCAACGTCGCATGTAGTTTTGGTCGCGTGCGAAACATCACTTGGACATTGAATTTCTCTTGTATTTTGATTATATACGGTGACGTTGGATCTGGTGTTGCTTGAATTGATCCCATTATTGGCAATTCAAATGAAAATATTAGCGGTGTTAAATTACGTACACGTGCACGTGCTTTCTCAACACCATCCATTTCGCCTGCAATCGACACTTGATTACTTTTTTCTTGGTGATTGCTGCGATTACTGTCAGGAAAGTGAATGTGACAACCGGTATCCTCCATTACACGTTTTATCGTTAATCCACCTTTACCAATTATGTGGGAATGATCAGTGTAGCTTACGTCCAACTTCATGGTCACACGCATAGTTTGCTGCAATAAATAAATAAATAAATAAATAAATACATAATAAATAGAATAATTATTTCCGTAAAATGCCAACTTGAATTGTACAGGTGATCCCATGTTTATCTTAATCATTTTTATTATCAATTCATTTTCCTCTTCTTACCCGTGTATCCAGTATTTGCATAATCTTTTCTTTGGCAGCTCGCACGTCATTCTCTCGACCCACGACCTTTATATGGGGATCTAGAAAACATATGCATATATACATAAATAAATTTTTCGAACTATCTAACAAGGTTTATTAGTGAAATTTAGAGGTCGGCGGAAATTATTATAAAAAATTTTTTTATTCGAAATATTATTATCAATATGGATAAATCAAAGAGTGGCCTTGAAACCAAATCACCAAAAAATTCCCATCTATGAGTCCTTGAGACTAATCGTTATCGTATCAATATATATGTATATATATATATATATATATGTGTATATATATATATATATATATATATATAGAAATGGTGTTGGAGCGCGTGGAAATTGCCTGAAGGTCGTGGCCAAGCGAGGACAGTGATGACTTTGGATTTCTCAGTGTTAGTGTTATATATAACGACGGAGGTGAATGAAAGAACAATTAATATCAAGTGAGGTAAACTGCAAAATTTTAGCAATCATAACCGTAATTATTTCTCTTTCATTGATTCATTGCAAGTGATTGATAATGCCTAACGTATGTTATCATTAGTGCGCAAGTTTCAAAACTTTCCGAGGAAGATATATTTATAAAATTGTCAAACGATTGTCACGCATTGTAGATATATGTTTAGAACACTTGTAGCGCACTAACGAGTGAATCACCGAAAAGTTTCCACAATATAAAGCACACTGGGACATTGTTAGGTGATACAAATAATTTCCACCTCAGTGCATTGAGCAATTCTTAACGAAATTTTAAAACAAAGGGCGTGAGATATGATAAAAACCAATCTAATGTATAAGTAGATATAATAGAGAAATATTATTATGACCAAAGAAAGAATGATATTCATTTGTGCTTGTGTTACGCAGAATCACAATTCGTGTTTGACGTAAGATTTGATTGACGTAATTCATAGCACACAAGTGATAAATAACCCGCGTGACTTTGCTCGATTTATTTGCATCAACAATCAATCATACTAATTTGTTTATTTTATTGTTTTCAATTCTTCTCTATTTGTTTTGATTAATAAACTAGTCGATTTATTCAATTAGTTGATTTACCTTTTTTGGATTTAGCGCCAACTTTCAACCTGGACGGCCACGTAACATAAGTATTAGTATCGTCCATAATCTAAAACAGAATAAAATGAATGAGCGAACGTATTAATTATCTACATTAAACAATATTGTGAAATGCAATTGATATTTGATATGATAAATGATACCATAATACATCAAGTTACAGAGCGAAAGCAAAGAGAAAAATGTTAAATGAGAGACGAAAAATGAGGTATGCATGGCATAAATGCGATCAAAGTTATATAAATTCAAATATATAGGAAGATGATGCATTAATATTATTTCTCGCACGCAATATGAATATCCCTGTAAGCACCAATCAACGTATGAAGCCAACACACACCTAGACAACACGTCTAATGGTGTGTATATAAATCAAGCTGACGTAAGAAGAAGCAATAGCCTAAGCAAAGCAAGCGAATGCAGAAAAACATGAGTTGTAACAGGTATTAAAAACGCTCCAATCACATATTATCGAAAAAAGGTCATTACCACAGTCATGTTTGAAGTATTTAATTGTCTTCACTTCTTTGTGACGATTTGTGTGATGTGTTCTGTAAAATTAAAAAATATTTCACGTACTACAAAATACGAGAAAATTAAAAAGAACTTTTCTGGTATTTATTTTTATGTTCTTTCTTCAAATCCGTTATTGTATTACACTTCGTTAATAAGTTTGTATTGTTCTTCTTCTATTTTTATATGCACGAATATTCGCTCGTTCTCTTGATGACTGTTACAAATCCATTTCTCACTTTCACCACAATTCGGTATCACCTTTTAACTTTATCCTGATTATTATCCTCTCTCACTCTACCGGTTTAATGTATTTCTATTTGATAGCGCTCTACACTGCACTTCACAATGCGCTCTCATTCACTCAATAGATTTATTTTATCCCACGCGAACAAATGTAGAGCAAAGTTATAGCAGATATATACTTGAAATTATAACAGGAAGATAAACCTGGTGATGATGATGATGGAAGTGGTGTAAAAAAAAAATAAAATAAAATACAATAATTTTTCTGGGTTACTTATGATTATATCGAGGTAACAGTGGACAATTATAGCCGTATGCCTGTGCTCTCGACACGACATTGCTCGATGCGACAACACTCACGACTTACTGACTGACTGACTGACAGACTAATTCGAGATAATGTAACGGACTATCTCTCTCTTTCTTTTTTCTTTCTGTTACTCCCTCACTCTCTTGATCGCTTGCTAGGCCATTACCTCCCACTCATTATTTCAGTCCCCACCAATTCCATGCATATCTTCATGGCTTTTGGAATGTATTACGTTTTTACTATCTCTTAGCTGTGACTCAACTTGTATATAGACATTAACAAATATTTTGTTTTGCTACCGGAGTGTGTCAGTATATGTTGATGACTTTGGGCTGCGACTTTTCCGTCAGTGAATTTAACAATCAAGGAAGAGATGAATGAAATAAAGAATTTATGTCTTTATTATTATATGTATGCAAACTCAATTTAGTAATGTTGAATTTAAATTAGTTAACGAGGGGAAAGCATTGGATATGAGTTGATGGTTTATTATTGCTATATACACACGTGTCGCCCCGGAACTGAGCAAACTTGTTTGTCGATTGAAAATGAAAAAAATATATATATATATGTATGAAACAAATAATCACTTGTGCGACGTCATGAGCCAATAACTTTCTTACTTATAATAACTTTCCATTAGTAAATTTTACGTCTTATACAATTTTTTCTACTTAATTCGCGCTTTCGCTCTATGAATTAATACAATTTCATATATGGTTGATTATTTTTCATTTATTTATTTATGATATATCATACTGACCTTTTGGAAGAATACATCAGCCGTTTCCGATCCATCATCGTCACCTGAAACATCATCATCAAATAAGAATCAATCTGAACCCGTTTCTCATTGCATAACAATTTTTTTCCTTGAGTGAAATGAATAAATCTGATGAAATTTTATGCATTAAAAAAAATTTACCCATAAGCATGAGCTCTAATTTTCTGCGATCAACACGAAAACGTTCACGATGAAGATCATCAACATTTTCAATATGTAGGAGCGCTGCCAATTCCAACAATTCATCGCGATTTTCGAATCCATGTTGACCAGAGACACTCGTTGTAGCTGTGCCTTCTGATGTCTCTGACATTGTCTCCGCGGCCCTCCGCTCAATTGCAATTAAATCATCGGGTTTCATCTTTACTTCAAGCTTCCTTAAACCTGTAAATATAAGTATACATTAAATTAAATTCCCAATGAATGAATAAGACTTGTGAGCTAGTTGAATGGATTTGTATAGATATTAACAGCTTGAGTACAAAGCATCATAATAGCCCTATAACACCCAAGATCGGAGCTTCTGATAAACTGATGTTTCAACCATTGAATTTTAAGTGAGGAAAAAATAATCCGAACAAAAGCTGTCTGGAGTAAATAAACGTTAATGCCGGAACATCTATTTCAAATCCATAGTTATAATGCAGAAATTAAAATTTTGCTTTGTCAATTCATTTTATGTCTATATAATTAATTCTGATTTGAAGTAATTGCCTTCACTTTGGAGCCAAATTAATAGTTTATGTGAAGAAAGAAAATGACCAGGGAAAGCTGAATTTCAATATCTTCTTGCTATCAGCATACACGACTCAGCACGCTACCGCTCCATTCATTTGAAATCTCAGGTAAATATTAAATTGAAAATCTTTTCTTCTGTATTTCTACCCTGGCGTCATTCCGTTCGCTATACAATTCACTCATGAATTTGGGTAGGCATTAAGTATGATGAATGCAACTGTACAAATATATAATCATTGTTATAGAAGATTATTAGTTTAATCATTAATTTCTATGAATACGTTGAGAAAATAATAACAATCAAGCATAAGCAAATGAATAATGCATATACTATGTAATAGAGGCTGTTTATTACAATAGAACAATAAATAAAAACTTTCAACAGAAAGATTCAACTGTAGACAAGTTTCCATGAAGAAAAAAAAATTAAAACAAAAGTTTTACAAATAGAATAAAAAATTACCTGAATATGATGAACAGCGTAGAAACGAGTTTAGTGATATCAATGTTTTGCTTTCCGACCTATGGATTGATCGTCACCAATAATATCAGTGAAATCCGTTGAGCAAAAATTTGGTGACGACTACTCAATAGCTACCAAGCTATTGTCGTCAACCAAATAAGTACGCTCAATTTTCTCATTTATGCTCAAGATTGAGAATCCCACAACGCAAACGAAAGAAAAAGAAGTGCGAACAGTGGAAGAAGTGTGAGGATAGATGAGTAATTTCTAAGAAAACGTCGACTAATTCGTAGTAATATTGATATGCGAATGAAGAACGTTGTCCCGCCAATTCGGGACGTCGTCCCGCGGTCTATTGGCCGTGCGAATCGAATATATTCGATAAGACTTTATTCTCCATTCCATCGTGTAAATAATGGAAGTGGGGAAACGCAAATAGGAGGGAAATCTTGATGCCACATCAGATATATCAACATCAGCTACCATCGCCTGACAACAATGCTCCTTACTCTTCCTCAGCAAAATATCATAAAAAAAATTGTTTACTTCGTTGGGAATGAGCGGGACCTCCCTACACACGTGTCTTACACCAACGGCTCTATAACCTCAAATTCCCGGCGCATCATTTGGTTTTACTAAGATTTACCTGCAAGATGACGGAATATACAAATGAATAACTGCACAATTAGTTAGTTTTGATGAAGAAAATTCATATCATTATTATTCATCAATGGATATTATTTGCTCAAAAGTTTTTTGAGAGGTTAGGGTAACTATCGTCGGTGTAATTACGGCCCTGAATGTGTTTTGCACGAACCACCTTCTCTCGGATTGGAATTACAAGCAGCTCTCAATATTTTTACGTAGAATATTCTGTCGCGTCCGACTATTTACTTCAATAATGTATTAATGTAAGTAAATGTACAGTTGAAATTGGTGTAGGTACGACGATACCAACGTTAACCGTCTTTCATTCAAATGCTGTATGAGATTTTTCGAATTTATCACCCAAAACAAATACGGAAATAAACAAGTAACAATGCACAACAATTAAATATACAAAAACACTAATATCAGGTTAAGTCGTCCAAAATCAATGAGTGAAAAGGAGATTACCAAAACAAATGTATCACAAATATATAATATCGAAGACAAATAAAGAAATTTTCAAATGCAGAAAAAATTCAGTCTTTACTCTTATCTCACTGTAGTATATTTCAGTTATCCTACAAACGGTATTTATAAATAATTCGAATGTTTTACATGAACATGGGCTCAATAAACCACTCATTTCTCTGTCTTGATGTTTACATTATAGAAAAAAAACTACATAAAAGGTGGTTAAATTACATAATTTGTTGAGACATTTAAATATTTCATAAACTAAAAGTTCAACATGAGTATGCAACGCTGGTTTGAATTGCCCGCCAAATTCACCAGTATCAAGTGACGCCATCTTGGATTTAATTTACGATGCGTGTGCATACACATCCTGGATTTTATCATGATGTTTACTGAGAGGATGTGGAGGTTGGGGTAATTTATGAAATATTATCAATGTTAGACTACATTCTTGAGAATGAAATATCATTTTTATTTTAACAATGACGACTAGAATTTTTATGTTTTAAACTCAACTGATCTTGGTTGGGCAACAAGATTTGCGATGGTTGAAGAGTGTTGTATACATAAGAAAATGATTTTCTAACCTCTCACAACAATATACGTCGACTTGTTGTTAGTCCTTAAGGATAACAGACTTCAGAGTTACTCACGATAGTACGACAATCAAGAAAGATGCTTCAAGCACTTCGTGAACGATCGCAAAAGCGAAAGAAATTACTTGCACAGACAGTAAGGTTTATGCGATTGCTTTAGGCTGTGATTCAATTTGAATCGAAAATAATATAATGTATGTTTGTAACTTTGTTATTTACAGTTAGGTGTATCTAGTGTTGATGAATTGCGACAAATCTTGGGCACTGATGTCGACGAAACTCAAAGAAAAAAAGGGAAAATACGAATCATAGATTGTGAGGACGAAAAAACTAAAGATCAGAAAGATGATATTATTCCAGCTGACGAGATAGTCTATAAAGACTCATCGACATTTTTAAAAGTATGCTACGAGCTTTCCTGGCTAAACCAATTTGTGTATGTTTAATCAGATTTTACGCGTAAGATTTCAAAGACAATATTAAAGTGTATTCGTATTGTTATACGTTATATGTTCCAGGGTACGCAATCATCAAATCCTCACAATGATTATTGTCAACATTTTATTGACACTGGCCAGAGGCCACAAAATTTTATCCGAGATGTGGGTTTGGCCGACAGATTTGAGGAATATCCGAAACTTCGTGAGTTGATTAAACTAAAAGATGATTTGATATCAGAAACTGCAACTCCGCCCATGTATCTCAAGACAAATCTTTCAACTTACAATTTGAAAGAACTTAATTGTAAATTCGATGTGATTTTAATTGAGCCACCATTAGAAGAGTATCAGCGTACATGTGGCGCAACGAATGTTGAGCTCTGGAACTGGAATCAAATAATGGAATTGGATATTGGTGAAGTTGCGGCAAATCGTAGTTTTGTATTTTTGTGGTGTGGTAGTTCCGATGGTTTAGACATGGGACGTTTCTGCCTACGAAAATGGGGATTTCGTCGTTGTGAAGATATTTGTTGGATCCGTACTAATATAAATAATCCGGGGCACAGTAAGAACCTAGACAGTAAAGCTGTTCTTCAACGCACGAAAGAACATTGTTTAATGGGAATAAAAGGAACTGTACGACGCTCTACCGATGGTGATTTTATTCACGCTAACGTTGATATTGATTTGATCATTTCTGAAGAGCCAGAGTACGGTTCGATTGAAAAACCCGTAGAAATATTCCACATTATCGAACATTTCTGTTTGGGACGAAGACGGTAAAAGATTTAATTTTTTTCTCACATGTAGATAAGCAGTTCGCGACGTTATCAAATGAAAATGACGAATTATTTTTCTCAGGCTCCATTTGTTTGGTAGAGACAGTACCATTCGTCCAGGCTGGTTGACTGTTGGTCCACAATTGACGAATACAAATTTCAATGCCGATTTATACAGTAGTTATTTCGCTACCGGCCAAATAACAACAGGTTGTACTGAAAGAATCGAGGCGTTACGACCAAAATCACCACCACCAAAGGGAAAGGTCTCAGGTAGAGGCAGAGGTGCATTCAATCGTGGCGGGCGAGGTCGTGGACGGTAAAAACATAATTCAAACATATGTAACAATTCATACCTCAATGCGACAAAATTTCTAGACATTTTTTTTAAGATTCGATGTTATTTTTTATGTGATTCATCGTGTATGGTTCCTGTGTTCTTGTCTTTTTACATAAATGTAAAATAGCTAAGTGAATAATATTATCTTCGAACTTATAACATCACATTATATTGAGAAATTTTATTGAAGCATACACAACGTATGATTTTCTTCTTTTATCGTCCCAAATCGTTGTTTAAAACGATGTACACATCATGTTCATGTTCCACATTGTGTAATCATCCAATCCAAACTGCGTGTTATCGGCGTTGTTTATTCTTCGACTGTGATCATATCCTTGTGTATCCTGACCAACCCAATGTCCTTGGCCCATATAACCTAGATTCGTCTAGATCTATTTCTTCATAAAATTTTCGCACTAGAATTACCACTTCAAGCAATTCACAGCAGTATTGATGTTTCTTCCTGATTTCACATTACTATCTTCAAATGATACGGAAAAAGAGTGATGAAAAGAAATAAAAATACAAGTGTCCCAGCAACTCCTAGAAAATACTAACTCTGCAAGAAACATAAAATTAGTTTTTCCTACTATAAATCAACCGCCTGCTCCAATGTGTCAAGGCAAATTTCCATCCCATGCAAAACCCTTCACAGGTAATACTCAATGATGGAAACAAAACCTCTATTTCAGTAGCACCAATATTCAATATGATTCGAAAATCAATCACCACAAATAATATTTAATAAAAATTGATAAAGACAAATAAAATCCATTGTTAATGTCGAATACAGATCTCCTTTTATTTTTTTTTCATATCTAATCCTACAAATTGATTTAATTCCAAAAATTAAGAAAAAGATTGCCATATTTTTTTTTCATATTCAAAGTTTCAAGTCGAAACTTTTCCTTATCTGTTTTTTCTCTCACTTTTTTTCGTGATTGTTAATATCTAATTTTGGAACTTTTGTTAAATAGTACATTTAAATTTCACATATTATTCTACAGCGCGCAGTTATTATAAATTAAATAAAAAATATGCAATTTGAATTATATATAAAAAAACACAGGTATATTAGGACGGGTGAGTCGAATTGGTTGTTTTTGCTGCTGATAATAATTGAGGTAACAAAATAAAGAGAAAAAAAAACTAAATCAAACCAAAAAAAAATTAAATAAATAAATTCATGCGTAGCAGATGACAGGCGGGAGATGCGATGGTTGATGTAATTGATCGGTAAATAGATCATTTTTTTTTTTTGATTGTTTCAAAGCAGTTGAAGTAGGTGTGTTGCGGTCAGGAGTTGATCGTCTGTGTGACGAGTTTAGCTCTGAATGGCCCGCCATCAGTCATGTCACAAAGTCACAAATACGTGGACTCCCCTGTAAGCAGACCCAGTTACAGTCAAGAAATTGTTTCAAGCAATTCATCCAATGTTTTTTTTCTTCGTTTTCACTGTTAATAATTAAAACTTCGTGTTTCACAGTATTATTTACTTGTTTGCAATTAATTTTTACTTTTTAGTTATGGGTGAAACATGTTAATGTGTCAGTGTTAGGTAAGAGTTACAAAGTGCAGTGAAGAAATTACATCTTACAATTAGATTGCTCATATACACAAAATTTAGCGTTCAATTTACAGCGATCATCTCGCTGTTTTTTTCCAATTTTTTTTTTACATCCAATCTTCAAATTATGTATACAAAAATATGCATGCAATCCCATAGAACGAAATCGAAAAATGAAAAAGATGAAAATAAAAAGCATGTTTGGAAGTGAAAATACGAGAAGAAACATTATGATAACACACTCGACTTTATTTAATTCTAGATAAATTTTCTTTGTTGAATCCTGTGGTCATTCTCTCATTCACTCTACATACAACTTTCATAAAAATTAGAATGTCGACTACACACATATATACATATATGTATATATATATATAGATAAATTACACGGACATTGTGGTTGCATTTGCATGAATGATTTCATAGAATGACAAGAAATATCGTGACATAAACATTCAGGCAAAAGGAGATTGGGCTCATCATTCTTTTTGTATATATAATTAATTTTCTCTGCCATCTTCTCTCTCACCTACTTATTCTCTCATTCATTCATTCATATATTAACCTACAATTGAAGATGAAAAAATAAGTAAATTGGACACACACATACACAAACCACCCACATTACGGCAATGCTGGAGAGTCAAAAATAAATAAATAATAAAAAAAATGTTTCTCTTAATTTATTCAAATATGAAAAATGTTGAACGTCATTTCTTTCAACTACAAAACTAATTTGCATGGACGAGATTGAATTCGCAAATAAAATTTATCAAGCAAATTTTGCACAAACTCATCCTATAGTTGTTCAAATCATTAATATTTTTTTTTTTCATTTTTATTTTGTATCGTTTGTCGTGTTATTCATTTTGATTAAACATTTACATATTTTCCTACGATTATCTTGCATATCCGTTGGTCATTACGAAATGCCGGGAAGGTACGTACTCGAATGTACAATGAAACAGCCTCGCACATAGTAACATTTATTTCTATCGATAACTAATATTACTCATTATGACCACTATTAATAGAAAACTTTATTTATTAACGAGTTTCTCAACTGGCCATGTTCAATATTACTCATTTCTTTCATCGTTAATTTAATTAATGATGCTTTATCAACTGCATTTTTTGTTGAATAGGACCGCTCTATTGCAATAAAAAATGTTCGTTGAAAGCTGTGCCAACAATATCCACCAGATTTAAATTGATTGTAATAAAACTGATACTTTTTTTTTTCACATGATGGATTTAAATGATTGAAAAAATTTCTGGCACTTGTCTAAATGTATACAATTATTTTCCGATTAAAAACAGCTGTTGAGAAACTCGTATTTGTTTTTTAATTTGTCATTATATTCTTCAGAATCATTTCCGCACAAGGAGAGCAGTGCATCGACAAACGCGCGTTTCAATTTATTTTTATATGTTTCACATACTATATCTTATCAACTAAAAAAAAAAAAAAAAAAAAAAAAAAACACAACTGATTTGTTTTGATATTTTTCATGAATTCGCCCTTCTTGAAAATTATCTGCGTGTGAAGCGATTAACATTGTATGGTTATCGAAACACTGCTGTCTCACGGGACTTATGAGAAGAATTTTTCTCAAGTAAAGTGTTATCGATATTTCACGTGGATTCACACTGACACACACAGACACACTCCTACGAAGACATTTATTCATTTTCCACCCGACTTTAATTTTTTATTCCTCGTGCATTCCATTTTCTACTATTAATATTCGCTACATTCTTCGATTGTTAATAGGCACAAATTCACACATTATCGCATCCACGCAATTTCTACGCACAATTATTGACTTATAACTTATCACTTATGAAAATAGTCCTATTATATATTGTAATTTTCTCGTCGTATATCAATATTTCATAATTATAAACGTGTTTTATCTGCTGACGCTCTCTCTCTCTCTCATTCTTTCTCCCAATCTTGCTCCCTTTTTCCTTGCTTTATTACATCTTGCATTCACTTACAATATTACATAACGCTTCATATTTGAAAGCATCATCGGTCGAGGATGTGTGATTGAATAATTATTTTCTTATTTAAAAATGTTCTTGACAATTATACAATTGACAAAATCAAAAGTAACAAAAAAAACTTGTAAGGGTTGAAAATTTTGTGTTTCTTTATGTCACTTGTTGTTGTCGTGGCGATTTATCATTCGAAATGGCTCTTCAAATTAAAACAATTGAAAGTTTATATTCTCATCATAGTACGCAAATGTTTTTATAGCAATAAAAGTGCAATTATCCCCATGATAAATTATTAATAATATACATATTAAATCCATTTGAAATGTGCGTGAGAACAAGAAAGAGAAAAGAAGAAAAATTATATAATAATCTGTTGTTCGTCTATTTTAGTAAGTCACAATGAATCGTGAACATTTAACTAAGAAAAAAATCTACCACCTCGTTTCACTATTCTAAGAACATTTGTGAATTATGTCTGAAAGTTATGAGAGGTTTTATTTTCATTGAACAGAAAACAAAAAGAAAAAAAAAAAAGAATGATGATAATAAATAAATAAATCAATGCATGAAATACAGAATAAAATAAAACGAGAGAACGTCATTGAAAGGACGAATGTAAGTTTATAGAGTCGAAGAATATTCGCTTTCTTTCTTTTTTTTTTTCAACTCTTCTTCAATTGCTGTCAATGATATCAACGAAAACAAAATGTTCTAATTTATGTTTCATTTTTGTTTTTTTTTTCATGATACTCAAAGCTCGGAGGGATGAACATAGATGATGTGGAGGGCATGAATGACGACGCGGGCTCACAAAACATCAATCATTCCTCCATCAGATAGAAGGCGGTACCGGCCAACACGTTGATCCATGTCCACTGGATGAGAACAGATATACATACACATGATGGTAAGTTTTACTTTACAATTATTTCAGTTGTATGTTCAATGTTGATTGTTATTGCAGATTCTGTTAAGTTTCGTGATTGCGTATTATTCTATGTACGTGTGAAATATCTATTTTGCTCGTACAGCTTTCATAAATACGGAAGTTTACTGAATAATGTATGCATATGTGTGAGTCTGTGTTTGTGTAAATACACTCGATTTATCATGCAAATATAAATTCATCCATGCCGGAAAAAAAAAAGTGATTCACATATATCAAGGGGATAACAGCAACAATCATTCAAAGAGATTCAAAAGTCCTACGTGCGTTGTCTGTTACTGTCAAAAATACAAATTGGTGCAATAAAAAAAGAACAAAATTCATAATTACAATAAGAAAATATTTATGATAATCTTAGGTCAATAAATCCCTCGATAAATAACTTTATAGCCGAATCGTTGGCAATTCAATCTGTTATACAGTAATAAATCGTAACATTATTAATATCACAACGTAATAAAAATTGTACAATACAATTGCATTCATTTAATTCATCTCTTTTTCTTTCATTCTGTCTAAATTTCACGTCAATCGCTCGCGGATTGTCTTTCATATTTTATACCGTTTTATTATTAATTAATAAATAATAGTGCTGAACTAAGACACATGGCGTGAATAATCTTTCGCCAGTGCAATTGAAAAAAAAAAAAAAAAAAAAAAACACAAATGAAAATCGCATATAAAGCATAATGACGTGTTAACAATTAAAAAAAAAATAATAAATGGGGTACTGTTGGGTACTAAACCACAATTGTCGGTTTCTTCAACTATGCATATCTACATCTATATTCCGATCATAAAATTCATATCGACGTCATCGTACCTAAATTCAGTGTTCCGTGTGTGCTCGAGCAATACTTGATGCATTGAGATTAGACAAAAAAAAAATTAAAATAGTAATTGCAATAATTTTCCATTTTGAGCGCAATCGGTCGCAGGGGTGTGTTCTCTTTTTTACTCTCTCAACACACTTTCTTGGTCCACCATATTCCACAGTCTTCATGGCGCTATGATAGAGACATTCGAAGATAGCAAGTGTAAAATAAAGCCCAAAAGATTTTTTTCTACGATACAACATCGAACCAAAACTACCAAAACTAAATACAATAGAAAAAAAAAAATAATAAATAAATAAAATAAAAAATATGAAGATGATGTTCAAATATGTACATGTGGAATTACACAATATGATTGATCTATTGTTTTCATAGTTGTTTCTTCACTTAGTTCTGTTCCGTCACGATCATTATTCAATTAATAAATGCACGAGCTCACGATACATACTTTTTTAATAATTAAATAATCAGTCTTATCACAAAACGATAGAATTGAAAATTATGTTTAGGATTGTTTACATTTCGTGAATGTGAGAAAGAATTGGCGTCGACGTTAATCGCGGAACAGGATGAAAGAACGTGCAATATTCATCGGATATAATTTTTGTTTCATGCTTCAAATTGATATCTTGCATTGTCAAACACTGGGGGAGATGAATCACGAAGAAGAACAGAGTTAAAGGGAGAGAAAAAAAAGGGAGCAAACTGCAAGCCGTATCACTATTAAAGATTTTTAAATGAAATTATTGATAAAAAAAAAAGCGTTTTTCTGTGAATATGTGGATTCATATACATAAAAATGCATGTGTATTTCTTTTTGATCGTGAGAAAAAAAAATGTAATAAACTATTATATATCAAAAGTGGCAGAACGCGAAAATGTGAATAACCGTTGAGAAATTGAACCGCTTTGACCACTTATTTCTTTGTCAACGCGCGATATCGATGTTTGAATCTGTTCACCGAGTCTCGAATTGTGTCGTTGATCTTGTTGATTGTGACGATGGTGATGATGATGATGGTGATGACGTTGAAGGGTTTGATCGTGTGTGGTGCGACTAATGCTGTGCTTAATTGATTGACGGTTAACCGTCAGAGATATTGAAGACTTACCTGATTCCCATTCATCCTCATCACCTGTCGTGTCGCATTCACTACTGTCAGCATCACTCGACTCACATGGAGTTCCGTGATCGCTCATCCCTATTTGTACATCAGCTCTGGGCACCATCGTTGGTGCTGTCTGTAATATTTCACTGCCGGCACCATCCCACTGTCGATGCAACAATAATTTAACCTGAAAATTGATATCGAATTTATTTCGCCAATTCGTTTGAATTAATTTATAATTTCACAACAATATTATTCACCTTAAAATCTGCTGAATAAAGCTTGTGTGATTTGTCTTTATGTGCATCATCTAAATTCCATTTATCTATACTGAGAACGAGTGTCGGTGGCATTGGACCAAGACTTGCCAAAGAACTTGTTCGTGGTTTCGAGTGTGACGTAACTAGTGGTAAATCCATTGTTGTGCCATCACAGCTCAATGCTCTTGTGGAACGTTCTACAGGTAATCCTCCATTGTCACATTCCATTGACGAATTGCTGTCACGCACGAAAAATGTGTTGAACCAAAAATGGAACATTTTATCCTACGTGAAAGAGAAGGGGAGGACAGCCAATTAGTAAACCTTCAACAATATTGCTAACGTTATATGTGATCACATTTAGATACAATGAGAATAACTTACTTTTCTCTTTATTTTCGGTTTCTTATTAAAAAAATCTATACGAATATCACCCGTCAATGGAACACTATTTTTTAATGGAATACAGATGGACGTCATTCCCTTTTTCACTTCTATAATATCAGAGGTAAATATCCGCTTATTTGACTCCGATATCACAAAATGCAAATCTGTAAAAATAACAATAACAAATCAGTGAAAATAAAATGATGCCATGTCAATGATGTATGAAACAAATGTTTTTTCTCCTATGATTTTTTGTTTACAGTTCTGACCTCCGTTGAAAATTGGAACTGGATCCAAATGAATTTGTCGTAATATAAGTGTAACTGGCTGATAATTGAGTCCGTCCTGCACGAGTGTAGCATAATATCCAACATATCGCCTCTGCGACGGTATCGTAACACCTTTTGTGTCTGTGGTTCTTTTTCTACCATAAAAATTTAACGCCTCCGCGGCAGTATTAAATTGCTTAATGTGAAGTAGATAACAGCATACCATTACGCCTGTTCTGCCTTTACCCGCTTTACAATGCACCGCCGCAACATTACGACGATCTTGTGACAACCACTCATCAACATCATCGCAAAATGGCTTTATCATTTCCACCTTTGGTGGATTATGATCGTCAAATGCGTATGTGGCAACACGTTGCTTGAATTTTTTACAATCATACGATCTTTCCGAACACAAGTTATATATTTTATAATGATCCTTGTGTTTAGATTCTAAAAATTTAACCACATCATCGATATGATTTCTATACACGCCCTCAAGCTTCTCCGCTGGGAAACCCATGGCAATTAAGTTGTCTCGGATATCTGCAACATTATACCATGTAATTTATTATTAAATTGAATAAAAAGCAGACGAGGAAGGAAATTTCATTATATTGAACTATTACAAGACCAAAATAAGATAATGTCAATTTACTTACATGTGAGATCAAGATCGAAACCATCCTCAGTAAAACGTTTGCGACGTTTACTTACTAGCCCCTTTATAGGGTTTGTCATTTTCATGTTACTAATTGTATTAGCCATGCTTGGCTGACTCCAATCTTCCAAAGCAACTTTATTGGATCCTACCTCAGTTTCCCACGATTTGACACTATTCGTGTCGCCCAAATGCTCCTTACTGCCTTTAACCTAGTGAAAAAAACAAAAAAAAATGTTCCATCATTTTTCATTTGTCTCTGTGAATTATGAGAATAATAATTTAAAAATTGTAATTGATATATACCTGTGCCCTGCTGGCCACGGCGTCACATGAGCCCAGTTCTGGTCCTCCTTGTATCTCCAGACAATCATGGAGGGGGGTTACCGATGCCGATATGTGCTCAGAAATTTTGCTATTCAACCGGCTGCTAGTGGGTCTCCTACAGGAAAAGCATATACCCATCAATGCGTGGAGCATATACCCTGGAATTTTTGTTTTTTCATTATATTATTAAATTTTCTTCATCTTCAATTTTTTTTGCTAACAACTTCAATCTAAGATTAAATTGATCATATATATTTTTTTTGCACTCACTTCTCAATCATCATCATCACTGATAACGCTACTTGACACAAATGTTGAGCAATTAATAAAAAAATTTTCATTTCTTTAGATTAATTATTATTAACGAGTTCTTTCAATTCGTTTTTCTTATATTTTTTTTATAATTTTTTTCTTTTGCCCAAGACTGTAATAATACTTTTATATTTTTTTGTGTATTCTTACACCAAATTATGTGCGGACGGAATCCATGGTGATCCTGATGTAACACACAATTGGACTGGTATACATTCTACAATAACAAAAATAATTGGCGATTACAATTAAACATAACAATTATGATATCTGAAATTATACAAATATTAATAAAATCCTCTCTCGCATCATCAGCATCCTTCAATCACACATTTCTCAGACAGCGTCCAGTTATCAGTCGCAAAACAGAGATAGAGCACGAGAGACTGAGATACAGATAGAATAAGTGAGTGAGAAATTCAGAGCATGGTTTCGTGCGACATGCACCGCGACACTCCCACTTTTTATTTTTTATTTTTTTTTTATTTTTCATTCTTTTTTTTTCACGATAACCGCGATGCCATGCATCTCACCAATTTATTCTCATCGCATATAATAAATACAGTAAAAAATGTTTTACTATAACCAATTTGCCTTGAAATTGTGTAGGAATTTTATGATCCCAACGATCGCTCATAACCGAATTCCACTCTATGTACACAGTTACAAAGCTATAAAACCAACACACATATCTCACTATGAAAATAACTAAGAAATTTAAATATTTCCGATTCCCATTGATACAAATAATATTCATACATGTGTATCATATGAGAAATCACAATCAGTACAAGGCAACCGTCTCACACATATCCACACCAATACAAGAACAAATTCCTCAGTCATGAATTTTGTATATAAAAAGAGAATGATGAAATATATATTATTATTCATTTTTTCCTTCTCTATTTCAAAGAAAATCCAGCATGGACACACGCACGCTTCCTTTCTCACATACAACCATACATCTCTTATACATATACATACACGTGTACACAGATCAGTGATATTCACGAGGGACTTCCACGAGGCGCATTGTCTGTTGCTGGTTGCGGTAAACACGGGATAAAAAAGGTGAGGAATAACAGACAAGCCTGACGTATATACTTTTATATTACATACTCTCTTGAAGATTACTTTACCAAGAATAAAGTTTGAGAAAAGACGCTTAGAGGCATCCACGCGTACACAATCAGGCAACTCGGGCAATCGCCATTCTTATGATTGTGCGTTGCTCACTCGTACTCACTGTTGTTTCTTATATTTCTATCTTGCTTACACGTTGCTCTCCTCATCCGACCGAGCACGACGACGACCACGACCACTCTTTCGCCAAGAAGGTGCACGAGGAGAGTCTCTGTGTAGTATATATCCACACATGCGAATCGTGTGAGGCATGCGAGCAAAATACATACATATTTTATGTATACACACGCTCATACACATACAAATAACACAACTATATATACACACATAATGTTGCACGCACCAAAACCAAAATGGTATATGTATATACAGAAATGAGCATGTGTGTTACGTGCCCGCACACGTGAAGAGTAGAGAGAAAAAAAAAACTCACCGACAATGCAACGAAGCGCCGCAGGTGTGTCTCACTTTGGACGACTATAAAGTTGAGGTTGGAAGACTCGGGGACTAACTCACTAACTCTCACACAACAGTTTTTTTTTTCTCTCTCTCGTGGATTGAAAAATCTCGTCACGATTTTATATATGCCAATGCTAAAATTCATATAATACAAATAGTATTCACATAAATCGCATGAAGACAGTAAAAAAACTGATAAATAATAAAAAAAACTTATCATAAGTATTGTATATAATTATGAATGGGTGGAAGAATGAGCAAAAAAAATATTATATACAAAATATAAAATAAATGTGAGAGAATTTATCACGTTTTCGCGTCAGCACACACGCGTCCTCTCTTGGCTCTCTCTACCCAACGACGATTTTGTGTTGTAGGCTTGCAGCCGCAATTTAGCTCGCGAAATGAAGTGCCACTACTCGATGAAGAAGAGAAATACACACCGAACGGTAGTGTGAGCGAGAAAGAAACAGAGACACTTACACATATACACAGAGTGTGTGTGTGAGAGAGAGAAAGAGTGAGAGGGGGAGAAAGGGTAACCGGGTAAGGGAAAAAAGGAAACGACGTGAATATATATATAAAATAAAATAAAATAAAAAAATGAGTGAGACAGAGAGACAGCGGAACGAAAGAGCGAAAAGTCACGCTCAATTAGCGAACGGAAGTACTCCTCGTAGCGTCCATCTCAGGCACGTTTTTTTGTCCTATTTTATTTTTTATTTTTCGTCCTCTCGCGGTTCACTCGATTTCATGTATATCAATGTGTATGTGTGTGCGTGTCCCTTTTCTATTCTTCTCTGTGGATCTTCTGTTTCAACCCCAAACATATCGTTTACTATTTTTTCTTCCGTATTTTACTCCGGAAAATCTGAATATTAATAACATAAATAATATGAATTTTTATTTTAGTGTATTCTTTTGTTTTGCTCATCAATCTTCCTGTCTAATCTTTTTCTTCATTTCACTTGTGAGACTCTCTCATTCCTTTCTTTGCCTCCATCTCACGCGTACACAAGCACTAGCAATACATAACCAATGCATTTGTGTATATAGATATATATGTGTGTATGTGTGTGATCCACACACTTACTCTGTTTCCTCCACCTTTCTCCTCTCTCTATTCGTCCTAAAAATTGTGATGTTGGCTTTATAAATGCCAAATCTTAACAACCATCACCCACTATCTCCTCTTATTATCACAATATCACAGCAACACACACATTTTGTCCCGCTAATCGTACGTTTTTTTCAATATTGCGCACGATAAAATAACCAGGTGTCGCGAGCGGGGACACCACCGGCCCTGCGGCATTATAATACAAGGGAGGGCATGGGCTTTGTCCTGTTGCGGACACGGTTGCCATCATTTCCCGTTCGACATTGCGATGCCGCCACTTTATTCCATGAAGAGAAGCGAGAACGCGAGAGTTGCTTTTTTCAAAGCACTCACGCGCACGCGCTCTACTGGTTTCATCATGTTCATTTGAATCGTGATAATATCTTTCTATTTTTTATTCAGTATTTATATTTGTAGGTTCATTTGAAATTTCATGATTTTGGGGTTATATTTTTTTCAGTTTGTTTCATAGAACGTTGGATTGATGAAATGAATGAAGAGCTGTATTGTAAGGGAATTGTGGATAAATTTACATCGGTATGCATACCAGGCGCTGCAGCGATTGAGGTTATGCTCGTTCTGTGATTGGCTGCTTTTTAGAAAACGTTTGAGCGCCATCCGACGATTTTTTTGTCGAAGTTGTTTGTGCGATAAATATATTCGCGATGATTGTGTTTGGAGATATGTAGAATTACTTACATATATATATATGAATTGAAATAATAATCATTTTAATTTTTCTATATTTCAGGACATGTTGGAAAAATTGCGATATTTTTTATTTCACATTATTTGCTGTATGAGAAAGTATATATAGAGTTTGTGTAATGGATTTCGATGTCAAAATAATTCTGCAATCAGATAACGTAAATACACTTGGGTCATATTATATATACCTGTAAGATTTTAAATTGGATGATAACATTATTAACGTTTATTTAAATTGATGTTTTGAATAACATCATTATAACGGTATATAAAGAGCAATGAGTCAGGTAGCTGTAATCCCAATATACCTGGACCGTCGATGCAAGAATGGGACTGAGTATACACCATGCTATCTATTCTAAGAAATGACTAACATAAATATTATGGTTTGAACGGTCATAATCTGATGAGGCTTTTAATTTCATCAAGTGATACACTCTGAATTGTATCAGGAGGGCAGTTCAAAGTCAGACGTTCCACATTCAAATAATGAAAACATTGAATTAAATAAATATCCAGACAAGTTTACTTTTCATTGTTTGTTTACGTTTTTTTTTCTCTCATTAATCAAATCCACATGTGCTCCGTTTTCAAAATTGATTCTCCATTTCAGGGGTAGCAGTTCTGGTTGATGACAACTACAACAGAAAAGGTGAAAAAGCATCATGAATTACCGTATGATTATTATAACTCACGATGAGTACATATTTATTACATCGGAATAGTGCAAGGGTTAATATAATATGTTCATTCAAAAGTTCGATGCTCCAAGGCCGTCCATTTTGAATCAACAGAACGCCATCTACGAGATCTGATGAAATGTCGACGATTGGTGTTGCACACATATTACGGGACACAAGAAACAAGGTATAGGTGTATCCTTGTGTATGTACTGTGCATCAATTGAATATTTTACATTAAATGTATGTGTGTGTGTGTGTGACACCGCATGGTGAGGGGCCGACGTGGTAAAATGGCGATGAATGTTCCTTGTGCTGCAGGTAAATTATTCATTCAAATATATTGATAATCATTTCGAGAATTATGTAATGAACACTAGAAAATATTCATTATATCATGTGTTACATTTATGAAGTATCGGAAAAATAATTTGAGATGAAAATTATTTTCCCGTAACAGTGAGTTAACAATCAAAGTCCAAGAATTGTGTCCATAACTGTACTTACTCTTGTTTTTTGTAATAAAATTTCCGTGATAAGATTAAATAGGTGTATCTTAATGGCTATGTGGTATATGTATGTATTTATATTTATTTTTCTTGATTTTAGTGAGAGGATCCACCGGGATCACTTTAAGCTATGGCCCCCCAAAATACGAGGATGTCACTGCATTTGTTAAAGATGACAGTAAATCATGCAAAGCAATGGTATTTAGTCCAGATGGAAAATACTTTGCATGGATTTCATCGCCAATTGTTAAAATAGCACTGTGCAGTACATGGAAAGTTGTTGCCAGTATTGAGAAGCCGAAAGTATGTGCAATTCAGTTCTCACCTCTAGGCACATATTTAATGACTTGGGAGCCATTTATTGGTATGTTGAAGTCTTGGATTGATTGCTTGATTGGTTGATTGCTGCGTCGATGTTTGTTGATTGTCGGTGATCCTTATATCGGATTATTTTCCCAATCGAAACGAATTAAAAGTAATTCAATTTAGATAGAGTTCCAAGAATGATAGGAAATCGTTTGCTATGCCACCGCTATGCACAGGTGAAGGATTTGGATGCTGGTTGAATTCACTTGATTTTATTTTCGGTGAACTTGAGTTTTACTTGATTTAATGATCGTTGGATGGCATTTAGATTATTGATAAACATTGATGGTAATCGACAGATTCCACTTTGAATTGAGAATTCGTTTTATGTGTTTGATTCAGTCACTTTGTAATAGACTGACAGAAATTTGGTCAACGTTAATGTTTATCAAACGACGTTGATAAGCCAAGAGTTGGTATCGAATTGAGGTGGAATTGGAGAGGGAGAATTAGTATTTATATGGATTTCATTAATGATAGAAGGATATGATGGATGTATTTTCGTCAGCTATATTAGTGTGAATTCACGAACGTTTTGTGTTCCCACTTATGGGTAAAATTTGACGTTTACTGAGTTTATGTATTTCTTTTCTTCACGGTTTTCCCACGTAAGAAAAGTGCTGATGATGTCAATTCAGGTGAATTTGTTCTCTGTTTGGTTAGCAAATCTTAAGTGAATACAATTTCATTCTTTTTATATCTCTTAGAGTTGTTTTTTCCGGAGTTGTTATTGTTTGAGTTATTTTGCCCTAAAGACCATTCCACTAGTGTAGAACATTTATTTTATTGAACGCTTGAATCAGAGATTATTTAATTATTTCATAAGTGTGATTGTGTATGGATTGAAAATGTAGATGAAGGGATGGCCAGTGCGTAACAAGATAATTGGTTATAATCAAACAATTATTTTATTGCAGTGTCACAAGGAAATCCACAAGGGAGTCCTCAACTTCACATTTGGAAGTCGGAGAATGGCGAACTTGTCAAAAGTTTCACGCAGAAGCGACAAATTGACTGGTACTTGAATAAGATAGTTAATAGTATATTACGATGTAAGGGACTTGAGTAGCCGATTATTGAACTTTGTGATGTTAACTTCACAAAGTTCAATAATCGGCTACTCAAGTCCTTTACATCGTAAAATATGATCTATTTAACTTCCCGGGAGTGCGCCCTGCTCATGAGCGAGCGAGCAAGAATAACCCTACTTGTTTATTCTTGTACCGACACTACAGACAGTAATTTTTATTCTTTGAATTTTTTCAGGGAGCCGCAATGGTCGAGCGATGAAAAATTATGTGGAATATTGATAAATAATGATATAGTTTTTTATGAGAATCAAGATTTTGATAACATAACGCAAAGGATAAATTGGGCAAAAGTAACTAAATACAGGATATCACCAGGAGCTGCACCTCATCATATTGTTTGTTATATGCCGGGAAAAGTTGGACAGCCATCACTCGGCTATCTGTTTCAATATCCGAAAATTGATGTTGCACAAGCATTAGCCAAAAAGACTTTCTTCCAAGCCGATAGAGTAGACATTTACTGGAATAATACTGGTACGAGTGCATTAATAATGACTACTATGGATGTTGACAAAACTGGTGCTTCTTATTATGGCAAACAATCGTTACATTATGTGAACATAAAGGGTGATACTTTATTGGTTACACTCAGTGAGAAAGGACCAATTCATGCGTTAGAATGGTCACCGAAGGGTAATGAATTTTGTGTGATGTATGGGTTTATGCCGTCCAAAGCAACGATTTTTAATCTTGAATGTGAACCCGTATTTGAATTCGGTAAAAAACACCGGAATAGCATTTACTACAATCCACATGGAAATATTATACTTCTGGGTGGATTTGGTAATCTCAGAGGTAACGTAGAGCTGTGGGATAATAATAAGAAAAAATTGATTGCGGCATCCGAGGCTCCAGACACAACATTACTTCAATGGTCACCAGATGGTGAACATTTTATGACCGCAACAACTGCGCCACGTTTACGAATGTCTAACGGCTTTAAAATTTGGCATTATACGGGTACATTATTGTATGAACGACCATGGAACACACAAGATGAATTGTGGGAAGTTAAATGGCAAATCTTTCCACCAAATAGTTTTGTCGCTAAACCGATTACGTATAAAGCAGTGGAAGGAATTGAACCTAGTCAACCTCAGGCATCGAAAGAGGTGTATCGACCACCATCAGCTCGTGGTCATACGATAAGCTTTAATCTTCATGACGGAATTGATACATCAACTCAGAAAGCGCGAAATCCATCCAAAGCTGCATTGAAATTGAAGAAGAATCGAGAAGCGAAAAAGGCGAAGCGGGCGATCGAAGCTAATTCGGAATCTATCACGCCAACATCAGAAGCTAGTACTAATGGGCAAAGTCCCAATGCAGCTCCAAAACCTAAAAAAAATCCTGCATCTGCTAATACTGAAGTTTCGGGTGATGAAGAAAAACTTAAGAGAATCAAATACATCGTAAAAGTGAGTTTTTAACTGAGATGGAGCGTTCGGCTCCATCTAACTTATTGATTCGCCAAAAAATTATTGTTGATATCTTTCATTACGTACTTTTCTTTTTTTCCACAACAGACACTGGACAATATATCCAAACTGAAAAAAGTCCAAGAAGGTGGGAAGACTTTGGAATTGAATCAACTAGAGAAACTCAAGAGGGAAGATGAACTTCGGAAAGAACTTCATGAATTAAAGTTATGATCCATTTGAAATATAGAAGAACGAAGATCGGTTAACAATGAATTGACGCATGAGAAATAAAACATTGTGAAAAGAGCAAAATAATCGATCGCCGGCAATCAACTATCTGAGTGTATTCCTACGGACATTGAATCATTTGTTATATATTGTGATGGGTTTTGAAAAACACCACCCATAAAGGTATCGTAAAATTGGCTAAGCTAATGGCTGGGAAATGTTGATTTCCATGTTGCATATTTTTTGGTGGACATTAGTCCATCTTTTTTGAAGGGTGCCAAGTGACGAATATGGAAATTAGGTGTCAATTTTTCGCCTGACACTTGTAATTGAAGCTTCCAAGGTGCGCCTGCTTGGTTACAATTAATATTTTTTCAACTCAATTTGGACAATTTTCAATGTATATTACATCACAGTCACAATATCGAATTGGGTTCTCTGATTGACAATTGAAATTTGCTATTTCGATTTGTTGATATCGATGACAAAGTGAGAATGATTGAATCAAGTGTTAAAGATCGCGCACAGTGACTTTCGTAATCTTAACTGGATGATTGATCTTTTCTAAATGTCACAATCAGAATAATAAATGAATCAACAGCTCTCGATAATTATTATCTGTTCATAACGATTTATATCAAGTACCCTATAGACAATAATCGTCAGAGGTGATAATGAACAATTATTTACATCGTTTAACGCATGCGTAATATTCAAATACTCTGCACGGAAAAACCCGAATTGTTGGCGGGCACGTGCTACTCCATTTCTCCAAGATCTCAGCACCACGTCACTCGTCTCAGTCTCTTTGTGTATTCTGGCTACTACAGAAGGTGCGGAAGGGTAAGACAAAAAGAGATGGGAATATGATATTATTGCCTTTGATTTTCGTGATAAAAGACTTTTCACTAGGATCGTTCACATTCACAAAGTATCTGTTCACTCGGACCAACGTTGCATCGTGCAACATCTATATTATAAACAATAGATATTGAACAAGAAATATAATTCAATCGCGATGAGTTGATTGAATTCGTCACTTTCAGAATTTTATCGCATTGTCAATTTTTTCTTAGCTAGCATGTTCGAACAGATCGTAAGTATCGAATTGATAATTTCTTAATGATTGTCAGCATATTTCGAATTTATTTTCTTATAAAATGATAATCAATTGTAACTGTAATGGGTTCAGCATATTCATGGACATGTACAAATTATGGCATTATTAGTGTAAATATGAGTTCATATTTGATCGCACAATTGATGGACTCAAAATGAATTGATCAAACATAGTACACGCATGTGTATAGTCAATCGTGTCTTGATTATGAGTTCACAATATCGTCAGATCTCTAGTAGATTCATCACGTCTCCAAGAATATGAATACAGTAATTCCCAAAATATCTAATTTTCCAATAGTCAACAGGATTCCATTCCAAAAATAAATACCCAAAACTCTCTCTCGTGCATGACTATTTCGAATATTTGAATTCACCCGCGTTCCGAACGGTCCACAAGACATTGTCCACATTCCTCCAAAATATTCCATGGAAGAACACACTCAAACTCCTCGAACCATTCCCCAATAAGAAGATAATTTTTTGTAATAAACTCAGCTTTCTGAACAATTACAACGCATAAAATAAGGAAAAAAAGCGTAATCTAAACAGGTTAAGTTAGGTTAGGGTTCCCCGTCAATAGAGTAATAAACCCGGAATACGAAACCGTAGATTAAACCAATCATATACCACAATTTTCCTCAGAGCAGTGACATGATTGGCCAGACAGTTCTGATCCACATTCCGCAATTCCAACTTCCATTACATTTGTGCATGAACCCTTATAACGAGCAAACATGTATTTATGTGATCCGGAGGGCGGAAGAGGGATCGGCACGACCGTAGCGCCTCCCAATCATGTTTACAACATTGCAGTGAGTTCGTAACGTCACGTCAAAACTGCAACGCGAATTCTACTACAATATACTATGTAAAGGTGCGTTTAATAATGGCAATTAAATCACGTAAATTGTTAATGGTTTGCACAGTGATATTGCATTAATATATAATTGCGCACGACTAATTGTGACAATAATTCAGCACATCTATTTGCTATTGGCAGTGCTAATCGTTAGGATAGTCGCCATTTTGTCAGTGAAGAGGCCCCCGGTTGTGGATGAACGGGGCGAAAAATAGGTGCACCTTCACCCAAAGATCCTTGACGACGCATGGGTACGATTGGGTCGCCGGTCTTTTTTTACTCTTTTTTATTATTATTTCGTCCATCATTTCTTTAGCGATATATTAACATCTGTACATCAACATCACAACAATCCCCTATTTATTATCATTATATAAAAGTGCGTGTATGATAAAAAAATCCTGCGGCAATGCGTCGCTTCATTTTTTTTTGTCATGCGACGTATGTGGATGAGCTTTCTGCATGCTCACGCCTGTATGATAATCCCTTGTATATAAGTTCGTCGCGGAGTTTCTTTGTGCGAATATATATATATATATAGATATAAGGTTTTTTTTCTTTTTTTGATGGTAGGATATTGTTCATTGAAAATGGGTGGTGTAACGCGGTTGCTTTGTAATTGTCACTTGGTGTTGCTGCCATTGATAACATGACCGGTGTGTGTATGTGTTAGTCTTCTATTTTACTCATCGTCGTCTTTGAATATTTTTTTATATGTTGGGCCCCGACATTGTCTCTTGATCGCAATGACCAGAAGGGAAGTCAATCATCTAATCTAATTTGGCCGTTGGCGTAACCGAATTCCGGTACTACATCGTATCTTTTCACAGAGACTATATATGTTTTTATTGGTCGTGAAATTTATCCAATGATTCCGTCCATTTCAGAATTTTATTTGTCATAAACTCGTGTTACAGTGTATTGGGAAGGCGTTAGATATTAGGTTGATAGCAGGGGAAAAAACTTTACATGGCTGCATCGATGCGCTCCGATAAATTCTTTTGATCAATTTGCCCTTTTTTTTCTTACTGTTAGTTGACCATTTTGCTATAATAAACGTAGTTTTTCTATAATGAATAGTATTTAGAGGATAGAAATACTTTCGAGTAAATTATTTAGATGAGACAAGAAATGCGAAAAAGAATATAAAGGATTTGATTCTCTTTTGTTGCAGATAATGTAGGTTTAGATTATTGAAACAAGGCCTCTAGGATATTATTATTACTCATACTTAATGTCAGTGAATGAGCTGAATGATTGCTGTTGGTGGTGTACCATTGTTTGGTGAAGAAATAACGAAGGCGAACAGTGGGCTTTATTTGACGGGGTTGGAAAATGACAATTGCTACAAAAGGTCAGGGGGCTGGCATTGATCCTACTGAAAGCCAACAAACAACAGTGGTTACAACCCAGGTAGCACAGGACCCACAGGGATTTCGTGACAACGCCCGAAGACGTCGAGTACAGGTAGCACTGCCATAACATCCTAGCTCGCGCGCTTAGAACAATATTTCAGCTGATAGATTAATTTGTGTAATTAATTTTAATTGTTAGGTTGGTGTTCATTTCATCATTTTATTTTTATTATTGTGTTTGTGCAGATGCAAAGCCCACAACAATTGGAGAATGCAATTTTAGGACTTCAATTGACTGAAAATGTGGTACAAACGGAATGTACTAACGAGACTACAGCCTCAATTGAGGAGAACAATCAGCAGAGAGTGGAACCAGATTTCCCGCATGAAAAACTGGCATTGTTGGATGAGAAAATCACAAGTTCACGATGGGTTGTGCCAGTATTACCCGAGCAAGAATTGGAGTGTTTGTTGGAGGCTAGTATAGATCTCTGCAAAAAAGGAATTGATGTACATAGTGAGGCATGCCAGCGCTTTTTTCGAGAAGGCCTCACCATTTCTTTCACGAAAATCCTCACTGACGATGCCGTGAACAGTTGGAAGCCACACATTCATAATTGTATTAATGCTAATTGTGAAAGATTAGTGGAACTATGTGTACGGAAATTGGATGAAGATTGGTTTCCATTACTCGACTTGTTGGCAATGGTTTTCAATCCAAATAATAAATTTCATACATTTAATGCGGCTAGAATTTCGGAATCAGTACCACCGGGGAGCAATATCCTGGATGAAGAGCTCTATGCACGGCCACCACCTGACCCAAGAAATCCACGTGGTTGGCTGGTCGATCTCATTAACAAGTGAGCTTAATACAAAGAAATTTTATTTATGGTGACTCTGAATATTGCACGCATATCATTATTAATTATTTTTAGATTTGGCAACCTTGATGGATTCGTCATTTTATTGTCAAGATTTCAAAGTGGTCGCAATCTCACGATCCCTGTTATTCACGCATTGCTACGCCCTTTCGGTTTATGTTATGAGCTCTTGACTGTTTATACGATCGTCAAATATCTCATGCCCATAATTGTGAGTAAAAATTTGATTTTATGAATATGAATGTGGCAGACATTTGGCACTTTTTGGAATTTTGAAATTACTAAATAGATTATAGATAAAAGAAAAATAGAAAAATGCTCGTATAGAGAATTTTAACATCTGTACGACCATTTTTTTGAAATTTCATTATCTTGATTATTCAGTTGTCTACTCATAAACAAAATAAGTCTTATTTCTGCTAAATCCAGATTCATTTGATTCTCTGATTACTTCTGAATCAAGTAGGAAATTATTTGATTGTTATTTTGTTTCTCTTTTTGTGTCTGAACAGGAAATGGTGCCAGTAATACTTGATAATTTAACTGATGAGGAACTCAAGAAGGAAGCCAAAAATGAATCGAAAAATGATGCCATATCGGCCATAATAAAATCTATGAAGTTTTTAGTATCACGTGTTCCGCGTCAAGATGAAATGATAAAGAATTTAGAAATATTGAGACTGAAAATGATACTGAGACTTCTACAAATATCATCATTTAATGGAAAAATGAATGCACTTAATGAAGTAAATAAAGTAATAACAAGTGTAAGTTATTATCCTCATCGCAATCCGGCATTGGAAGATGAAGAATGGCTTACCGCTGAACGAATGGCAAAATGGATTAAGGACAATGGTGTTTTGGAAATAGTGTTACGTGATTCGTTGCATCAACCTCAGTATGTTGAGAAATTGGAAAAAATTTTACGTTTTATCATTAAGGAACGGGCATTGACTCAGAGTGATTTGGATGCAGTATGGGCAGCGCAAGCTGGTAAACACGAGGCGATTGTGAAAAATGTCCATGATTTGCTGGCAAAGTTAGCATGGGACTTTAGCCCAGAACAATTGGATCATTTGTTTGAGTGTTTTCAAATGAGTTGGAAGACTGCAAACAAAAAACAGCGTGAGAAGTTGTTGGAATTAATTCGTAGATTAGCTGAGGATGACAAAGATGGTGTTATGGCACACAAAGTATTGACGTTATTTTGGAATTTGGCACACTCAGATGAAGTACCAACAGAAATAATGGATCAAGCATTAACAGCACATGTTAAAATATTGGATTATTCATGTTCCCAAGATCGCGATGCCCAAAAAACGGTGTGGTTGGATAAATGTGTGGAGGAATTAAAGAGTGGCGATAAATGGGCTTTACCAGCATTGAAACAAATACGTGAAATATGCAGTTTATATGAACTGAATCCAAATATGAGCAATAGCCAACGCAGTCATCATGTTTATTATAGACAAGAGGTTATTGATCGTTTACAGGGTCAACATAGTGTTGTTATACTTGTGACGAACAGCTTAACCAATTATATGGATAAAGTGCGTCAACTTGTACATGAAAATCCTGACATTGACGCAACAACTTTTATGCCAGATGGTCGTTATAATCATGTATTGCAAGTTCAAGAGAGATTAAATTTTTTAAGGTTTCTATTGAAAGACGGCCAATTGTGGTTATGTGCTGAACAAGCTAAGCAAATTTGGCAGTGTCTTGCTGAACAAGCTGTATTTGTCTCTGATAGAGAGGCATGCTTCAAGTGGTTTTCGAAATTAATGGGCGAGGAGCCCGATCTTGATCCAGCAATCAATAAAGACTTTTTCGAAAAGAATATACTTCAGCTTGATCCAACATTATTAACTGAAAGTGGCATAAAGTGTTATGAACGTTTTTTCAAAGCTGTTAACTCTAAAGAAGGAAAATTGAAAACCAAACGTCGTGCATATTTGATGGACGATGTTGATTTAATTGGCACGGACTATTTGTGGCGTGTTGTGACCAATAGCCCCGAGGAAATAGCTAGTCGTGGAATAGAATTACTCAAAGAAGTTAATACGAATTTGGGACCGCGATTGCAATCATCAGTTTTAGAATTTCACGAAACTTTTATTGCTGAGTGTATGGATAGATTGAAAGCCCATTATGACACTGTTTCAATATTAATGGGCGTTCGTGTTGAAGAAAAAGATAACAAAGATGATCAAGAAACCAATCAAATAACTATGGAGGCGCTCAAAATGTGTCGTGTAATGAAAGTATTACAGGAATATATTAATGAATGTGACACAGCATTTCCTGGTGAACGTAAAATATTACCATTACATCGTGCTGCACGAGGCAAACATATGTCCTTAATAATACGATTTATAAATCCCGGAAGAAATATCGATGACATCGACGTTTATACACATAGCAATGATACATTGGCATCATTAAGACGTCAAATATTACGCAGGATTAAGGCTAATGGTACAAATGTCAAATTAGATTTATATATCAATGGTGACGTATTAGATCAGGCGGATGATAAAAAATTATTATCGAAAATTCCATTGAGGGACAAAATGTTGTTATCGGCAAAGTTGAGTCAAATGAATAGTAATATAGCGAGTTCACCAGAGAGTAGCTCGGACAGTTCAACAAGCTCGCCACATCATCCATACGATGGACCAAATTTAGAAGCGGAAAATAGTTTACCCGGTGTAGTTATGTCACAACGATGGCAATACGCAACATTTTTCTTTCAATTAGCCGATCTTGGATGTTCACTGCAACATTCACAATTGCGCGATGCTGCACGCAATTTATTACAATTAGTCCCACCAGATGGATTAACAGTGACACGATTACAATGGTGGTTCGGTCATTACAAAGACGATGACGTTTCTGTTAATCCACACTGCAATGAACAGATTACGAATGTTGATACGCTATTTTTTGCTGCGAGTCCAAGTCACGTTTTATACAATCTAGAAGTATTGCATACGCTATTGATGCCGGCGTTAGATCCAACGTCGGATAAAGCCTTTGAATTCCAGTACAATTTTATTAAAAGCGGCGAAGCCGGAGTAATATTGGATATGTTGACGAAGAATAATTTCTTACCGAACGCTGATGAGACAACTAAACGTTCAGCATATTTAACAGTTTTAAAATTATCGAAATTATTATTGACCGTTATTGGTAATGTAATGGCATGTGTAATGGACGAAGTTCAACATACTGATAATCATGACAGTCACTTTTATAATAATCGCGCATTTGTCGCCGTTCTCAAACAAGCCTTACAAAATGTACCAAATCAAAATACCGAATACATGTTACGTAGTGTGGCAACCAAATTGGCGCAACATTTGGCCAATCAAATGTTATCGGGTGGTACAGAATCAGATCGTTGCCGACAATTATTCATGCAAGCACTTTCATGGGAATTGCCTGATATGGCAACAATACGTGCCATAATAAAACTTGCGTGGGCTGCGTCCACTGGGAATTTAAGTAATACTGGCGCAACTACCGAGGTATTACATACAATGCATGAAGCAAATCAAAAAGAACAAAGTATACTTGATGCTAATGACGTTTTGGTTTGCAAAGAAGCACTTGAAGTATTGACAATAGCACTTGTTCTTAATCCATCTGCCTTAGCAAATTTGACGCGAGACAAAATGTGGCAAACATTCATGACTGATCTTGTGCTCGTCAGTTCATCTAGAGCTGTAAGAATTGCCGCCGCCGAACAATTTTTACTCATCTCAACATATTGCAGCAGTAACGATCAATCATTTCAATTCAATATCATGGTACTCTTCAATGTTCTCAATACAACAGTTGTAGAAAATGCAAAACAAAGTCACGAATATTTTCAACTCATATGTCGACTATTAAACTATGCATATATTTCTGCATGTCCTCTGACAGCGGCTCACAATCCTCTGAACGTCGAAGTAGCGTGGCTGAAAAAAATTCGTGACAATGTGATCGAAACGGGCGAAACTCAAGTTGAAGAGGCACTACTTGAAGGCCATCTCAGCTTAACAAAAGAGCTTTTAGCTTTTTTGCCGGCATCAAAAAAATATGAATTGGGTTGTGATGAAAAACGTAGTGGCAACTTGATTAAAGAACTAGTTGAAGATTTTATATTTCCTGCGTCACGCTTGATGTTACAATTACGTAGTACTGGTGAACTCAGTTCATCACAAGCGAGTCCGGTTTGTACAACGCCACAATCAACGAGTGCTGCATTTGATTTACTCGTTGGTTTGTGTGATGGATGCGTTCAAAACATGAAACTTCTAGTCACAATGCTCACTGATATGTTTTATTCTGAGCGCGATGAGCCGCTTGTTGAATGGGACTATTTGCCACCAGTTGGGCCACGACCATTGAAGGGTTTTGTCGGTTTGAAAAATGCAGGTGCAACATGCTATATGAATTCGGTCTTGCAACAATTGTATATGGTTGAGAGTATCCGCGTCGGATTATTGGCAGCGGAAGGCGCTGCAACAGACTTGAATGAAGATTTCTCGGGCGATGAACGTGTTGATGGCGACCAGACAATTGAAGCAAGTGATAATGATACGAACGAAGAAAAATGTGGAGTTGATGAGTCTAGGAAGGAGTACAATATTGGAATATTGAAACAAGTCCAAGCAATATTCGGACATTTGGCATATAGCAAATTGCAATATTATATACCACGTGGGCTATGGAAACATTTTAAACTGCAAGGTGAACCAGTGAACTTACGAGAGCAACAAGATGCTGTTGAATTTTTTATGAGCTTAGTAGAAAGCTTGGATGAGGCATTGAAAGCACTCGGACACGAGCAAATCATGGGGAAAATTCTTGGTGGTTCGTACAGTGATCAAAAAATCTGCAAAGGCTGCCCGCATCGCTACTCAAAGGAGGAACCATTCAGTGTCATTAGTGTTGATATTCGCAATCACAGTAATTTGCTTGATTCATTGGAGCAATATGTGAAGGGTGAACTTCTTGAAGGTGCAGACGCTTATCACTGTGATAAATGCAACAAGAAGGTTCGTGAATAGCATATTTCATTCAAACCTTCTATAGGGAAGTGTACGTATATATGTATATATGTATATACATATATATACATTGAATCGTCCCCTCTTTCCTTCTATAGGTCGTGACAGTGAAACGATTATGTGTGAAAAAGTTGCCACCGGTGTTGGCAATTCAATTGAAGCGATTCGAATACGATTTTGAACGTGTTTGCGCAATAAAATTCAATGATTACTTTGAATTCCCACGTGACTTGGATATGGAGCCCTACACTGTTTCTGGATTGGCCAAATTAGAAGGAGAGGTGATAGACTGTGATTATGAGGAAGCGAATAAGGGAACTTGTACAAAATATCAACTATCTGGTATAGTAGTTCACAGTGGTCAAGCCAGTGGTGGTCATTATTATTCATATGTTCTGCATAGGTAAATTGACCCAATCTGATGTATCATGATCATCATTCAGCAACACATCATGGAATGAATATTGTATCGTTCAATTTTTCAGACAAAATGATGGCACGGCCAAGTGGTACAAGTTCGATGATGGCGATGTCACCGAATGCAAAATGGAAGAAGAAGAAGAGATGAAATCCCAGTGTTATGGTGGCGATTATATGGGTGAAGTATATGATCAAATGTTGAAACGAATGAATTATCGTCGACAAAAACGATGGTGGAACGCTTATATGCTCTTTTATACACGACTTGACGTTGAAGAGAATTCATTGATGAAGAGCGTGAATGAATTATCTTTATGTGAGTGTTTTTCATTCATTCATTTCTTCTCCTGCACTTCTTGATAAAATATTTGATGCGAAACTGGAAATTATTGCTTATTATTGAAAATATATTCCAGATACGAAATTGGGTGTCATGAAAATGCCACCAGCAATTGAGCACAGTGTGCGAAAACAAAACATTAAATTTATGCATAATCGGAATCAATTTAGCGCGGAATACTTTCAATTCATTAGGAAACTTGTGTCATGCAATCCACCGCCATCACTCAATCGGCAAAATCTTAATGAAAAATTGGTGAGTAGAATTTTTTACATTTATATAATATTCGATCAAAGTTTATTTGAGATAATCCTTCTTTTTAGTCTCCTGAGGCGGAGGAATTATCGATGTTATCAGTTCAATTGGCATCAAGATTTCTATTCTACACTGGATTTCATACAAAAAAAGCTCTTCGTGGTACTGCGACTGATTGGTATGACATCCTTTGTCTACATTTACGCAATAGCACAGCCACCCGCTCCTGGTTCGCTCACAACGTACTCTTCAATCACCCACACAGGTATGATAAATCTTTCTTCTTTCCTGCACATATATGAATTTATTTCCTCATCGTTACTCTGTTGCTCACAGATTCTGCGAATATCTATTGAGTTGTCCAAGTACTGAGGTGCGAACAGCATTCTTAAAGATTTTAGTATTCCTTGCTCACTTTTCACGGCACGATGGTCCATGCAACCCACCTAGTCTCAATGCACCGACAATTCTTCTCGATCCAACGGCAACACTTAGTGACCATTTATTACACGCTGTTCTCTCGCTCCTCCATCGCGAAATATCAGATCATGGTCGTCATTTACCGCATTACTTCCAATTATTCCACGCGTATGCTAATCTGGGATTGGAAGAGAAGGCACAATTACTCAAACTTAATGTGCCAGTAACATTTATGTTGGTTGCAATCAATGAAGGACCCGGACCTTCTATTAAATATCAATATCCTGAATTGGCAAAGCTTCATCAGGTTGTTAGCATGTTGATACGTTGCTGCGATGTATCGTCCAAGTGTCAATCGAGCATTTCGCCATCTGGTGTTCCGGTTTTACCGAATCCTTATGGAGACCCAGCGTGCCAATCAGAATACTTGATGCCAATTCAACCGCAAGCCGTAGACATACTATTCATTAGAACGAGTTATATGAAGAAACTCATTGAGGACGCGAATGTAACTGAAGATGCAATGAAATTATTGCAATATTGCTGTTGGGAAAATCCGCATTTATCTCGAACAGTACTCAGTGAATTATTGTGGCATATTGGATTCGCATATACACACGAATTACGACACCATACTGATCTTTTATTAGCAATGTTATTGATGGAAGATTCGTGGCAAACACATCGCGTTCATAATGCACTTAAAGGTGTTCCGGAAGAACGCGAAGGACTGTTTGAAACGATTATGCGAAGCAAAAGTCATTACCAAAAACGTGCATACCAATGTATCAAGTGTATGGTGCAATTGTTCAGTAAATGTCGAACAGCACAACAATTCGTTTATCACAACCGTGAATTGAAGCGAAAGTGGATTCATGCAATTGATTGGCTGCAAGATGAATTGGAAAAACGACCCGCACCGCCATACACTCACCCTTATAATAATTGGTCACCGCCAACGCAATCAAATGAATCTGCCAATGGTTATTTCTTGGAGCGTAGTAACAGTGCAAAAAAAACATTAGAACGTGCAATTGAACTGTGCCCAGAAGATGAACCAGAAGCCGAGGAAGCTAATGAGGATTATTATAAACGTGGTGGAAATTCACAATGGGGAAATTCGTCTGAACGGTATAATTGATAACATTTCAATCAGATTTCTTTGGCTTTGTCATCATAAAAATATGTCTATCTTTTCTCAGATTTGTTCCTCAACAACCAGATGTGACTGTCATTCAACAAATGCAGGACGAGCAACACCATCGGCAACAGCAGCAACAGCAGCAGCAGCAAGAACAATTGCATCCGCAGCCGCAGCCGCAACAGCAACAGCAACAACAGCAGCAACAACAACAACAACAGCAGCAACAACAACAGCAACAACAGCAGCAGCAATCGGCATTGTCTCCTATCCACATACCACATGTCAATCACCAGGTTCAGAATTCACAAACTCCCGAATCGTCACAGGATAACAGTCAGAATCCATAATGAAGGCTGAACTCTGATGATCGAATTGCCCACAATCATGGTAATACAGTTTTAATTAATTTGGAATTCATGTGGAGGCGGGATGATACTGTGGAGAAAACAGAAAACGAAAAAATGGAATCATATACATATAAACAAAATTGTACAGGTGAAATGAAAAATGCATGGCGAGAGTTGCTTATTGAGTGACTGGAAGCAGGCGTTCTGAAATGATCAATTGAATCTAACTTCGTCGTGAACGGTTTCAGGCTTGTATTTCATAACAAACGAAAATAATAACAGAAATAAAAACTAAAACATTATTAATGAACAACAATCATGTCACCATAAACAATGTGTAAGTGCAGGAGAATTAATGAATACATATTGTGGGCCGGATAAACGATAAGGTTGTACAGATGTATAGGGCGATTAGTGATATATTGTGGGATCCAATCTCGCTGTATTGATCGAAAGAATGGTAAATGATGATAATTTCTCCGCAAAACCATAATCACAAATGAAAAAAATAACGAATACTACCTATGTAAATTTGAACATAATGTTATTAATAAAACGAATGAAATAGTAATTGTCAAAAGATTACCAAGTTTGAGGGACAAGGCCAGGATACGTACTATTAATATTCAGAGCCGATAGAGTGGAAAAAAAAAGTGAGGACCGAGAGCAAACCATCAACTTATTGGCAGCGATTTTTTCATTATAATCCTCATATTTACATGTCTTCGCTAAAATAGTGTTGTCAAATCTAAAGGATGAAAGATTAAAAGGGGAGGAAAAACCAAAACAATGGTAATAAAAAAGATTTTGTACTTAATCTCGAGCATTATTAGTGACTTCGTGTCACCGCTATTTTATCGTAGATTGAAGAAAGGATATAAAGTACCGTAGACTATTCTGGCCCCTGAGTAAACATAACATATTAGCTTCCCAATCGTAATTTGTTTTTGTAATGGAAGCGGATATACTGAAAGTCGTGCCTTTCCTTTTGCATCCCGCACCATCGGAAGTTTTTATAGAAAAAAAAGAGAAGAAAATAAATACCCGTCTCAAGTTTCTTGTTCCGTATTATACATATTAGTTACGTTAATTCGTAAGTCGAATTTATTAATGGTGATGAATGCGACGATTTTTCTAATGTCGAATTTTTAATGGCTGAAAAGTGGCGGAAAATAGTTTTTTGTTTGTTTGTTCGTTCGATCAAAATCATTTAATATTCAAAATATAACGTACGTTCAATATTAAAGAACAGAATACCGTGACACGATGGATACCGCACAAAAATTTTTTCTTATTTATTTCTGAATAAATAATTACAAATTTTATAGTGTTGTGGTGGAAGAAAAAACAAACCAAACTTGTTCATTATGAAATCTTGTGAAATACATTAACATAGTGAGCTAAATGTTAGAAGAATCGAAATTTTATAGAGGAAAAAAATTCTGCAACATAAAAAAATTCACAATGTCAATGCATGGAAAATGGAATAAGCGGTAAAAAAAGAAAAAAGAGAAATTGAAATACGAGTATCTGCTGCAGAGATACCAAGCCATCGTTATTGGAGCTGTGATCTGTTTGCCTCGTCGCTTTCAAATGAATGATTAGCGAATGAATAACCCAACGGTAATACGAATTGATCACAGTTCTAAACAATAAGAAATAACGTATGTTATATAGATATTATATAGAATTAATATTAACAACATGAAAAACAAAGTCACTCGTATATAAATAAGGAGGAAGAAAAAAACTAAATAAAAACAGAAAAACGAACCGCTTGTGTATAAGAGGAAGATTGGTGAACGAAACTAAAACAAAAAACACTTATCAACGACTATATCTCCATCCCCCTCGAAAAAATGCCAGGAAAAATAACAATGTAATACCAACGTTGTTATGTGTATAACAATTTATTTGCTCGTATCTTTAACAGTGCTCCAGAATTCGAAACAAAAGATAAAAAGGAAAATAAATCTTTTACACAGAGATCGGTTCATAATAAATTATGATACCTAATAATATTCAGACATGTACATATATAACTGCTTTTTATATGTGATAAAAATAATTATATTTCTATTATACATTGAGAGTGCAGCGCTGTTGTAAATCCTGGTTTTTTGTACACAGACTCGTATGCTAAGTTTTTTTTTGTTATTGACAATGTAGTTGATAATTATTTAATATTTAATTATGTATCACTGCTAAGTGTAAACATCTTTTAAAAGCGATTATTAACTCGTTCTCTTTTCTTTCTTTTTTATTTTCTCTTTTTTTTCTTTCTAAGTTTCGGAGTCGAATAACAACTGGATAAACAAATATAAATGAAAGATAGGAAACATATAATCGGCCCACATTTGTCGCGGCGCAGCGTATCGATAACGTGAATTATCTCTAAAACGCGAACAAATACACGAGAAACACATACATACAAACTATGATAGTGAAAAGGGAATCTTTGTGGTATTGCAAGTGACATGTCAAAATGTGCCCATGAATATCTACATTACTAATTTATCCTGACAATGATAATTATTTCTTCAATTAAACGAAATACAGCACGAGTGAAGGAAAAGGGAATAAAAAATATTGATGGTGTACGTGAATGAAATGAACAAGAGGGAATAATATCAATAGTCTCGATGCTCAATTCTTCAATTGTCTGTTGTACAGGAGAAAAAAAGAACTCATCCTTTGTCTGTGACTAATAACTAAAATTGTATATGAAAATATAGCGAGTCTCATGAAATCCGATCTAACAAAGATTATTACATAGATGTAATGCAAAAACAATCAAATTTCATTTCATTGTTCTCTAAACACATTTTTTCTTCCTGTTTTTCAAACTAGCATTCGGATATAAACATAAATTTATGTTTCGATTTAATTAGAATTCTAGTCAGAAATAAATAGAAAAAAAGAGAAAGGAAAGAGAAGAAGTGAGCTGCCAATATATTGTTCAAAAAATGGAGAAAATAATTCTTAATTCCATTGGAAGTACTTTATCAAAATCAAGTTTTTTTTTTCCTTGGAACCAATAACTTACTTTGTCAATTGAATAATTTTTTAATGTTCGATCCCTCAGATATTTTGCACGAAGACTATCAAAAATATTGTTCTTGTTTTTGCTACTGTTTTATTCTCAATGAAAATAACAACTATTCATTGGAGAAAACTTTTCATTGAGATGTTTCCCGAAAATATGTTAACTTTAGTTCTTAATGAAAAGAAAAAGAAAAGAGTGAAAAAAATTAATACAAACTGCTATCAAAAAAGAAAAAGATAAAAAAAAAAGGAAATAATGAGAAAAATAAAAAAAGAAATATAACGATTCTTACCAAAGCCAAAATGATTATACCGAGTTTATTACTAACATGCTTCGAGATAGGAGATGGGAAGAAAAAGAAATAACGATAAATAAATATTAAAAAAAAAATAATGCTGTATGCTCTGCTTAACGTATAGAATTTTTTAATATCAAAAAATCAATGGTAGAGTGGGATACTTGGTGCACATTGTTTGGATAATTTTGTTCAATTGCGTCAATCGCAAATACGACAGAATGAAAAATAATACAGGTAGATATTTATCAAGACGAATGATGAATAAGAGAACGAATAAATGTGTTTATACATGTTTTACATTACATACACTGGTACAAGTATCATCTTAAAGCCGAATAGTGATCCATAAATAAAATTTTGAAATGTCTGAGCAAAATTAATACCACTAAGAAGCTGAGAAAATAATGAAATGAAATAATCGAAACACAAAGAAGAACTAAGAATGAAGAAGTGTGTCACTATTTACTGTAAGAAATCAAATACATGTACATAAATTACAAATGATATGGAAAGAAAAAAAAAAAGAAAAACCAATATCGAAAGGACTAAACAGTAATAAAATACTAATATAATACACAACTATTCTCATGACTGTGAACTACGCTTTTTTTCTTCTTTTTTTTTGTTGTGATTTTTTGCACATTGCCAATTGTAAGGCAACAATTGAGTGTCTACACCGAAAAATTATCTTCAATACAAAACAAACAGAACTAGAAAGACAAAAAAAATCAATCACTGTGTCATACAGAAAATCAATTGTGTCCTTAATTTTTTTTATGTCATTATGACACAATTCGGACATGTATACATTATCGTATTTTTTCTTCTTACTAATGAAAACAAAAAAATAGAATCCATAACATGAACTCAATTGTAATGTAAATAATGGATATTTACTGAAACATCCGCGTCATTATCATTATCGGGAATTATTTGAACGGTGCTCTCGAAGAATTATAAACAAAAAATCGAGATTATAAAGAAGAAAATAAAGATGAAAAAAGGGAATAGAAACAATTGTAATTGCCTATTTTAGCTCGCACGTGAAATGTTTATATGTAAAATACAACATTCACGAGACAAGCGGATGACTCGAAACTTTGTTCATCACTTGAATTAATTGTAACAATTAATAGTGAAAAAAAAAAGATATGAGCGTGAGAAAGAACAGAAATAAACGGAAAATAGATATGGACTTTATTGTAATAGTTCCATTGTGGATAAAAAAAATTTTGTAACGTGAAAAAAAAAGTGATGAAAAACAAATAAAAAAAAATCTAACGCGACAGGGACGATTGATAAAATATATTGACCAATTAGTGAACCAATTAATTGATGGAAAATTTATAGGAACGGAGAGCTATCAGCCAATGTTAATTAAGTAATAGAAAAAAAAACACAAAATTATTTGGCCCTTTCCAATTAATAATGGAGATATCCGTTCATTGTTTTTGAAAAATTGATACAACAATTCAAATTAATTTTGTAATATCTGTTAATACAGCATTTAATGTAAGCATTTTTATTTGCCTGGAGCATGTCGTAATTTGCGATTATTTACAAAACATATACACGTTTACATACATCCACACATCTGTATCAATACTATCGTTCAGATTCATAGCAGAAAACAAATTGATATTTTCACATAAATTCTTCTTTGAATTTGAGATCTTAAAATAGATCTCCAATGTACACTTTTTTTTTAATAATACGCCGTTGTAGGCCAATACTATTTCTTCTTCAGTTTTTATTTCTTTAGTGATGAGACCAGGATTTAATTGATTGGAAAAATGAAGAAGGAAATCATATAGAGTTTGTGTATTATTTCTAACGAATGTAATAAAATGTTGAATCGTCTCGAGTCATAGTTTTTTCTCAAAGTTTATGATATCACATAACGCGAGGCAGGAAATGTGTTACTCAAACTCGGTATATATTGTAGAATGTTGCGAATGAAATTTTATTTATGTATCTGGAGACCTCAATGTTTGCCCTGGGGTTATCATATGTTGAAATTTTTTTATATTATTATTCAGACACAGTTGAGCGATTTTCTCAATAATATTCCATTGGAAGAATTATTCTCGTCAGTCGTCAAACTGTTTTCTCAGTTGTTGTCTGAATAGAAAAGTGATATTCAGTCTTTTGTATTTCTTTGATATTTGAAAAATATTATTCGTTGTAGAAATGACAGAATTAATTTGTGTAGATGATTTTGAAAAGGTAGCATTGAAAATTCTTACACCATCAGCGAGTGATTATTATAAAAGTGGTGCTGGTGATGAACTGACATTGAAATGGAATAGAGAATCATTCAATAAGTATGTAGAGCAATGGTTATTGTAAATGAAAATTATTTTTATATTATTATTTAAAAATTTATAGATACAAAATTCGTCCGCGAGTATTGAGAGATGTGTCAAAACGTGATATCAGTACCATTGTTATGGGTGAAAAAATTTCTATGCCTTTGGGAATTGCGCCCACGGCAATGCAACGGATGGCTCATCCTGATGGTGAATGCGCCAATGCAAGAGGTGAGTAATGGAACATGATTGAATAAATTAATAGATAAACTAATTAATTGGAACATTTTTCTTATATACAATACAGTATTATTAAATCATTTATAAGGGTATATAAAAAATATATCCTTAGATGTATAAACATTTTAATTCACCAAATTTTTATCAAATTACTGTGCGTATACTTCACGAATTTTCGTCATGTCCGTTTTCATTGTAGAATTAAAGTTGATAATTTAAAATTAAGTTGAGCAATGAAATAAAAATCTATTGATTCTCGATATTGTTAATGCAATATTATATATGGCAAGACTGAATATTGATATCAATTATTGTAAGGCACAATAATGAATAATTCAATTATATGGCGATATCATATTACATGAATATATGAAATAATATTGTGCGTTCACTTTTTCATTCACTTTTTTGGTCGATTGACGGAGAATGCAGAGATTAATGTTTTGTAGTAAATGAGAACCAATGACTAGTCAAATAATTTAAAATTGTATAGATTTTCTTGTTTGTTTTTTCTTGTTATAATTGGAATTATTAACTCATTTTCTTTTGTGATGGAATTAATTAATTTTCGGCCCTATATTCTCCCAGTTGTTCATTGCCTTCATATTTACTTCTTGTATTCGCCATTTCTGAGTTGATGATGATGTATCACATGCAACAACATAAACTTTTTTACTCGCTGGATCAGAATCAAGGCAGCGTTGTGTATATCCGTGCATCAGCCATTGTTTTTCCACATCATACCGCCACAATTGATTTCCTTGCTTGCCATGACATGGATAAATAGTTATTGGTGCTTTTGGATTTCCACTTGATACATCTAGACAATCGCTGCGACCTTTAGGACGTATGTCTTTATGCCAAGTGAAACGAAAATCTTGTTCACCTGAAATCTTTGGATTATCTTTGATGCAGAAATCAACTGAAATTTCTCCATCTTTCTTCTGTTTTTTTGCGTCGAGACACAATTCAGGTGCACCAATATTTCTTACTTCACCTGAAGCAAAATCTTCTGGCTCTATTGGTGGATAGACTTCTACCAAATCAAAAGCAATATTTTCCATGAACCATTTGAATGATTTGCAGTTCAATTGTTTACGCAGTGATTTTTGCTCTTTTAAATCACCAGCATCCAATGATCTCAAGTGTGGTCGACGACGATAAATAAATTCTGCATACTCGTCCATCCATACTTCAGCAACTCGCTTATAATTCTTTCCCAAAAAATCACCACGTCCTGGATTAGGAAATGGCGGAAATTTACGATAAATATGTGCAACTCTTGAGCATGGTGCATCTAACATTTGCCCACCACATTGCCATATTTTAAATGATAATTCATATTGTTCACCACCCCAAATATCAAGTCCTGGATCATAACCACCAAGTTCCCAAAAGAACTTGGCATGGATGGCAAATAAACCGCCAGCCATCACTGGGCTTTTGAAAGGCTCTGATGGATTTTTTAAATCTTCGGGTAATAATGGCAATCTTTTGTAATACAATTCCCAATCAAATGCACCACGCGCACCTTCATCTTGTGCTCTGTATTCAAATGTTTCATATGCAATAACATCAATGAATGGACAGACACAAGTTTTGTAATCCTGTACAATTGGTTCTAATAAAGGTGGCAACCAATTGACATTAGCCTCTGTGTGCGAATCAAGGAATACTAATACATCTGCTTTAGCTTTTTTAGCTCCAGCTAATCTACCTCTAATCAAACCTGATCTTTTCGGAAGTCTTATAATAGACACCTTTGGTAGATACTTTTTAACATAATCATCCAATTTATCTTTCAATTCTATTTTTGTACTTGCATCGTCCACCAACAATATTTCCTTCAATAATTCTGGTGGTGATCTATTAACAACACTCCAACATGTTCTTAACAATGTAGTAAAGTGTTCATTGTGAAATGATACTATCACAGAGACTGAATTTAATTTCTTCAGATATTGTTTATGTTTACAATCAGGATGCCTGATATCAGGAACAGAACGATTCAGTGAAATGATATCACTCAAAGCAGCATTAAATCCATTCACACTATACAATTTTTCTTTAATAATCTCTTGTGATGCTGATAAAAATGCTGGCTTTCCCTGTTCACCAATACCAGTTCTTTCCGCGTCCTCTTTAATCTTTTTGTAATCGTGCCAATCAATTTTTTCACCTGAATCCTGCTTCTGAAACATAAAAACAAATTTATTACCATGTCGATCAATAAACAATAATAACAATTGAATAGTGTGAATAATTACCTTGGGGCCATCATCATCAACACCATTATGAAGAGATTCAGAGTGCGGCCAACGACCAGGCAAAATTCTTGGTCCTCTGATATAACGGAACACCACAACTGTGATGATTATTGTAAACGTGGCGAGGACGATGAATTTTATTAGGCTAACTACATTACGCTTCATTATCTCGTTTTTATCATGACTCGTGATAATAAATAATCAACATTTATACCACACAATAACAATGGCGTAAAATTATCTTGTATTTGTTTAATATTTTACCGTGTTCCAATGATACACCGGCAGTAATGGTCCTTCGATTTTTGTAATAATGTCAAATTTTTTGTACATACCAATCAACCATTCGAATCCGCACCAAACTTTCACCTCGACTGTTTATTGGTTTTTATCAATGTATATATATATGTTGTGTTACGTGGGTTCTCGAGTGACCGCGACAAGTGGCGGACGTGGTATCGACCTCTCGAAAAATATTATGATTAGCCCTTTACCCCCTTCACCGCTGTGAGATTAAAAGGATCTGGGCATTGTGAGCGGTGAAATGACGCCATATTGGCGTCACGTTTGAATAAACTCTACGAAACGAGCATCCATAAATCATAATTTATTGAAATCGATTGAAATATTTGATGGATAGCTTTGTTCTGATTCATATCACATGTATATTGTATGTGTAGAATCGTGATGATTGTGTGTTCGATGAATATATTGATTAAACAAATTATTCCGACAATATATTTAAATATTGTCGCACGAATGAGGCGTTAATAGATACTTTGAATGACGAATTATTCAAATAATTCGGGAATGAACGTTGTTATAAAAAATATACAGTCAGAATTATTCATGAAATGAATTTTGTTTTTTGAACAGTTTTGGAAATTTCACTGTACTGCCATCTAACAGATTTGATTTTGAATTAAAATTCAACTTTTTGAAATTTATTTAGATTTTTTCAAGGCGCAGCTACATCTAGTGGCGAACATGTAGAAACTTTTTTCATGAATAAATTTTAGTCACATGAGAGTGCCGGTAGATGGTTCTGCCAGTCTCAAAAAATGAGAAAATTCTATTGTAGTACATGAAGAATTCCGCAGGACAGAGCCACAGTCGGAAAAAAATGACAAATTGTAAAATAATTTGGGATTTAGTTCATACACAGTTGTGCTAGATAGCGCCATCAGTTTGTTAAATTGGCGAAAATTGAAATTTGATAAAAAATCGATGAATTATATGAAAATGCGTATGTAATATCAATAACAAAGAATTGATTCGATCGGATTTGATTAGTTTCATGGAGTTTACCGTATAAATACTCAATCCAGAACGACAAAAACACTTATGAACTTCATGTACAGGGCTGAAAAGTCGCAAAGTATGAATAAAATGAGTCAAATACTCATTTACATTAGATTCATCGCTGGTATGCGTTGAAATGCACATGCTAAATCATTTTCACACTAATATTGAACCGTTTTCAATCAATTTTTCGGATCATTGAAGTCATCCGACATGAAACAAATTGATAGGATGATATGTTCAATCGGCTGGAAGCGCACACGGTACAACCGAATCCACTTCCCGTTATTACGATGCTAAATGATCTATGTATGATCATACATACAATCATGAAATTCAATGAAGATGTTCAATCATGCAAATAATCAGTCCTTAAGGGATCCTATGTAATGAACTTGTTAACATCCGACTAATATGGTCTCTATTACAGTTTTGTGAAGATCACAGAAAATACATTCATGTATGGCTTTTGGACGATAATCAAATCTTCAAACATCAATTTGTCTTCTTCAACAGTTTGTCGATTAACAATCATTTGTAAAATTGTAAATCATGTTGGCATTGAATTATAGCAGTGCTGAATATTGATGAAAATTATCATGAATAGTCATTGGAATTTACCTAAGAAAACGGTTATATATTCTGATAATAATATGAATGGATGGGTATTCAAATTGCCATTCATAAACATCTCATCAAAGGTCAATATATGAATACTGTAATTATGTTACTTGATATATGAGTAGAACAACTACTTTCTTCATAAGAGAATATTAAAAAGTATCTTTACATCCGCGAGATATTCATTGACAATTCATCTTCATTTACATGACAATTAATTCCATATATAATTAGATTGATCAATATGAAAATAAATTCTTCTTTTGCTATTTTTCTGGAATTTTGCTTCACTGATGTACAGCAGCTGAAACTATGGGGACAATTTTTATTCAATCAACAATATCAACAAGCAGCATAGAAGAAGTCGCGAAAGCTGCACCAAAGGCAATTAAATGGTTCCAATTGTATATTTATTCTGATCGAGAAGTTACACGAGAATTAATTCAACGAGTAGAGAATGCAGGTTTCAAAGCCCTTGTCTTGACTGTTGATACGCCATTCTTTGGTACGAGACGTAATGATGTGCGCAATAAATTTTCATTGCCTAGTCATTTAAAACTGGGAAATTTTCATGGGTTTCTATCGAGCAAAATAAATCAGGCTACAACTGGATCAAGTCTAAATGAATACGTGACTAATCTTTTTGATGATTCATTATCATGGAATGATATTGACTGGTTGATGAGGTATATTATTCATTATACAGATTATCATCGCACTGTTTTCAATACTTATCTGCAAAATTGTTTCCTGGTTCATTTCAGTGTAACACATTTACCTATTATCGTCAAAGGTATTTTAACAGCTGAGGATGCAATTGTTGCTGTTGATAAAGGTGTGAAAGCTATCATTGTTTCTAATCATGGTGCGAGACAAATTGATGGTACAGCAGCCACGGTGAATAACAAATTGGAAATACTTCTGAAAAATATTTCTCAAATTTGTTATTTTACAGATTGAAGTGTTACCAGAGATTGTAAAAGCTGTTGGTGGCAAAGTAGAAATATATCTGGATGGTGGAGTGAGAAAAGGCACTGATGTGCTCAAAGCATTGGCTTTGGGAGCAAAAATGGTAAATATTGAATTAAAAACAATATAAATTAACTTTATGATCACAAATCGAATGTAAATGAACATTTGTTGAATTAAATACAAATTATTTTCTCTCTTCAACAGGTATTTTTTGGGAGACCTATGTTATGGGGTCTGGCACAAGGTGGTGAGAAAGGTGCTACAACCGTATTAGAATTGATGAGAAAAGAAATAGATGAAGCATTGGCATTAGCAGGTGAATAAACAGAGCATTAATCACAATATTTATCAGGATAGACGATGCTCGCAGACGAGCATGATACTAATAGATAAATTATGATTTATTCAGGATGCCAATGTGTGGCAGATGTGACAAGAGATATGGTTGTTCACGAATCATATTATAGTCATTTGTAAATAAGATAATCGTCATCACACAGAGTCTCATAATATATTTTCTGATGTGTCATAAGGTATAATGAATAAATTGATAAAGGCTTTTTCTTTCGCATAACATGTTGTTAGCGTTTTATTGAATAATATAACGCATGTGTTTCTGTTGTATGTAATATGTTATATGTGTAAATGTGTTGTGTGATTCGACAGCTTGTGTGCGCGAGGCCACGCGCATTATATCGAGTATTTACATACACTGGTCTACATAAATTACAATTGCGTACAACTAATTTGTACGCATTATTTTTCACCACGATATAGCACGCTGTTTTATTTTTCTCTTTTGTTTTTATAATTTTTTATTTCTGTTTGTTCTTTATTCGTCTGATGATTATTAGGCATAGCATACTGATTGAATTGTCGTTCACACGTATAATTTCATGGCATATTTTTAAACATTCCGCAAAAAAAAATTGAACAAATATATTCGCATCATGATAGACATTTTTTTCTTTTTTTTTTTTCTTTGTGCATGGTCAACAAACGGCTGCAAAGATATATTGACTGAAGTTTTTTTTTGTAGCTATAAATTGAGCTATGCTCTATAATATATTGATAAACTCACGCCTAAATGTTATTCAAAATTTTTTTGCTCTCCGTCTTTTTGCAAATTTTTTCCTTTTTCTTTGCTATATTCTCAATTGTTGTTACAATTTCCAATGGATTTGACGCTTCGAATAACATCACACACGATAAGTATGCTAATTAATTAGCTTTCCAGTCATTTGCATTCACCTTTATTCTCGGAATTTATATTTCCGCAATTATTCATGAATTTTCCATTTCAAATATGTGAATTCTGATGTGTGTTTGTTTGGCTCGATAAACGGATAGTTTAAAATATCGAGGAAGTTAGCTATTTATTATTTTCTTTTGGAATAATCCAGTGTATATAGAAGTGTAAAATTGATTGGTCCAGAGATATAGAAATTTTTTTTTATTTGTTTTATTATTTTGCTGAGATCGAGCTCTCGTATCCCGATTATTTATTTTCTGTTATGGAATCGATGGGAAAAACAATTTTAGATGACAAATAGCGGATGTCACACACTGTGGACCGATCAAGTGTAGTAATAGATCAAACAGGCAGTTTATAATGGTCCTGTTTTGATTAAAAACAAAAAAATTGTTATACAATTGTGTATGTTTTCATTTTCAATTTGTTTGTATTTTTTTTTCTCACCCGAGGAAGACTGTATTAAGCTGTCGCGTTGACAACGATTTAGACTTTGCATATTGATCGCTACAAATATGAACAGTTAATTTATATTCCTCTGTCACTGATGTATATTTATATTTGTATATGTAATAGCTGTTACATTGCTAGACCACTTTGTAGCTTCACTAAAAGCTGTTACATTTTACCATTGTATATTATTTTCGTATTTTCCTTTTTTTTCTTTTTTATGTGAACGACCACATGGCAACGACGACGAAGACGATGACACGCCCAATTAACTAGAAAACACCGAAACATACAATTTGATGCACACTCAATCCCTGCAGTCAGTCTGAATCTTAATTGACAATGTACGAAAGATCCACTTCGTTTTTATTAATTTTTTTAGACACTTTTTTTGCATTTCTTTTTTTGTGGAAGAACAAATTGTCCAATATCATTGACGACAATTGATATTGTTCTGTATTTGTTCATTTTCATCCACCCCATGGAGAATAAAATTTCCTGAGTCTCATAATAATCTCCGATATTTTATGCAAGATCGAACTTATCCAAAGCGATATAGATAATAATTAATATATCATATACTAATTGAATCATTTTGGATTGTTGTTTAATTTGTATTCTTTAAAAAGTTGCATCTACTTCTACTTCATGTAGAGGCAGTAGCACATTTGTGTTCCATTGATATTCTTTTTCATAAATTTTTTTTATTCATTCTTTTACAATGCTGGAAATGGGCTTTCAAATTCTATAGTTGTGTTCTCTGCAAAAATTTGTTTCATACTGTGTTAAAAGTTCTTCTTTATATCATGTTTTTTTTATTCCACCAAGTTTTAGAATTTTTCCAAGGAACAATTATCTCCAATCGACCACACGCAAGATGCGAATTTGGGAGCAATGTTTGTTTAATTAGTATCACAATAGTATACGTCTAAAAATTTTCTAGTACATTACAAACTAGACAAGTCTAACTAATTCTCAACGTTGTTACACGCATCGTATATATATATGTATATGTATATATAGATATATATATATATATAAGTATATTCATCGAAACCTACACTCTATGCAAGCTGATAGCTACGAAAATGTTTTCATTTTCAATTATTGTTTCTATATCAGTTCTAATTGATATTTTATATGATTCTATGCAGTATATTTTTGCCCGTTTTTTTGGGGTTGCAGATTTTTCTCTTTCATTTTTGTTTTTACTCAATTAATATTTTTTTTTCTTTCTTTTTCTTGAACAAGTTTAGTATCTAGATACACAATGTATAATATATATGTATAAATTGGATCAAAAGTGCGATATGTGTTCATTTTTATTGGGATGTTTAATAATATTCATAGCAAAATGAAACAATCTAATGTTGTATTGCGAAATAAAGTAAAAAATAAAGCGTTAAATTATTATGAATAACTGTTAAAGAATAATAATTACCATAATATGCATGGAAAACGTCTAATATTTGATTATGCAGATGTTTTTGTTTTCAAACAATATATACTATATTGCATTTACATTGTCGTGCATTTTTTGTATCTAGATACTATGCATTATATATATAGTATACCTGATTATTTTATTTATCCAGCACTGTTTCCAAAAATTGTTTTTTGTTTTCATTGCAGTATTTGTTTTGTTATCCAGTCGATCGCAGTGGTGGTGATAATGGTAGTCGTGTTATTTCGTTGAAGTAATTATGACACGTTCATGTAGTTATTGTTTTTGTTCCTTTTTTTTACTATTGAACAATGAACTCTTCAATATGATTGATTTTGATTTGGTTGATTTCGTGTGTGTACATGAATCCGAAGACAATTGAAATGAAATTGAACAGAAGCGTTTGGGGAAGAAAAGTAGAAGAAAGATAAATGATAAGTAGAAAATATGTATATGAACATATAAAACGAAAATGTTTATGATAGAAGAGAGAGAGAGTGCCTCGAGAAAATACATCGAGGCAGACACAGGCTCGTGTATTCGTTGTGTGAATTGGTGTATTCAATGACGTCGTCGTAACACAGTATTATTATGTATTAGTATTCAATATATTCGAATAACGGAAATTTTATATCACTTTTTCACAATTATTTTCATTGATTAATCAGTACGATTTACTTGTTTGTTTGTTATCATTAACATTCTTCTCTTCTTCGTTTATATGCAAGTGAGCTAAATGCTAATATCATCAGATCCTCAATGTTTGTTATTCTTTCTTTATATCGCCTCAATGAATATTGTTTCTTTTCAAGTGTATTTATATTTATGAACACGGTCATACATATTTTTATGCACTCTCCATGACATAAATGTAAGTGTGTAAATTCTTCATACTCTGCGAATTTCTTTGTTACTATTATTCAATTTTTTCTTTCTCTTCTCAATATTAGCAATAAAGTTAATCACTGTAACACAATCGTAGTATATATGTACATGAACTATCTACATTATCTACACATCAACAAACGTTTTAGTTTAGCGTTGTGGTGGTATCGTATTCAATTTTCATCTTTTTTTTTTAATTGGTTTTTTTATTTTTTTATTTATTTGTTTGAGGTATAAGCATCGTGTATGTGCAATGTTGCTTGATTTCATTATTTTTTTTGTATTCTCTTATTATAAGTATCTAATATTTTGCGTCCAAATCCATTGGAGCGTCTATATATAGATATTTTTCACAATTATTAGAATAATATAATCATTCACAAATGCACATCCAAAATATTTGAATCATCCTCACAATGATATCTCATTCTTACAGCCTATGAATTTTTTGTTTTTTTCTTTTTCGTTTTTTGTTCACAAATATTATACAATTTTTTGTCTGAATAAACATTCAAGATGCAATTCAATGCAAACCAATGATTATTATTTTCTTTTCGTTTTCATTCCACCGATACTACAAAACCGATGAAACCGGATAAAGCAATATATATAACTTAATTAAATTAACGTAAAATAATAAATACGCGAAAATACAATCATAAAAAAACACGTACATAAAATAATCATCAAGTCTATCGACCGATCATTTCGGCAATTTAAGCATTTTTCTTCTTTTCCCTCCACTCTTCTTTCCCCTTTCTTGTTTTCAGCTTCTCACTTTTCTCTGACGTTCTATGTCTCGCTTCGTTTCATACCAAAAATTATAACATTACGTTGGCGCTCATTGGCTAATCTCTGTTTTCTTTTCTATCCAGTTATGTAATTTATTCTTCTCTGTTTTCTCTAAGACATCAATCAAAAATCTATGATATCAACTTTTGAACAATCATGTCGAAGTTTTTCCCACTTCAAACTCTTTTTTTTTTGTGTTCAATGAAATTCGTTACTTCGAATTTTGTTTGTTTTCGTATTATATGTTGTGTGATTTTTGGATTTTAATATTGCACAGCGGCAATTAGTCTGATCTCTCCTGATACTGGGATTTGTTTTTCATCACCACAAATCCGTAGCTCAGGTTAAATTAGGCTGCGGCGAGGGCGTCAATGAAATATATGTGGCCGTGTCCTATATGAACGCCCAACATTCCAATGTTTTGACGACGAAATCCTCATGTGGCGCTAACGGTTCATTGCCATATGTACTGCACGATTGTGTTCTACCTTGATAGAGATCACCATCCAACCATAAACCAAATTTCCCACTGAAAAAAGAAAGAACGAAAAATTAAGTTAAAAATTAGTGAGTCTTTTCTTACTACATAACAAATTCAAGGTAATTCAAACACATCAAGACAGACCGGTTATTTTAATTTTATCAGCTAACGCTTCCCGAAGTTATTTTCATTCGAAAATAAAAAACCGAAAGCTGCATAACGACAATTTTCAAGAGCCATTATCAATCAAGATAAACCTACATATATCAAACGAATGTTCAACAATTAATTGATGGACATTCATTATTATTCATGAGGGTTTCATTATACTGATGACACATCAACCCACATGCTCGGATTACCTCACTTTATCATAAAACAAATTCAGTTATAGAATTAAAAATAAACTCACTCTCCAGCGCCGATGGATAAACTCTCGTTGTTTCCCTTAATAAAATACATATTATCACCCGTCCAATTGTATGCTTGGAACCTTGGTGTAAACCTGAAGAGCAGAGATTCACCAGTGCCATAGAAATGATCGCTCACGTGTAAAGAACACGATGTGAGGGCACCAAAGACCTATAAAACAACAACAACAACATATCATCAAACAAGATCTAATCTATAATTATGTAATGATGAATATGCAAAGTAAAATCATAAACACTTACATTTCCCTCAGTGTCTTCAATGACTAGAAGAATTGGACTCTCAACTTTTGCCATTTTTCTGTACATACTATTCAAACTAAATCCATGTTGACTTGTGCTGAATACCAGTGTCCATAGGTAACCCTCAGCCCGAGCAGGCAAATGGCGACAAAGATGTTCTCTGTGATCATCACTAAGAATTTCAGTAACTCCAACCAAATCCGGAACAATAATTTCAGTGTCCAGTGAAATCGCGCTGTTGGCATATAGAGCTCGCCTGAGCTCCTCGCTCATAGACAGAACCTGTAATTATCATCAATTGAATTAAATTAATAAACATTTATATTTTAAATTATCACAAATTAATTTATGTAAAGTTAGGGATTAGTGCAAGTGATCAAGGTAATTCTAGAAATGCTTATTTGTTTCTATCAATGGTAATTGAGTCGGAAGAATTCTTTATGTATTTTTTTTTCTTCATTTTTCAATCCTGACCTACGCACTACTGGATTATACTGATGGACAGGGTATGAGTATTAAAAGGCCGTGGTTTCATTCAAGGAATTGTTAATTGCTCTAATAATTGTCTAGACACAATTTATACATTCTATTTCTATGCCTAAATTCTAAACACAATTAATCTAACACAAATATTATATTTAAAGAGCACATTCAGTGTCATGTAGTGTAATATATTTCATATTATTTTGTTTTCATTTGAAGAGTGTTGTCATTTGTTTTCAGCATGGTGCAAAATCTATTTATCGCAGTGCTAGAATATCACAAATGAATTGAAGTCTAAAAATAATAAAAAGGTAATTTTAATGTAAAAATAAATAACAGATAATTAAAGTTGCATTTGATAATAATTGTTGCTCTCGAATATCGAGGTTGATTACGTTTATGGTATATAGAGGACGAAGAATGTAAAGAGGATGTGTAACGTCAACGAGTCTAAAATTGTTGCAGAATTGATTCAGCCTTGGAAACCATCGGGTGAATAGCCGTCAGACGCATAGGAATATTCGAGAAATAAATAGTTTTCTTTGACCATGTGCTCAATGTTTTTCGCTGAATTAATTGCAGATTAAAAATTTCACTACTGAATAATTTGAATTAATAAAGAGTAATTACAAATGACTTTTAGATTGAAAAATAAAAAATAATGATTTTTGATAAACATTTTAATAATAATAATTAGACAGAATTAAAAATTGATATGATGAAATTAATTTTATGAGATTTTGTAGAATTTATTTTTTTCCTTTATTATTTTACTGCCACTCGAGACATGGCCATATGCCACCAAATGAACCATATTCAATGTGAAACAAAAGTAATAAATTAAATATATATTTTGCAAAGCAAACTCATCAGCAAATAGCTATACATCATTGATGAATTCATTTTCCATTTTTTTATCATTTTTTTTCATGATCTTTTTTCATTGTGTGACACAATTGGCGGCGTCTGGTTTTACGTTTGACTTACGAAATTTGCATAACTCTATCGTGTTTCACGTTCGCAAACAGACTTGAAACATTTATTAGTGGACAAACCATTAATTGTGTATTTGCTCATTGGTAAAAAAACAAGTTGATGAAGTTTGTAGTTCGTTAGACACGTGGGATGTAAAATCATTGAAACGTTGTCATGAATATCACTTGTTTTCCATCTTTCGTCATTTTTTTTTCTCATGACGCTGCATTGCTCTTATTTTTATATGATAATGGACATGAATAATTATTCGCACGAGATAAAAGTAAGCTTCATTTATTTGTAGCATTGAATGTGGTTATTATTGATCATATAAGCAATAGGAAAATTATTTCCATCCTGTGTGTGTATGTATATGAGTGCAATCATGAAACTCAAGACTCGTTTCTCGATTGTACAAATAGCCAGCTGCATATTCGCTTTGAGAATTGTCTTGCGAGAAATACAGTCCCTGTTTATTTCTCTCACTCTCTCTATCTCAATACTACATATAATACGAAATTATAATTGACACTGGTGTTGCACCGTTTGTGTGCATTCTCTTTGCACACATATAAGGTCGTCGACGCTTTTATATACACAAGCGAGTTTTCCCTCTCTGCATGGCCTCGTTTTTCGGATATTCACAATTTCTAGTGTCATATAAAAAGTGGAAAAAAAAAAACCTGACCATCACATTTTGTTTGCTTTTGAATGGAGAAAAGAATGACCAATAAAACAGAATTGCGATTAAATTCAGTGATAATATGGAAAATAATTTTTTTTTCATATTGCTTTACAGACAATTTCAAAAGATTTTTTCCACCGATGACCCTGGAGAAATTTATGAGAATGTTGCCTTGGGTTATTGGCAAAATTACCTTGAATTTCGTTGATATAACGCTTGCACTCTCATTATGATGACAAATCAGATAAATAGTTTCGATATTTCATTTTTTTTTCCATGGTTTCTTCCTATTTAGTTGGATTAGAAATACTAAAATATTTCCTATGTAGTTGGCGCTAATACTAGTTGGCAATGAACTAAATTTCGCAAGGTCTAAATAGACATTCATTCGAGAAGATGCGAACATATGACAAAAGTTCCCAGGTTTTTTTTCTTATTCTATTTTTATTTCTGTCAAATGAAAGAATTAAAATTGAATGTTTATGTTTTCTTTCTTCAACAAAGACAACGCCTTAATGGATATTTGTTGGCGACTTCTCAAATTCTTGAACAGTGTGGGTGTTTGACGAATAAAACTTGACAGAAGCTTGAAAAACTAAAAATAATTCTTTAATCTTGCTGAACATGGTAATGATCAGCATAGTTTTATATATTTTCAGTCGATGATTCATATATGAAGAATTTCTATTCCATTTATAATTATATACTTCACGTACGATGGATTAAAGATATAAAAAATTGATATCATAATATGAATTCTCTTACCGAGAGCATTCGTGATGAATGTTGGAAGACGTAATTAAGGGTGGAAAATGTATCGGCCGTCATTTTGATAGTTCAAAACAAAAGCCAAAAATACACTGATGATTGAATACAAAACAAACACACCAAATACCAAAATTTATCAAATAGTATTTATGAAAACTTAATTCAATGATATTCTGTTTGTTTGAGGGTCTATAGACAACTGAGATGTTTGTTCCTTCATGCCGTGGTGTTATTTGATCGTTTCAGGGTTCTCTCAATAAATATAACGAGTTTGGGTGGAAGAAAATAAATAAAAGAAGAATACATATAAGCTCCTCCAACCCGCACTACAATCTCCATTGCCCATTGGCAAAGTGGAACATATATTTATGCACTCTCCCTTGATATCCAGAATGCCTCGAAAATGGTAGTTGACCTCGAATACAAATACGGCGCCACGTCTCCCGATGGCCATTGAACTCTTTTATATACTAAAAATATTTTTCCATTATCTTCCAAAGTGTTTCCGCGTTATATATGGTGCTTTTGATGCTTTCTGGCAATTCAATGACTATCAAAATGCCATAAATGTTGAATGATGAGAAAAAAAAATGAGAACGAGGTGACAGATGGCAAGAATCGTTGATCATTGATTCCAACTGATAAAGTTCCAGAAAAAAGAAAGAAAATAATCACGTGATTGAACAATCGGTCGTTGTATCCGTTGTCTCACGACTTCTCTCAAAGTGGAAGTTCTTTGAACAATTATTTGCCGATTATACCATGATGCGATATCATATACAACGATCAAAGATCAACAATGATCATCTTGGGTGATTGACTACTGTGAAAAAAAATATTTAATCACCACGATATGGATGTTTAGTATCATAACTTGGATCATGAAGTATTTTTAAATTGTAATGAATACGACAGAAAATAATCATTTGGATAATATTACTTTTATATACAATAAGTGTTTTGGGCAAAGTCAAATTTAATCGCGTGAATTATGATGCAATGATATCAATTTAATAACTGGAAGGAAATTATAATACTATGAATTTTCTTGTTGAATCAAAAGACAGTATAATAATGCGAAGTTTTTATTCGATTAAAGAATGCAGTCATGAATAATCGTACCAGACTGTAACATTCAACAAATATGTATAATGATTGTTCACGTTTTGCAGATAATTAAATCATCAACAAAGTGAATATGCAAATGTTCATTGATGATTGGACATGATTTTTCTTCCTATTGCGATAAAATGTCATTGCAATTGAGAAATTTCTTTTCAACTGAAAATAGCAATTGTTGGTTGAAGTTGAAATAAAATAAAATTGGATAGAGTGAGTGAGGGACGGACTTCCTGACGTTATTACTCAAGGAGATCAGGAAGCAACAGATGTACGTACGAGGTGGATGAGAAAATAAAAAATTAAAAAAATAAGTACAAGGAAGATAATCATTGTAAAAAGTCAATGGTTAATGCATTGATGAAGCGATTATTGAGCAACTAATGGATAAACCAATTGAAATAAAAAGAAAAATGTAAAAATATGAGGACAAGAAAGTCCCCTTCTCTTTTACTATTTGACTTCGTAAATATTATTCTTATTTCCAAGTTAAAATTTGTATGGAGTCAATTAATGGCTTCGGTCATAAACTCTAGTTGTTTTTACGATAGCAATCAGTGGAGAGAAAGGAATAATAAAAAAATTAATGAGTATAAAAACAAATATACCACGCTGCACATTTGGTCAATACGAATTGACACAAAAAAATATGTGTTTATCCGAGTGTGTTATTTATTCATAGAACAAATCTCCCAATGTTATCGGCACTAAACTCATAAATTCTTATCAAATTTTTTCAAGTATAGAATTTATAACTTTGTATTCTTTTTTTTTTTAGTGAAAAATAGAAAATAACAGTTTAAAACAAATATTTTTTTTGTGTAAGTCTGTACTATTTACCTTCGTTCTTTGTTTTAGAAATTTCGTAATTTTGTTGATTGGATTTGGTAGTTTGGCTTTTGGCATTTTGACTATGTGTTTTAAGAATCGCGGTGATCCCTTCTGATTTATTGGCTCCTCCCTCGTCATGTTGAATATATATTTATCTATCGCGCGCGTGCTCGAATTGCAGTTTCGAGAATGTTCTTTAATATATGACGTGGATATTATATAGAAAGCACTTGACGAAAATCCGATTTTAGCGTACGCGATTGGTTGAAATTCGCTCCTCAAAATGTAATATCGATTTGAGTATAAAAATAATTTTTTTATCAACAATAATTTGGATTGGAGTCGCGATACAATGATAGAAAAAAAAGTCAATCTGCAAATATCGTTTCGAGTTTAAATGTGAAATCAAACGAGCTTCACTTCTCGAAGACTAAAGTCGTACTGAACTTTTATTGACGCAAGAGTTGACTGTTATAGACTTGTATCGCGGATTAGCACGACATATTATGTCGCGCAGTGTTGGCTGCGCAACACGTGCGGCTTTCAATCTCAATCATATTTCGTATCTTCAATATGGTTGATTGAATAAATAAAAAAATAAATGGAAGAAAAAAAAAACCAGCGAAAAAACATCTGTGATTATACAGAAATCACCAAATGTTCAATTAATTCTTGGAAATGAAGTACGAAATATGCAAATAAAACTGTATAAATATTTTCACTGCAAACTCTTCAACAGAGTGAGAAAAAAAAAATTACTATTCATGATAATTGCATCTTTTTCAGCAAGTTTGTCAATCAGTAAAATTAAAAGCTCTTTGTGTCTTCTCATAACTGGGATTTTCCACTTCAATGTACCATTTTGACCGAGGAAGCAAAATGTGAAATAGTTTTGACCTTGACGAATAATTATTAAAGACATTGCTTTTCATTAGAATATAAATGAACGAGAAAAAGATATGAAATAATAGAAAAAGGTTTATTATCGCAATAAAGTGAGAATCATGTGCACAAGTCTCGCGACACGTACGCACGAGAGAAGTGAACATAATGACAATGATAAATAGTGCTCCGTCGCCATATCACAATTGATATTACGTAATACGGGTGTCCGTGTTAACGGTAATACACAGAAATTTGAATTTATTCATGAGAATAATGGGCGAGAGAGCACTCTGAGAAAATTGATATGAATTAACCACAATCTAATGTGGTAATGTGAAAACTGGTTTCATTATTGATTTGTTTACGCGATTTAATATTCAATGAGTACATTATCCAGAAACCGAATGATATTATTCTGCATGGAATAATATTTCAATTTGCGTGTAACAGTAGCCACCAACAATGAACAAACATTTAAATTCCAAATTCCATTTATAAAGAATTATTTTCTCTCCAACAGAAATGTGTTTGCAATATTGAGAAAGACCTAACTCAACAGAGTGGGCATTGATGTTCAGCGAGTGCATTGTACTCACTTGGTAACTAACAAGAAGCATTTAATAAGTGAACGAAAATTCTCGATTATTCATCTTGTCCCATTCAAATTATTTTTATCAATTTCCATTCAATATTTCTACATACTCATGAACATGTCTAAGAAGCAATGTCAAGAAATGTATGAATATAATGATTTGGAAATGATCCAAGTGACAAAGGGAAATAGACAAAGAAAAAATAATAAAAGAGGAAGTAAAAGAAAAATAGTTGGAGAACTGATGAAAAGTTTCTTCATCTAAACAGAACTATTTCAGTATCCATCAAACTCAAATACATTCGCATGAAAATTCCGTTCAAAATGGGCCAAGACACCTATCAACACTTGGCAAGAGGTGCTTTCCAATTCAAACTTGCTATTCACCCAAAACTCAAACTAGTTATATTGACACACCTGACTACCAACAAGAATATTCGTGGAAGAGACGAACAGAGCACACTGTGGCTGTTTAATTGGAACAGGACTTCATACTGAATTTGTTATTCATTCAAGCAAAAACAGAAGAGAGATAAATTAGTATAGAGAAATTATTTTTGAATTTAAATTGATGAAATGAGACCGTACGTTTATCAAGAACATGCAGTGCATGGAAATTCTAAATAATCAACTCTAAATTGATTATCAATTGCGTGAGAAAAAAAAACATCAATGTAGTTTTTCTTCGTATTCTTCATTGGCTTCTGTTTTTTTGTAATGTCTTGGAGTGTAAACAAATCAGAGCGAAAGAGTAAATGAGACAACGCAAGGTATCCCAGTGTTGTTTGGGGGTGTTATAGAAGTATACAACAATCACATTGAATCTCAAATTCCGCAGTAAAAGGATGAGGGGGGGTACCTCAGGATCCTGTATCTGCTCAGAGTCGGCTGACGCGCTGGAGGTCTTCAGTATGCTGTAGAGCTTTACGTACGGTGCCTTGATCAGCTGAATATATATGCCAATAAGACACCGATCATCATCACCATCATTCATTTATATGTATACTTGTATATATATATATTCATTTACATAAATATACTTATTGTTTGTTAAGTTGAATCATCAAATAAATATTCATTTAAATTTAATTATATTCCTAGATTTATTTTGAATCGAATTAACTTACCTCCCAAGATTCACGTGTTAGATCCGTGATTTCATCGCCTTCACGACGATTTTTACTTTCGTCTGTCAAATCACCAGAATCACTTGTCTCCTGGGGCGATGCCTCTGGTGATAAATCAGTGTCAGTTTCGGATAAAATGTATCCACGTTCAAGCCAATAATTTTCATCCAATTCGCCATAAAGTGATGGTGTCCATGCATGAATAAAACGGAAGAGATCATCAACTCTGTAAAATTTGGAATGAAAAACATAATGTTAGGTTAAGTATTTTTTAGATTACCTAATGTCGATACATGAATTGTATTATTTATCAATGTAGAATTACTTGTGGGTGATAAATGGTATTGCACGTTGACCCATATCCCTTAGATACGGTAAATTGTATATATTCAATATCGCCTCCATCACAATTGATGAAAATTGGATCACATTCACGTTAATTCAAGTGAAAATTATTTGATAGATAAATGACAAGAAATAAAAATACGTCGTGGAACATAGACTCGTACATTACTATCGCACTGTCATTAATAGAGGTACATCAGTGTCATCGTTGATCACGTGATTATTTACAATTTACGTTCTATCATGTGATAAAAGCGCGCGTGGATATGCTCCGTTTTGAAAACTGTTTTACAGTTGAATTGTTGAATACCAGACCACCTACGAAGCAGTGAAGTGAAGTGCGCAATAAAATCTGCGTAAGTTTAGTAAAGATATCACTCTGTTGACTCGTTGACGAATTATCACGGTTATTTATAACCGTATGATTCAGTATAATTGGAAAAATAAGATTGTGATAGGTATTTCAAAAAGAATATATTGGGCTATCAAGTGGAAATCAATCTTGATTATTTTTTTTTTGACAAAAGTATCATTGATGGTTATCACAAATTTCTAAGTATATGAGATAATGGAAAGATTCAAATTACAAACAATAAAATTAAATTCAGGGTGAACGATTCGATATTGAACATTTTTATTTGGACTATTCTGCCACAATTAATCGTGAAGCCGGCGCCTGATTTCAATCTGTCGTGTCTTGATATATCAAAACAAAAGTAGAGGATTGCGTGGGTATTTATAGCATCGTTTCCATACCGTATAAAAATGTTGACGAAAATAATAGTGACCTTCTTCCACCGCCACGATCATATAAAAACAAATTCATATTTCTGGTATGAATAATATACGAAGCGTTGAAAGGGAAGTGGAGGATACGTATGATCATAAATAATATTTATTGAATATAATCTTCGCTTTTCTGATATAAGTAGAAGATTTATTCTATAGTTGCATGCGTGTTCGATAAAAACGGAATAATGCATGAGTTAGTTAAATGATTGTGTAATTTTTTCGATAGATATAAATGGAATTGCGCAGGTGAATGAGAAAAATCAATAGAGAAATAAAAATTCAGTTACCTGTTGCGCGGAACGCTAAACCAATACTCCGGTCGTAATTTTTTCTTTCCATAACTCATTATTGGCGTTGAACGAGGTATTTTCTTGTCCTTGGGTCGGCCAGTTCGTAATCTCAGGTACAATGGTGGATCCTCACAGCTGCGTGCTGGTCGTGGGATTAATTCTGTCGTAATTAACAAGAGAGAGAAAAATTAATTATCGATATTATCCGGAAATGTTTTATAATTAGCAAATAGTTGATTGTCTTCTTCTTCCTTAATTATAATCATATCAAGTAAATATATAAGCATGCCTGCGATATTTATTATCAGTTCGATTGTGGTTTTGAAAGCGTTGCACGATGAGGGTACAAATGTCAAACAGTCAAATATACTTTTCTAGAATAAATTAAGTCAATAAAGTTAATGATATGTTTAAGACAAACACATACAGTTTTCCTCACGGGAGGGAGGAACAATGATAAAATAATTTTTCCATGTTCACCACTAATAAAAGCGGTAGGGTTCAATGATAGTGAAGCAGAGCGAGACAGAGTTGTAGGATGATTTATATAAAAAAGGATAAAAAGTATATGTAAAAAATAGAATTTGCAAGATAGCATGAGTGTCAGATTGGAATAAATGAGTAAAAGAGCAACAGAAACAAAAGATTGAGAGTAAACAATTGTTATTCTTCTCGTGACGAATACGGGAGCAGATAACAAATAATGTAGAGAAGTTATAAAAAGCAGAGTGAATGGTTTATTTGAATAATGGAATCATTGTTTTATTGGAGCATAATGAAAAGTGAGGAAAGGAGGAAAAGATAGAAAGAAGGAAGATATAAAAAAGTAAAAGTGTAAGAGCTAATACAGTATGAACCTACCGAGGTCTTCAAGTTCGGGAAAATTACGTGCTTGGACTAGAGGGACGAAAGAAATAGATGAATATTCATCGGATTAGTATGATTTGTTATAAAACTTGTTTACTATTATGGTTATGTTTGTACTCGTATCAATAAGAAAAAAAAATAATAATAATTGAAGATTTTGAGCCACTGCGACAATATCTTTAGATTTTTCTCTAGAGTAAGAGTAAATAATTGGGCGTGATAGGATCAGCTGATAAACATCTGTCGATTGAGCAATGATGAATAAAAATTAATTTGAAAAAACATAGTCTTGTATATAACAGAAAGCTTTCTACTCTATAGATGCAGTGCACTGCGTTGTAGACAGCAATTTATTTATAACTATTTAATTGTGATTGACTAATCATTCTTGTGTACTGCCGCAATAGCTTTGTATTATTCATTTTTTCTCTTTTTCAAATTATTTTTCTGATACAAATGGCTTATTGCAAACGAGACAGAATATTCAGGATATATACTGACTGTCAAAACTAACGAAGAGCTCCGGCATATCGTCGACAGAAACCATACTACGATAATCCAATCGTGGTGGTGCTGTTGACGTTTTACTCCCTCGACTACTGTCAACACTACTGCTGCCAGATGATGTTAATGGTTGTTGCCGGATGAATGTACCAACAGACGTACGCCTGTAATGAAATTCCCCAATAATTTAATCAGTATTTAATTAGGAAAATTGAAATATTTCAAAACATTACAAATGCAGAATAAATTCGCTATATATAACAAGAAGATAACATTTAGAGCAGGGAAAAAACAGTCACATTCAGAGCTTGTTGCATGAGCCACATTGGAATAATATCAAATAGCAAATTCGTGTTATTGAAAATTGTTGTATTGTGTTTGTTGCTTGTAAGCGAAGGGAGTATCTTCAACACTGGGAAAACAATCACTTGGTATTGCTCGAAATTTTGTTGGTTCCCACCTATGAACAAAAAAAAAGCGACAATGGATAGAGGGAAATTGATAGACATGGAAATACGTGAAGTTGAATTAAATTAATGGGTCGTCAAATGAATTAATAAAAGGTATATATTTACATACACACACGAACACATATCGAGGACGGCCACCAATTGAAGCAATATTGTATAATGATGTAATGTAATCAAACATTTCCATTTGTGTATTGATAGAATAAATGTTTATCTATTTATTTGTTTACGTTATGATACGTATATTCGATTCAGGAGAAAAGCAGACACAAGGTGGGTTTATAATTGGATTTACGTCGTGGATTTAGGAATGGTGATGATGATCAGGACCAGACTCACCCAATGAGACTTGCGGTACCCGGAGAAAATAGTGAATTGCTGAAGTCCTGGGAGAGTGAAGAGGCGGTGAGTGGAGGTGTACCCCCAGCCCTACCGCCTCCGCCGCTCTCTTCACTCGGTGTTTTAGCAAATAGGCCTGAGCTAAAGTCACTCACCAGGTTGATCGGCGAGCTTTTAATTAGTACCACCACCATTCACATATTTGTTTGTTAGATCGCAGTTTTTCTTTTTACATTATTTTATGATTAATAAAAGATTATTGGGTGAGATATATTTCGTTTGCTAATATTGCAAGAGGTGAGTTATTTTAGATGGAAATGGGAAGTCAGTGATATTGAAAGAGTGATTGAAAACTCTCCACGATCGGTTTATCGAATGCAGAAAGCTGTGAAATCTATATATTCATGAATGTATCTCAAATTTTGTCGACTATAAAATTCTATTGATATAAGACAAAAAAAATTCATTCACTATTGTATAAATATACATATGATATGTATATTTATGGCATCGGCTTTTTCTATCGAATAAAATTGGCCGAAAGCAAAAACTCAATGGCATTATTGCTATCGTCATCATCGTGGAACAGCGGCAGCATTGATAAACCAAACGAGATGACGAAAAAAAAAGGTAAGATAAATTCAAACTCGCTTAGAAAAAATTTGTTACGCATTTGAAGCCAATTTTTTTTTCAAATTAGATATCAATTCTTCATTTGTCTCACATAATGAAAGCTTACCTCGAAAAAACTTTACTGAATACCGACGAGTGGTGGCTGTCAGCGCTATTTGGAAGACTTGCTACTTTTTCAGGTACTGATTTATTCTCATCTTCCTTTTCGCCAGTGAGCCCTTCAACCCATGACAAAGGATATGACAGTCTCTTCAACATCTGTGTTGAGTGAATGAAAACAATTCATGAATATATTAAAAATGTTGATTGTTTAATAGGTCACAGTAAAAAGTCGATATCTAAATTACCTTATTCCTACGCGTCTCCTGTTTATCTTCTTCTTTATGCTCCTCATCCTTCTCTGGTTCCTCAGCATTGCTGTCCAAACTGAATGACACTGAACTCGCTTTCTTCCTACCATTGACAGCTGCCACTGCATCGAGTGTATTTCCAGAAACGTTTGTCGGGGCAATGGTTATTGGCGGCACCCAATCTGAAGATAAAACTATGTCCGCGTCCGAATACACTTTTTTCGCGGGAATGGGTTGCACTACAGGAATAGGGGGATTAGGTTCACGTATGTCGATACCAGAATCGTAGCACGACAGTTTGACTAGAGATCCTTCTTCACCTTCAGCAATAGCAGACGCTTTCGATGATTCCGGTTGGCTCTGAAAAAATTTACGACAATCAATAAAATATATAATATAATTGATATTAATATGAAAGAAAATCGATTGAATATATTTCTACCTGTTACGCTCTCTGAATCACATTTCTTTCACGAATGAAAAGCTTTTAAAGTCTTTTGAGATTCATAAAAACATATTGGGGAATATCCTCAAGTTCTTTATGATATTGAATGTATATATAAGCGATAAGAAAAACCGATAGTCGTTTAAATTTCGCATTTGGTATGTATAAGAAAGTTATTCATAATTAATCCCCCGAGACTTGAAACAATTCTAGGTCGGTTAATGTCTCATGTTAAACGACTAGGCAAGACAATCATTTCAATATCAATATCGGATTATACTTATTCGATAAATACAGAGAAAAGTACATAGAGCTTCTATCATTCAGAGTAAAACTCTTTTCTGTTACATGAAATATTTGGAATACCTTGTCGGAATTGATGGAGTCTTGTTGTTCATCATCAACAGAAAATGAGCATCTATCTTTGCTCGGAACAGCCCAGTGATGATCCAACATGGAACGCCTGCGTTCCTCGAGCGTCCTGCTCGCTTGACCACTGCTATTTTCTTTTTCATTATGTTCTTCGTCTTTATCTTTATCCTTATCTTTGGTGGAAGCTGATCCCTCATCCTGTCAAATCCAATAAATGTATTGATACCAAGAAAAAAAGCCACAGTTCGAATAAAAGAGAAATACAAAATAAATTATTGTACTACTCATTACAGTTTGTAAATTTGTTGGTGTAACAAGATCACGTTCAAAAGCTTTTGGAAATGCATCTCCGTCTCTTTCAGCACAGCTACAAACACTTTCATTGTCATCTGTAGTTAACTCCGAGAAGTTCTCATCTTTACCCGGTGATAAACATTTCCTGTCATCAGCCCTGATAGGTTTTTTCATATAATAAATCTCCGGCTTTTTATCAGTATTCGATAGTACATCTGTATGACTAACACGCATGTGTGCAATATCATAATAAATCGCAGCATTAACGACGAATTCCATTGGAGCTATCACACCATATGCTTCAGCGCCATGTTCAATTACAAGTGGATCAGACACATTCGGATCGAACATCACGGCGTTAGGTGTAACCAATAGCACTCCTCCAACAACACCCTGCACAATCAATGACAATCAACATTGGCATGTATTTGCTCCACTTACATTTATATACAACAAACTACAATCAATTGTCAATGAGGTACTTTACCTGTCCATCGGTTACATGACGAACATTAATTTTCAAAAATCTTTCTCTGTAAACAGGATCGTCTTCGTCCATTGCTGAATTTTTACTGTCCATTGGCGTTTTCACACGCTCTATATGCCCTGGTTTGGGTGACACTGGCCGCAAATTATCCAATAATTCTACAAAAATTTCAATAACATATATAAATTACATTTCTTTTTCTATTCATAATTGAAACGCCTCTCGAAATGTCTTCTTACTGACCTTTCTCTTCCGGTGGCAAATCGTCCTGTGAATCATGATCATGGCAAAGATCAGGACTAGGTGCATTCAAATTTGTTCCATCACTGCCAGTACGTGCTTCACCTTTTATTGGTACCCAGAGCTGTTGTCCTGGATAAATGAATGTACTACCAAGTCTATTGAGTTTTCTCAACTCAGATGGTGTTGTATCGAATTTAGCTGCAACCGATGGCAATGTGTCTCTTTCGCCCACCTGTAATTACAATCGTTTTGCTTTGAATGTAAATTCATCGGATGTTCAATGAATATTTAACAGTTACGATTGCCAACTAAATAAAAGAGATAATGATTATAAAAAAACATTGAAGCCGAATAAAAGATAATGGAAATTGAGGAGAGACTCAGATGGGAAAAGAATTAACAACTTTCTAGTTGTTAATTCATTGAGTTTAAGTGAAGTAAGAAGTCTGAATCAAAGTCAATGTTCAAGTTGGACGACGAGCCAAGTAAAGGCCAAGTTCATCAGCTGAGAGACGACACTTGATGTGAAAAAGAAAAGAATTTGTTAAACAAATTGGATGAGTAACGTAATTCTTTGCTGTATATGTATATATTTTACTCTTTAGTAAACAAGAGTGCAGATAAGTGGATTATCGAGCGACCGACACTAGCTACAATAACTGTGCTGGGTTGACGCCAGCAATTTAGCTATGGGCACGCTCAATACATGGCAAATATCGCGTGGGGAACGTAATTTCACGGGTCACTGCTAATGTATTACACATTATAAACCTCCAGGATTGCACACGATCAAGCGCAACCATATTCTCGTTGGTTTGCATTATACCCCAACATTCGATCAATTTTACTGAAAATAGTCTTGTTGCAAAACGACAACTTGATTCGTTAATTTTTAATTTACATATTCATTATAAATTAAATACTTCAAACATTTACAAGTTGAAATTAATTTCTAGACATTATCAGACTTTCCAACGAAGACTAAATAAACTTTTTACTTTTTCCTTTTACTTTCTCATATATAAAAAATTTATAGCGATGACAGTTCCATTACTTTTAATCTCATTACAATTTTCCCAGCCAGATGTTCCACGTCACAACTTTGAAAAAAACTTGAGTGTCAGGAGAGAAGTTAATATCTTACTATACAACTCTGTTCTTCAAATTCAATTGTATTCAGCCTGAGGACTCACACGGGGTATTAGCTATAGAATTATAAATGAATAAGACCGAAGGAAAGAAAATAAAAGAACATTTACACGAAGACGAAGAAGATTATTCGATAACATGAGTTACTGTTCCAAATATAATAGTTGCAAAAATAATGAATGAAATAATAAGAGTAGCCATTAACAGTAGGGTGCAGGAAGTGAGCAAGTATAATGTAAAACTTCGCAAAAGCATATTTGAAAAGAAGAAAAAAAATGAAAAGAATAGAATGGGTATAGCCAATTCACAGCCAACTTCAAGAGGAAAGTGAAGAGAAAAAAAATGACGGGAAAAGACCAAGATGTTTTATACCAGAAAAAAAAACAAGAGAGAGATATAGAATGTTCCGGCTTGCTATCTACCTATACCATCCTCAAAGAGTGTATCGTGCTCACCAAGAGCATCTCAGGACAAAAGACCACCAAGGGAATCCCCTACTGTCCTCTTTTTTTCTTTTTCTTTTTCGCTCTTTCCTCGCTTGCAATTTCTTATTCCACTTTTCTACCACTATGTACAACCCAAGACATTATCAAACGATTACTGGACACGTTAAGGTCTATTCACCAATGCCTCCAACTCATCTCAACTACTCAGTTGATAAGCGATTAAGTTTTACATAACCGATATACATATAACGTCACGTTCCATTAGTGACAATTAATCGATTCATGGTGACCTACCACTGAGAATACACCAAGTCGATTATATACTGAGTGCATCGTGTTCGCTCCACATATTGAGATGACTCCAACGAGAATACCAAGGTATAAATGGCTATCACGGAAGGATCATCGTTTGCCTACTTGTACATATATATATATATAGGTGGGACACACAACTTCCGTTACATTCACTGCCTCGTTGTCGTGTCCTTCCGCTTGGCCCAATTCCACCACCTATCATGTATCTATATCTCTGCCATTTCTCTCTCTCTTGTCCCATATACAGTGATTCACCACCACTGACTATGTGTCTTCAACCTTCCCGCAACTAAAATCCTAGAAACTCGTAGCGCACATACACGTCACGCCCCAAAGGAATTTCCCTGGAGGTTAAAGAGGAGATATAAAACATTGCTGACATTTTCCAATTCTGTCACATACACGCACACACACACACACACACACATTTTGATCCATTTAATACTGAAGAAGTGGAAAAAATTATATAAATTACCGTGATGATAATACATATAGAAATGTATGACGAATGACAGTGATATGCAGTAAGAAAAATTGCTATCGATATTTTTGAAATATATATTAGATCTATAAGTGCACGTATACCCAAGTATGTTATCTATCAAATATTCTGAGAGACCCAGATATACACAAGGACACATACACATGTTACTGGGCGACATGATTTATATCAAATACATTTTGTATTGAACATGTTTGACATTGTTGACATCCATGTGATACACGAAATGCTGGACAGTAGAATTTCGAACATTGTGAATTTATAAATTAAATTTTGTCCTTCATATTTCTAGATTTACATCAGAAATATTTGACATTGTCAAAATATTTAACAGCGTGGTTAATAACAATGAATTATTGACATTGAAGCATTCTTCTCCCAACGAATTGGATTCATCAAAGAACACTTTCATTCATAAATGAGAATTTCTTGATGAACCTGTATCAAATAATTGTTGCAAATTTATGAGTAATATGATTATTTTCTATCGGATAATATCCAATAATTAATTTAAAACAAATTACGAAGCGAGCTCCAATAATGTTTTGTGGAGAATGCGAGGGAAATGTAATAGGGCCATTTTCACCGTGTCTGCAACGAGAATACACACGAGTAACAACATTTACTTTTAAAGTTAATGTAATATTGCCAGCAATCAATTACTCATCCATTCTGGACTACCCGTAAAGTGAGTTAAATTAGGTAGGATATATTTTAATGGTGATTATCTTTCTATTGAAGGGCAATAAATTTCCTCTCACCCTGTATGCAGTTGTATTATCCGGTTGAGTGAGACGAGCTTGTTTCTTTTCCTGTGAATTGGATCCATCTTTGCTCTCACTGTCGGAATCTGTTTTAACAAATGTAACAAATGTAAATAATGGATAATTATTAGAGTAACCTTGAAAGTCAATATATATCTACGTTTTATAAGTTTGTTATGTTCCAATCGACAAGTTCAAGAATTAAACTCAAGCGGTTGTTGATAGATAAATGAATAGACACGTGACGATTCCAATCAACGTTTTACCAACTCAGGGACACTCGTCAAATGATTATCAACTAAATATAGCTGCAATTATTGTCGCGTTAAATTGGATTATTGATTGACAGTCATCTGGTAACAATACCAATAGGTTTACAAAACTTTACATTCAGTTCAGGGCTAAACGTATTGATTGAGTTAGATATAAATCGAGTTGTGATAATTGACAAGAGCAGAAAGACAAAATAAAAATTAATGAAAAAGGATTGTCTGTATGAATGTATTATCTTGCTACAGTGACTGATACCTACACGCACGTGCTGAACATGCCGGGTTCAATTAAATGATTCATACACGATTGCGTGTATGGCTCTGCGCATTGTTACATAACTATATTTCCAATATTGATTTCTATTGGAGCACCATAAGTGTGTTTTTTTATATATATATATATATATATATTACAGAGAAAGATAAAAATTTGATATAATGATGGAGTCAGGTATACTTATATTTCTTCTGAATTGCAAGATAAGCAACTTGATGAAGATAAATGAGTGCAAGTTTCACTACTTGTGAATGAGAATTTATTTTTATTCGCGATACCTGACGACGACGACGACGACGACGATGATGATGCTGATGATGATGGAGTGTGCAGAGACTCAGGAGGAATTGGCGTTCCATCCACTACATACAACACTATATAATCACGATAATTTTTCTCATAAATAAGAACATTTTTTGGTTCATAATCAATAACTTGCCATTCAGATAATATTGATTGTTCAACAAACTCCATTTTATTTTTCAACAATCAAAAACTTTTGATGCTATTGATTTTATAACTGTTACGCAATGTTGTTCCATTCGCAACGACAAAGTATCTACTGAATGGAGTTATTCTTTTGAACGGTGAACAACCTGACGGAGAGTGTCGTAATATTTTCTTTTCTTATTATCAATTGTCGTATCTTCAGTTACCGCATAGTCAGAAATAAAAATATACATATAAATTCCTCCTCTGTCAATGCACATTTTTCACTCTCTGTATGTTCACTGTATCAACTTCACGTGAATATATTCATTCTCATAATCTCTGTATCGTAACATTGAAGGAAAAATGTATTTTCCTCAAGACAACTTTTTTATGAAGAGATTCAAACTCAATGTGCACATGCAGTTACAACACAATTGACTGATTAACGACACGTTTGAACTGTATGACTGTACACTCTGATGCCCACAGAGGAACTGGAAGACGTGTCTGCTTTTGCTTGCGTGTTAATCATCGCGTTAAATGATTCTCTATTAATATTACGCCACGGAAATAAATATTACGCGATCATACCAGACGTGTTGAACTGATTTGTTTTGAAATGTCAAACGCATTCATAGAAAGTGACGACGACGATTGCAACGGAAATACGAGTGAGTGTCGAGATATAATAAATAATCTCTACATTCCCATATATTTACAGTACAGTTGGTACAAAGTTGACCATGTATCGTAAAATAAATATAACTTTACAATTTGTATACACTTTGTGGGTAGAATTTCTGGAACTCTATTCACGATTCCAATTACAATAATTATACACACGATAACAGCTCTTGACTACAAACCAAACCTTATGAAATTATTAGATAAAACATGGGACTCCAGACACAATACGTGACTGGGAGTTTTGACCAGAATTATTTGATGTTGACTCTATATGAAATTCAATATTATCATATTGAACATTCTATCAAATTTATCCATCATATTAACTAAAGTTCGATTCGTCTTTTCGACTAACGTCTCGTATAATTAAATTAATAGTTGAACAAATAAAAGAACAGAAAGAATGAGAAAAATGTGAACAGTTTAATTTATAATTGATAAAACTCGATATAACTTGGAAAGTTTTATGCCTCCTCATGAGAAATGAATTTATTTATCATGATTATTAGCATCTTATCAACTTCTTGGCTTTGATGATAGTAATTATCATGAGTTAAATCATATATTACTTGTTTACAGAGTCATCTAATGGATAAATTGGAAATATTCGAATAAAGAGATACATTATTAAAATAAAAAGATATATCACGTGAGATATGTAATTCTCCATTAATATGGCTTGATTTAATTGAAATGGTTTCATGCCAGTGTATGAGATATAAATTTATTCATCATCATGATCAAAATCCTATTAAATCGATCGATTCTGACAATAATACGATACAATCTGTTGTTTACGAAAATACTGAATGGATAAGCCAATGAATAATATAAATTTACCAAATGAAAACAGATAGATCAAACATGAAAATATAATCATTATGACTTCATTCAATTTGTCTATTTCAAAGTTTCTATAATTCATATGAATTTGGTTTGTTGATATTATGGAAATTATGTCTTTATTCGTGTTGATGATGAACATTCCATTTGAGTCTATGTTCAGAGTAAAATTCAATGAATAAAATGATAGTTTGACTTGTAATTTGCTTGATTTAATTTAAAGTGTGCGATTTGTATATAATATCTAGAGTGTTTTCATTTCATCTACCTTAAAGGCCATTTCAGATTATTGTGTCATGTCTATGACGCAATTGTTTGACTAGACGTGTACGGCTAGTTAATGACATATTCATGCGGATGTATGTATATGCATAGTGTGTCAAGTCTTATCGTCGTTCTAGCGACATTTGTATATATGACGACATGAGATTCTCGAGTATTAAAGCAATGATATTACTTTGGCGCTAAATAACTTGCAAACTTAAATATGTTTGACTTTGAAAAAGTAAGTCAATGTGATGCAATTGAGTGAGGTTGAGGTCGTCAAGAGATGACTGAAGAAGTCGGATGTATATACGAGATTCGCTATATATTTCTGAGTATTATTGATAGAACTCATCAGATCTTCAATCATGTGCCTTATTATATTTCTTGCAATGAAGTTTATTCCTGGGTTGAGTAATTAAAAATCATTTATATGATGTGATGCTATTGCAGATATCTGTGATATTACAACAAGAATATACTTGGAATATTCTTATCAATATGAGAGATGAATTTTCCTTGTGGATTATTTCTTTTCCTATTTTGATATTATGTCAAGTGAGAATTGATTTCCATTGATATGGACGTTGTTTACATAACAAGACATTTGATATTTCACAGATTGAACTGAATCGAAGCGAAAATTTTGTCAGTATCATCATGGTGAGAATTAATTTTAAAAGAATATTAACTTACAAACGTCTATTTGAAGGATCTCCATGAAAAATAATCATTCAACATGAATTGACAGTGTTGAAGTTATTGATAATTTTGATGAGAAAGTTGATTCATGAAAACAGAATCAAAGTTTTCAACAAGTATCAGCCAACTTTTACTCTCTTGACCACGAACCTTCATGACTTTCTGTCTCTCAATTTATCACAAATATTTTTTCACATATTTACTCTAGAGAAATCATTGGACTCCGCACAAATTTATCTTCCAATTATGTTAGAGTGGCAAACTCGTCCAATTCCTCACTACTACACTTTACTTTTGCTGAGTACAACTTTTTCAAAGTAATAATTAAAAATCTGGTTGGTGATAGTTTGGAATCATTTCGTGTCTTTTCAACATTGTTATTTCGTAGATAATATCCGTGAGCAATTAAAACATTGTTTTCTGTTTTACTATCATCAACATCAAGCAACAAACATCGTCGACGGATATCGATATTGAATAATATTTTCTATTCATCCACATGAGAATGTTGCAGTTGTGTTATGATCTATTGTCTTAGACATATCAATCTATCAAAACGAATTGAATTGTTTATCCACATATAAGATGTTTGCTTCTTTGCCTCACCTCTTGAGAGCTTGTCAACAGACTCAAAGCGACCCTCAACTTTGCTCCGAAGCGATTCCAAGTCATATGGCGTTGTGAACCCATGATCCACACTCCGACTTTTGCTCCTGTGAAAATAATCAAAAATTATTAATTATATAATAAAAAACCAAAACAGTATTTATATATTCCCTTCCATATCCCCCATTTGTGCATTCGTTAATAAATATGATCGTGCATCAATAATGAGAAAATTAAAAAATAAGAAAGCATTCTTCATAACATTATTGATTACTAAAAATAGTGCTCAGGCATTGTTGCAAAAATAATATACGAACCGAAAAAAAGAGGCTGTGAGATTTTCAGTTGATCTCGTATGTGTAACATCTTGCTGTGACATACGCCGTGACCTGTTAAATATCAAACAAAAGAAAGAAAAATAATAAAAATAAAAAAGGTGCAAATAAATACAGTCAATTAAAATAAATAAATAAACAAAAATGTGAGGGAGAGTAAATATAAAATACATGCCCATTCTACGTGCAGAAAATGAATGAAAATAATTTAAATAAAAGAGAACGATTGCGTTTCCTATACATATTTTTTTTTTTCATTTCTTTATTCCCCATGTTTAATTGTTCGAGCTCAACGTTAATTGGAATCAAGTGCTCATTACGTTGAAGTAAAACCTCTACACTTTCTCATTCGCATACTTGTGAACAAAAGAATAGAAAAAAAAAATGATTCTTATTAAAAAGTTTAAAAATACCAAATTTAAAATTTAAATCATTCGCATGAATTGCCAGACAATTTTTCGGTCTGCCCTGCTGTCTATTAAACTGTTCAGATATACCATCAACACGACGACTTGTCACAAGTCGCATTGCATAGTGTTTGCAATTTGTATGTAAATGAGACCTTGGAAAAAAAGAATAAAATTTCATACAGCGAGATGTCACATAGTGAGAGAAGACACATTGCAAATTCTATAATATTTAATAGTCATGGGTCCAGTCTTTTTTTTTCTTTTTTCATATATACTCAGGTGTTTCAACATTAGATACATTTCGATGTTTATAAAATTCATATTTTCGTTTAGAATGAGGTGTAAATTAATGCCATAACCTTTGGCCACAATGAAAGAATATAAAAAAAAATAAAACAAAATTTGAAAAGCCAAAAGTGAAATCTTTCTTTACTTGCAACATCAAAGGAATTCATTTTAAGATGATTTTTCATGTCTATTCTTACGGTTGTTTTACATTTTTTTCTTACTTTCTGTGCATTATTATGTAATATCTGCGAATTAATTTCTATGATATTTCACATTCAGAATTAATTTACAAAACTTTTTTATGTAGATTGATAATTGATAATTTTTATAATTGTCGGTAAGTCAGTTTTCATTGCTTCGTGCTATTGAAAATTCAACTAAAGTCGTTTATATCATTGCTTTGACCTCTAGTGGACGAAAACTGTACTGAGAATGGAATACTAAGTACAATTTGTTCAATGCACCTTTGAACATACGACTGAACTCATATTTTTTCTTCATAATAAAATCAGTACTGTGCAAAGGTGAAATTGACTTTTTTTTTTGGCTACAACCGAATTGAAGAAATTTAAAAATGAATCGAAAACTCAAACAAAAATATTTTCTAATAGGCAGAATCAGTTAAGGATGACGAAAAATATCATCAATAATTTAAGTTTCTCAAATTTTTATCTCTGATTACAGATTTTAGAATTGGAAGTGAATTTCATCTGGTCCATTTTATAACCAGCGTGAAAAGAGTCCAATCTCTATTCAGTTCGACTCACTTCCGATGGAGCCGGAAACGGAATGTCACCCGGCCCATTTTACATCCGGAAAGACCGGAAATGACATATTCGAAATGGACTTCATGAAGTGAGATCAAAAACTAAGCTCTGTCAAGTCTGTTCGACTTTTGATAGAGCCGGAAATTAAATTCCAACTTCACAACTACCTCAATATGTAAATATAAAATTAATAATTATTTAAAAAATTAAAATTTTAATAATTTCTCAATAATATTTAATCGTTAAATATAAACAATTATTTTCTGTTTTCACATTAATCCATTTGTTATTGACATTTTACAGATGAAACTTTAAAGAAACTGGTCAAGTGCGATGTGCAAACCTCATCTATTGTATTCCAAAGTTTAATCAATAATTTACTTTTCAATTTTTTTTCCATATGTCATCTGTCAGCCAATGAGGATGAGTGAAAGGGCGATTCACGTTTTCGAGATATTATCGTCATGTCTTTAAATAGATTGGACTTTGTATGTGGAATGATGTTTTATCAATCAATTTTCTAGATTGACACTTGATCAGTGAATTCTCCTAATCCCATCAAAAGTACCAATATCACGTGAAATTCATTTCATTCGAATCGATATGAGTTGTCTTCCTGTCTTGGGTCACTTTTTTTCTTATACTTTATATTGTAGTGACTAAAAGAAATTTTTTTATCTTCTTTTCTACGAAAAATTCATTTTTTCCTTATACACAATCTCATTTATATGAGACTAATGCAATACATTTTGTCGTTTTTTTATTTTATCCTATGTAATATTAAAATAATGTAAAAATAGTTCAAGAATTTAGATATATTTATCAATTGTTAATGAGATTGATTCAAATTTGTTTATTTGTAAGACAATTCTACCAAAATTTCATTCATTTCAATTATTTACACTGCAATTGCATTGTTTGAACCTTGGGGCACCTTCTAATTGTTGGAAAATCCCAAAACTTAAATTAACTGCTCACATTGTTTATAGTGTAAATAACTAAACTGCAGCTAATTTATATTGTCCCAAAAATGAACGAATAGTTCAAAGGATTAACCCAGCTCATTTACAATACATTTAATTATTCACTGCAACGTGGTCGGTTCTTCTTGAAACTAGTCGAGGAATTATCGGGGACGCAATTAAATATTTATTGGAATAGTATGGAATAGATGTAGAAGTTGGTGGTAGTGGTTTGGCAAGTTATGTGATAAACGTGGAAAACCCACAATGAGTATTACAAGAAAATTTAATTGATAATTGAAAAATCACCTGATAAATATTTGTATAAAATTTAAAAATGATAAAAGTCTGGTTGGATGTTGCAATCTCGTTTACGAACATCGACCTTACAACAAGCAAAATGACAAATTGCAAAAATTGTTATGAATAATGTGAACGAATTTCCCTGGTGATATTTTTGAGAAACCTTGAAAAAAAAAGAAAGCAAAAAATAACAAAAACAAACTTGAACTGTAATAAACAATTTTCATTGTTCTACCTTGTAAAATCATCGTGTTTAAAATTTGCTATTCATCATAACAGAATTGTGTTCATTATAATAAATAAATTTTGAGAATGAAGTGAAATTGTCAAATGAAAATTTTGTAAACTGAAACAGCACCGATAACCAATGACTTCTCCTTTAATTTCTGGCATGAAAAGTAAATATATAAGTAAACTTGAAAACAGACGTTGTCTGATATTTTTGTAAACGTCATCAAATTTTCTCACCTGTTGGAGACGATCATGATGAAAAATAAAGATAGCAACGTGATATATTCCGTGGGGAGTTAGAGGATAAAAGTGACTTAAAATACTCAAGTGAGTACACAAAAGTGGAGTATTGAGCTGGCACTTCGCCCTGATGACACACACAACACACACACATACACATTTTGCACCACACTACCCTCATTCTCTTGAGAATAAACTGTGTTGACTGTTCTCGTAATTCTCCAACGTTCCAAGATTCGATTGAAGTATTCGTGAATGAATAATATTCAATTTTATGCAGAGTAATAAATCAAGAAATTCAAAGGCTATAAAATTTTCAAAATAAAAGAAACTGTACAATAAAATTTCTCTCACTTTTTTTTTCCTTTCACCATAACCGAAAACGTGAAAAATAAACGTACAGCCATTCACAATGACCACATAAAAAAAAAACATAAAATATCTTAACCTTAGACATCTGATATAAAAAACTAAACAATATAAAAACTTTAATGTTTCACTATCGCTCTACGATTTTATTGCACATTTCCATTCAACCATTTGAAAGAGTTAAAAATCTCATCTCCAATGTTTTATAATCAGATTAATTAACTTGTGAACGCATTAAAGTGATTAAAAATAACAATCACATATATACATTAAGCTTAAATTAATATATAAAAATATATTCGTTTACACACAGACCAATCGCAGAAAATTCTTTCTTCTGTCATGTTGCAACAATCAACTTCATGGAATGCGAAGCAAATCTTACATAACAATTATCTGTTGCAACACATAATTGTTTTACGAAAAATAAAAAAATTTGTGTCACGCTGTCTGACTGTTCATTTCCTTATTTCTTATGTAACAATAATAAAAGTATTTTTAGAACAATTCAAACATCTTTTTTTCTATTGATTCATTTCATTTGATAAAAGTGTTATTGACTTGTGCAATTTTTTTCTCTTTCCATTCACAAGTTTCTCACGATTAATATTTTATGGTCATAAACATTATCAAATACAATTCACAGTGACAATAATAACTGTGAATGTTCTCATACTTTTTTTTTTTAATTCAGCCTACTTTCGTTAAGAGAAAAAAAAAAGAAATAAAACAAAAAAGAAACAGTTAAATTATTGTGTATCAGTGACATTTCAAGGACAACAAGTTGTAAAGTCTTCAAATTTCTATAACGGCCATGAATTTGATGGCAACGAGTCCAATCATTTTGTTAACCCAACAAAAGAATACAAAATCGAATAAATAATTTATATAAAATAATAACAATAAATCGAACAAATAGGAACTGAATTTATATCGAGTTGATTTAGGTTGAAAAAAAAAAGAAGCCATCAACATATGGTTTCATTATTGAAGCAATTTAGGTTGTCATCGATATGTATGAAATGTTCTGTTGAACGTGGTCATATACAAGCTCAGCTTATTTGGTCTGTTCGTTTCCGGTCTATGGATAATACGCGCGTGCTTTGACCTCCAATGATTTTCTTCATTTTTTGTTCTCCCCCTCATTGAATAAATCATCTTTATCATATCCCTTCCATCATCACAAGTATTAACCAATAAAATACGTGTTCGTATTAACCATCACAATGTCCATTCTCATAAACCTAAATAAACTCACATTAACATAAATTCTTATTCTAAATAAAAAAAAAATTATAATCTCACAAATCTTCATTTGTTTCTTTCATATTTCAAGGACAAAGGTCCACAATGAAGTAAAATAAATTTGAATAAATTGAATATCTCTTGATGATTAAATTGTGTATCAATTAATTAACATAGAAATAAAAATTCTAAAATTCTTTTTTTTTTCCAAAAGAATGTTATAGATTTGTATTAATAAAATAAATTCAAACATTTTGAGTGACTGTTACATAAATTGCGTGGCATAGGTGGATGACACCATCAAGAACAGAATAGGATTTCAACGTTACTTTAAACGATTTGTACGAATGGGGAATTTCGATTTTGTATTGACGTTGCCGAGTACGAGATCGGCAAGCAAATGGATGCCAAACGTTTCGCGCGACTGATCACTGACGTGTACACACACGAACAGCGTGGGAGCTCGTGAACGAATTCCAATCTGCTACTCTATGGTTTTGTGTCTATATATATTCACTCGCCATATACATACTTGAAGGATCGAATGCCGCAACGTAATCGGAATCGTTTGCATCAAAATCACTGATTAATTATCATCAGGAATGTTCGTTGCACGCATCAACTTTTTATTTTCTTTTTCCTTTCCTCAATCACATTTTTATCTTAAATTTGATAAAAAAATATAAAAACAGTGCAGTATCTGTGATTGAATAGATAAAAATTTAAGTGAAGAATCATGATTGATGTCACTTCTATAATAAAATGATAAAATGATATGATATCTATGTATTCATTATAAACGTTGCAGTACATATTTATCAATTGCTAACAGAGTTATTAATATGTACGCGTTGTTTGATAAACAATATAATCGTCTCAGTGCCACGATTAACGTAACGATCGTAATATAATGATGCAGATGCGACAAATACGCAGCTGAGCACGTGCTATTTATTCCAATAAAAAAAAAAATGAAAAATAATTCATCATTTGTAATTGAGAGATGAAAAATTATGTCTTTCAAAGCGAATAGTTTTAATTTATGTTTTAATTATTAATAAATTCAGGACATTTACGTGCAAAAACTTGGAATGAAGATCTCATATGATTTTATTCGTTTATATAGTTGAGGAAAATTAGTTTGTCTCAGTAATAATATTGTGGAAAAAAATAGAATGAAAAAAAGGAGAATATAATAATTTTATTTCTCGTGTGGTTTATTTTTTTTCTTGTTTGTTGTGTTTGTGAATGCGTAAATGAACAGATCAACAAAAATATCAATTCAGCGGTCGAGCCTGCGCATTCCTATATATATTATAAACTGCGCCTACCTACGACATTATGCAACGTCCGCATTTCATTTATCCCTATGTCGCATTTGAGCGTATCAGTGACTACAATTTATATTGCAAAATAGGCGGAATCATATCTTCATTCATTGTATCAAACTACTTTAAATGCAGATCTTACTCTTCATTCGTCAATTCATGAATGCTACAACTTGTTGAAACATGATGTTTCAAAGACATTAATATTTTTTCATGTATTGGTGAATTCATTATCAATTTTAATGAGTCAACAGTGATGTTTCTATTATTATTCGCAATGCAAAACAATAAAAGTACAATATGCGATAATAATAAAGAAGAAGAATGAAAAAGAAATAATAGGAATAAAAGATAAAAGAAAAAACATATTCATGATGAGTAGCAGAAATGAATCTGATGAAAGACACATATTCTATGACTACCCACCAGTAAATTCTGAACAATAAACACCTGGATAAACCAACATTATTCATCAATAAAAATTATGGATAAAAATTCTGAATAAATGTAAAAAAAAAATACACGGTCAAAGCCACCCATCAAACGTCCAAGCACCTTCTTCAATGACGTAATGGGTTTCTCATAAGGAAAATGAGAAAAAAAAATGAAAGAAATGAAGTTGTGTCATATACAAATGTTATTTCTCAATTCTATCAATGGAAAAGAGAAAGGCAAAAATATAAATAGAAAATAATAATGAATGAATTTTAGGCAATGACATTTCTTCTTCATTTCATTTTTTTCCGCTAGATGAATTCAATGTTTGACGTCAATTGATTCAACGCGTCACGCATATATAAACTATAAACTCTGGCAACATTTTCATGCTTGTAAATATGACGTTTGATATATAATCTCGCCAATGAAATGATTGCCGCATTGAAATCATTCGTCCAATATATTATTCAGTCACACGATCAAAGTGTGTACACAATTGTTGAACATGCTCGTTGGTACGTTGACAATCAAGTTGATTCACCGACGCATACGAGACTATTCGATATCATATAATTAATGGTGATTTTATTCAATCAAAAAAATGCAAAAAAGCAAATGAAATTAATAAAGAAAGAAAGTAAAATAATTTGAATAATTGTCTAACCTGGATGAATCAGGCACAAATATATTCCACCAAGATAATCTTTTTTGTCTGCCATTGTAAAGTGCTTCAGTGCTACCAATATCAGTTGAAGCAACACCAATGAATCCTTTTTTTCTTTTACGATCAGATTTAGTTGGTTTAACCATCAGAGGATGCCATGACATACGTCGTCCCTTTTTCACAAGCGCTTGTTCCTTTATTAAATTTTCATTAGCCAATGTTTCTTGATTCTCTTCCAACAAATCATCAGATACGTAGAAAACCGAACCACGCCTATTACCCTCGCTACTACGTCGCTTATCTTTTTGCTTGTCCTTGCTTACATTATTTTCTTTTTCTTCAAAAATACTCCCACGTCTTGCACGTTGAAATAAACTGTCACGACGTGCTTTTAAATCTTCTAAAACACTATGACGTCGTGATTTTTTATCACGCAATATTGTCTGATTTATTGGTAATATTGGCGTTGATGATTCTTCAACGCTCAATGGAATTGAATTGGTTGATGCAAATTTTGCGACCGTTTGGCCATTCGTTGACTCAGTGATATACATTTCCATGCTATATTTCATAAATACTTTCTTAGTGAAGTGAATATATAACTTGTTATATGTGAGTTGATGGCTTTTTCTTTTGTCCAAAGTCACTGAATGTACCACTGAGTCATTGATCGACACACTGCATTTCCGTACGTTGCTTTCACGTCATTTTAGTACTTGAATTTTTTTTTTCTTCTCTGCTCTCGTATTTTTTTTTGCACACGACCAACATATACACTTGAATAAATGATCGTTGGTGATTTGCTGGTGTATAATTATTGCGTTGGTGTTGGGGTACCAACTGTTAGCACGGGACGTACTATGAGTGCTGAGACGTTAATCCTTCGGTGAAAGCCACTCGCGGCCTCCGACGACCGCCTTTTCACTTTGCAAACACCGCTAGGTCGAGTGCGTTGGCCCAAACGAAAGATTCTATATAACCTGGTGAGACAAGTATCACTAAATGTTATTTAAATCTCAATTAAATTTTAGCAAACCATTTTCTTTTTTCATCCTGTCATGTTAATGATTGATGATATTATTTTGTTCCTTATTATTTTTCCTTATTTTTTTCTTTTACTTAAAAAGAAAAAATAAAAAGTTGATATGTATTTTTATAAAGTTGCAACGAGTGAAGAAGAACGTGCTGGAAGACGTGCTGAACCTCACTGAGAGAGTGTATAGAGGAGCTTCCTCCTATACCGGAATATCCTTTAGAGGTGAACAGACGCGAACGATCGCTCGTCGTCAATCCAGTTGGCCTTGAAGAGGCCGATGGTAGTTCTAACAGTTTTGCTTGATCCAAAATTATTATATGCACGTGATTCCCACACCGATCACTTTGAATATATTTAAATATTCCTTTTTATTATCTCCACACGTATAATTATATTTATATAAAGATATAATAAAAATGGATTAATATGGAGAGTGAAACTGAGTAGATAAAAAAGGTTTTTTGAACTAATTTTAAATGTTCATGTGATATACTCGTTTGCGTTTCTCTCTACCGGTTTTTCAGATTATTCCAGACACGACATAAAAGGAATTTTACCGTGGCATAATTCACACACATTCGATTTACTAAATTCACATTTATTAAACATTATTTTGTGTGCAATAAGCACAACAAATATATTATTTGTTTCATAACAATTGTTTGCGTTGTTCTTTCATTTGGATTTTTTTTTTCACTTTAATTCGCACTTAAAATTTTTATTTTTATATTCTTTCATATATAATTTACCATACAAAGTCTATGTCACGTTCTGGTATTTTCTATCCATAAAACACAAACGCTTTCGCCGAGTGTTGTATACACAGCAATGGTTAAACGTGTCCTCGTCGTGTGCTCGCGGTGTTTCGAGGCATAAAATACAGCGATACTAAGCGCGAGCGAGCGTGCCTGCGTGTATTTATACGTCCAGACTGTGTAGCTGTATCTCTTTCTCTCTTTTTTTCTTTTTCCTTTCTTTCTCTCACTCTCGAGCATGAGCGTTTCATTCTCCCCGTTCATTTTATTCTTTTTTTTTTGTTCAACTTTGCTCAATGTGTGTATGTTGTGTGCTGGTTGCTTGCGGACGTGACTCTTGGGAGCAGCCACCACCGTAATTGTGTCCTGGTGGCCGCGAGACGATCATGAGGGAATTTGTTGCTACATTCACTTGGAACAACCAAAAATGAGTGCGAAATTGCCAATTTTATCTTCAATTTTTATTTATATTGATGAATAAATGAAGAAGATTTTTATCTGATGTACAGATGGTTTTTTTTTTCATTTTTTCATTTTATATTGAAACTATAATTTAAAATTCGTATAAGAAATTTCTTCTTCTTTATTTTAATAACTGATAATTATGTTTGAATATTTTTTTCGTGTTATCATTCGTTGCGGTTCTTTTTTTATCATTCAAATTTTTTTTACTTTTGCACATTCTGGGAATGGCGCAAATGTGCAAATGGGTTTGGACAAGAGAAAGAGAAGTGTGCCACATACAATATCTAGCTTATATGTTTTTACCCGAGGTCAATTGGACTTAATTCAATTAATCATCCGCATCGCCGCGCGTGTATTTTCCATTCGTTTCAACTTCCTTAATTACGCCGCATTTGAAATTGAAAAATTGTTTCCACCCGTTTTTGTACTTACATCCGACTCTATTATATTAATCGCATCTTTGACACTCAGCTAATTGCATTCAATAAATGGAAACAAAATAATTGTCTTTGATTATGAAATGAATGATATTGAATTGGAAAAAAAAATCAAACATGATTTCTCAACAAATATAAGATGAATTCATTCTTTTCTATTTTCAAATGAATCATATGAAAAATTTTTATTTGTCAAATTGAAATACGAACGCAAAAGATGAGTCATCATTTGGTGGGAGAAAAATAATTTAAAAGACTCAGCGTGCATCAAAAGATTCGGATTGAATTGAAGTAGGCTATAGGTGAGTGAATGAGTGAGAGACAAGTTAGAGAGTGTGACTGAGAAGCAAAGCGGAAGGAAAAAATAAAAGGGGACGAATAGACGATGAAAGAAGTATAGGGATAGTGAGAGTGACGGTGAAAGACAGATAGAAAATATTTCTCTGATGAGAACATATATATATTTTCCAGCACAACCTTCGAGAAAATTCTGACGAAACTATCCCACATGAAAAAATCATCAAAACATACGACGTAGAAAATAAACAACCCGAGTGAAAGGACAGGCGCAGGCCCTTTTGTTTGGGGGCCCCCAACACAGGAAAAAATGTGGTAGGGAAATAAATAGCTTTGAAAAATTGTTCGTTATTTTCAAACAAAAATAAACGAAGAAAGTGTGAAAATAATTCTACAGCACTGTCTTATGAATAAATTTCTATAAAGAAATAAAACAAATTACTTAAATTTTGATATCTCCAATATTTGTCATTATTTTGAAATAATTTTTCCACACTATTTTTCATTTTCAATTAGTCAATCAATCGAAGAATATAAAATTCAATTGATAATAATTACGAAATAATTCAAACGCATATATTTGAATATTAATTCTTATCATAAAGAATAAAAATTACTCTCAATATCAGAATTATTTACATTTATATAACGAACATTTAATCAAAGATTGATAAAAAAAAATTATCTCTGTATTCATGTATACAACATAAACATAAAAACAATAAAAAAGAGAAATTAAAAACAACAATAAAAACAGGTAGAGAAATACAAAGTCAAAATTGATATTTCATATAACCTTGATAAAAAATTAAATCCAGCTATTACGCATGATATGAAAGGAAAGTTAAAAGAGGAGAAAAATAATAATGAGGGAAAAAATTAAAAAAAAAAGTACGTCAGCAAAATGAAATGTGAATATATATCGTCTCTAAGCCAATGGATTTTATCTCGTCTCCGCTTTGTGTTCACGTCATTGCACCATTTATACATATATATATTCAAACGTATATTCTCACACTCCATAATCTCTCTATCTTCGTTATAACGTTGATAACGAGAAGAGTTTTCATACATAACATGCACCAGTGGTTGAAAATATTTGAACGTGGATCAGTTAAAATATATAACAAGTAATGGAATTGCAAGCTGCCGTTTTAACGATCCAGTTGATAGATTAGAATTTTCTTTGATAACATACCCATTAACTACAGACTAATAGATATTTTTTTGTTTTATTATTCAAAAAGCTGTGCTGCTGTCACTTATTTTAGGTCAAGGGTATAAACGAGCTATCGAGTGACCTACTGTTCGATAACGATTCTCGATAATAAAGAAGAGTTGCGTTTTTTTTCCTCATTCGATTCAACAGTATTCGACCACTTCGTCTTGCGTGTTCATTTCTTTTTTTTATTTTTTTCTCTTGTTATTGTCTACTGGAACACGATCCGTGAGTCGTGTTATTGGTTGGTATTTGAAAAGTATCAAGTGATCAGTCAAAATTATTGACTGACAATGAAAAATTGTCCTCATAGTTTTCGGTTGAGTAGTTGAACGTATTATTTTCAAAGTCAATAAATATATTATTATTTCTATTTTAATCGATAGGATCTAATAATTTGTAAGATATTTGTGTAATGTACACATGAAATATTTCACTTAGTAATTTCATTTTATTCTATTGCATTCGTCCATCACGAAGAAGAATTGAAATATCAATTGTGTTCTAATTTTGATTTTCTAATTGTGGAATTTAATATTCAACGCTAAATTCGAACTAAACAACAAATAAATCATTCTATTAAATAGAATTTTCATATTTTTGAATATAAAATATAAAACAAAGAAGTTTCAATTTTTTATAACCAAATAAAAAGTAAAATTATTATACTCATTTAAAAATTTTTGTTCAATTCATTTCCCATCAAAAAACCAGCCAAAATAATCGCAAATCATGATTCCATTTCATTTTTATATTTCCGCTTGTAAAATCATCAACATATAAATACCATTCTAAAAAAAAAAAAAAAAAACCATCGACTGGAAAATTTTAAAGTACAATAAAAAATGGAACTTGCTCGTTGATATTGTACATGTAAACTCCAATGACATGTATGTGTATAAATCTCGTCCAGTAACACGACCAGAATGTTTTATATGTATATTTAACGAATAAAATCAGAAACAGTTGGAACGCATACAAGAGTAGTTATATTGCGATCCATACACACAAGCCATATATACAATTTCATGAGGAGTCTTTGCCAAACGTACTGGGAGACATCTGTCTATGTATTGAAAGACAAATATACTGTGATTTCACACACAATCATTTTTATATGCACATTTTATATATAGGTAGTCGTAGAAATATTCATTCTGACGTACATCGACGACAGGAGAACAAAATTTATCGTATAAATATATACAGACTGTGAAAAAAAAAAAAGAAAAGAAAAAGGTGGAATGTGTAAACGAATAAAGAATATTTCATGCAATATACGTTTCTGTGTGCATGAATTATGTAAATAACCCATCAATCATAGCAACTATTCACATATATTATGGGAAAATGAAATGTTATAGAATAAAACATTTTATCTCTCATAGAATTCCATCATTTTACAGTTTGGATATTTACTTTTACGAGTAATAAGAAAAAAATGAATTACATATGAGCTATGAATAAATGGAAAATATTAATATTTTTATGCATTCGTTTTATTTTTTTGTTTTATTGGATTGAATAAATAATGTTGAAAACTTGATTGAGATAATTAAAATCTCTCAACGCAAAACTTTGACTTGAATATTTTTATTATTGTTTGAAAATTCCACTTTAATTTGTTTTCATTGAATTCGTACTGACGTCTGTAATTTTGATTTACAATATTAAATGTGACATTTCTAATTTTTGACACGATAAATTTATATTTAGAATTGTCATACCGCACAAGAAACCACAAGGAAAATGTTTACCAAATCTTCACTACAATTTCACTATGTTCAGCTTTGGCATATTATTCGTTAATGCAGTCCAATAAATGTACAAATCGTTAAATTACATTCTAAATTCATATCATGATTCACAAATGTAGAAATTCGCACAAAACTAATAAAAATATTTTTAATAAACTAAAATAAACTCTCAATAATAAATAGTGAAATTATTTCTAACGTACTCACAAAATGCTGAATGCAATCACAAAAGTCCAATAACATCGATGAAAAATACTCACCTGAAACAGAAAGAAAAAAAAACCATTTTAGTACAAATAATCGTAGATATTGATAAAACACAATGATGAATTTATGTCGAGAATGTTTGGAGAAGGAACAGGAAATAGCTCAACATTATTCAAGGACTTAAACAGAATGTTCAAATCAAGGGCTTTGAGAATTTTTTTTTGCGATGTATTTGGAAAACAAATGGTCTTCCACTGCGTATTATTATCGAAAGTGTCATTGTTTGTCTATTCATGTGTAGTATGAGATTGGAATACGTAATGATCAAATCCCCCACATATAATCCCGCACACTAATCGTATAAATCGTTCCTTGATGTACAGTATTAAACACACAATGGCATCATTGGTTATAATCGCATTAATCGTGTGAATATTCGCCACTGACTGATTAAGAATAAATTTAGTATTCACATCGATACAACTGAGGAGAAACAAAGCATTGGAAAAAGAAATAATAATCGTGGGATGAACAGTTTAGAATTTTCAATCTCTAGAATTAAATTCTCAGAAATATACAAATAAATGTAAAAGAAATGAAATGAGAAAATGTTTTTATATTCGACCCTTTGAAATAAATACGGAAGTTAATATTTGTTTTTGTTTTCGTTTTTTTTTCTTCCCCTCTTCTCTCCATCCATGTTGGTAAGGATGAAGAAACGTTAGGAAAGACGAAAAACTTGTTTCTTCGTTCATTTACAACCTCACAGACCTGTCCCGAGTGCGGTTCCCATTCATTAAAATACATACATAACCTGCATCTCAAAATAGAATTCCTGGAAAGCTATTGAAGGTATGAGAAACCATCTCTTTCTCCAACATTTCGCAATGTGTATCGAAATATTTTTGAATAAATATACAAACGTAAATTTATGGTAGTAAAAAGTCAAAGTTTTAACTGTATTTATTCACAAATAGCTTTAACAGAAAAAACTAATTGTGTGATTGAATTTTATTTATAAATTTTAAATAATTATTAATTTCACGACTACTATATTTGATATTCAAGTTAATGTATACTTTTCGTGTAAGCATACTCTTGAAAAAGAGGTTTTGCTATTCTTTTTTTGTTCTTTCAGTTGCCACTTCAACCACTCATTAGACCATACCTGAAAGAAAACAACTTTGTGTAAAAGTCTGGTGGATGAAGAGGAATACACAGGGTCTTGTGTTCCCTCAGGGTCAGTCTACCGTTTCGAGAGTCAAACGAGGTCGAGCTACTGCGTCGTCAGAACTTTGAGGGTACCCATATTACCTTAGTGTGTATTTGGCTGAGTATGTTCATGTGGGCATAGACAAGTAAAAGGGGGAATGGAGTTTTCGATGAGTTCCTTCGTCTTTACAAGGAATATAAGAGAATATATATATATATATATGCACATAATACTTAGAAATATCTCTTAGGGTTGAATCGTCTACTCTCACAGTGGAATCTTTGGAATTCCACCAAACTTCAAGCTTCGAACTTCATTGGCAATACACAAACTCAATAAAAATATTTTGAACATTGAAAAATGTAGAAAGTACTTGACTATAGTTAATAATATCTGAATATCGAAGTCTCAGAATATTGAAGAGATTTTGAATGACAATTGAACTAAAGAGATGCAAAAATTTATCGAATTCAAACTCCCAATAAATTCCATAACAATAAAATTCAACTGTAAATCCAAACTTTTCTATATTTCTTTTCATTTAATGTCATCTTTAGAAGAATATTTTGTTATTATCAAAATAATGCAAAGTATTATTTAGATTGTTTTATAATTTTTTTCGTGTAGACAATTCAATTCCATCCACTTGAACTATCCAATAAAATTTATTCTTCAATAAATTATCCTGAGTCACCGACATGAAATTAATTCACTAACATATCTATTATTAATACAGAAGAAGATAAAAAGAAAACAGTTGAACATATCTACACATAATTCTTACACCAAAAAAAAAGTACAAAAATTTAATACACATCCAATTTTTCATGCACTCCATCTCAATTCTATTTCAAATATTTTCCTGATATTTTTATCTCTGATATTTGGATGTTATCCACAACATTCAATCTCTGCATTCTCATTCTGTTTTTATTCTCCTCATCGTTTCATTTATAAATTACAACGAACAAAGAGTGAATAAAAAAGAAAATACGGTGAAAAAAAAAGAAGAAAAAAAAACTGTAGTTGATCAATTGATTAATTAAGACAAGATATGAACATGTCGTAGAAAAGACAACAAAACAAAAAAATGATACAAAAAATAAATAATAAAAGAGATAATGAATGCACCATATAAAAGACAACTGAATGTGTATATTGCTACTGTGTATAAATGAGATGATGAATAATAAATTCATACCTTACACGAGCTACATAATATTTCTTTATAATGTTATGTACACATTAAATACCTACTCAACCACATGTGTCATCACACAATATGTAAAGCATCGAATAGCAAATTTTTCATAGATATGTGTTGGAGACAGACAGACAAGTGCGTCGCATTGAAATATACATGACGACAGACACACCGGATGTAATTCGACGATCACTCGACAACCAGATGTCTGCAGAGACACTCGATGCGCCAATACAAACAACTACCAACCAACACATATGAATTATTATATCAGACACACGAGTTTGTAGTAATAATTATGTTGTTGTGTTGCTTGATTTTTTGCCTAAATAAAAATACTCTTCATTTATCAGTGTATAACATTAAATATAGAGAACATTATGGCATTTAACCTTAACAATTAGTCTCTATAATAATTCACGTGACTTTATTTATAGTATTGAAAAAACCAAAATATTGTTTCAATGCTTTACAATTCTTTTGTTTCTATTATTAGTTATAGAAGTTATATAGTTCTTTTTTTTTTCTTTCGTACAATGTTGACTGTTAAAAATGATCATTTGAATGTGAGTAAAATTTGAAGAAACGAAAAAAGAGAAGTTTCTTCCTTTTTATTTGATTTATTATACAATGTAGTGTGTCTGGTCTGAACTCTCATGTCGTAGAGATAATGTGACGACGATATGCAAATTTAGGAACATAACAATATTATAGCGACCTATATTTTCTCAATGTCATGTTGAATAAATTCTCTATGGTATTTTGTATGTGTTGAGTTGGATTTTGTATGTATATTTTGAGAACAAAAAATATTCCCTGGTGTATGAATAAATGTGTCATGATGTATTATGGTTGTGAAGGATCATATCGATCATATGCAGACAACTGAAAAACTTTATCACTATCTCTACTTATACTGTATCTAATCTACATGCACATATGTTCATTAAACTAAACTTTGACAATTACAAAGTTTGTTTTGATGTAACGTCAATGCATCTAGTTTAAATGGGACACTTTAATGGGTCAATTTTCTCAATCCTTTGAAGTGTTTCTGTGCATTTGATGTACTTGATTGCTTAAAAATTATGACAAACAATTTTAACAATTGTTGATAATGAAAATAGAGTCGAAATTGATAACCTTTTGAATGTCCAAATCATTTTTTCGTTTTACTTAAAAATTAAAATTGATTTTTTTTAGAATTAAATTGCATAAGTCTTTCCTGAATTATAAATCATAATTTTTGTCTTGTAGTCATGATGAATTTGTAACAGCTTTTTTTTTCAGACATATGTGACATCAAATTTGTTTTCAGAACTTGAAAAAAAAATTCTTATGTATACATTTTTTGATTTCAATCTTTATTTTGCGCTATTTGCAATTTATATTTATTCTGTATAAGCATCGGTTTTTTTTATCAGTTTGATTGTTTATAACATATCGTACTTGGAAAATTGAATTATGTTAGTTGGATTTTTTTTTTAACTGTATGATTTAATATTCAGCAAAAAAAATGAATATATCTCTAATAAGAAATCTCTATCTCAATGTGTGACACGAAATGATCCAGGTATTTATATCTGTCACAACATTAATATCCTTCTTACAATGAAATATGTCATCAGGGAGACTTTCAAAAGATTTTTACTACTGCACCACTACGAATATTAACGAACAACAGTTGAGACATTTTTCAAGTGTTTAATGCAAAAGTTCTTGTTCTAAATCCCTCTAAAAAATATTCTGTGAATTCTTTTATCAACAATAAAGTAAAAAATTTTTTTTTTCATAGAACTGATAAAACATTTCACAAACTGTCATTCTTATTTCTCCAACGAATTTATTCATAAATTCTCTATTAAAACCTGTTTAATAACTGCTAATGTTTGCAATGTATCAATAAATTACTTCAACCAATAAAAGAGAAACTCATTTTTGTATCACTGTCAGGATGACTTAGATCGTATAAATTATCCCCGACAAAGATTTCAATACCGATAAATGACTGTCTCAATCTCAACAATATCCTTCATATATTCTGGTCAATGAACTCTACATAAAGACCATCAACAATTGAAAAAAAGGATAACAGTTGAAGGACAAATAAATAAAGGACTCGACAATGTTCAAAAAGCTCAAGGCGTTTGTATCGTTAATTTAATATTTTTTTTTTCCTTCACGTCTTACTTTTGTTGTTGTTATACCTTCTGAAAAATAGTCCCGAGGTAAATTCAGAGACACTTCGATGGCCTTCTGACAGACGTGGTTGATATCGAAGGAGATTAATCCTGTCAACCTCACTTTACTCTTCTCTTACTCTCTATCTCAAAAAGCCATCGTAACATTTCGTTAACTTTTTTTTTTCCTACTGACACTTGAAGAAAAAAATACTTGTCAAGGGCAAAGAAGGTCATATAATTGTTTTTATTACTTGTTTTCTCTGTGTCTGTTTCTCATTGAGCGACGGATTGCTCACATGATAATTCTTTTTTCTTTTTCTTTCATTCCTATTTGCCTATCTTGTTTGTTCTATTACAAACACACAGTGAAGCCTTTCAATTAGTTATTTCCGTATTGAAAAAAAAATGAAGAAGATAGAAAATAAAATAGTAGTGAAGGGAAGAGAAAAAACAAAACCCACCTATATTTATTGAGTAGTTACGTGAGTTCAGTTACGTGAATCTTCTGGGTAAAATTTTATATCAGAAGAATAAATGAATATCCTAATCGAATAGAATATTTTTGCAAATAGATGAAATAGAGGAAAAAAAAGGTGTCGTATAAACTGAATGTTATTTTCTTCAGAAAAATTGTCTCATTGCTAATAAAATTACCATTTTGATACGGACATTGCCTGAAATACCGAATGACTATAAAGAATGCACGTAAATAAAATTGATTTGAATTCTTTCGTGAATTTGGAAAAAACTAAAGAAAAAATGAGAAAAACAAAAATAGAGGCGGAGTATACGATGAATTTATACACTAAAGACTCGACAACTGAATTCAGGGCAACGACGTGATGAATATTCGGACGATTTATATATATATATATATATATATATACATAAAAGATGACTGTATTAGTCCATGCTACCACCCGGACGAAAGTTCTAACCCAAATTGCTCAATGTACGACTTTAACATCGTTTCCTTCCGCTCTCTATATTTATCCTCAACCCTTCGCTCTTTTTTCTTTCCCCTTTTTTTTCTTTACAGACAAACGACTCTGAGCCAGGTGAAATGAACTCAACATTTACGAAATTTTCTCAAACCCACAAAGTCAATAAATAGAATTTAAAAATAAATTCAATAATGTTCTAAAATAATCATAAATATTATAATAAATATTTTCATTAAAATTTATGAATAAAATATGAATAGTGACGAAGAAATTGTCACTATGATAAATTTTTGTTTAAAATCAATGACAACGTGTCATGATTGATTTGTGCAATTCAATCATCAATTATTCTCATATAAAAATATAAAAATAAAAAAAGATGATTGAATGAAAGACATAATAGAATTTTTTGGTTGTCCTTAAAATATCATATGAAATAAAAAGTCACGCGAGTTGTAGATTTGTATTTGTACATAAATATACCAACGTCCGGAACGAAAGTATACATATAAATACATCTAAAAGTATTTCTCTACATCTCTCACGCTTGTTATGATATTCAGCTGGTGGGACTATAAATTATTTAGGCCAAGGCCTCGAATTTGTGCTCAAGCATTCGCCAAACGTCGATTTATTCATTGATATACATTCACCTGAAAGAAGGTCTTTCTCTTTCGTATTCTTGCTCTCACTTTTATTACTACGTCTCTCTCACCTTCCTATATCACTCCCTCTATTTCACCCATTTTATCCTACTTGATGTAGAACTATAAGAAAACCAGTATGCAAGAAATGATAAACGACGACAACGTTGTACGAATTTTTATCGACTCATTTCATATTATGGTACAACGTCATTTAACCGCACGTGCTTTTATTCCATTTAAAGAATGAAAGATGGAATAAAGAAGGGAAAGAAAGATAAATTAATAATAATAATAAATCAGTCTGTAAAAATTATTATCTATAATTATTTTTAGTACCACTTTTGTTTAATTTTAATTTATATTGTGAAATTAAACGTATGAAAGATTCAATTGATCGTTATTTATATTAATTTATGTGGAACTTTATATTTATAGGGACAAATAACTTGACTTTAATGTTCATTCAAGATATTCGTCCTTGAAACCTTGCAAATTCTTCTCTCGAATCATTTTATCTATACGCGATATAAAATGTATATATATATATATATATATATATAATGAATAAAAGTTGCAAGTGCAGCAAAATTCTGCTTTTCATTCGCTTTTTCATCGATAATTCAATCATGGTGAGAATTTCCTTAAGCAAAATATGAAGAAATGGAAATAATGAAAAAAAAGTTAGACATTGAAATAAAATTGTATTATGATAAAATCACAGTTTTCTGAATGTAAATTCACTCCACCTTTTTTTTTTCGTTCTTTTTTTTTTTACATTCATTCAGTGACAAATATAAATTTTAAAAAAGAAAATCGTACAAAAGTTGTAAGTGGAAAAGAAGAATGACATAAAGATAGGGGGAAATAAACTTACACCATAGAGAAATAAATTAAGAAAAGATGATGTTTCAATAAAATAATTTAAAGTCTATGCAACTTGGGATGGAAAACATATTTTGTGCTTAGTATATTTAATGGTAAATAGTATATATATATTGATATATACATATGTATATGGGAAGGCTTTGAATAAAAGTTGCAAGCTGAGTAAAACTCTGCTTTTCGTTCGCTCTTTCATCAATAACTCAATCATGAAGAAAATTTCCCTGAGTAAGATATTGAATAAAAAAAAATGAAAGTGAAAAACTTCGAACTAGTTCCCTATAATTAAACCTTGAATTTAAAAATATGAATTTTTTCATTTCTCCATTAACTCTGTGACAATTTTTGTTGATATAAAAAGAAAAAAAAATTGATTGGACAGTCAACTGAACAAAGAAGAATACGAATATGACATGGAATAAAAAATATATAAATATTCTGTCAAATAAAAAATAAATTGTGGAAGTGATGTGTAAAAATCGGAGGAAGTAAAGGAAAACGTTTTATAATTCATAAAACTTGTTATGTTCACGTTTCAATCCAATACAAAATGAATGTATATACGGGCTAGACCATTAAATGAAAAGCGTCAGGTCATGCAAAATTCTACTGCCAACTTCCTTTCTTTGACATTTCAATAATGAAAAAAAAATCCCTTCAGGAAAATATACGATAAAAGGAGAAAATAGATGGAAAGAAATTAAATTCATCCAACATTGTGAGAATATCAACTTTTAAAAAATATATTTTTACATTCCATTATCAAAGTTCTTAAATATTTTCATGCAAAAAAAAATAACCAGAAACAAATCTGTCAAGTAAATAAAGAAGAATATGAAGAAAAAGTACAGTGGAATCTTTTTTTTTCATGATGATCAAGACCAACGTAAAATCAAGAGGGGTAATAAAAATATTAGGCAGGCTTGTGCTTTGGGTCCGAAAAGGTTTTGGTGTGAATGTATGTAGGTATTAGTAGATGCAGACAAAATGGGTCAAGACGAAAGTTTGAATTAAATTCAACAGATATTCAGTGTATTATTAAGTATATTTAATAGTTAATTAAAATATTTGTGATTTAATAGGTGTTTATCACTATTACACGTACTCTAACGAAAAAAAATTTAATATGGATTGGTTGTGAAATGAATGAATAAATGATAGATTTTCATAAATTTTTATCAATTATTCAAACTGTTAGATGAGAACGAATAATCATCCGATCAATGAAAATGAATATGTCATATGTTCTTCATCTAATTTCCTAATGAACACTATTTCACTTTTCCTTTATTTCAAATTGGGTCAGAGATACCACAGGCCAATGATCACCTATGAAAATTTGTTTCAATTAAAAATTAAAGTCAGGTCGTAAAAACAGAAAAATTCATAACATCGTGAGGTAATAAGAAGTAGAGACTGCACTGTAAATAATTCTCCACCAAATCAGCAGAAAAAAAATTGTTTGAAATCAAAAAGTAAGAAAATTTCTATAAAATTAACAATAAACCTGAATAAATTCAACTCTTAACCAAAAATGACAAATAAATCATAAATTGAATTCTTCAAAACAAAATACACTTAAGGAAAAAAAAAACCTGAAATTAATTCAACATCATCATGAACAAATCTCAATACAAAAGAAAAAGATTTCCAAATTAAGTAAATAAAAATTTGCAATGAAAAAGAAATGAAACAAAACTGTCAAACTCAACAAAAGAAGAATACAACAATGACACGCACAAAACAAATGCGCATAATACGATTTTTTTTTCTTCAGTCAACAAGTGAGTTGAATAAAAATGAAATTCAACAAAGAACAAAAAGGAAATAAACATAACTCACAATATGTATGCGCACACATTGGCTATATCCACATTAAACATAAAATTACAATACTGTCACTTTGACAAAAGATAGAAGCAATGTTTCATTCTCTCTCGACATGTCGATGAGTTTAGTTGAAAAGGAAAGGCAACAAGGAAACACCTTTGTGTCTCGCAATGAATCCAATACACGTGTACGATCACAGAGAGAGTTTTCGCATGTCGTATTCTCAACAGTTTCTCTCTTACTCTGTACCTTTACGTACTACATTTTTTTCCCGAGGTTTGTAGAGCATATATTGTAGCACAAGGTCGTCGTGTGTCTTGGATGGTTCCAATATCACACACAACAGTGCACAACAAGTTCCTTCACTATGTACATCGGCCACTGTAGCCACCGTCGACAACATGCGACGTGTGTCCTCGAAGCGACACACAAAAGACCTCGATACCAAACCCTTTGACGTCAAGCTCAGGGTCACACAAACGACACCGCGACGTTGATGGTGTCCCGGTATATTTTTTGCATCAGGAAAAAAATTGCAAAATAAAAATAAAATCTGCATCATTACATAAAGTCTAAATATAAAAAAGGACCAAGTGCAATAAGATGAACAAATTGCCGCGAACAAAATTAAATAATAAATATTTATGAGGATTAAATACTTTTTGAATTTACATTAATAATTATCATTCAAATCGGTCGATAACCCGGAGACATTCAAAGAGTTAAAGTTTTGTTTCATAAACTTTTTGTATCACACGCAATATCGTACGATTCGATACAAACTGGCGCCACCTAGTGATCATTGTTAATAAACTGTACAATTGTCCGAGAGGATAAGATGGTTTTGTAGTTGCTGAAAACTTTTGTAGAGGTTGGAAATGGACAAAAGTATATATAGAATTTATTTTTTCCGGTATTGTTTCCCTCCTCTTTTTTTTTGTTACTTCGAATCAATATTTATGTGTAATTAAAAAACTCACTGCCAACTAAATCCAGTTGTAATGCCATCACGAAGACGATCCTTGAGACTGCGTTGTCTTGACGGTCCTGATGAAGATCCAGGACTATCTGGGGTGGTTCTCGGTGGTCCACCACCGCCCGAGAACAACGCCATGGTACTTTTTCTAATTTACTCTATTTTTTTTATCTTATAATTATAATTTCAATATTCTGATTGATTAATTTGATTGTTTATAATTTTTATTTTATAACACGATGTAATTTGTATTATTTATACACTTGTTGAATTATTTGTTGTGATGGATTTTTAGTTTTTTTTACGAGTGACATTGACGGAATGAAGCACACTCGAACGTGAATTGCGACGATCTGACATACCAGACTATGAAGTCGTCGTTCGATCACCTCTCAAAGTGTTTCTTTGTTTTTCTTTTTTAATTTATTTTTTTCTCTCTTCTATCCTCACATGTATTTACACATATATCACGCGAATCTTTATATGTGTACAATACAACACTTAATCTTAATTTTATTCGTCTGTTCTTCACTCCCTCCCTCTTTTCTATTTATTTAATCTGCGAACATATAATCAACACACGCACTTGTTCAGACTTTCGTTCATTATTTTTTTATTTTTTCATTTGTGGATATTTTTTTCTTTTGAATATTATTTGTTCTTAGCTACTTCTATTCTATTCAATACGTTATTGAGAAATCAAGTTATAACACGTTGTGGAGTGTGTGTCTACGACGCAAGACGAATCAAGTCGTAACACAGTGAGTAAAAGTAGAAGTGAAGAGTTTGGTTATATGTACAGTTTTGAATTTATAAATAGAATTCGCAACACGTTGAGTAAATAATATCTATCCAATTCCTAACGTTCGATAGACATATTATTCAATCGCTATCATTACATATAAAAATAAAGGAATAAAAGAGACATGTAAATATTTATTATCACATTATTCAAAATTAAAAAAATAATCTTTAAATAATTTCAGTATAAAATCTTGATGAATTAAATTTAACTGTATCTCATTAATTCTCATCAACGTCGGTGAATCGCTTGAACAAATTCCAATGAAAATAACTGCATAAAATTGTAATTAAGATTAATTTAAAATAGAATAATTGCGAATCCATAGAAACACAAAATCAAATTAGAATTTATAATGAAAAACGAAACAACAATCCAAACACTTTCATGACGAAAAAATAAAGGAAAAACAAAAGAACAAAATAAACATTAAACTATAACATCAAATAATTATTCAAAAAATTGAAATGAATAAACTCAGTTAACCTTCTTCATAGAATAATAATCAACCATAATTCTAAAAATGAAGACACATAAAAAATAACATCCCGGTCCAAACCTCATCATTAACTTACACAAAAAAACCACCAGAAAAAAAAACGAAAAAAAGAACCCTCCCAAACAAATCTTAATCTAATCTCCTTCACCTTATCCGAAAACATCATAAATAAAAAATTTCCATTATAAATTCAAACATACTTTATTCCAACTTTTCTCATAAAAATAAACAAAAAAGAAAAAGAATATAAACATTCACATGAATAAAAGTTAAAAAGTTATAAACTATCCCAATAAATTTTTCGCAGATATTTGGCATTGAAGATTTGGGATATGTCACTCGAAAACTTTTTCAAGTGGATGAATAAACAGACTTCTAATACCTACATATATATAAATATTCACGTAACACATGTCTATATCTGTATTTACGTATACATATTGACATCAAGTACTGTAAAGTACTTTTCAAAAATGATCCAAAGATTAATGTGACATTCATGTCGATGAGTATATATGCAAATGCGGACTAACTGTCTATCCGAGTGAGAAAGATAGAATATATATGTATATAAATGTGTGTGTGTATGTGGGTGTATGTGTGTGAAGAGAAGTAGTCTCTCGTCAGGTATTAACTGAGCTTATAGACAGGCACACGATACGAGTACAAGGTCGAGCTCACAGCTGTTCACATCCCCGTCCTTCGTTCGTGGAAGATCTCTCGTTCACTCTCACGAGCCTCTCTCACTCTCTATCTCCCCTTTTTCCACCCTCCCCAAACAACCTAAAAGGCCTGTATTGATCCCCGTTCAACCCCGAAACTCAACCAATCCTGTTCACCATCGCCACTACCCCCCTTGATGCCTTCCAAACTATTCTCTCTATACCTGTCTCTATACAGTACCACCCTCATCCATTGCAATGAGCGAAGAAATGGGAGAGAAGAAATACTCCCTTGACTAATTTAGGAAAATTATCTGCTATATCCACTTTAATGTATTTTTTATTTTTATTTTTGTTTATGATTGCATTGGGAATTGTTTAGAGTTGAATGGAGATGGGAAAAGAGAAGAGAAGTAGAAGTGTTTGATGGATTTATAGAGGTGTTTTGTGTTTTTTTTTTGTTTTATTAAGGGAAATGGATATTGTTGTATATGAATAGCGTAATGGATTTTTCTTGCAACGTTTTAGTCGTATTTTGAGAATGAAAATAATTGTGAGATTTATTTTGAATGAATTTTCACGTTCAATTCCAAATACAAAATTTTTTTAATTTGTTCATCAACTTTTCAATTTAGGTTTTTGTTAAAACTAAAAATTTACTGAAAAATATTACATCACAATTCTTTTTTTTTAATAAATAGCATCGAACATGAAAATGATAAATTGATGATGAAATATAGCGAATAAATGACAAAATATCTCATAATCGAGAGTGAAAGTATGATAAGTTATAGATAAGAAAAGAAAAATGCATTAATTTTCATTTGAAGAGGGTAGTAAATTTTTTTTGTGTCAATGGGGGTTGTGTAATCTATGTGTAAGTGGTTGTTAAAGCAGTTTGTATTGGTGGATAAGATAACTGAAGGAGGACAGGGACATTTGCAGGGGTTGATATTTGCCCTATCAATCAACACCCCCAAATGTCCTTCAATTATATAAAAATTAATAATTCCTATTTCTCCACTGGCCTCAACTTAATATTCAAAATTAATTTATGGATATATAACGGTAATAGTTATAGAAATGTTAATATATATATAGTGCAATTATTATCCAATGGCAACTGTGTCATTATTATTTAACGTTTAATAGCTTGAATAAATTTATTTTATGGATAGTGATTATTATTTTTTTTTCTTTACTATTTTTTTTCTTTTCATAGATATACTTAATATCAACAGGTTGGTAAGGGAAATGAGTTGTTATGTGGCAATTATTGGCAACGACATTTTGTGGAATTGCAGCTGCGTTTATATACTTTTATTCGAGAAAATGTCGTCGACTATCGCTCGTGAAAATGTACAATTTAATGGACAAAATCGTTTTGCCTGGCTCATCTGTTTCCTGTGAGTCATTTCAAGTTTTCTTCGTCGATTCTTTTTCTTTCGTGTCCCCATTTTTCTTTCCATTTCTATCGTACGATAGTAGATAAACCCTATTGCTCAAGTACCACCATAATAGTAAAAAAAAGAAACTTAAATTGTCACTAAACGAAATGATCAAACTGATTGAAGAGTTTTCTACGGAAAACTCTCGAATCAATTTTTTCATTCCAATGTGATTATTCGATTTAATCAATGACTTGCAATTGTAATATAAAACGTTCGATCATTATGAATTTTCATTTCACTTTACATTCGTTGCCTGATCTCATCTATACTGTTACTACTTCGTTTGACACGCAGCAGGGCGTTACCTTTTTCTTTATTCTTTTTCTCTTCGTATGTTGCACAGAGTGATTATATAAGTAGTGAAGTATTTTTTGTTAAGCCTCATTAGTTGAGGATTTTTTTTATACATTTTCTTTGTGACAGAGTTCTATAAAGTCACTGTATTTAACTTGTATGTAGAATAAGTAACAAACAATGTTGTTTTTAATTGCTGTTGAGATGATGTTTTAATTAATGTTGACATGAAGAAAATACAGATATTCAAATTTTGAATTTTTAATTGCGTGTTATGTTGATTATAACTCTTTTTTTTTAATTATGAAGTTAGATCCTTTTTTTTCATTAATAATTGAAACTGTCGGTTGAATTTAATTATTTATATTATTTTCTATTGTTTTAGATTTTTTTCCTTGTTTCTATAATAGGAATTATTCGTAGAGATTTTTTTAATACGCATGTTAATATGGTCTGTTATAGTCTGTTACAATGCAATTAAAATTAATTGAACACAGTTGCAGTTTTTCCGTCTTTAGTTCACGAAAGTCTGTACTATTGGACATTATTTTTATTTCATTCCATTTCAACCATTGAATAATCTTTTGGTTAAATAATTTATCAATTCATTCATTTTCTTCTTTAATTATACGAAAATAAAAAAAACAATAGAAATATTTCATATCCAATTTTAGTTTCTTAATAAATTTAATTCACTTTTGTTTTATTTTTTCAATAAAATATCAAAAAATCATCTTGAAAATCCTCAAAATCTACCAAATTCTATTTTATTTTCTTACTAATTTTTTAGTTCAATTGTCCCAACTCTAGAATTTTATAAAATCAATTTTATCCAACTTTATATCAAACAAAAGTTGAGGATGAAACTCTAAGTCCCTAAAATTTCCAATCTGACTTTGCATTTCCTGTTTCTTTCTCATATTCATTTTCCACCAATCGTCAGTCAGAACAAGAAAAAAAAAACAAAAATCTGGATTTATTCCAGTTAAATATCACCATTAATACAATTTTATTTCAATCTTTTCTTCAAAAACAAGATCCAAAACTTCATTTTTATACTGATGCGACTATTATAAATAAAATAATAGGCAATTTCCATTTATATCTCAAATATATTCTAATCTTCATGTCCTCATGCCTTTTGGCTTCAATAAACTTCCGCGTCCCCACATGCTTATCGAATGAACAATAAATATTGGCTTAAATACAGAAACTCAAGACCAGGCATTTTTCTTTTATTCCTATTTTTTTCTGTTCCATCCAGCTTTCCCTACCCAGATAAACGATCGGTTTTCTCGTCTTTCAACTACACCAACCATTCAATTCATCTCCTTCTCAACAATCCCAGGCTGTTGTGTAATAAAGAGAAACGATCCCATCCCCATAAAAACAAAAACAATAATAAAAAATTCAAATAAATGCTTTCCTTTTTCCTTTTACTTGACCGGAGGAATAAAAAATTCATCAACCCAAAGATCTCTCAGCTTTTAAATTGTAAGTTAAAAATCCCACAGCGTCAATGGAAGACACAAAAGCTTCAGAAAAATCGTAAATAAAACACCATGTAATATTAAAATGCGTATAATTTCCGTAAAAATATCACATAAAATAAAAGAAAAAAAAACAGCAAAATTGATAATAATAAATGAGAACAAAAGTGGTGAATTTTCTATAATACATTTTCCCTTGAAATAATTTTTCAAACTCATATTTAGTTGAGTGATTCATGACAATGAGTATAAAAGAACGAAGAAAAAAAAAATTCAGAGTGATTTTACATTCAAGACTGAAGCAGAAAAAAGTGATAGATATATATGTATACATGTATATATAAACATTGTTGGATTTACACGCGCGATTGCAGGGAGCTGATTGTGGCTGCGACGTCGGCCTACTTTGGAAGACAATCGTACAATGACAATGACAAAGGTATTCTTGTTTATATATATATATATGTATCTTTGTGTGAGTCTGTTGCTGCCCGGCTGAATGTTGGGATAAAGTTGGCGCACCAACGGGGGGAGGTTTGACGACGAAGGGGCGTGAAAAGCTTGCGCATAAGACTTATACAGTGTACACCATTCACATATATACAGATATATATACAGAGACGCGTAGATGACGTCAAGGTCACAAAAACAAATAACAAAAGTAAAATAAAATGCCTGTTTTTTCTATTTTTCTTTTTTTTTTCCCCTTTTCCCCATTCCCTTTTTTTTTTCTGTTCACAGAATTTTTTTTTTAGTGGAAAATTCGACTGGAATTTTTCTCTAGTCCATTTTTTTTTTTTTTGCATACATTGGAGCTTTTAGCTTTCCCAATTATCGAAATTTACTGATGCAGAATTAATTATCTGTATTTTCCAAAGTGGAAATAATTTATCATTATCATCATTTTTATCGTTTAGTTCAGAGAATTTTTTAATAGACAATTAGTCGATGGGAGGTTTTTTTTTTCTCATTTCCCAATTGTTTATAAGCCCGAAAAATTAGGGAAGAATAGATACGCCATGAACAAATCGTCCGGAAGAAATAGAAAATTAATTTTAAATATCACATTTCCATCCATAACGTTATAATAACAATAATTTTAATAAACTCAAAATCATATAATATGGATGATGATATTTATGAATTGAAAACGATAAATTCATTAATATAAATATCAAATTTCCATTAAAATTCTCATTGTTTGTAATAAAATAATTTTATATACAATTGGAAAATGTATTTAGCCAAATGAAAATATTATATTTCACTTTAAACATTCACGTGTCAACAAATTTAATTTATCCAATTCACCCCCAAGTATTTCTCTTCAACATTAATTTTCATTTATTTTAAATAAAACAATTCAAAGTTTTCAACAAATTTTCCAACAAATATTCTAAACTAACTGTGACTTTGTCACATTTTCTTCAATGTCGTTGCTATTTGTTTATTCTCCTCTCTCTCATTCTCATTCTCTTCTTTTGCATTTTTTTATTCTCGATAATACCAAGTGCATTTTCACTTGAAAAACATTTCACATTCATTAACGAGAAAACTTATATTTCAACAAGAAGTGAATTTTAAAGGAAAAAAAAAATGTGAAATAAAAAAAAAGGTGCAGTGAAGAATAAAAAGTGCGAATGTGTATAAATAAAAGCTATGAGATAGGAAAGTTTGAGTATGTACGTGCATTTGCTGACTGACCTATCGCGACATCTCGACAAAGCGTCGTCATGCAAGTTGCTTGCTCTTGGATTTCTCTTCGCATATATGTGTAGTGGAAGAGAGGGGGGAATATCTATCTAGCTTTAACCCAACTATCAACCACCGCCCTTGTCCTATCTAACGTTCGTCGTCTTTCTCATCGTGCACGTGGGCAGATATTGGATTACATATGAATCCTCTTACCATACCACTGCGCTCAGCAATGAGCATAGTAGATATATCTTCAATGTTGAATTTCCGGTTCCCCAATTTTGTACCAACGGGATATAAATTATACAAATAAACCCAGCACGTATGCTATATATATATGTACGTTTGAATGTTAGAGAAAATTAAATTTTCTATTTATGCATGTGGTGATAAATTTTTCTCTCAATATTTTTGTTTTAGTTTTAGAGCTGTTTTTTTTTTCTTTTTTAACATTCTGTGATACTTTGAATAATAAAGTTGTTATGAGTGCAGTGGATTTTTTTATTTTGTTTTATTTTACTTTTTTGTAGAGTTTAATGTGAATTTTTTCAATAGCACTTGAAAATCAGAATTATTTTTAAACTAATAATACGCAAGGACAAGTAATTGTTAAAACAACGAATTTTGTCTGATCAAAATTGTCAAACTGTTAACAAATATTTTTTAACTTTTTTTCCTATTATTTTTTTTTGTTGAATACACAAAAAAATGATGTTGAAGAATGAAATGCAATTATTTATACGTAAAAATTTAGTACATGGATAATAAAATCAATGAAAATGTGTTCAATATTTTCACGTATTATAAATGGCTTTTTGAATGCCATTTTCATCACAGTTTTCACAATGAAATTATATTTACACAATTTTCATAAACGTTTTTAACTCCATGTAAATAAAATTATTTGAATGGTTCTGTCAATAAATTTTTTTGTGTATTGCTTGAATAACTCGTTAGATATATAAATTTTTATTATTATCTCCATTTCGTCGTCTCTATTTCCACCACAATTTCGATATCATTATCAATTTTCCTGTATTACTAAATTTATATTTTCACATTCATGTGTAAATAAATCTTCATCTTTATCGTTCCTCATTCATTTTTATTAAAAAATATTATAATTAATATTCATTAGAACAAAAAAAAAACAAAAATATCTTCATTAATATAAAATTTCTATCTATTAAATATTTATTTGTTTATCAAAGTACACAAAAATATATGCAAAATACGCACATGTACTATTTGTATCAACAGATTATATTGCCTACTACATAAATCCTCTTTGGCATTTATTATTCGTTTGATAAATACACAACGATAAATTTTTTATTGCACTGCCTTTACTTCCGCAATGTGCTTGGCTCAAATTCGAGTGCTTTTAATATTCCATTTTCATTTCCTCCCTGAATATTTCATAAAAAAAAAAAATAAAACAGTGGAAAACTCATTCACCAATCAGATCAATCAAACTAGAACAAATTTGAATAAACTAGAAACTGAAAAAAAAAAAAATCAAAATAAAATTGAAATAACTTGATGTTAAAAATAAAAAAATTGCGGAAGATGTGCAAAAATAATGATTTATATTTCTTTTATTTTTTCAATTTTTTTTTTCCTTTTTCATCGAACATTTCATGAAATGATAAATCATTGATATAAATCAATATGTCATATGCGTGAAATAGAGAAAAAAGAAGATGAAAAAGAAGACCCACCCCTTTTCTGAGTCGAGATAGAAATGATACATAATGTTGCCCTTTTTTTTCACCCTATAAATTTCTTAGTGGACAGCCGTTTATACTAATAAAGCAACATATATTCTGGACAGAATAACATTTGTTGACAGATTTTGTGACACCCCCATGACCCTTCTCACACATTTATCTATATATATTCCAAACAGATACCACCACAAGGCACTGATTGATAGCTTGAATTAATGTAGTAGGGGTGTGGCTGAAGTTGAACGATGTTAACACCCTAATTTGTAGCAGGTTTGTGCTAAATTAAAATTCATATTCATTGCAATTTATTCGCACGATACAATTCAAGTGGTGAAAATGAATTTACGTGATTGAAATTGATTATCAATATTCATCAAAAGAAAAGGAATATTTTCATTTTACATAAAGAAACAAAAAAAATGTGAGTAAAATCCTGGCAACTTTTTGAATTCAATCATCTTTTTCATCGAATCCAATCACCTGAAGCAGAGTAAATATGAAGTTTGTGTTGGTATTTCAAACTATGAAAATAAGTTGAAATTAGTTTTTCCTAATTTCTTTTTTTTCTAGAACAGTTTTTCAATATTATTCATCAACTCTCATAATTTTTCCCCCCATTTATATTAAATTGTTTTTAATATTTTTGTTTTTTCACAATCCCCCAATTTTGTTTTAAAAATTCAATTCAGTAGTTTTATAAAACTCATCATCAAATGCTTCAAATTAATTCTACAAATTTATTAATTGTCAATATTTCTATTTTGTTAAAAACACAAAATTTTCTGCCATAATATTTATAAAAATATGAGTTACTGTGACTTTTCTTCAATTTGTAATTGAAATTCTGTTTTAATAGCACTCAGCTAATAAAATCAGGAATGGACAGTCAAAGAAAACAAAATAAATATTCGTTAAAAATAAAATACAAAGTTACGAACATTTCTTCGCATTAAATTTTGCCTCAAATCATATGACAGTCCTGTCACGTTTCCATCACAATTGTTATCATAGTAAATCGATATACGCAATACCAGCATGCACACTATCATGTAACAATTCGCAGAAACCATCTCAATATTCATGATCCCTCTGCGCAGTAGTTGAGTGATGAGATAAAGATGAGTGACGTGAACAACTGAATCGAAAAATAAATGAAAATATTGCTTTTCACAATTTTCTACAATAAAACGCAAGAAAAAAAAAATGGCCCCTCATCAAATGTCAATACATTCTAACAATTGACCATCCACTACACATTTTGCTGTTCATCGATGCAGTTAATTCAATTGTTTCAACGCAATAACAATAGATAAAAACACTATAGAATATTTTCGTGATTCGAATTTCACCTCATGTGGCACTATGACTTTTCAATGCACTCTCACTGCTACAGAGTCCATCATACATCGAAAACCCATGGAAACAAAATTGTAGATAAGAATTTTCCACACAAAATGACACTATATAGCATGGTATTCCGATCAACCAACGAGTTATGAATCTCAATATAAAATATGATATTTTATCTCTATTGAAAAACATTAAATTTTCCATTCTCGGAAATTCTAATTTTTCCTTTTCTCTTCTCTCCTAGCACCACACATAAACTATGATAAATCTGTATATCGAGAACTATAAAATAAACGACCTATTGTGGAGGGGGGCGAACGCTAAAATTTCATTAACAAGAGAGCCATGCAACCATGACATAGTGAAAATCGTTGTGCTCCAATGGCTCACTACATATACATGATATGGTGCACCGCAATTGCCACATCAACAAAAAAAAGCACTGTTCATATCCAGAGACAAAGCTATCAAAGAGTATTATCATCATTATCAGACCAATACCAACAATGAAAAAAAATAGAAAAAAAAGAAAAAAACATAGATATCTTTTTTTAATCAAAGTATTTCGGAAAACTGTTCCAATTTCTTCCATTTTCCCTATATTAGAAACGAGAAGAGGGACAAAAAAAAAAGGAAATAATAGACCAATTCTTTTGTTGCATTCATCCAGGACGCCGTGACAAAGAAGGAGAATGAGAAGAAACAGAATATTGAAAAATAACAGAAAAAAAAAAGGCGAAGAAGAAAAATATAAATGCGAGGTAAAAAATTTTAATATTTAAAAGTGCAAAGAGTACCATAACAGTCAAAAAACTTTCGTTTCCTCACTTTTTTCGTTTTGAGAAAAATAAAAAAAAATATCCAAGCGAGAAAATAATACCGATGATATATATATTTTCCTGCTTTATCTTTCATTTTTCTATACAACAATACATACTATACAGCCACCCACTTCTCTACACTATAGAGAAGAGTAATACCACTCTTGCAATGCGTGTTGAGACACGCTACGAGGGTGAAGGTTATCATCCCTTGGCACTGGCTCAATTCCAACACCAGACATGATATTCAAGTAGTTGCATCCTCGTGCGCTCTCACTCTTTTCATCTCTTTATCTTTCTATCTCTCTCAATACCTCATCTCGTTTTTAACCTCACTTCCATTTTTTTTTCATCTATATCTAATATCACTTTGTCTGACGCACTTAACCGCAGATTGGAAAGCAATAAAATCCATTCATCCATTCTTGATATTATTTTCATTTCTCTTTATATTTATCATCGATCAACATTTATTTTTAACTCACATTTTCTACTTTCTTATTAACTCTTATCTCATTTTTTTTTTTTCTTCTACAATGTCATTTTTTATTATATTAATATTGTTATTGTTGTTATGTGATGCTGGTTGGAAAAAGGTGTTATCAAGTGTAGATAAATTGAAGGATAATTTATTTTTATCATTGATATTTTAATGAGATATTCAAGCAGAAGAAAATAATTCATAAGGTCTCTATTGTACAAGTCGACAATCACCACTAATATAACCGCACATACGTTGCCCTTATCTCATCCACCCTCAGCTAATTATATACGATAGCGTGGGAGTTCATATATCAATGTATACAATCGTTATAACACACCGTGCGCTATCGCAATTTCCCCATCTGATCGTTTTGTCACTGTAATGACTTCCTTATATATTTATATGGATATATGAAAATATATAGATTGATACGAAGATAAAAAGGATGATAAGAAAATGTCTATTTTCCAACTTCTATCAAAAAAAAAAAGGAATATAAAAATCTTTTCTTATCAATTTCCTTTTTACAATTTTTCCTCGCAACGCAAGAAATTTTTTTTCATTATTTATTCAATTTTATTTTTGTTCTTTAATTAATATTCAACTTGATTCGTCTCCATCGTAATTCTCATTCAATAAAATAACCTAACAATAACAAACAATCAATTTTACTAATTGATACGAAAAGAATAAACAAAAAAAAACAGCCGCATTTTCTTTTTTTCCCATACTTTTTTTTTTTGGTTTTAATTGAAATCCAATTTGATTGGACCTGCATGCATGCCTTAACGCTCAAAATTGACGTCATAAAAAAGAAACAAATCCAAAACATAAAACAATATTGTTATTGAATACAAAAACCAAAAAAACATACAATAATAATAAAAAAATTCTTTTGTTTTTCTATTTATCAAACTTCATTAAAATACACATCACAAATGAACGCAATGAAAAATGAACAATCATACAAAATTGCATTGATAAATATGTAAAATAATAAATTTTCATTCATATTATTTTTCAGATTAATTAACAATTAATTTTATCGACCGCACATGCTTTATCTCGTAAACAAACAATCACAAAACAAATATAAAAAAAAAATTCAATGAACAAAAAAAATTCTCAACACTTTAAAGAACAAAACAAAAAATAATAATAAAATAAATTTATCATTACAAATAATTATCACATTATTATAAGTAAGAATAAATTTTAAACTATATGAAAATATACGCACATATATATATATATATATATATATATTTATTTACGTTTTTATTTATTCATTTATCTATTTATTTGCACTGTAACATGACGATGTGTCACGTAAGGATCGTCGCGAGGTAACTGACGATAACACACGGTAACACAACGAGTCCCTTTCTCTCTTTCACTCTTCCTTCTCATTCCCTCTCGTCGCAATATTCACATCAGACTCGAACGGAAGCGCACAACCCCCTAAACGTGCCACTATATACCACCTCACCCAACCCTCCCCTCTATTACCAACCCTGTTCTCGAAGCGCGCGTCGCTCCACCCTCAAACTATCGCACGCTCCACCTTCTCTCTATACTGTTACATATCTACGACACACCTAAAGCATCTTCTTCGACACACAAGTGCAGACCTAACCATCCCTTTCCCCTAACCCTTCATATCAATTTTTTTTTCACTCCCATCAGGCCCCCTCGTCTCCCCACACACAACCCCTTTCATCCCCCTATGGCCCATCGTGTCTATACACCAATGAACTCTATTTTCCATCGTTCGCATGACATGAATGCATATGCAACATATGAAAAAAAAATCACAGCTTTTATTATTTCATTTATTTTTTTTTGTTTATAACTTTTTGAACTTCATTTATGGAAAATATATTTATGTCAATATTATTTGACAGGTATTTTCAAATATTATCGAATATTTAAATACATTTGTATAATTATTGATATTTATCGGAAAACGGAAATTTTGGTTTGACCTACTTATGCCACAAAATTCGTAGCATTGTAATTAATTTTATTCAATAATGATACATTTATATTATCTATCTATTTTATGTGTGTTTATTTTCTTCCAGGAGATTTAACTCATATGAATTATAGTTTAATAATTGATGAATATTTTTATGAATTACAAGACGATTGTGGAGGATGAATAATTGTTCGGTTGGTTTAACAATAAGGGGGAATTGTAGTTGATAAAGTTATATAACTAATTATTTTTGTTTCTATTGTGTTTATATCTTTTTTTTTCCATTCAATCAATCACTCTTTATAAATTGATATAGATGAATATATATATATAATAGTAGATAGATTGATGATGTAAAAGAATATAAAAATTCTCAGAATATTTATTTCACCAAAATTACGTGAAGAATTGTGCGAATTGTTATGAATTTAATTGATCAATTATAATCCATTAAATATCTATGTTTAGTTATTCACAATTATTTTTCACATTATAACGGGAACATTTAAATGATTATTTATAATTAAAATGTAATTTTGTAAATGGTGGAATGAAAAAAAAAAACTTATTAATAAACGAAATATTTTTGAATATCTGACAAACTTATGCAACTCAAAATGAGTGAACGCAATTAATTGAATCATCTTATAAATTATTCATACACAGTTGTGCATTCATAATTTCTATTCTTGATTAACAAAAAAATATAAATAATTGATAAACATTATTATTCAATAGGAAAATTTTAATAATATCGAAAAATAACAACACAAAACTACGTTTCATTAATTATTTCATGAAATAATGTAATTAATTATTCATCACATCTGAATATAATTAATAAATAATCATCTGAATATCATTTTCTCAAAGACAATAAGTTCTAAATAAACAATAAATAACAAATCAATATTTGAATTTCACAAATTGCATAAGCAACAATATAGCAATAAAAGCTCCATTTGATTATAATCAATTTACAAAATCGTGTCATGGAATACACGAACTGTAATTAATTTAATTATCCAATAATCATTTATCCGCAAATACATCTCCATCTCGTACATTCAATTTCCTTCAACACACAACGATACAGAATAATCGTTTTATCAACTAATATTCAATGAATGTACGTAACGACAAAAAAAAACCAAAAAACAGAAAAAATAATACAAAAATTCTCCTTTAATTATTTACCAAGAAAAAAAAAAGAACAAGAAATAATGAAAAGTCAACAACGGAACAGAACGAAAAAAAAATTAATCAGCAGCGAATAATGAACGTTGATAAAACAGAAGAAAAAAAAAAGAAAAAAATTGATAAAATATCTAAACTGAGTGGCATGAAGAAGAAGAAAGCGAATAAAGAAGACAAAAGTGGTGAAATATGATGTTGTTGTATCCATATATATACAGATAGGTAAAAGATAAAAAGAGGCCGAGAAAGGTGTGTAGCAACGAGTGAAGTGTGGGGTGTGGTGGTGAGCATAGTGGTGGTCGATCCAGCCCGCAAGGTCGCAGCGTAGTATCGACAGTCTTCGAATGGCCGCCACACTGCCTCCTCCTCATTTCCTCATTTCCTCATTTCTCACTCTTCCTCTCTACTACGCCCCGCAATCGAATATATTTCATCCCTTCATACAAAACCCAAGTATTCCCACGTCAATCCCAACGAATTAAAACGAATCCAAGCGACGGGGAATGCGCAGAAAAAAGAAAGAAAAAAAAACCATAATAAGAAAAAATAGACGAAAAAAAAAATTAAATTAGAAAAAAAAAATGAAAGAGAAAAGCTCTCGAGATTTTCGTGGAAAACTTCAGGTAATAAAAAAAAATATTCGAGGTCAAGCCTAATGATTTATTCCACCACTTTTTCTCCCCCTCATCATCCCTCTCTACACTCATTTATCCCCCTCGACTCTTCATCCCTCATTATTTTCACCCACTGTATAATTCCACAAGGTCGTGACCGAAATTTGGAAATGAATGTGACTCGATATAATTCACTGAGTGAAATTTGTGTACAATGATAAGTGTGTTAGTCTGCACCCATTAACTCATACAGATTTTTTTCTTTTCTTTTCATTCGTTTTATTTCATTTCTTTTTTTTTTCTTCCTCTCACTCACTCTCTCCCTCGTATATACAGAAATAAACATGGAAGAAAAAGATGAGGGGTGGAAAGGAGTACTTGAGACATGCTCGTGCACGTTAGCAATTAAAACCCTCTCATGGATTACACAAGACTCGATGAGATATCCGGTATATTTCATAAAGTATTTATATAAATATAAATATCCATGTGAATGTGTATGTGCATTTTTCTATATAAATGTTCAGCGATGAAGAATGAAAAAAGTACGAGAAAATGGGGGAAAAAAGGGCCCATAACTTGGTACGCCCGAAGCTGTATACATAACACACCGAGTTGAAGAGAGAGAATATGAAAAAAAAAGAAAATCAACTACACAAATACTTTCAAACTCATTTGATAAATTCAATTCCACGTTGTGTGTTGAATCTTTGGTATTAACATGTCAACTTCATGATATTTATATTTTTATATTTATTAATAGTAACTCATCAAGTGTAAAAATCATTGGTGCATAAAAATGAGAAATAAAGAAAAAATAATAAATAATAGAACAAATATAAATAACAAAAATAAAATTTAACATAAAGATAAATAAACAAAAAGAAATAAATATAAATATTCGTTTATTATTTGTAGTCATGTGTTAAATAGTTGATATTATCTATCCATGTAAATAATTATTTTCTTTTCTCATTCACAAGTAATTTACAGTGAATATATATTTTACTATTTTATCTCATTTTGCACATCAAGTCAATTTTCAATCACTTTGTGTGTTTGTTTGTATTTGTGAGAGGGGTTAACAGTATAGAACATAAATGCATATACTTTAATCTTCAATCACTGTAGCTAAATAGCACCAGCAAACGCAATCGGTGATAAAATAATGAAAAAAAAAAGAACAAAAAGAAAGAAAGAAAGAAAAAAAACGATGAAAAAAAAATTAGATAATAAAAAAATGTCTGCGCGCTAATGGTTATATAGCGACGTGCCTTATCAAGCCACACGAGCGACTGAGACTACGACCAGTCGTTGAATTTTCACCTAAGCACCCATAACCTGAATACACCATTATAACCAAACACACCTTTTATATAGTTAACCATTCAGCCTTGTTGCATTATTACAATTTCAATGTACAAAATACCCTTCGCACAATACATAATCATCTATAATTAAAAATAAACGTTTATTTTATTATTATTGTTGTTCACAATTATTTACCATACATATTTTTCAAATAATTGCTCAACTAATAGAAATGAAACAAAAGAAAACGAATATGAATAAAAGAAAATAAAAGAATTCATTCCACATTCAATAAACAATTAAACATTTTTAATTGGACAAAAAAAGAAAAAATTCATCAATCCTATATAAAATAAAATACTCAAATCGAATTGATTGAAAAACGTGTTTGGCATCGATAATCAAATTCGCCACTAGTAATTAAATATACCAATAAAAAAAAAAACAAAATAGGGATGGAAAATTGATCAATAAATATTCTTATAATCAGGAAAAAAAAGGGCAGACATTGAAGCAAAGTGAATGAAGCTTCACTTCTAATTCACATTTTTTTTTCCAAACGACAATCTAACAATGGTATTATACATCATGAGAAAATGAACTGAAAGAGAAGAAAAAAAAAAGAATGCAAGGAAAAAAAAAAAAAAAAAAAAACAAAAACGAAGAATAGAGAGGCGACAGAAGAGTGAGATAGAAATTGAGAGAGGAGGATAGAAACAGTAACCTAGATTATTTCACTGCGGTTGGACACACATTGTGCAGAAGGATGACAACCGCATGTGGACTCATGTTCTGTCCAAGTAAAATACATATCTATATGTGTATTGTATTATATATGAGAGGATATAAACGAGGGAACCAGAACGATACCAGGAGCACACGTTGGTGAACGACGGGTATATTACAATGAAACCCACAAGTTCAATAATATATATATATATATATATATATATGAATATGTATATATATATTAAATGTGTACGTGCCAAACGATTAGCCGTTATTTCGAGTGCATGGTGCACTTTAGATAGAAATTTATGTACATTATACACCGTGTGAAATCGCACAACAGAGTTTAGTGAACACATTTGCTCAAATAATTTCTACTAAATCCTCAACATAATTATAGACAACATCTGATAATTTTTATCTACCACTTTATAAAGAAAAAAAAAAAAGAGAAAGAATGAAGAATGATATATAAAAATTTGTCTCACAAATTAACAGAATTAACAGTTTAAATCACGTGTGTGAAAATTTATCACACGCGCACTGTCTTATCATAAAATAAATCATGTTGGATTATAAATTTTGTATTAATTGCTATTACAATGTGTACATTAAAGTCATTTTAGAATATAGTTTCTAAGTATTAATGTTTATTTAATTGTTAAAATTCTGCTGTTATTTATTTATAAATGTAAATTGTTTTTGTGAATTAATAAAAATTATTAGAAGAATTTTCGCCCTTTTTTTTTTCATAATTTTGTCATTGATGTTGCGATATTGCGATAAATAATGTTTTAAAACGGAATAAAGTCTTCAAATGCGTATGAATTTATTCACAGACATTTTAATTTTAATATTTATGTGTATGTATATATATATATATTTGAACAACTGCTTTTGCGTGTTGCCACGCAGTAGCTGATGTGTCTAATATGTGACATATAAAAGCGTCAAGTAAAGTAATCACCTTTCATAACTGATAACAGGACCTATATATCATCTCTTCATTTACATGAATATATTTTTGATGATAAAGACAACGAATATCAGCTAAAAGAAAAATACAAATCTGTTCACATGAACGTATGTTCGTGACGACATGAATTATTTATTATTCATATGGCTTCCCTTCACCTACACACATGTGAATTTATATAAATTCATGTAAAGACGTAGGGTTGTAAAATATTGATTGTTACATCGAAGAAACAAATTTATTTTCTTATGTGCATGAATTTATGGACAAAAACATAAAAACCTAAATATGTTTTATAATTTGCTACAAACATTTTATAAATTTTATCACGAAAGTGAAAATTGAAAAAATTATTGAGCTTGAACTCGTAGTAGAAAAAAATATGATGAAGATTGATGATGAATTTAAATATATTTTATTGATATTTATAATTAAAATGTCAATTTTTTTTACTTCACAACATATTTATTAGTGTAAATAAATATGGAGAATGTTAAATATTATTATTATTTAAATTGCCTTGTCCCAGGTGTAATTTACAATGTAGTTTAATATTATCTAGTTAACTATATTGGTGTGGTAATTCTTCTGACATAATTGTATTGTTCATAATGTTCTGATATTATTGAAGGTCACAATGAACACGAAAATACCATCGAGATGAGAATAAATTGATTTGCAATCAGAAATAATAGAATTATTTAACAGAATATATTTTAATAAAGAATAAATATTATTAATGAGTGATTGAAATGTACATTATTGAAGCATGAAAATATTCGCCTACTATCAATCTCATATCATAAAATTCTTCTGCTATATAAATCATCAATTTCGTTTCATTCTCTTTAATCTATCTGGGTTCGTACACCCGTCATAAAAAATTAATAGTCCAATCAGATATTCTACGTCGCAATATCTGCGTCTAAATTGAGAATAAAATTCAGTTCTGGTTCATAGCGAAAATAGCATTTCGATTGAAAAATATTTTGTTTTTATATCAGTACGAACATATTGAACTTTTCGACGCTACACTCGAGTTGAATATTCATTAACGTTAGAGAATAATATAATCGAACTTCGAATGAATTTGTTTATACATTTCAGAAAGAGAAAAAAACCTATTCGGAAACAATTTATCCATTTAATTGCCCACTCATTAGAATTTTTTTATATTGTTGGAATAAATTCGCTCGGTACTTCTCTAAACTTTATTTGTATCATTAAATTGACAATTATCCGATCTCAAATAAATGTTCCTGTTAATATATCAAAATATTAATTTCAAATCTGAATATTCCCATTACTTCAAGAGATGTATTTATATATTCGTACTTGTCTCCTGTTCCCGCGCGCGCAAAAGTGCAAAACTTCACTTGACCTTGACCTGCGCACTTGCGCGACCGATAAAATGGATACAAAATCAATGCAAGAAGGGAATAGAGCAGTGAGGGGAGTGGATTTAGAGTGAGAAATAGTGACGCACATACCGTGTATCAGTTCTCTAGGCAGTTGCTCGACATCGATAAATATATACATACACAAGCAGAGGACGCACGAGGTCGAACAAAAAAAAAATTATCGTGATAATAAAACGAAAATAGAGGGGAAAAAAAAAATTTCTGACCCACCCCAAAAATTGTGTGAAGCTCACTCACATTGAACGTATAAAAATTTCAAATCGCAACAGATGCTCTGTTGATTTATGTGAATATGTACAGAAACATTGGAGAGAACTATAAAGAATTCGTGAACGAATTTCATTCTTTAATACCACTCACAGTTGCATTATCGATTTCATTCGCTGTGTATTTATTTTCTATTTTTTTTTTTGTTTATTGCGACAAATCCTGGATTTAACTTCACGTGAAGCCAATGGATTTTTGCATTGTGGGATTGAATCGAGGAATTTATTTATCACGAGGTGAAAAAAAAAACCGAAATAGAGCGATTTAGATGAAATTTTAAACAAATCTTGAACGCAGTCGGTAAAGTTGCAGTCATTCCACACCACCTTTTGCCCTTTTGTGTTATATCGACTCATGTTCATCATGAATATACAAATACAGAAACATACAAACACACTTTAACTGCACGAAGAATGTTTTATATAGAATTGTAAATGCTCATGGAATGAAATAACTTGGGAAAATGAGAGCACACTGAGTGCAAGATGAAAGAGTGTAATAAAAATTACAATATCAACACAAACGGCAAAAAAAAATAGAAGAAAAAGAAATAGTACACTATTTCATATTTGTGATTCAACCGAAATCACATTTGAATAAGAAATTTCGTCTTCAACAATAAATAATAAAAAGGAGAAATGAAGTTTACTGAGGAGGAAAGAAAAAAAGAATTTCAAAGTCTGATGAGAATGAGTGCGTAGGTCGTCGAGCGAATAACCAACTGATTCAGTCACACTCATACAAACATAAAGAAAAAAACATAAAATAGAAGATGAAATTCTATTCATACAAAAAAATGTGACCTTATGCATTCTTCAAATGTTCGCGTCATTGAGAAAATCGACCTGTGACCTCGCATGCAGCTTTTTATTCGGCGCATTAAAAATGCGCGCACAATTACTACAAAAATCCTAGTCAACGTATTCATAAATAATGGATAATAAGAGGAAATGAAGAATAACAAGAGAGCTCAATGCATTAATTATTGACCAAGTCCCTTCCGTTCTTGCAACATCTCTAACTCGAATCTTCAATTCATCACGAAGAATCATTAATAATAAGGAGCCCATAAAAATTTCCCTTTAATAAATGGGTCTCTTATTCTTTCCCAGAAATTATTTCCTACAATTAGATAAAACGAAACAACATGATCAAGATAAATCGTCTACTTTAAATAAATAATATATCAATGTAAACTCACATTTTTCCTTGGTCAGCCATTCGTATTTTGTTGGATGAATTTCCTTGAGATTTTTTTTGCTCACGATGTCGTCGTGTCCCTTTTTTTTACTCTCCACCTTCACCACCTCCTGTGTGTTTGATGTTCCACCCACTTCGCCAGGCCACACTCAAGAATTTTTTTATAACCGTCTTTTATCTGCTATCTGTTTCAGCTGAATTTTTATAGACGAGTATAAAGTAGGGAAATAACGAAACAAAAAAGGAAAAACCACCGCAAAACACAAACGTCACAGCTAAATGCGACGAGCGCGAACACAGCGGCATGTATACATAACCGGTATATATGTATATATACACAGGTGAGAGTTAGACACGCGTGTGTGCGCGCCAATTCTCAATCCAGTAATGTCGTTTATTATTACCAAATAGAGATAAAATAATTGAAGAATTGAAAAAGTTTGGTAATTCTACTCCCTGCTGTCCATTTCGCGAGAGTGGAACTTTCAATTTCGCGACTTCGTGTGCAATCTGTGTACGAGGGTTATGGTATTTTCACGTTGGTCTTTGAATTTGTCATTCGATGATTTATTGTCATTCACAAACACGTCTTTGATTTTTTTTCTTCAATTATCTGAACATTTAGAACTTGAATTGCGTAAAGGGAGAACTGGGTAATTAGAATTTCACAACTCTTTCGTCTTCACACCGTTCTTGTGGACTGTCATTGATTGTTGACGACTGTCCCTCTCCCCTCTTTAACTTGTGTAAATGTGTGGATGGGTGTATTATCTCTCCAGATGAAGATAGCTTGTGGCACCATCTTTCGACATTTTTCGGTATTATGTTTGGACACTTTTTTTTTTCTATGACGGAATGTGAGAAAATTCCGGAAGTAGTTGAGTTATCAACCGTTCAGAGTGCGCAGATTACGCGGATTGAGAATTCTTTTTTTGCGCAAATCCGACATTGATCCGTATTTTTAGTGTATGCGTATGTGGTCATGTGTGAACATTGTTACCGACGGAGGTTTTCGAGAAATTTTCTAATTTTCTTTTTTCATGATAACAGAAGGATTTCTAAATTTTGAAAATTTGCGAAGAACGATTGATTCTAATTGATTTTCAGGGAGTTTATATGTGGAAAAACTTTATGAAAATATGTTGGAGAATGTGAAGTTATAAAGATTTCCTGGGTTTGGCATGAGCGTTAGAAAATGGCGATTGAAAATGTTCAACTAATTATTTTGAATAATATTATGCTTGAACGCGTCAATAGAAACTCCAAAACATATATTCTGATTGAATTTTAGTAAAACTCATGAGTTATGCCAACAAATTAATTATAGTCTTTACTACAACTGAAACAATAAACATCGAATTGATGATTTTTTTCGCAATTCGAAAACGTTGAATTTTGAAAGAAATCTGATGTTGATATTATAATTTTGTGGAAATATGTTTGATATTTTATTAATTGTATAGAAAGAAATACCAAAAGTTGGGAATTGTGTTTTGTATCCGAATAAAGAACATCGAAATTAATGAAGGCCATGCATGTTTCAGACTACCAAATACCTCAATTATTCCAGCGGAATCACTACTCATTTTGCGGCGTCCTTTTCGTTCCAATTCGTCTAGAAAGATCCATCATTGTTTTATGAAAGCGATATTCAATAATCGAAAAAATTATCGAGCAAATGAACACCTCGAAGACCGCAGATTCGACATCACATTTACCCGCGAATTTTTCGAACACTATCAAAGATGCGCGCGCTGCGGTAGCCATTATTCGTCTCACATGTTGCAATGGTGGAGGTAGCTTTGTTTTCATTTGAGTTGAAGAATCATCGCCTATAAGAAAGTGAAGTCGACACATCGGATCAAATATTCAAATGAATTGAGTTATTCATTATGATAAGTATTCTATCGAAGTGTTACAGAAAAAAATACATAACCTCACTTCTTTATCAAACTCATGACCACTTGATTGTTCGGCACAGTGCCACGAGACTGTCATTCAAAATGAACGAGGCATTTCTTCGATATGCAGATGGAAACGAAACTTTTGATTTCACATTTCGATACACAAACAAAGAATTGAATGTTGATCGTCAATTCAATTTATCACGCCGAAAAAGCGAAAATGTTGAAGCTTTCTTGCGAAGAATCGACATGAATGTGACTAAGATTTTGGAGAAGAAGAAGAAAAAGAGAGGAAAGAAAAATCCAATACCCGAAGACTCTAAGGACCAAATTGATAATATACAAACTGGTAATATAGTACTTATGAAAAATGATTCGGAAATTGGTTTGGACGAACCATGCGAAAGATTACTCCAAGATCCATCGCAACTATCAATGATAATTTTGGGAGTGCCATACACAATTAAATTCAATGCACCTTGGATTATTGAGATGAAACTTCCAGAGACTTTCCTGGCAGGTTTCCCAGTTTATCCATCAGAATTTGAAGCTTTATTCCTGGACAAGAATAAATCCAAATTTACTTGGTACAAAAATTATATTGGGCATAAAGGTAAAGAATCATGGAAAGAAGTCGGTGATGGATACATATATATTCCTACCAACGAAGATATAGGATCAAGACTCAAACTCAAATGTTTGCCATGTAATAACGAGCATGAAGGCCCTGAAACCGAAGTTGAATCAGCTACGGCAATTGAGGCTGGACCTGGAACGTGTCCATTTGAATTGAGACAATCATTCACAAAAACAAAATTGTCAGGGAGAAATTTTCGAATAACATCGTACAACATTCTAGCTGATACTTACGCTGATTCTGATTATTCACGTGGAGTCCTATTTCCATACTGTCCAGCGTATGCCTTATCGATTGATTATCGTAAATTATTGATTATAAAAGAACTAATTGGTGATTATTTATGACATAATTGGACAATTGCTCAGTCAAATTTTTTCAGATAGTGAAACTTTAGTTGATGTTTCATTTCAGGTTACAATTCAGACATCATTTGTTTGCAAGAGGTGGATAAAAAAATATTCGATAATGACTTGAGCCCCACACTAGCAACGTCAGACTACGAAGGTGTTTATAGCGCAAAAGGAGAAACACGCGAAGGGCTCGCAATTTTCTTCAACAAAACGCGTTTCGAATTGTTGGATTCTACGGGCATAGTTATGAGTCAAAATATTGAGGGGAATGAAACATTCAAGGTTGTCTGGGATAAAATAACAAATGAAAATGTTATCACGAGATTCTTCAACAGGAATACATCTCTAATGGTGAAATATTCTAAAAAAATAAATATCATTGAAGATGTGCAAATCAGCTCATATTAATAGACTTTTCTCTTAGATTGTAGCTTTGCGTTCACTGGACAATCCCACAGAAATTCTTCTTCTGGGAAACACTCATCTGTACTTCCATCCTGATGCAGATCACATTCGATTACTGCAAGCTTATTATGCTTTAACTGCTTGTCAAGATGCTGCATCAAAACTTCGTGAGAAAGTAAACAACACAAAAAACTAGAAGAATCATATCCCCAGTACACCATAACCATATGTCTTACTCCGAAATATTATTCCAGCATCCTGAAAGCAATGTGACATTAATTCTGAGCGGCGACTTCAACAGTTCACCAGTTGATGCAGTTTATGAACTGATGACGAAGAAATACATCCCAAAAGAGCACAAGGATTGGAGTAGACGTAAGCAAAATTTTTATTTCATTTCCATTTTCTTTACTTTTCAATCAATTGATTGTACCATTTGAATTGCAGACGACGAACAGAAGATTGAAAACGTATCACTCTCCCATGATCTATCACTAGCCAGTGCTTGTGGTACACCAGAATATACAAACTTCACTGTAGAATTTGCAGATTGCTTGGATTATATCTACTACGAATCAAATAAATTAAATGTAACTCAAGTAGTGCCGATGCCAAGTAAAGAAGAATTATCATTACATAGCGCAATACCATCTGTAGTATTTCCCAGTGATCATGTTGCGATTTGTGCAGACATGCAGTGGGCATGTAAATAAAATTCTGTTCAATTAACACTACAGTTGATATATTTCTAGCTGACTTAACATTAAGTAGGACGTCATTATAAGGGTAAATCAATCAATATGAGATATTGCACTTTTCATGTTGACAGTACTTGCATTTTTATGATCATAAGTTTTACACTCACATTTTGATAAAGATGAAGTTATATAATTATACAAAGTTATAATCATGAATTCATTAATTATAACAAAAAAAAAAAGTTACGGCTACGCTAAATCGAGTAATTTACACATTTATATACAGGCCATCTGGGCGCGGCGCTCTTGATCTAAAAAAACAAGGGAAATATAAGAAAAAAATAACGCTGTTTGGTCTCATGTTTCAGTTTCTCAAGAACTAAATATAGCAAAGAAGAATAATGATTGAAAAAAATTTACTAACGACCGGGAGAACATTGTCCTTATGTAACTGAATTAATTAATGTCATAACAATCGCCACTTTACTTTCATCACAATGTCATAGGCTTTTTTTACTCAGTTAATTAATTTCATTCGAAGCTAGCATCAAAAAATATATATGTATATGTATATATGTGCCTTTACCTTTTTGTTTTTTTCTTTCCTCTCAATTATTCATCATCACAATTGTTCAAAAAGAAAAATTACAGAATGAGTAAATTTCATAACTCCTCAGTCGCATGAGAATCGAACGAACGAATTAATTAATTAATGGATCGCCAATTAATTAATTCATTGATTGAGAATAAATAATAAATTATCGCAGTATTGTTCGATATATAATTTTCATACATCGTTAATATGAAATCTGTAGCGCTTGTGCCAGTTCTTTCGTGAATTTTCTTTGTTTTTCTTTGATTATTCATCGAATCTACCACAAAATATTTCCTTTAACTTGTAAAAATGTAACAAACCTAAGACATTACTAATAATAACGATGATAATTGTTAGAATTATCGTAACATTGCATCCATAATTGCAAGTTAAATATTCAAACACCTCAACACCCAATGACTATTTTTTCGTTACTTTTTTTGTTCAATTGATTCCAAATTTTTCCATGCTTAAGATCAAATTCCTCTCCTTGGTGCGCTTGGGGCGAGCAATTGTAGCGCCGTCATTGCGTCAGGAAACAGTGAATGATAATTGACAAGGGGAACGTACGCTGCAGTGATAACACGTCCGGCAAACCATCTGCCATGCAATGAGTTTACAGCAGCAACAGCTGTGGCAATTGATGGACACTTAACATAAACATTACCCTGCTGCGATGCTTGATCAACATAAACGTGCAATACCCCTCCGTGTTTGTTGCATTCTTCAATGACATCGTCACGAATTTCTTTTGGCCAAGTTGGATTTGACTCACTGTAAGATAAATTCAACATATAAAATACATATATCAATTGAACAGAAATTTAATCGATTGATTTTCCTAGTAAGCAATTAAATAATGTCCGTCATCTCCTTTTTCGTTTGTAAATTATTTACAAATGAATAAATATAATAAGACAACGCGTTTTAATTTTGCATATATAATCCCCCCTAATGTGATATTACATGTATCTACACTGGGTCTACTGAATATGCAGCGATGAAATATTGATTGATACCTAATAAAACTACTCACTTTTGGGGATCAAACATATTTGATAGCATGAAACACTGCGTTGCTATCGGTGGCGCTGCTTGAGGTGGTGGTTGTGGGCTAGTCATCGCTGGTGCCATATTCAATGCATTCGCAGCCGCCTGTGGAATTTCCAATCCCGTACCTTCTGCGAGTTTAAACATCAATTGTAATCTCCCAGTTGCACCTAGATCTATTCCACTTCGATCTAGCTCATCTGTGTCAAGTAATGAAGGACCTTGCATGAGATCAGTGCGTTCTGTAACATTACCAACTTTCATTGGTCTGCCAGCGAGTTCAAATCCATTGAGTTGCTCCAAAGCTTTTTTAGCATCATCCGCGTTTCTGAACTGTAGAACAAATACGTATTAGAAACTCATAGAATCCAAGAATATATGAGTATGATTAAATACTAATTGTAGAAATTATGATGACTACTTACAGTTAGAAAACCGTAGCCTTTACTGCGTCCAGTTTCGGGATCCATAATCAGTTGTATATTGTCAATTTTACCAAATGGTTCAAAAATACCACGGAGCATATCTTCAGTAATATTGAAATGTAATGAACCAACATAAAGTCTCATTGGTCCGGTTTGTCCTTTCGGCATTAAATTGGGCATTGAATTACCCATACGATTTTTCTCTGCTTGTGTATGTTGAACGACAATTGGTACGCCGAGTAATTTTTGTCCCGATAAACCCAATGCCAATGTAACACTTTCAGGATCTTTAAATTCAACATAAGCAATGCCTTTGAATCTACGTGTTTTGTTGCATGTGATAAGGCGAACATCCTGAACTTTGCCTACGCTTGAGAAAAATTCTTCCAGATCACGTGCCCTGATACGTTGACTTAATTGCATACAGAATACAGTTCGTGCGTCACGCTCTTCAGGTGTTAGCTCGTCATTTCTGGTGTAACTAAACACGGAAGAGAAGATATGTTTCCATCAGTACAGGAATCAACTATTAAATGGAAGTGAAGTTGAATAGGAGTTTTGATAAGAACTTACATTCCAAGAGGACTGACACCTTTTCCAAATGGTCGTGCTCTCGGTAGTGTGAGAGGTGTAAGTGATCGTTTTCTCCTTCTATCGCGGTCACGTTCGCGTCTATCACCACCGCGTTCCTTATCATCGCGGTCACGTTCTGATCTGTCGCGCGATCGCGATTTTCTTTTCCTCTCACGATCACGATCACGATCACGACCAGTACGATCCCTATCTCTGTCACGCTCGCGATCGCGATCACGACGATCACGCCGTTCACGCGAGCGCGAACGAGAACGAGATCGATGTTTGCCTTTGCTAAAAATGAAACAATGAAATATTAGGTCAAGTGTTAAATCTTCCATACGATCATTATCGCGAAGATTCTATTAACGTTATAGACTCGAAAGTCTCTTCTTTTATCATTATAAGAAATGATGTTTCTTTGGTGAATATATGTGTTATTAGAGTCCAGTCAGATATTTCCGCAATCATCCAATGTTTAATTTGCTTTCATTTATTTTTTCAATGACTCTCATTACAGACTCGATTATATATTTTCTTTTTCCTTGTCATCACTATACTCACCTATTATTGGGTATTACCGTTTGGAATTATCGAAATAAAGCGGCATTTACACTAACTGTACGGTGTCTATAACAAAGAGAATATATTCTTGAGAGTGTGCGGCTGTCACGTCTAAAAAGCTTTGTCTGGTTTGTTTATATTTCGATATTCAGAAAAAAATATATATGTGAGAATATTGACAATATAAATATATGTGGGTAATAAAATAAACGCGGAGCTATGATTATTCCGCAATTGTTGCGGAATTAAACATCCGCCCGTATTTTTTTTGTTTTGTTTTCATTCTTTGTTCTGGCGAAATGAAAATTTTGCACAAACTTACCCAGATGATTTGCGACTTGAACCATTCTCCTTGGACTTGTCTTTGGATGAAGAGTCCTGCTCCTACGAACAGCAAACAGTTGAATGCCATGCCAGCCAGCCAATGATGGCGGGGACGCGCGAACAAGGGGACAAAAAGCAAATCATTGAACGTTAGTTATCGTGAATATGTAAAATTATATTTTTCGTTATAAAATGTTTTTGCTCCTTTTTTCTCCTTTTGGTATTGTTTCAACTTTCTCATTAAGTGGAAATGACTCGTTGAATAACCGGAACATGAACACAATTAATCCTTAAACACAATTACAAAACCGATTATCGAAAATTGTCATGATATTTTCATTGTTTACGCTGGCAAACACGATTATAAAACATCTGTTCACAATTCTCTGAAGTGATTCGTGTGTCGATGGGAAGGGAGTGAGAGAGATACGAGTCGGCTGAGCATTGTTGGCACTAATAAAAATGCACCCACGCATCACCCGGCTCAAACTTACCAATCGTTTATTCGGGTATTAGGAAAGCGTTTGCAATCTTGGGTTGAGCATGCCTTGGTCTTAAACTACCAATGGCCAACCACACATCCTTTTTCTTCTGCAAAAGAGAGCCCTCGTCAAAGAACAGTACGTTTTTTAAGTAAAAAGAAACACGGTGATGGGCCCTAAATAAATTAGCTAATCCTAAGAATCCATTTCTGCTCTCAAATATCTTCACACATTTTTACCATCCAATATTTATTCATCAAATAAATTATCATCTCTAATGTTTTTGCTTATCATTGTCAAGACTACTCCACATCCACAATTTAATCATATCTCTACACCACCCATCGAACGGAATGCATATGTATATAGCTTTAAGCGACACTCCAATTTATTCTCCCCTGATAAATAATTTAAATCAATCATGAATAACCAAATGATACCTTTATCTTTTTCTCCAACTCTTTTTTTTCCCCTATCGTTTCAAACAATTATTGTTAGATTAGGAAAAAAAAAGTATTGAAAAAAATAGAAAAAAAATGATGATAGTGATGACTTGTCTTAGTACCTCGTATTTCAAGTGCATTCTAGGAACTCGCTGTAGAACATCGTACGAGCGCGAGGGTACATGTTACGTACCATCTATAAGTACAGAAAATGGAGGTATTGATCAATAAGTATGTAAGCGACAGCGTCATTCGTTCTATTTTTCTTTTATTTCTTTTTTTTTCTTTCATCAATCAACAAGAATAAGAACGATTAAATGAATTATTATGGCTGTATAATAAATTCATCTACTATTTATAATCATCAACAATAACAATGGACGAGAACGAGAATAAAATCCAACACGAAATTAACAGAATTTTTGTGAATGCGCCGCGCCCACAATGAGACCGCGTTGTGGTGAAAACAACATTTTAACACGCCATGATGTGCATGGACGAAAATGCAGCGGTACAAATATAATTCCAAAGATATAATCAAATAATAATAACAATCAAAATGATTCTCCTTCTTTCTGTATAACAATTATCAATCGAAATTCTCTTACCCCTTTGCGGTAGGGAGCCTCCAACATCGCCTCGACATCCAAGTCTTCCGCCATTGTACGACTTGGAGAGCTTTCTGAAATGCCACGCATTAGAGCACACCTCGATTATGTTTTGTGTCCGTTCACGACGTGAAATGAAATGAAAATGGACGACGAACGGATATTGTGTGTGAACGCAGCGCCCTCACGCTTCTCAACGGAAATTCGTATTAGAAGACTACTAGCGCCTCCAACTGCGCAGTTATTGTGAAATGTCTACTGCGATTGGTCCATTACATTTATTGGATTTTGATTCTGAATTGAATAAATTGAGCAGAAATTTTACGTGTGGAGTAGAGGATTATTAAGTCTGAAAAGTATTTTCACTTTTCTCGATATTGATCAAATTTGTGAGAACTTATTGATTCTGTGTAAATAATATTTCACTGATGCCTTTCTGGTATTGAATAACAACACCGTATAAAACTATCAAAAGTGTTTCGCCCAAGAAAAATAGGCTGTTTCATGAACCTACTGATGATCAAGTAGAAACACTGCAATCTATTAATATTTGTGAACAAAAACCAACTTACCATGAAACAGTACTTAAAAAAAGAGGTAGGTAAGATAGGAATTATGGCATCAAATCATTGTAGACAGCAAATGGATGGAAACTTGATGCTCACGGCAGAATCGAAATGCGTTGCATTAGTAATCGAAATAAATCCAAATCCACAAATTTTCCATTCAATATCAATTAATCTCAGCATAACACAATGGAACATTCTCTACGTCGCCACATTCCCCTTATTCTCCATCATTATTATGAATATATGAACGAAATAATAAGTTATTAGGATCGAACTTTCTATTGTTAGAATTACATTAATCTTGAGCACCCTTCGTGATGGAGATACATGCGAGGGTGAAGGGAAGAAAAATAGATATAACATGGGGGAATCTTTTGACATCAAATATATAAGCACATCGTATCGTGGCGACGAACAAGGCGTGGCACAATTTTCTCTTTCCCTACTGCCACCACCACCTAAAACCAAATTTCCAACGGCTTTTCCCGGGAATATTGTGCGTGCGTGTACAAGTTGGGTTTGGGCAATGGGCGATGTCAGTTCAACGACCCAATGTAGGTCGCTGGGTCGTCGTTAGGGTGTACATAGCTCTCCTGGTACGCGCAGATATAAAAACATAATGTATATATATAAATGCGTAGATATTCGACGAGCTACTACATACCGACTTTAGGCTACGACCCGGAGGTAATTTTTTTGTGTGAGGAAGGGAGCGATGGCATAAGTCCGAAGAGAAAAAAAGACTTCATATATATACACAAACACAAACACACACATACTATACTTATGTGTCGATACTTTTTTCATAGTAGGGACAAGGGAAAGTTTGTGAAGGCATTTGTGATTGGCCCACCTTTTAGGTTACGAGTTCAACGTCCGCAGAGTCGTACCCTAAAGGCTCGGTCAGCAACGCGCCATCATGTCGAGAACAGAAAAAGGTGAACGAGGAAAAAAAAGAATTAAATAATAATAAGAAAGGAAAGGGAGAAGAAATTTGGTAGGTGTATATAGGTATATGAGAATATGGTATAGGTAGGTCCATGATGGAATCCCATGATGTGAATCACGTGGGCCCACGATTCGAGACGATGAAGAACACGAATAGAAGACAACCACGACCACGACGCCCAGACCTTTTTACGCTGCAGAGAATCGATATTATTTCAGGCCTCGCTTACTCCACTGCGTAATAGTATAGGGATAGAGGTTCTGAAGAATTTAGGGTTATGACATCACCGCCTCCTCAAGAGCGTTAGCCCCACTCGAGAAAGTATGTCTATGACCTTCGTAGGTTCTACGACGTAGAGTTGATAGAGCTGGTTGTGTAATAATGATATACATGTATACACACATATTTATACATCGACATTTGTTTACCATCCGAAAAAAATTTCCTCAGTCTTTTTTTCTTTTTTTTCTTTTGCCTCAGGATATAACGCAGAGATTTGTCATGAATGAGCTGATTGGGACATAGAGCACAAATAGGCATACGAAATATGTGTTGTGAGAGGTAACTTTAGGAATGAAAATACAATAATATATTTTGATAACTGAAAATGTTTCATTTTTCATTTGTATTTTTTTTTTTTTTTTTTTTCATTTTTTTTTCCTTTTTTCTATACTTTTAGTACGAGCTGCGACACAGCGGTCTTGCAAAGACATGAGCGCATTTATGCGAGTGGATTTAAATAATACATCGAATTTTTTTTCATTCTTTCTTTTACGAATAATAAAATCATTGTACGTGACCAACAGACAACCGCTTAAATTCAAATATATATATATACATATATATATATATATATATATATATGATTTGAGTTTCTTTGAAACTAAATAATATGTACAAAAAAAATTAATTTAATTAATTAAAAACAACGTAACAACACACAATCACGACGTAAAAATTTATGATTTTTCATTGTCCTCATTAGATATAAAAAAAAAACATTTTCTTTAAATAAAAATTGTCGTGCATTTTCATTTTGTAAATGAATGGGAAAGAGAATAAAAAAAAAAATAATAATAATATAAACGAAAATATACTTAAAATGAACGTAGACAATTATTCAACTCTTTACTATTACTTTTTCTTTCTTAGTTTTGTGGAAAAACACTGCGCACCTCGTTATATTTATTATATAATTATAACTAGTACAATGGACTCCACGATGTTCACAAACCGCGTGTTTGAGAATATAGATTATATGAACTTACTATAATTAATATTGTTGTTGTGTGTACAGCAACATGCGCTTGATGGATATTCAATTTATAAATAATATATATGAATATATATCATATACTTATACACATTAATAAATATGTATACGTACATATATATATATTTATAAACATATAGATATAAAAACACGCAAGAAACAGGAGTCATACGGGCTGAAGACATATATATAAAACGCACGCTTATTTTTTGTTTTTTTTCATCGAATTTTTCAATAATAATATTATCAACTATATTCATTACTTATATTAATTATAATATATTGATTATACGATATATGTGGTTGTAATGGCGGGCAATTTTTTCTTTTCATTTTTCTATTTGTCTATTGTTTTCTTTCGGACTGGCATTTATTTATCCACTATTATTAATAATAATAATAATAATAATAATAATAATAATATAGTTATCAACATCATTCGGTGATGCTGTTATTTAAGTAGTTGGATTATTTCTGTTGCAGACGGAGCGTGTGAAAAAAAAAGAAAATTAAAATATTGTTTATATATATTTGGATAAAAAAATGTGAACAAATATTGTGAATTGTATAATTTTTCATTACGAATTTTTTTTACCGTTTTTTTTTCTTTTTCATTTATTTATTTTTTTTTTTATCATTGCGAATATAACACTCACACACACGCACTCTCTTTCAAATATTAATTATCAATCCTCGCAAATTTTTCGTTATTTTTTTCGTTAACTACACGTATATATATTTTTGTTTATATATTTAATATCTCATTCTCTCCTATTGCCAGTCTTTGTACGCATACTGCAGAATGTAACGAGCGATGATTAATTTTTTTTTTTTCTTTATTCATTTATTTATTTATTCATTTTTCTTTATTTTTTTTTCTTCTTCATTATTTTGTCACGAGAATTCGAACATAAGAATTTTTTTTTGTCTTCTTTTTGTTTATCTGCCTCATTCGCAAATAATATCAAACGAAAAATGCCACGACCGTCATAGCGACAAGATATCAGTTTAAAAATAGGAAAAAAATTAAATGAACAATGAAAGAAAAAAAATAAAATACGAATGAATCATGGTAAAAAAATTAAAAAGTTGTGTAAGAATGTATAAATCGTTAAAAAAAGATTAACACAATTGCAACTATTTAAGGCAATGCTGGTATATATGTATAACAACAAAATTGTACGTATGGTATATACGAGTGATTTCAACGATCTTATAGAGGAGCAAGCACGATTTTATGTTCTCGTGGCGTAAAACAAGGCCGTGGCACTTTATATTTATATATATCAATTACATATATCTCATCATATCATCATCTTGTACAATATGTAACTATTATATGTTATATTTATTCCCGCGTGGGTGCGGGAATAATAATCCTGAGAATTTTCGGAAAACCTCGTTTTGTTAACGTTGTGAAGCATATTATTATTTATTTATTACTATTAATTTTTTCTTCATTTATTCTTCATTTTTTTCGCGTTTTATTTATTTATTTATTTATTTATTTTCCACATTTTTCAATAGTAGAAACGGTACGGAAAGTGAATGAAAAATCTATTTAATTGTTCGCACAATCCCCCTCGAATCGACGGAGACGATACGATTTTATTGAGGCACTGCGCGGTACGATGAGCGAGGGATCCTATATAAGAGATATATAATAAATGATGTATTTTTTCTTTATATTTATTTTTACTATTTTTTTTTCTTTGTCCCCTCCTTTCATTTCTATGTCCTCCCAAAATCTCGTGTGATGAAAATGACGATTGGTTTGTTTGTTTGTTTCTTTTTTCTTTTTTTATGCTAGATGTGCAAATGGATTTTCATTTGTATACGTAATCAGTCGGTTACGTGTATGGAATTGATTGATGTTACGATTTATACATACATATACGAACTGGAAAATTATTTTCAATCACTAGTTTTTCATCTATTCAACTTTATCATGAATACAATCATTGTTTGAATTTCTGTATTTTAACGTCTTTTAAAATGTTTTTAAAACGTGTTTTTCAGCCAAATTCACATTTTTATATAAAATTTTTATCTTCGACATTAAACATTGAATTATTCTTGAATAATATTTAATGTACAAATTGCAGATTTAGTCAAATCTCAGTGATGAAAATTGTTGATGAATGATTATGAATCAACGATAAATGTATGAAATATGAGTTTGAACTAATTGATTTTCACTACATATGTATGTATAAAGACAATCCATTTTTTTTTTCTTTCCATTTATATTTTTAATATAATTATATACTCTTGTACTGGCAGTGGGCTCAACTACCCTCAATACTCTGATAGTACGGAGTTCATATCACAGAGATATATCAATTTGTTTGGTGCTTTTTTTAGTCTCTAGCCACGGTCTTTGAACAAAAAAAAAGGAAAAAAAAAGAATTTTTTTTCAATCATTAGGGTGTTTGTTTCAACCCACTCGTAAGTCAAAGATTGAATAAATATATATGTATATAGTCAAGTGTAATCATCTCATATTTGTCGGAAGTAAATTCACTATGATATTTTTCGTTTTTCTTTCGTTTTGCTTCAGCGACGAGAAGCGAGACGAACACAAAGAAAAAATAAAAATAAAACAATGAATAGAAATATTAAATGTTCTTAGACGAAACACAAACACACACGTATACACGCATACACGATTGAACCAGTCCCAAAGGGACACAATAAATAATTTTCGAAAAAACTGACTTTTTTTTTGTTTTGTTTCAATCTTAAAATTTAAAATTGTCGCCTGTTCTTTTTCATTATAATCTTTTTTTTTTTTACTTCAATTCTCAATTTATCTTCCAATTAGAAAAACCAAATTTGCGAACAAATAATAATAAATTCACTTATGTAATATTCGGCACGATATTATATATCTCGAAGCCTAATACTAAAATCACTCATCAAAGAGCATTGGCGGAATATTTTTCATATTACCTCTCCCATATAATGATCGGCAATTCTTCCATCTTAAATTCTCACTCTCAGACTTATTTATGATTCTTCAATATTATTTTTTTTTGTGTTTTTCATTTTTCTCTTTCGCTACTTTTTTCTTTCGATCATATTTTTCCATTGTTTTTATTTATTTCGTTTTTTTTCTTCCCGTCATTTTTCTCGTTTCAATTTCAATTTCATTTTAAATGAATGAAAATTTGCACTAGGACGCACGCGCAAATTGAATAACAGAGCTGTGTCGTTGCGCTGCTAGTTCAGTTCGTTCACTCTCCATCGATTCCAAAATCATTTTGCATCTTTTTCTTGGCGGCAATATCAATGTCTCTCTTACAGGTATCGCTAAATCCAATGGATCGGGCGATGGTGCTGGACTAACAGGATTACTGCTAGGTGGTGTTAAAATTGGTTGTCTGCCAACAACATTACCACCACCGTCGTCACCAGCATATCCACGTTGTCGTTCTTCTTCAACAGCTTCTAAAGCAGCTTCGACACGTCTTCTCGCATCATTACCCGGCAAATTCAACAATGAAGAACATTCATCCATTCCATTCATATCATTGACTTGAAGCCCGTAATTGGAATAGGCCGTCACCTCCGGATACAAGAACATGTGTGATGAATCCGTATTATTTTGCGTTTGTGATAATGTTGGTGGAAATACTATTCGATCTTCAGCGGCTGCAGCAACTGCTGCGGCTGCCAACAACGCTGGATTAACACCAGATGATGGACTTGGTGTTTGATTATATTGTTCTCTAGGATATAGATAATAAGAAAAGTCTCTTGACTGCATATAAACTTGAGCTTGTGAACTGTGATCGTCAGTTTTGTTTTCTTTATCACTGCTACTGCTACTACTACTACTGCTATAACTGCTGGCACTACTGATGACACTACTTGCATCACTATTATTGCCAATACCAACAGAGTTAATGATAGTTGGACTATGTGACAATTCTCCAACTGGCGTTTCAGTCGGTGAATTAACACGCGGTGGTGTCGCACCCGAATCCGAATGTGTTTTAATATGCATCTCCATTGTCTTCTTTGAATTAAATGTTTCATGACACAATGTACATTTGTATACTTTTTCACCATAATGTGCAACTTGATGTAATTTTAGTACATGATTGTAACCAAACGATTTGCCACAAATATCGCAGGTGTATGGTTTTTCACCAGTGTGCGTTCGTGTATGCACTTTGAGCTGTTTGGAACAGGTGAAACCTTTACCACATGCTTTACAAACGTACGGTTTCTCGCCTGTATGCGTTCTCATATGTATAACCAATTGGCCACTTTGTATAAATGTTTTGGCGCAAACTGTACATTTATGTGGACGTTCACCTGTATGTATCCTCATATGCCGATGTAATTTACCACTGTGTTCAAATGCACGCTCACACACATCACACTTGTATGGCCTTTCTTTTGTATGTATACGTCGATGTACGCTGAGATTCTCTTTAACTGAAAATGATTTGTTGCAATATTCACATTGATACGGTTTTTCACCTGTATGAGTACGATAATGCCTCGTTAATCGTGCAGGTACAGCAAATGTCTTACTACAAATATTGCAACGATATGGATCCTCACCTTCTTTACCATGTGAACGTAAATGACTTTGATAAACATTTTTCTGATCAAAACTTTTTTGGCATAGCATACATTGATACGATTTATCATCGTTATTTCTAATAGTGGTTGTAGTTGTTGCAGTGGTTGTAACAGAATTTGTTAAACGTTCAACTGTTGGTGCTGTGTACACACTCAAGTCTGGACTGCATACCAAACTCTTCACAGGTTTCATTGATTCCAGAGTTGGTACGACATTCGCCATAGGCATCTGGGACGATTGTGTCCGCCCGGATATCGGCTCGGTTCGATAATAACCCACCATGGTACGACTTAATTCCAATGCGGATCAATCTTCCAAGTTATCTGTAAACAAATCATAAAAATATAAAATTAAATTTCTTCAAACTTTACATGAATGATTCATTAAAATTGAAGTATTTGGAAATTTTTAACAATTTATTTGCTGCGGATAATTTTCTTTATCTCTACCTTTTGGGGGAATTTAGTATAATTTATCTTCTACAGTGTTTTACTATTGATTGATGAAACATCTAATTAGTCCTAATGTCTTGACACGACTGAAGAATTTAAGGCGGTAAATGGGATTCAATGTGCAGTGCATTGACCACGAAGACACAAATGTGACTGCCCTTTCGATGATTGTGCTATAGCTATACTCGAATATTAAACCCAACACGCGACGACCCGGCCGTCCCTTTCCTCTGTTGTATATCCAACAATTCAAGTTTGGAGCCCAAAACGCCCACTCGACCAATGGCCCCTCCAATTCGATTGTGTGTGAGTGTTCATACATACACATGAAGTGAGCCAGCGCGAGGAAGGAAAAAAATGAAACAGCCTAGCCGACGGAGAAAAGAAGGAAGAAAGGGCGCACGCACGCGCCTGTACTCTCTTGCATCCATAGATTCTATATAAAAACCCAAGAAATGTTTTTTTTTTCCTTTACCACATCCTAATCTATTTTTATTCTCATCTTTTTTCCTTCTTTCATCTATCAGTAACAGGTTTCATTCGTTTTCAACAGAATCGCGCGCGATAAATAGATTTATGAATTAAACTTGGCGTGAAAGGAAAAGAGAATGAATAATAAATGCAAAGTCGAGGTAAAAGCGCACGCACGATGATACCGTTCATGTTCATATTGTTGATGATGATGATGATGATGATGGTATTTTTTGAGTGCTAGTGATGACGTTGAAAGGCGCTCGTGCGTGGCAGCCACACTCAATACAAATTACATATCCACGCCATGTACATACACGCGCGAATACAAATGGTAATTTTTCTTTTTCTTCTTTTTTTTTATTATTCATGTTACTCGTGGGGTTGTTACACGCGCCGTACTTGTCATTATTGTACTATACAGCGAGAGGCTGCCATGTCGGGTCGGCGGTTACGGTCACGGGCATGTTGGCACGCCTCCACCTTGGCTGAAACCCGTGCAATTGCCTCCACGTGTATGCAACTCTTTTCATTTTTTTATAGCGATCACCGACCTCGTGCAACTCGGCACGCGGTAAGGACGTCGAGTTACATCATTGACTGTATAGTACTGTAGATATAGCTGTATATATGTACGCGTGTATTGGTTAGAGCCACTCTATTCATGACGTATACAAATAGAAGTAAATATTTGTTTTCATCTTATTATTTTTCTAACTTTATTTTTTCATTTTTATTGTTTTATCAATCTATGTTAAATCGTACCTATTTTTTTTTTTTCTTCGTTCATTATTGATCTATCACAACAAATTTTCCAACGGCATACGCAGTTAGAATTTAATTCAACCCTGCGTCGAAGATGCGCATTCCAACCCCGAAAATATTATCGATCCGAACTAACTCAAAACACCGCCTGAAACGTTGTGTATATACGACGAACTGAGTAGTAGTTGAATGTTCACATAAAGAGGGTTCCTCTGACGAAGGGGAAAATTTTCGACTGCGCCGTAACGATGCGCGTTTTCGAGACCCACTCACATCGTATTTGTGTGTACTAAATAAAATCATATTACTTATATATTTTCATGTTAGGGGAATTGATGATAAAAAAGAAATAAAACTGATGATAATAATAATGGGAATGATAGAGATTTACTTGTGCATATATAATACCACAACAGCAATCATTTGTGATATAATATTTTCATTTTCACTATGAAATTATTTTTATGACGTATATATATATCATTGTATATCTGTTGATTCCACCTTAATTGATTTCAAATTTTTTTTCCTCTTTATTTTTCTATTATTAACACTATTTTTCGAAAATTATTATCATATATTGGACATATTAAATTTCTTCTCTATAAATGTGTGAATCATATTAAATCCAGAATTTTATTTTTGTCTGGTATAATTTTTTTTATCTCTATTTCTTGCGATGTCATACGGCATTCTGTGTTGCAGCAACTTCTGTCATTCATCACTCATGTCACAATATTTATATGCGCATGTGTGTGTATATGTGTATTGAGAGTCGTCATCAAAATATCAATGTAAGAATGGGCAGTGACATAAAATTTGTTAATAAATGAAAAGTCTCTATGTATATTTATGGAAAGTATAATTGTGAGAATATTTATGGGGTTTATATGAGAATTTGTATAGATAGAAGTAGTATCAATGACTCCATTTTTAAAACTCTGCGTTGGGTTCCTAAAAGATCTTTTTTTTTTGCTCTTTATTTTTTTCTTTACACATGTTATTCATGATTTTATTTTTAAACTACGTTCCAATGTGAGTTTGTCTTGTCTGCAGAATTATTTGATGAAAATTAAATATTAGAGAGGGAAATATTTTTTCTCATGCTTTATCTTCTTATTCATTGTAATATTATCCACAACGTAAAACTTCAACGTGTTGGATTTTTATTCATTCATGACATGTATTGTTGACTATTATCAATACATAAATTTTTTTTCTATTCACCATAATTATTTCTCGTCGTTCTCAATATGATTTCTAAGTAAAAATACAATCTACGAACTGAAATAATCCTGTGAACGCAAAATCAATAAAAAAAAATAATAATAAATAAATATTTTGAACAATAATTCAATAATAAATTTGAAAACAACTCACCAGTGATTTTTCTTTAAAAATTGTATATTTTCACTTTTAACAACACAGTGTGCACAAACTCAAAGTATTTAAAGTGCACAATTTTCCTTCAACTGATAATAATAATTTGACAAATATTCGATCATAATCCATTATTAAATTCCAAAAATGTAACTAAAGAAACCAAAACAAAAATTCCAAATAAATTCCATGAATTGTCTCTTTTCAGTGATAACAATAAAAAATAAAACCTAAATTATTCACGTAAAACGTATGAAATTGTTGTTAAACCGCGAATAGTAAATTTATGCACACAAATCAACTTCACCAACTTCACTTGTTTATTTCTACTTAAATTTCTTCAAAGTTTTTTAAATACAAAATTTCATGTGTATCGAAAAACAACGAAAAACCGAAGGACCCGCCTCGGAATGACCAATCCTTACTCTGTGTCTATAATGTTTACCTCTCGTATATTCTTGAATGCTCACGAGTTTGTATAGCCGACCATATCCGACAATGCCCGAGCTGACGATTCCTTTTACACCCCGCAACCCCCTCAAACCTCTACACATAGCATTATTTCTCCCACTCTCACTCAAACGTCGCCGTGAATTTCTACCCCGACTATGTCGTGTATCCCCTCTCCAATGTCGCTACACGCGACCTACAATTTTAGGGCGAGCAAGTTCGAACGTTTTGAAACACGTGGAGGCAAGCGGACAGGGTTTCTACCGTTCGACTAGCGCGTGCGACGTTGAGAGAGATAACTGCACTGGGTAAATTCACGAGTGGGCGTGAGACAGCGGTTCAATGACGGAACTTGGTGGCTCCGGAGTTGGTAATGAAGAGGAGAGAGGGGTACGAGGAGAGGGAAAAGACCAGGGACGACGAATCCGGGCGAGCCGTAAGCCACTGAACAATCGGGATAGGACGACGATTGATGGTATGTATATGGCCAGGGGGGAAGCAAAAGAGTGCAGAAGTGGTGACCTGCGGGCTGCGTTTGACGCGTGTATTCATACACACTTACAAATTCATGTGTAAATTGTATACATATATGTTGAAACGCACAAAAAAATGTTTCTTTGGGATGTGTGCGAATAAGTTCGTCATTGATATAGCCAAAACAACTTTTGCCATTTAGCGATTTAGTTTGGTATAGGTGTATACAAGGAGGCCACGCGTACTCTCTCACAAAATACAATTTCTTATATATATGAAGCTCTTTCGCTTTCACTACCGTGTGTATATGTACATATATATATGGATATGTAGATGCGTATATTCCCTTTTTTTTTTCGGTCGTTTCATGGTCCTGACTTGGATATTTTGACTGCTTTGATCGTTCGACACGCGCTGCTCTTTTCAATTTATTGCAGATGAGAAATGTGTATCAGTACACGTGTTCGGTTTCTCTTTTGTGTGGGTTAATCAGTCGTCACTACTATATATAGATATATAGATTTGTTTATGCGTGTCAATGATCTGTAGCACACATATGAAAATGAAAGAATTGCTGAGAATTTTAATGTGGTATATGAGATGTTGTAAGATGGATAATAATGATTTTTGACGACGTAAAATACTTGAATAAATGGCTATTTGCTGAGTAAATATATTCAATATTCGTTGGATGATAATATTTATTGTTGAAGAAATACAGGTATATCCGTATGTACATCTGTGATAAAAATATTTATGATAAGAGAGGAGGAATGACAATATTCAATATGTATTAAAATTTCGCGCGTTTATTTTTCCCTTCATTTTCTCCACCCTCACGTGCGACGCTTTTTCCAACCCCTGAGTGATATTGCGTCGTTTCTATCGAAAAAGAAAAGGGGAGAACAGAGGGATGTAAAGAAAGAGTGAGTAGGGGGATGGAATAGGGGAATTTGGTACATATATAATATTCTCCCTTTTACTGTACATCGTACATGAACCCTAAGGGTGACACGCGCGTCCCTCGAATGAGATCTTCACCACCTAAAAATCCTCGTCTTTCAAGAAGAGAGAATAAAAAAAATTATATAATAATACAGAGTTAGATTTATAAATATAAAATATATTTTTGGATTCAGCAACTTTTTAATGACTTTTGGTTTTTATATTCAATTTTTGCTTACAACTTGGATTTCACAAATGTGTATACATGTATATTTATGTATTAATTTTTTTCAGAGGACCTCGGGGTCATGGTAAAAAAAATATTCGAAAGTGCCATTGACGACTGGCAAAAAAGGACGATTGGCCAAAAAGGACATACAAGATAGCCTTGAAATGATGCTACACGCGAGATATGCCAATGTATTCAAAGTCTATAGAAATAAAATTTTGTTAGTCGTCCTGTTATTTTTTTCTATTTATTCTATTTTGTCTTCACAACCCCTGTGTTCTCAGAGGTAACAATGGCGAACAAATATGAATTTTTTCATAATAAGCTTGACGAAAATACCACCCCGGTCGAACAGTCGATTTTTGATTCATAAATTATCAACATTTAATTTCATTCACCAAAAAATCAATATTTTTCTTTCTTCTATTCTTTTTGGAACCGTTAAAGACTGCCACCACATAAATAGGAGTATGCAAGTGTTATTATGCGTAGTTGCATACCAATAAGCTTTGAAATAAAACCCATTAAAGTTCCCTTGAATGCCAAATCAATGTTTCATTAAATATTTGTACTTGTATTTTTCCAAATTATTATTCCCGAGATATGATAATGAAATAGATCGATAACACTTCAATATTGCCTGAATTCATGGAACCCTATCACACTCATTAGCTGCATTCAATGAAGAAATAATAATAATTAACATTCTTCATTACCAACTATATTCATGAACTATCGAAGAATTTTTTTCAAATATAGCATCCATCATTTGATTTCAAAGACATCAATTAATAATACTAATATTTCAAGTACATTAATTAGTAGTTAGATAACATCTTAGTTACTTATGGAGAGTTTTATCTATGGTTGCAACAAAACCTGTACTCCAACACTGCCAAAAAAAAAAAGCCACGGAAAATTGCAACAATCTTTGTCGATCTTCACCGTCAAAAATGGTGGTCACGCATCGGTCATTTGCCGGAAGCAATGCTGCACATATAGTAACATTACATACAGTGAATCCAAAATGAAATTCACCAAGCATGCAATTCGTTGCGGGCTATGACCAAAAAAGCGAAAAAACAATGGAGAAAAAAATATCCTCAACAGAAAAAAAAACACCAAAATAAAATACATCGTGGACAAGTGTCGAGAGCGGTATAACGATATTGTACTTGACGAAGGAGCCTCTAGAGTGCCTCGTCGTCGTCGTCGTCGGTCGTCGGAGCAATGACCTACTGTTGGAAGCGGCGTTTGCACGTGCAGGAGACTGAAACCACGACGACTACCTCTGACGTTGGGGCATTGGACTGGTCTCTGTGCGTGCACAGTGTGTGTACCCCTTACACCCCCTCCAATTATCCTTCCTACACATCGCACCAATGTGTCTCTCCTTCTTTTTCTTCTTCTTCTGTTCTCTCTCTCTCGCTCTCTCACATTTCCCCTCCGAAAAAATCATTTATACACAGCGCACACACACACACACACACACACACAGACACGCACACTTGGAGAGTTTAACCGAGCGCCGGATGAGTATTAAAGCATCCGAAAATTTTTTTTTGCGTCATTTGCAATCGCAATCATTCAACCATACGTTTGGAATCATTCAATGACGTTTTCGCTACACACTTCTGAAATTCTTTACACATGAATTAAAACTTTTACTACATATGAATGTATTTAATGAACAAATAATCGAAGAGAAAATGAAAGAAAGAAATAATAATAAATAAATATCTTTTAATTGAGTGCAAAATATTAGCGGATATTCTTATTTAGTTATTATCAAACATAATTTCTTCAAATCCTATTTGTTTATTTATTCATTTATTCTTTTTTCATTGCTATTTTTTTCCTTGCAGGCTCATGGAAATTGGAAAAATTTCGTACACAGGGGATCGATGATCTTTTAAGAGATATGAAGGACGAGCTATAAGAATGAGGGTGATAGGGTGAGGGCGAGAGGGAGAGTGTGAGAAATACGTAAATATGGTTTATACAAAGGTATATGACGGGGTCGGGGTCGCGGCCGTCGATTTCTCGAATGCTGCAGTTGGATTTGTGTGCGCCGTACAGGTATATGAAATGAGAGAAAAGAAGAAATAATGTTGTATATGTGTTATGTATGTATACATGTATTTTGTGTGTGTATATTTTGTGTGCGGGGAACTTGTTCGCTTAGTTGGTGGGGGGATGAAACAGATTGCGTATAGTGGGGAACGGTCTAGAGGGAGCCCCGTGTCGTACCTTGACCAATCTCAACGAGACTTGTTTTAAGCTATGCTACAACGACCTTAGAACTCGCAATCGTCGTTGAAACTGAAATGGCAAATCAGCAGACGCTTTATATATAGATATATATCATGTATATTTATATCGCAATGACGATTATGTTTTCGTAATTGTATAGATACAAATATTTATTTATTTCCGGCACATGAATTTATTATTTATATTCTTTCTTTCTTTTCTTTTATTTATTAGGTCATCTTGTTATTTTTTTATGTATTTGTGTGAGATTTGATTTGGATTTTATTTCATATATATTTGTATGAATATTCATTTGTTTTTGGGGTTATTGGTAGTGATGAATTTACTGTTTTTTTTTTTTTTTTTTGTTGAGTATCTGATGGATGAGAAGATCAATTGGTATTAGAATTGGGGAAGATTTTGCAATTATTATTTTGTTCGATTCCAGTGAGTTTGTTCATACTGATGGCTTTCCTAATATAAGTTCTACTGAAACATAACCTCCAGGGATATTTGCTTTAGATAGTGAAGTAGAAATAGATAGATTACTATTATGAGTTTGGATAATTCACAGCTTGGAGGAAAGGCATTGAGGGGAGGGCTAGTGGAAGTTCGTTCATGGCATAGTTCGGTACAAATGCCGTTCATAACTGCTGTATCGAGTTCAAGGTCTTCGAAATATTTTCGATAATTTTTATGTATTTCGATTTGTAAATGTGATCGTTGGAGTTTTCTGTGCTGAAACTGAGGCTGAAAAATGAGAAAAATGAAGACATGGACGAAATTAAAGAATATTATGTCTATTGACGACATGATGTTGCGGAATTTTCATAATATTTCGATTATTTTTAGATATACAATAAAAAAATATGATATAAAAAGTTTGGCACGTGAAATTTGTGACAAAGGTAAGATGACTATTGTTGAATACTAAATTGAATATTAGAAAATAGATTTCATAGATTATCACAAAATATAAATATATCGTTTGTATTGATTTCCAGATTTTGGTTATCTCAGAAACTAACTGCGATGTTCTGGGAAATGAGAAAGGGAAAATTCTTAGAAACTCGAATAACTCATGATAAATATTTTTCTTCTTATCTCTTACTAGTAGAAGAAGGGGAATTAAACCAACGCTCTCAACTAACCTTTGATAATTATCAGCTTGATATAAAATCGTATTATTCATAACTTTCTCTTGATAACCGTTACTTTTCAATAGAACATATTCATCACCATGAACAGAAACGTAATTACTTTCATCATATCAAAAACTGGGTGTGGTTATGATTATCTTAATTGCTAGACAAAAGCAATTAATATAACAATTCTATTGTTAAGTTAGCAATATTGAAGTATAGCTAATACAGCTATACATTCGTATCAATACACTGCAATTTAACCTGGTACTTTTTGATTAATATAATTATCCAATTTGACACAATTCTAGATATGATATGATTGGAACTGATATTTCCAACACATTAACACTTCAATTTAATAGTTTGTCATATTTTTTTTTTAGATTCATTACATAGGGAGAATTGAAACACAGCTGGATAGTTCCAAGTATCTTGGAAAAGCTTATCTTCCCTTTTATTGTTTTCTATGATCAGGCGTGCGTATTTTCTACGTGACAAATGGCACGCACACATTTTGACTAATGCATGCCTGATAAAGATATGAGTGATGAATACCACATAAAAATATTGTACGAAAGGGCCCATATTGTCCGAGTAATACTGATTATGACCTCTGAGGTCTGCACTAACCGAAAATACGAAACAAATGCGCTTATTGATTGCTGGAATTGTGAACTTATTATTAACACCTTCATAATGAAAATGAAGATGGTAGTGGCAATTATGATAGAAAAGGGTCATAATTCGATGTCGTTTTGTCTATTTTGTATTTTCGTGAAGTTTGACGAAAATATTCTGTACAAGTTGGAATTTAATGATACTTGACTAGACATTTTTCTTATTATGAGAGCCGTAACTTTCATTGTCTCACTTTCAACAGAATTTAAGAAATATAAGATATGTAATGAAGCAGAGTACAAAAAAAATTTACTCTCGTAAATTTGTGGCGTCGTTCACAAATATAAAATGAGACAATTTGAAAAATAAGTAGACTAGTGAATACACCAAATCGAATTTTCATATAAGAAAAAGATAGAATAAAATTCGGTTATTGTTAGAAGCGTTTCAAATCTCGTTCAAAGTTCAATGACCCATTTTGGGTAAGTATACCTGCTAGGGGTTAACACATAGTAGATTCAGATGCCGGGGAAACCCCAAATGTGTTTCATCAATATTCATTGATAATCACATTTACGATGTTTAAATGAAAGAGAAAAATAAATTGACATAAGATCGCTAATGGTGGGAGGAGAGTCTTTATACAGAGGCTAATCCTTATCTTTGTTAATTGAAACGTAAATTTATTCATCCACATCAGCTGAATCGTAGAATATTCGTAGTGACATTGAAATGTTACAGGGGAACTTCTGTTTGAGGTATTCAGTTTGTTTTCCATTTTTCCTCTATGTCTACACTTCTGATAAGTTCCCATCTGATGAAACACAGAGTTGTATTGCGATACTTGCCGGAAAAATTTGTCAATACAAAATGATTTGTTTTTACATGATGACGTGGGACGAGTGAAGTTATCAAAGCAAAAAGGATTCTTCATCATGGGAATACATTTCATTAATGCACCAGTGCGTACGCTAAAAGGTAAATTGAAAAAGAAATGAAATGAAAATTGTACATCCATCCATTAATTGTAGATTTCCAACATTGAGCCGTTTTTTTTTACAGCCAATTGTACCGATTTGTTCATTCAACGGCGGAAAATTTGGCACACCAGAACAATTCATTCTTGTTTATTCCGTTGAATCAAAAACTCTACATGCGTATAATCCTTCTCGAGTATATTCATGTAAATGATAACCCAAATCTACGATAGAGCATCAGCTCTGATGAACAAAATACACATGTATATGTATTGAGTATATGATGCGGAGGAGTATGTTCTTTTATACGCAAAAGTGAGCAAGACGAAGAAGGTTTAAAATTATACTACATACACAAATGAACTGGTTGAATCCGGGCGCATGTGCTCGTACTCAATCTGTCTCACTCTTTCGGCACGTGTATTTACATCTCAGGAAATTGAAGATTACTACTCAAATATTTATTTTGTTTAATGATCATCTTTCTATTTTGTCCATCGCAACGACAAATAGTCATATATATTATATATTTTACGCATTTGGACTTGTGATAACATATATGTATCAAGTTGAAACATGTCCAGTACGTCCTTTATTTCTTTGTTATCACGCGATATAATATTTTACATAAGGTATTTACGTATATAATATTTCTATTGCTGATTATAGAAGCCAAGGTTATCCAACACTGCGTGGCATCATTATTCTATGTGTTATGATAGTATAGACATTTACAAATATTTTGATAAGAATTTCTCAGAAATTTATTCTTTTATCATTCATATGTATGGAACATAATGGGGACATCCTGGATTTTCCGTTCAAGGTAATTTTATTGTGGTAAAACGGTTATAGGGAGGTATAAGAAATTTATTCAGCGATTAAATTTGATGTTGGAAGTTTTTTTTTCATCAGAAATTGTCAATAATGTTTAGGTGAATTTATGAACTTGGGGTATTTTAATTACTTTTCTGGTGATGGATATTAATCAGAACTAATAATCAAACTTCTAGGTATAGATGAAGTGAGGACTGGAATGTTATCAGATTGCAACAGACATTCGAGTTAATTTTCAATTGTCACGTCTGACATAGAATTGGTAAGTAAAATATCGTATTAAGAAATTAGAAATACATTTGGGAACAATGTCTTGTGATAGCACTATTTTAACAGGAATATAGAAATGAATTTATTGGAAGAGAATATTTTTTACTGATATATACTGTGTAATACAAGAATCTTTTTTTTCTTTTTCAGGGTAATAATCACTTTCTGCGCTCGTGTCCTTGGTTGGAACGTCTGATTGTTTCCTGTTGAATTCTTCAGTTGTCTGAATCAAGAAGAATTTTGTTACGAAATCAGGAAAACGTTGCAACACAAGTATTCAATTGATGATCGTGTACTTCTATCTAAACTTATGTTGCAATCTTATGAAACTCTAAATATATCCGGCCCAGTGATTGATGTCTATCCCACGATAAGTTTATCTATGGATACCGGGACTGATGGTGTTTTTCAAACGAGTAGCTCATAAACTCGAGAAGAAATTTGGCATTGGATGATGAGGTAAACAATACATAATTTTTTACCCTACATTGTTTCATCGACTGAATAGTCGACGAAAATAATATTATAAAGTGAATGACCCAATTAAGAAATATATATCAGGAAAAAACAACATCAACCGGACAAACAAGTTAATGGCATTGTGTAAATTTAAAAAAGTCAACCATCGCTCTGATATCATTATAGGTTTATAATCTTTATATATACTGGCGCCTTCGGTCGTTGACTTCAAGTTGAACGATTTATTAAAAAGACAAGCTCAAACTTTGGAATTATTCAAACTCATGTTCCATCGATTGAATGAGTGAAGGTGGAATTTTGCAATAAATGCTGCATGGTCAGTTTCAGGAAACCATACAAAATTCCACGTAACCTACATTCCACCCTGCTTCATTCTTCAATCGACTCTTATTGTAAGAACGTCCTTGGGCTACTTTTTCAAATCTACTCTTGTCAGCTAGATTCTTCCCAGATTATTCTCTCTACAAATAAAATGATGGAATAAATTGCATGAGACATTGTGATCTCGGAATCGTGGCTTTCCATCCATTTTATTTCGAAATTAAATTCATTCTAAATTAAATGAGTAAAAAGATTCACTTTAAAAGTAAGTGTCAACTGTTCTCATTGTCTAAATATCAAATGGAAAAATCCGGTCGACAAATTGATAACTGAATTATAACAAAGTTCAGTGAACTATTACTCCAAATAATGATGAACTACACACTAACGGAAAATCATTGCTTGAAATTCGAATCTGTTATTGTGTATAATTCAAAAACAAAATTTATCTTTGGTATAATGCCCTATTTTTATATCTAATATTGTTTTATACATCAACGTTTTTCGAAAAAAAAAGCCATCAAATAAGAGAACATATTTATCCAAGAAGTCATCGAACTAACGATTTCCTAAGCACAAATTCATTATTATCAACTATTCATGACGTCAATAAACATTTATGATAAATCAAAATTTTATGTTGAAGAATCAATGTGGTTTATGCAGCAACCAATAATTTCCATTCAACTTTTCTTCTTCATTTATTATTCTTGCGATTCATCGTCTGCCCACATTTATAATGGAAATTTTTATACTAAAACCACATAAAGTCCCATGAAATTGCATTTCACGGACATCTACCAGTTTCATCCGGCAGCATTTTTCACGTTCCAATTAATTCTTGGATACTTTCGAATCCCATGAAACAAAGAAAAAAAAAGAAAAACAGATGTGAAAATCATTGAATGAACAACTTTATAAATTTCAAAGCCACATGTAACATTGAAATCACTTTTGGGTTCATGAAACATTTTACATGCATCCAAGTGACCGCATTTCTATTCCAGAACTACTCACAACATATTTATATACAAAAATATATAGTTGCACATACATTTATGTGTGTGATGGCTTCACTGAAAGAAACATGTATTTAGAGTATTTAGGTCAACTCATTGGCGCGAGTGTTAGCATTCACTCTTCGCTTTTATATATACTCCATCACTTTCTCGATGCATCCAATGGAAAAAAAGAAAAAAGGAACATAATCTAAAAACGAAAAAAAGCATTGAAAAGTTATTATTGCTCGCACGCATCAGTAGAAGAAAAAAAAACCCACTCACATGATTATTCAACCGAAGTATTAAAATACTGTTTTTAATGATTGAACGCAAGTCCTCTCAAGACATAAAAAAAGAACAAAAAATTGTGAACTAGTGAAAAACAACCATCATAATACATTAGTTGATGGATAAAATTATACACTCATGAATGTTTGATATGGAACAAAAGAAGGAAAAAACAAATTAAGAATGAAACAACAGAGAAATCCTTGAAAATGCCATCGACATCAGTGAGTGCGCACAGTGTTATCGAAAAGAAGGGGCATAAATTGGGCAGTGAGCACAGGCCCATTTAAAGTCGATGACCCCAAAATACGTGGAATGGTTATGAATAGTAAGTCCGATGTTCATGGTGTACATTGGTGGTGCATCAAGGTCGTGCAGTGATAGACCTACACTAAGATTTAATTCGTAGACTATTATACGATGCAGCTCAAAGCTTTCTCTTCCTTTCATCGACTCTATGGATAGGTATTGAATTATATATGATATTATGTAATGTAACTTTATAGACAACAATGCAAGTTGGGTTACTTGACATGGTGAATTAAACTAAGAAAGTTGTTGAATAGAATTTATTGATGTAATGTATGAATATTGTAGAATTATTATGTGTTCTCTGCGATTTATATAATAAGGAATCTTATTATAGTTTTGGATAAACTATTGGGCGTTTAGAAGAAAGCATTGCTGTAGGAAAATATTTTATGGCTCAATTTTTTTGTTTTAAATTTGATATTTTCATTATCTTTTTCGTTATCTTCGTATTAACGATTTCTATTTGTATTTTATATATGTGGGCGCGATTGGAATTACTTTGTATATATTATATTGTTCATGTGTGACATGGTCATATTAGGAATACGATCAATACAATAATCTAAGAACATTCCAAACAGATTAAGACATCGGTACGTGGTACAAAAGTAATTAAGAACATTTTCAGAAAATATTTTATTTTTCAATGTGATATTGTGATATTTAATTGGTTTTTTGTTGAGTTCAAATATTCATTTAATAGGCCACGTATGCGGAATTTTCTGGGGCACTGCCCTCATTTATGATAGAGGCAAAATACCAATGAACTATTGGGAAAGAAGAAAAATATTATTGTCAGGTTATTATCAAGTGAAGTTATTATAAATTTCATCCCATATTTATTTAGCTTTCTCATATTTTGTTGGTTTTTATCAGTTTATTTTATGATGAACAGACAAAAAATTTTGTTGTTTCCGACGATTTTGTTGAACCGTAGTTTTCTGGTTGACTACCTCATTGACTTATTCTTTACGGTCATTTAGAATAAGAGGATGAAGAAGATTGTAATATAATATATCTGTTGATGTTCTTAAATTCATGTTTCTTTGTTGAGAGAATTTATGTTCACGAAAGTTTTGATTATAATTTTATTGAATCAAAGGAAGCATTAGATTTGGATGGTTTAATTTTTATAATGAAATTCAAATTTCGCTAAGGGCTTAATATTCAAAAGAAGTGCAGTTGTAATACCTGAGAACTTCCACTATTTTATTGATTTTGAACATCGTAGAGACAGTCATTGAAGTCGCCAGGAATTAAATTAAGGCGCGATGCGTCACAAATATAATAGCGTTTTATATTTTTTCTTCTTTTGATGGAATAGAGCATCAAATATTTAGTAGAATGTTTGAAAAATGTGAGGAATTCAAACTCAATTGTTAATAATCCATTCGTGATTCTAATGGAATAATTTTCATGGATGCCCCACCAAGATTTTTATCTTTGAAGGAGTACGCAAAGTCTATTTGGAAAATTAGCCAAGTAATTAAAATTTCCTTACGAAAATTTTATATGGACCATTAATATCCATTAGAGGAAAACAAATATCCAGATAGATTGATGATGATTTCTATTGAATTATTGAATTGATAATATTCACTTAAATGCTTGTACACGAAAACAAAGAAAACTACTTTCAGATTTTGATAGTACGTAGATCTCCATGACGCACGACAATTTCATGATAAAAATTGTTTACTGTATTTCTACATTGATTTGATGATAGAATATCAAGAATTAGAAGGGCCTTGACAACTCATTGTTCTAAAAATGAGAGAATAAAGTTTATAAACCTTGTAAAAACCATAAATAGACTTTTACCGATATTTCTATATTAACAATTTACACTCATCATTCTTTTTCTGTACTAAACTTATATCAGGATGGTGGCAAACTTCTGACACATTTTCAAAGCCATCAATTTTAAATTCATCCTGATTCAAGAACTTATTTTTTTGCAAGATCAAATAGGACCTTTTCATACACTCATCAAACACATTTTTATGAGATTGGAGTATTCTTTATAGTCAATAAATATCATAAAATTTTCTTACACGCAATGTCGCAATTGAATTTACAATTTTATTCAAACTCTAAACATAGAAAGAAAATGACAAATTGGGATAACTCAACAGGTATGTATCATCTGTCGGACAGATCGAAATCTATATAAAAAGCCTCTCTTACCGATCACTGATAAGTTACCATCACCATGTAAAAAAAAAACACTGATAATTTCTACGTTCGAGTAACAGGAATCTTACTTCAACATATCAAATATTTATTTACAATAAAAAAAGTATCATGAAGAAAAAAATTACTACTACATTTCAATTATTTCTTCCTCTTCCGGCAAATCAATCGAAGCCGAAGAGTGAAAAAATAAATCAAAAGAAAATCGTTATAACGACCTGGGCACATAATTCACTCTTGATATTCCAAATATCAAAATAGAATAATCTAAAAATTGAACAATAACACATACACTGTAATGCAGTTGTGGCGGGCATGGCGGTGACTCAACAAAAAAAATCTCGACAATATCTACAATATCAGTTATAACTTCAACAATCAATCATCAATAATTCCTATTATAAAATAAAAGATGAAATAAAACACAATAGAAAAACAAATTAATCATAGCCATAAGCAAAAGATGGCTAATACATAAGCTTCTGTAAGCATTTGAGATATTTCATAATAGATCTATCATCCAAAACAGATTTACAATGGATTCTATATCATAAATTGAGATTCCAAGTACAAGGGACGACATGAATGAAAAATAAAATACGTCGTCAAGCGTCGTACTCGTAATCCACTTGATGCTAATTTCTTCTGTACAATTCGTCGACATTATTTAATTCTCATTTTCATCTATTTATCGAAGTATATATCGTCAATTTTTTATTATCCCATTGACAATAGACTTTGGCTGTTTCAGATAATGGAGGTGAGCAGTCGCGCTTTGAAGTTAACAAAGCGTTCCGTTGTTGCCGCAATGCGCTGAAAATTAAAAATAGAAAATATTATTATAAATCACACAGAAATTCAACCGGTATTTATGTGTCTATATTGATATTAAACACATATACATTTTATTTATAACACATTATATCGCTTTGCATATGTTACAGCTAAAAGTGAATGCACAACATAATTCAATGTGCTGCAAACGGAAAACTCAGGTTATACATTCTATGTGCACCCGGACACAGCTTTTAACCCTTTTATTTTTTATTGCACATATGTTTTATATATATCTTTCTATGTGCATTACTGTATTCGATTATGCAACTCTTTCCCCTTCTTCAATCACAAACAGAATGAATGCAGTTGGCTTATAGAGAAAGTAAAACACGACATTTTTGCTCTCTATCAAATTGACCAGGCGCATATTGCACAATTCATGTTTAATACATGGATATTGAATAGATATATAATAGAAAATATATATATATATGCGATAAATGGTGAACTGACTTGGTGACACGTTGATTCCCGTGAAGTAATTCATAAAGCAAAATAAATCTACCCACTGCTGTTTCTACAATTGCTTGGAGAATATTTCTAACTTTAATTGCACCCTACGGCAAGCTTTCTAGATCACTTTAAGTAATCTTGAGTATGAGTTTTTTTGTTCTGAGACCATTATCAAAAGGCTGGTGTTTCAACTTCATCAAGATATGATATTTAATTGATATGTGCAAATCGATGACCCAACTTCATTATTATAGAGTATTTTTAATTGTGTTATTGAGTCATAGTAGATAATTTTCATACGTACGAGAATGAGATCTTGTATTAGATTGGAAATGCCTCGATTAGCAATTACTAAAAGTCTAGTTGCTGGTCCCGGAACTGCTTCCTCCATTTCTGGACTTTTTCCAGATGCTGGTTGTCCATCGGTCGATTGACTTCCACTTCCTGCCACTAACTGTGGAAAAATTGTTGGTATGAAATATTTGATTATTAACATTGTATTGATTGTTAACATTTATTTACACTAATCATTGATTTTTTTGTAAGACTTCGAACAAGTCCTTGCAAATTCTAAATTTCACTAAATGACACTCACGCAAATTAATTACATCCTACCATTACTGTTAATTTTTTCAGATTCTTGAAATTACTGAGAAGTTCCTTCCGATCCAGTGATTCAATGAAACCAATTTATACGAATTCACCAACTGATTGCTTGGAAATAATACTAATTTCATTTCTAATTGGTGACGATAATTACCCTGATAATGTCGAAGAGAAAATTGCCTGAGCCACCACTACTGCCACCATCACCGCCACTATTTCCTCCGAGACTGACTAATCTTTTGTTTCTGCTCTCCTCGTCGTTTACTTCGATATCGTCCAACGGTGTCAATTCTGACTCCACTGCTTCGTTTGCTGCTGGTTGAATGTCCTCGAACGCCACTCGGACTTCGTTGTTTTCTGAAGCTTCGACGTTCATATCCCGGGGTGCCAGATATGCCCCTTGATATACGTTCTGGAATCAAACAAAAAAGCACATTATTGATTTCCATTGTATCTTAACAATCGGACACAGGTGAATTATACAGAAATTAATTGCTTTATACACAATAATTAATTGATGCATTGGATATGTACGTAAACAGTTATACATTGATTAATTTCATTGTGCGTTTCATTCGACCAAAATAGTCCCGTTCACAGGAACACATAAAAATGATGCAGATCATTCCCCTTTTTTACAACGTTTTCAATGACAAAAGCCATCGTTCGATCGTCCATTGATCTTTACACGACGTTAAAAACGAAATTTTCTGTAATGTAGAACAGATAGGAAAATAAAAGTTCATGATGAGATGAAACATTCCACCATGGCCACAACGTAGATGACGAATAATAGAAGAAGAAATCTCAAATAAAATTTGATGTGAGAATGCCAATGCCATGTTTTGTTTTCTTTGCGAAAATAGGATGATGGAAAATAACGAAACAATTCGACCTTCGCTAGCGGCTCCATCCGAAGGTGAAAAACGTACAGAGATGGTGGAGATTGTAGTCGTTGTCGACATATTGCTCTCGTTCTCATCATCAGGTGAAACAGTTGGTAATGGTAATGATACTTTGTTATTGTCTTCAGTTTTGATATTATTCGTGCCACTCTTACTATTATCATCATCATCTTCCTCTTCAGTGGGTACAGCTATAGTTACAGTAGACCCATTCTCGTCATTAGATTTTTTTCCACCAGTATTCTCACGTGCACCACCGAGTACACTTCGAATCACTGTCGGTCCAAGTACTCGTATCACCTCAGCGACAATCATGTTGACTTTTTTTTCAATCATCTACAAAATTTTTTACTTTACTTTCTATACAGACCTATAAAATTAATTTTCTTTCCTTCAAACGCATTCGACTTGTCTCAATTCATCTAATGAACTCAATTATTCATCCTTTTCTTTATCAACTTGTACAGGAATCCCACGGACTCATGGACGAATAATTGTGCCTGGTACAGCATATTGCGAACTGAATTCTCTCACCTTGGAAATATCAGGAAATAATTGTCGTAGAATTCCTATAGTCCTTTTGGATCGATGTGATGTCTCATCGTTATCATCCACCATTGTCAATTGATCTAATGTCTGTTGTTTAGACAGAAGAGAGAAAAAAAGGTAAACAAAAAAATGAAGCGTATGGATTATTTGAACGGGTACTTTCCATTGAGTATTGATTGTTGAAAGAAAGTGTCTGGGTGGTACTCATGACAAGCTACCATGCTCTTGTACACACGCGCTCAGTTGAGTGAAAGTGCCGACGCATATCAGACGACATTAATATACTAACACACATGGATATGCATATGACGCAGCCAAAGAGCGAGCAATTCTATTCACGCGAGAAATTTCGTCGTTGGTGTCGAAGGCCAAATTGACGATATAAAACGCATCGAAAATTAAATCCTCACCACATGCTATGCAATATTTATATTGGATAGTGGGTACGTGATGGAAATTTTGCCAAACCATGACCACACAACGTGGACTTATTTCGAAAAATATAAATATATTCATTCTTTCCACTTTTTATTATGTCATTACAAAACTAATTTGAATATTCAAACTTACCAGGGGTTTGTAATTCTCATTTTGAACGAATGGAAGTGAGTTGGCTAATGCAACCAGTCCAGCAGCCACCAGAATTATCATTATGGACCTCATGGTCAGCACCTTAAGAACGAGAATTTTATCACTGATTAATATCACCATATAAAGCAAAAGAATTATCTATAGAAGTATTTACGTTCACCACAGTTTCACACAAATTATAATTCGCTAATATATTTCGATTTTTTTTTATTTGTAGATTATGATTGCAAGTAGTTAGGAAGGGCAGAAGCTGAGGACCGGAAGTATTTTTCAATTTATTATCCTCAAAAAAACTCACCGCGCTAAAGAACGTGAAAAAACAACGAAAAGAAAGGTACCGAAAACTGAAAACTACTTTCTTTCTACTGATACTCTGGTCTTTGGGAGCTCGCGTGCTCCTCCACTCTCAGTCTCTGTAACTGTTTGCATGTGACGGCGGATAGTGAGCGGCTTTTATTAGCAGGAGGGGCCGGTTTTTAACCACCACTTCCAATGTTTTACTTGTAATACCGTGGAGACGTTGTTCGGAGGCTGGAGAGATGGATGAAGAAGGAGTGAAATGTAGAAAAAAAAGAGAGAAGAGAAAAAGCGCGTCAAGTACCACTTATGATCCTATCAGGTGTTTACTGCTTCCAGTGAAAAATAAAATCCTGTAAACCATTGGAGGATTTATTTCCTCTTTACAAATGTAAATGGTTGTTTGTAGCTATTTCAAATGGACCATGGCAATGACCTAATGACCTTCGTTCTTCATCATTAATACCATTATACAGAGGATAATTGTACAACGTTTTACAATTTGCAACAAAATTTATAATGTCCTTTTTATCAATGGTATGAAAGATAGTCAAATAGAATTTCTAGGTAATTGATAATAGTTAAAAGCAAACAGTTGAACTTTTTGTCTTGGATTTCTGTACATGAAGAATTTAATCTTTTTCTCTTATTGAAAGTATCAGGATGTATATTTTTTTTCGGGTGATTTATTGATGCCGTGAGAAAAATTGTTGGTACGATATGCTGTTCAAACATGTTAGTGAATAATTCGTTATTATTCTCCAACCGTTTTTGCGTGTTCAACGTTTTAATATGAAAAAATAACGCGAAATCAATATAATTATCTTCTAGTATTCTCAGAAGATAAAATGTAGAAGTGATAGGTGTAATCTCACTAAGCTGTACCGTCAAGTTCTTTATATTTACTGGTAATTGATGATAAAAATAAAAAAATAAATTAATGTAAAAAGTGAATTTCAAGACGGTTTTGTGTGATGACAGAGACGTAAATTGGCTGATAAATTAATTTATCCCAAGTACATTTTCACGGACCACAAGACACCTGTCATTGTGACTTTGTGAATGTTGTTGACCTTGCGATGAATTAATATTCATTATAAGCTAGATCGATTATGAAAAAAGAAGAAAAAAATACAATTATGAACCACAATATCAATCCAATGAAATAATCTTTCATCATTCACAAATATTCCGTAATTAAAAGTGAAATCGACCCGATTTGTCACACATATACGAAGTTGTCCAAATAATTTTCATGAGTATTATAACGACCAGGATTTGAACGATTTCTCAGGCGTCAATGGTCACCTGGCCATTCACCAGATCCAGCTTCAAACGCTCCTCAACACCACAATCATTTCAATTAACACACAAAAATGAATGATCAAATAAACTCAATGAAACGGAGTGAAGTCATTTGAGCTATAAAAACCAGTACTGAATCATTGATTAACTTTTCAGTTTCTCAAAAACATCGATACAAGTGCACTTACATTTCCTCCATATTATATAATAAATATAATTAAGTATAAGCAATTACACGAATTATGCGACTGATTTTATAACTCGCTCAGATTATATATACACAGGAAATTCAATGGTGAAATTCCTTATTATTTTACATACATCAATCATTTTATTTATTCATTTATGTCATTTCAGGTATGAAGATCTATCTGTCAACAATATCAAAGTGAATTAAAAAAGATGATAGCTGGAGACATAGACAAATATCATTGGACAAACAGAACAACAGATAAAAAGGATGTTCCCACAATTATGAATAGATATTTTGATGAACAGGAAAATTGTATTGGGAATATATGCTGTTAGGTAAGAATATATGAACAATTTGCCACGCTTGTTTGCACTTGAAAGGCAAGAAAAATATGTGTGCACGATGACGAACGATAAATATCTTGACATCATTGAAGAATGAAAGAAACAAAATGATTAATAAATCCAATGAAGGATCATTCAATTACTGGACTTTGATATCTCTCTGTGACGAAGATCAATTCGAGATGTAATTAACTTGCTATGTTCCCTAAGTATTTTACCCTTCAACGATGAATATCCATTCATTTATGAAAACATTTTCTCACTCAATTAAACAATAACACATTCTTATATTACGTAAAATTATTCATTTGTAACAAAGGAAATGGAATTTTTGCTTTTCGTCGCATTTATGCCCCAAAGACTATCGACATTCTATTATAAAGAAACTATTACGAATGGAAAATGTATGCATTCGTGCGTGATGTTAGATGTACAGGAAGAACGTAAGGGCTCTTATTATGTCCACCACCCGCTTGCGGATTTGTATCCTATAAAAGCTGTCGTGTCTTTTCCGGCCTTTCAGGTTGTTATTCAGACTTCAACGTAGCAGTGTCTAGTGAATAAGAATAAAAATATAATAACGACAATAAGAAAGAAATAAAATCAGATTGAATAGACAAATAATTTCGAAGACATCAAAGATGAAGGAACGTGTACAGTTCCAGTGTCTCATTTTCATTATTTTCTTCATATGTGTTAATTTTATTTTTGCTATACCAACGCCAAATAATAATGTGACCAATTCCAGACATCTTCGTTCTCCGTCTGATTTTGTGGAAATTAAATTACCTTTAAATATTACAACAACACATGATTTAATTGAATGGATTAAGACTGCAATGCAATCCATGGCGTCTAAAATTGACATCACTCTTGCATCAGCCAATGAGTCGACTGGCAATCAAGAATCATCATCATCATCCAACAGAAATATCAAGCCTAGAAAAGCAGACAATTTGTCAAAATCGAAGAATAAACCATCATCACGTAATACAGTCATTGATATTGATGGTCCTTGGTTCAATGGTGGCAATGACATCCTCTCACCATTAATAAATGCAAATGCATTCCTTCCATTGGTCGTTGGAAATACTGCGCCAAGATATCCCATAAATGATCTCACTAAATTTTTATACAATCATGATAGAGAGAAAATAAATAATACTCCTAATACAAACACAGTACAAATGCAAGTTGAGAAAGTTTTGAACAAACCTGCATCACCAGTATCTTCAAATAATCCTGGGAATGTGAAGATATTCAATGCAACAGAATTATTATCACGAGGACCTGCTGCAATTTCAGTTCCATTCGAAGCTTTTATCACAATCACTCGTGAATCATCACCAATTGACGATGGACATCAGCAACAGGATTCATCAACGACCCCAAATAATCGTGACCAACCTGATAATTCTCTGCCGTACTTTGAAAAAAAACCAACCAATCAGAAAAAAGAACCAACAAAGAAAAAGAATTCATCACATTCACGTCTACAGGATTCAACAAAACGACAGATTGCGGTTTTGGGTGATATATTGAAAAAATTAGGGTTGACTAGAAAATTAACGTCTCGACCTAAGATTCAAGCCGCCGCTACGACCTCAACTGTTGCAACAGCTAGACCGAAAGATAAATCACGTGAACAATTCTTACCGCAGCCTTCATTTGACTTTGAGGATGTACGTATGGTGATGAATCATTTGAATCAATTGTAATTAACTTTGTGCAATATTGTCACAAGCGTTTAACAAAATATGTTAAATCGTTTTCGTCACCATTTATTCATTTATTATTGTTGTGATATTTCACATAATGCATATCCTTCATCGGCACAATTTTTATTGAAATTATATATAATCGCTGTCATTGATCTCTTACTTAATCAAGGATCAAGCGAGAAAGCTCTTGTTGAACCACGAGCTGCCACATACATAAATGTTATGCAATGACCACCTCATCATCAGGCTCGACATACTGATGCGTTCATGCGTATGCAACTAAATTATAATCATTTGTTTTATTCTTTCCATTGTAGGAATCAGTTGTTATTATTGCCGATTTGTCGTCATCACTTTCCACATCAAATCAACCATCATCTTTTGTATACAAATTTATATTTACTCTTCTTTCTTTCTTTTGTTTATTAGTCACCACCAAGGTCTCAGAGGAATGAATCTTCAGAACGTCAGGAATTTGATGATGATGATGAAGAAGATTATGATGAAGATGAACCAGAAGGTTCACTTGGATCAATCACAGATCTTTTACCAATAGCTATTCCAATTCTTGAAGATTTAAGCAGAGTGAGAATGAAATTTTATTTATCCATTCTCTTTACTATTATTATATTTCGCCTGATGGATTACTGAATTGACAATAAATGACTGAGATTTTATCTGGTTTTAGCCGGACAGTGACATTGATTTGGTAGCGTTACTCGAATCAGTTATTCCTTTGGTTCAAGGTCTCCTAGAGGTAAGACAAACTGATTAGGATTACGGTGACTGTCGGTTGTGAACATAAATTTCAATGGATAAAACAATAATTTATTATAGCCAGATGAAGATGGAAATGGTGGCGCTAAAGACCTTATAGACGTAATCGTCCCTGTTATCACGAAGATTGTTAATGTAAGTGGCCATTAACACACTTCGAGAAAATCAAAAGAGGAATTAAAAAGAAATAAATCACCACTGAGTACTGAACCACAAATTTTATTTACTCTTCACAGGGCCCTAATGGTCAAGGCAGTGATATTGGAGCAATTGTAGGTCCAGCCTTTGGTCTCTTAGTACCTTTCATTGGACCTGTCCTTGGTCCCATAATTGGTCCACTCATTCGGACTATTAGTAATGTACGTCAATCATTGTTGTTTACGAAGAAAACATGACTTCTTATATTCTCTTCAATTAATCTAATGAATTTTTTTTTCAGCCTCCAACTGAAGGTTCTTCCCTAGCAGCATTGATTACAGCCATTACGGGACCACTCAGTACGGTAATTAGCTATGAATTAATATTTCTCAACGATATATTAAAGCGCAATGTCCTATAAAATCGCGATTATTTATGATCGTGTAATAAATTGCATCAATATTGTTATTTCAAAACTTTTATTACAAAAAAAAAAGTGAGAGTAGCCACATTAGCATTTTTTTGTAACATGTCACATTTATTTCATTTGCATTTTCCACATATTATTCTAGCCAGTACAGCCAAGTGGGATGTCTCCTTTATCAATTGTAATAGCTGGAACAGCCGCAGCACTATTAAAAGTATGCAAATACAATAAACAATGAAATAACACTTAAATTTTAATCACTCAAATTTTATATTTATCTTTCATCATTCTCAAGGAATTAAAACCCGGCGTCCCAGGTGGGTCAGATATTGGTGCATTCGTAAGCGCAATCTTGTCTGGTGTAATTGCTGGAACGAGTGCTGGTCTCAGTGGCGGATCCTCACAGCCTGAAGACACCTACGGCGCTGGCGGATATGCTCCTTATGCAGTTGTAATAATATTGAATTAGCAGTCAATACTAAATAGAAGAATCTTTCAATTAAATAAAAAAAAAAATATCGTAATAATTCATTCATAATTACAGGACGTGCGGGCGCCAATCGTCGCAGGAACAGTCAATACTGATTTCACTGGAAGACCATCACCTGGACCACCACTCAACAGTCCATTCAAAATTGTAATTACTTTCTCTTCAACACCTTACACGTCAATCATCATCAATAATAAATGCTTTCTTTTTTTTTTCCTGATTAATATTTTTTTCCATATCATTGAATATGATTTATTAATAATTGAATGATTTCTAGGTACGACCAAATAATCCATCAAGCACAGTAAACATTGGATCCACTGTCAGACCAACGTCATTAAATCATTCTCCAAGACCAACTAATAATGAGCAACAATATTCAATGCCTGGTCTCGCATCCTACGCACAACAACGACCACAAACTTACACGCAACCTCATGGTCCTGTTTCTGCGGCTGCAACAAATGGAAATGGCGGTTCTAGTTATCTCCCTTATGGATCTGTAAGTAATAAACATTTCACCACAATGCATGGTTCACATAACGTTCATTCTATTTCTTAAGAAACATTTTATTCTTGGTATGTCGGTCTTCAATTCACTTTCTTCTTGTCAGACTGCAGTCCCTGCTGCCTCAGTGAATCCATTCTCACTGATTGCTATGACAGCACAAGATATTTTAGGTGCTGGACTTCAAGTGGTGTCATCATTTGTCAATGTAATATTTGGACTTATTGGTGCATCATCAGCAGAAGAACCCAAACCAACTTATGGTACACCTTCTGGCCCATACAATTATGCATCTGGTTAAAATGTCAGAACATACTAGAAAATTTTATGATATACAATAACAGTGAAAAGTATCTCAATAGTCAGACGGTTGTTGCGCAATGTAGCTGAGGGGACCCTTATACATAGAACACACAAGAAGGAATTCTTACGGATCGAACTTGTCTTCTTGCTTCGCTTATGTATCCCGTTATGGATGAGTGGTAATATGGTATCAATATATATATACGTAACATAATATATATTTGAATATATATTGACACAAAAGTATATTTATAATAAATGTATTTATGTGAACGTATATTACATTTTATTGGAGCGTCACATGATCGCTGACGTGGAAAATACTACATGGAAGGTTCCGGGGTGACGCACGGAAGTATTTGCACTGGTAAAACCAGGTGATAAAGAGTATTTAGTTGCGTTCTGTTATGATGTTATATCAAAGATACTGATATATATATATATTGATACTTGTGTATTTAGACCGCGCCCTCCATTATGGGATCGTTTAGTTACGCATTTATTTACATCTAGTGAATGTTATATATTTTATTAATAATAAATGGCGTCAGTGGTGTTACAAAACTATATACTTTCATCAAATATTTATCAATCCCAATCCTTTGGACTTTCTCACGAATCTCATTATCATTTCTTTCATGCTCATTTCTCATGATTTATTTATTTATGCGTACATTTACGATTATAAATTTTTTTTTTTCTTTTCCTTTCTTCTTGTATTATTATTTTCATTTTATTGGCACTTACACGATGATGAACATTTCCATTTATCTTATTGTATTGGCTGTTTGAGTTAATAAAACATAATATGGTGAGAGATAAATGATGAACTGATGAGAGAGTCACGACGGAAGTGAAACGAACATTCCTACGGTTCGCCACGCGCAATTATATTTCCGGAAAGTATATTGAGCTTGTGTCGTTAAAAAAAAATTGTACTCATATATTTAAATGTGTTCTACTTATTATATTCGTGTTTTCCTAGTTGTTCTTAGCGCAATGTTTTTATCTTTTGTAATATTTTGAATTTGCATTTCTTAATAGAACAAAAAAATACGATGCTATAAATTTCATGAGGATTTATTATATAAACACAAATAATGTGGATAATTTTAGTATATTGCAGAATCTCCTCAGATTTTAATAAGGCATAATTTATCAATAAAAGTGAGAGCATACATTAATAAATAAAAAAATCTCATCTATCGTGTCTTCATATACTCATGAATTTAATGAAATGACTTGATAAATTGTTTATAAATAATATCGATAAATGCTTGCATCTGTAAATACCTCCAGATGCGATCGTGTGAAGGTAAACGAGAGAGAAAAGAAGAATCCACTGACCTCTTTAGTTCTTATAACATTTTTTTTTCTTCTTCTGTTCACTGAGGCCCTCTCTTCGCTACATTATAATAGTTGCAATACACACGATAACTTCATTAGTAATTTGAATTATTCGTAGCAGGATTTCTCTTTCAATCAATCATGTGAAAAAATTCATTTACAAACGTAGAAAAAATTCTTTTTTCTTTACATTCAGACACTTTCTTTCCCCACAATTCTCTTCATGTTCAGATTGTACAAGTTTGCAATTTTTTTATAGGTTATTAACTTGTATTTCAGTTGTGAACGCAATTTCTGTTCAATTGATTATATTCTTTTTTTTTTTTTTTGCTATTGAATCGATTCAACAATTATATGTTTTTGTCAAGTGTCTATTTATTTGAATAGGTAATAATGTATATATTGATACATTTGCAATCACTATATGTCTACATATGGGCGCCAGACATCTAGTCTTGTGTTAACCGGAGGATTGCGAGATCATAATTGTAATAACTGGAACACGCGTTACATACATGCGCTGTGTTCATAAGTACATAATGCAAGAGTGAGACCGAGCAACACCTTCGACCGACGTGGAAAATCACCATAATACATAACAAGGTATATCAAATATGAGTTTATTTATTTATTTTTACTGCTTTTTTCTTCTTAACTTATTAAATAGGTAAAGAAGTCTCAATATTAAAATCGTTAATGTATTTTCTATGTTGTAGGGCAACGAAGACATAACCTCCTCATCTGTTGAAGGACTAATTGAAAAAAATAAAAAACACATTTACACTATCGACTTGCAAATCATGCTCTAGAATTACAAAAATCACGAGCAATCGTTGAATAGTTTACATTCCGTTATAAGTAAGTTGATAAGTAATAATTGAATTTAATTTGATGAGTAATAAATTTTTTTTTTTTAGATTGATTTTGGTCTTTGTCGTTTGTATTACAGATTTCTTGCATTGCCATTTACGGAAAGTGAAAGGTCATGTGACAAATAATACAAAGAAAATAGCATTGGTTAATAGATTCATTAAATAAAAAAGGAAAATAATGAGAAAGAGAACGAAAGGGGATCTAATGAATGTTTGCTTGCGGTTGAAAGACAAGGTCGAAGGTCTTGGGCGTTCTCTTTCACCTCTGGATTTTCCTCTTTCTCCATATCTCAACACCATACAGCAACACCTATCAACGTTGTTGCATAATGAGATTGTATGTTGACTTTCACATTATATTATTCAAGAGGAAGAATGGAAAGACATCGTAACAGATGAAAGCAACGAAGAAGAGCATCTAAATAAAATACAGAGTTCAAAGTTCAACGACTGGTTACTCTAATCAACATAAATTTTTAATCAAAGGTAAGAGTTCAAGTCGGAAAAAAAATTGACAATAATGAAATAACAATTACAAATTTTCAATTCAATAGTTAAAATAAACATTTTTTCCCCATTTTTAACGCGGCTGATCAAAGAGCTAAAATGTTTAAGAGAACGCACACGATCTCGCACAGTGTCAGACTGGAGAAAGTAGAAATATTTATTTGGGTTATTCAGAGATTGTAACGAACGTCGACCCACACGAGGGTACATATTCGTTAAGATATATATAAAATATATGAGAGAAAAGTTACGTAAAAATTATATATACAAAAGTATATTAAAAAAAATCGCTGCTTCTCTAGTATACTTAATAAATAAAAATATATGGATAGATATTCCTCGAAATAAATAATACATACGTGTGTATAAGAATACGTGCGTGATTTGAATTATATACGTGTGTATATAAATGAATTTTTTTTTTATTTTGTTACTTTGACGTTAACGATGACGAAAGGATTTAATACAGAGAGTCTAATTATTGCAACGCGTCCAGGCGGGGCAATGATCGATCGACAGATCGAACTCTACACACTCTCTTTTACGCAATATTAAATACACACACGAATATATATTAATATTTCTTTCCATGTATGATTTTATATATGTCTGTAGATGAGTATTTTATTTTTGTGCACGCGACATTATTTATGTATTCAATTACGCAATTATATCAATTTTTGTTTTCTCTGATCGCAATAATGTTTCTCTAACATCCGGTCATCGAATTTCCCCAAGTGACAAACTTTCTTTCTTGCTACTACCAAACCGCATTCGCATTCGGCCTTTCATTCAATGTTCATCTATACGACATGTATAAATGATTTACAATAGTTATATAGAAATTATGAAACCCTTATGATTTCAATCAAAAAACAATTGTATTCTTTAATTATTTCTGTGCAGTTATGTGTTACGTTGGTGTTCTCAACAATTGAGTGAAAAGTTTTGCGGCAAATTTGTGTGAGTGAAAGAAGAAAATCCATATACACAACTAAATGCACATCAGTGGGGCTGCAGTAGAAAAGGCCAAGAACGGTAAGACAATCTTCTTGCGAGCATTGACTTTGACTATTTAATCGTGGCTCTGCAGTCTCGGGCTTTCATTTTTTTTTCCTCGCTCATCGTTTTACGTAATGATTATATATTCAATGATTATCTGATGTCTGAGGGCTGGAATCTTTTAGAATACAATTTATTATTGGCATTCATGCAGACATATAAATGTTCTCATATCGATGGAAAGCTAAGTGAATAAGAGTTAAACATTTGCTTTCGCTTTAAATGAACCCCTCGAACATACATCATTGAAGGATTATATTCATTCTCTTTTATTCTTGCATATATTTTTGGCTGTTTGGAAAGTTACCAAGCGAGTATATCACAAGATTAAATCTAAATCTTTATCATCTCAGATTTTCCACACAACGTGGCACCACAAATCAGCAACAAACTTAACTACTTCCTATAATTCTTTAAATGAAAGAAAAAAAATTTAATAGACAAATATAACATTTGAATACTGTGCGAACACATTCGATTATTTTTTATTGTTATCTCGCAGTATTTACTTAACTTCAAATAAAAATGTTATAAAATGTTGCATAACAATTGTACATGACTTTAATGTGAAATTTTAATGGATCCAGGATTTATACACTGACATATATTTATTATGTAGATAAATAAAATCCTTGATCCTTTCCATTCGTGAGTGGCATATTCGTAACGATGGAAAAAAAGATTTATCTTAAACGAAAAGAAATAAAAACAGTGAATAAAATCCACAAAATAAATTGTAATATGTGTCAACACACAGACACACTCGACAATTATTTCGTTGGTTTTTGCATCGACATAATTCCATTGCTCAATTATATAAATATGTATAAACATTCATTTTTTATTTTCATATTAAACTGTTGTAGAAAAGACACTGAAGACAAATCATATTTCTATAAATAATTCTGTAGATAACAATAAAATGTTAATCGTAGTACAAACAAGTGTTGGATACTTCTAATCACAATTCAATTTCACTTTTTCTCATCTTTAAAAATTATCTTTCTATATCTTCAATATTTAATCAAACTTTTGAATTATTTCTTATTGAATATCCATCGCCAATTCTGCATATAAATCAACAAACAATCAATTATCATATTCGTAATTATTTTTTTTGTCAAACAAATTTGGCATGAACGGTCTCTGCTAATTCTCAATGACATACTATTATTGTTTAATATTATAAATTATTATCTATTTAATTCCCTGACGAATGTGATGCCACATAATTTCCATCAATTCACTTTCTGCAATAAAATATATCCCAACTATAATTTCCAGCGAAAATTCTTGTTCTTCTCATGATTGAAGAAACGAGAAAACATTGAATAACATCAGGCAGCAAATAACGGAAATGGTCATTAATTAATTGGATAAGAAAAAGACATGAAAACTTACCAAACAATTAAATAATTAGTCGTTAATGCCAATGATCGATCTCGGCTTTGCTAATTCTGCCCCTTCTTTTACTGCCCCTCAAGCGTGAGCGCTGCACTATTAATAAAAGCCGGGTGCTGATGTTCCATCGTGTCGCTTCCATTCTATCTTCTCGACGTGGCAGAACTCTTGCTACTGTCAAGTAAAAATAAACAAATAGACAAATAATAAATTGACTAAATTTAAGTATCATCCCGGATGTATTTTTGAGAATTTACGATAAAGCTGATGGTTTGAAAATAAATTAGAGACCTAACTTAGTCATCAAAGTAGAACCAGGTACCAATCATCAGACTTGGGCACACCCATTCATATATCTATCAACCTTCGTTTCACACACATACTTGACGAAGTGCTGATACTCTTTCCCTTCTTTCGACCACCACGGACCAACGACGTGTTCGGGGTCTCCTTCACCAACCCGCCACAAACGAGTCTCGCACTTCGACTGGCACGCATCGAAGTCTCTGACTGAGCATCAACTTTTCCTCTGCGATCGCTCAACTCTTTTCTTCAATTGTGAGTAAATAATTTTTCTTCTTTTCTTATCATTATCAAACACTTTTGTGTTAAATTATCAATCATCATCAGACTTTACACATTGAACGATTCATTTCTTGATGTACTAATTCACAATTATTTTCTTACAGAGACAAAAATAACACTGGAAATTTTTGGTGTTTTTTCTTCTTTGATAAAAATCAAAAAATGAAATTAACGTTGATAATTATTGGGGCTGTGGCGCTGGCAAGTTTCGTTGAATCCAGTCCAATTGTTAAACGAGAGACAGATCATTTAAGTCCCTTGAATGAGGTGAGTTAGAAAAAAAAAACATTTTTTTTTATGATATTTCAACTGTTTCAAATTTGAAGTTTTGCATTTTACAATTGTAATTGAGAGCATTGAGAGGTGGCAAAGCAACACGAGTAACGACAAGTATATCAAATCACTATACATGCATACATCTACATAGATATGTGTAGAAATATGTACATATGTACATGGTGCGTCGAAGAGTGAAAGTAGTTGCATTGGTCCAGACCTTTCCGATGACGGACGCGCGAGCGAGCGCGCGCATTTCTTATTCGTGTCGTGTCTGTATTGGAAATATTTCTCCCCACGTGGGGATATATATATATAATTGTAGATATATGATTATTACTTCTTGACGAAAAAAGGAAGAAAATAAATGAAAAAAATAAGAAATTACGCTGTGTCATGTACATGGATAATTAATCAATGATACATACGTGATTGTGTTTGGTAATGATGGAACTCATTCAGGATACATATTCGAAATTTCGTAATTGAGACGAATATAAAATAGCGATGGACACGACATATATACGTACGTTACGTAAAATGGAATGTTTGAGTGATGTTTTACTTTCTTTACAAAAGACGAAAAATTCTTTCAACATTGTTTAAACTGTAGGTAAACAAAAAAATTTTTAAATAATCAATGACAATTATGTCAAGGCAAATATAAAGGAAAACCTGTTTTATAAAATTGATAAATAATGCAGACAATTAAATGGAAAAGTTATGACAAATTTTCCACGTTAATTATTATCTTTTTTTTTTTAGTTTATGTTACGAGATTATACAGAAGTAGATCAATATTATACGATGTTGTGCAATTACAAATTAATTATATTTGGATTCAGGTGTATGTATTGCAGAACGATGACGATTCATCTTTAATTGACGAGAAACATGGCGAGAGAGAAAAACGAAAAATTGGTGTAATTAAACTTGGAATTTCAAATGGAATTATAAACTTTGTTTTTGGCGTAAGTACTTTTGATTTGAATAAATTAAATTTAACATTGGCATAAATGTACTGTTCATATCTAGAGCAAGAAAATGAAATTATCAACGATAAATACAAAAAGGAAAACTGAATTAAAAAATAATGGTGATAGTGGTAGAACTTGCACTAGCACATTATTATTACCACGCAAAACTTTCTAAGCAACAATCGCGTCATTACCAAGCGTGGCGCGTTCATTCAATTTATAAACATAATTTCGTAATGAGGTCAAGTAAAATATATCCCGTGATGAATTTCCAATTATTCCACATTATTCAATAATTAATTCTATGATACTTCATTATAATATTATTGTTCATTTATTATTTATTTTTTATAGAAATTGGACTCATTTTTGGATGCGAAAACAAAAGCCCTTGGTGCTTTAGACGAATCGAATAAAGCTAAAAATGCTATTTATGGTATTGATGCAAAGAGTTCAGCAACGAGTGCATTTATTGGTGATATACTGAGTAAAAAAATTCAAGCTGGTACTGCAAGTATTGGACCGTTGATAAATAGCGCTACAACATTTGTAACTGCAAAAGGACAAGGTCTTGTTGGTGCGATAACATCAAAACTGGCACCTTTGAGTTCACTGTCAGGTGGATCAGGTAATGATCATTAATCAAATATTAAATTAATTCCAGAGCTGTGAAGGAGACATACTGTATTTTTTTTTCAGGTGGTAACAGTGGTGGATCTGGTTCAGGAGTTGGTGGAATATTGAGTCTTCTAACCAGTCTCAGTGGCAGTAGCAGCAGTGGCAGTGGTGGTTTGAGCGGAAATAGCGGTGATGATGATGATGATGATAAAGGCTCGTCGGAAAATAGCGCTGGCGCTGGAGTAAATCTTGGAGCGTTTGCCAATGTTGGTGGTGGGGTAGGATATTGAGCATCTTGTGTACACGTATTGTGCACAGATTTAGAGAAAGAAAAAAAAAAGAGAACGAGAATAGCGAGCATCTCCTCCTCATTCAAATTTTAATGTGCTGCAAAGACAATTAATGCCTGTTCGAAATTCATTTTAAAATTTAGAGAATTATTTAGTATTTCATAGTCCCTGACAATTTTTTCCCGTGATTTGTAGTCTCCTCTTGTAGAATTGTTCCATGTTTTTTTTTTGCTGTTGAATGGGTATTTTTGGTAGATAGAAAACTTGGAATTATTGTAGTTCCCGTCCTGTTTTATCATCAAACTTTGAGTTTGATTATTGAAGTAATTCTTAGATGTTGAATAACAATTTATTGCTATTTGATCAATTCTCTTCTCAGATATTTTATTCGTGAAGAGATTGCACAAGTGCTTCAGACTTCCGCCACGTGGAGCTTGAAAAATTGGAGCTGAAATAATTTATTATCTTGATAAATTGATGGAATTATATTTTCATTCATTTCGTTTCTTTTGTTTTTTTTTTCTTTTCTCTATTTAGAATCAAAGGATGAGACGTCAGACCCGAAACCCTGAGATGCTTTTTTTTGTCGTAAATTTTAATTCTTACTTGCCACCGTGAACCATCCACTTTCTCTGATGGCCATCGACGATGAAAGATATAAATGATATTAGTTAGGAAAAGAAAGAGATGTGCGCTGTGCTCGCGTATATTTTCATTTTTGCCATTTATTGCTTGTTGATTTAATTTGGTAAGTGTAGTGTTTTTTTTTTCACGAGATGTTTATATTATTATTGCAAACCAAACTGCATAATTATATAATTGTGTAAATCATGTAAATAGCGAATTTGTACGTGCAATTATTAATGAATTATTTGTTGTAAAATAAAGTTATGAAGAAAATTACAAATGTTTCAAATAAATGATTTGTATTTATTTTTTTCAATTCAATTCTTTTTAATTCCTTATTATTTATTGTTATGTCGTACATGAAAATACATGAATTGTTCAATTGTGAATGAATTTATGTTTCTTAAATCATAATAAATAAACAATTTCATCTGCACATGATCTTATTTTTTTGAGGAGGGGGTGCATGAATGAATGATGAGATTGATAATAAGATAAAATAAAAAGATGTAATTTGTGAATAAAATTGCAAAAAATAAAAATACAACTCTCTTTCTCGTCGCAGGTATCAGCGACTACAGATGATATTCCCAAATTCGATAGGAATAAAGTGGCATTGGACATTCCTTCTGAAGTTTTCGGTACTGGTTTCAATACAGTCACAGCAATCAGTAAAATAATTGGAAATTTCCTGCTTGTAAGTGTTTTAAACAATCATCAAACTACTCTAAACAAAATAAGAAAAAATCATATAAACAAAAAATTGATTTCACCACAGAATTCAGCACATCGTACCGAAAGTGTATTAGAAGTTTTCAAACCATTATTCCGAGGAATATTCGCCATCAAAGGTCTTCCCTCAGACAACAAAACCCTCAAGCGTGATACAAAAAATAAGAAAAAAATATAATTAATACACATAGGCAATTGCAAGTGGAGTAATATTGTTAGATCAAATTGAAACACCTGCTCTAACGATATTTTTCCACACACTTTGCAACACTCATGTAATATTTAGTTGAATTCACATATTACCTCTTTAGTATTTTTTAAATCATTCATACCATTGTTTGTACACATCTGTTGAAATAATACAAAACCAATAGTTATATTAAAATCTACACTTTTATTACCAATTAATCATAACTAATACGATAAAAAATATAAACATTATATAGTCATCATGTCGCCATCTGTAACCATTGGAACAGAGTCCAAGTTGTACAAAGTTACAACTCTTACTTTCATAAATAAAAGAGAAAGAGATTACTGATTATACCGATTGCAATTGCAATGACGAGGGAGAATTGCGTGCAGTTGGTAAGTCAACAGAGTAGAAGACACAATTGAACATGGAAGCGGAAACAGTTTATCAAAATTATTCTGTATCAGGTAAAAACTTTATTTTAATTCAGTAAATCAGGCAGTGTTCACATGTTTGGCAATTATTTTAACCTTCTGACATATATACCAGCTCTTTCTTTTCCAAGGACGTCAAGAAGGAAAACCCAGAGTGCGTAACAAGTGACGAGATAAAAAAAAAGAGAAGCTGGGGCTGGTTGAAGCTTCAAACCTTATTTCGCAAAAGAAGGAAAAAAATGTTGGCGACCTTGAAGACTAACACGATAGCCCAGAAGTCCGTTGATGATTCTATTGAAACAGTATCACTTGTGCTAGCTGCTTAACGTCATGTTCTCCATTCACATGGTATCAATCGCGTGTTCCAAATTACACCAATCGAGGACAAATAAATACGTGTAATTATTAATCCAACATATTTGTTTTCATATAATTGGCAAAACGAGAAGAAGGAGTGAATAATATAAGAAAAAAGGGTGAACGTGCTACAACTGGAGGAATATTTATCATTCGTTCACTGACATCTGTACAGAACAATTTTCAGGTGAGAGTATTTTATTATACAATTTAAACTTTATTTGTATCATTGAAAAATGTTTCAACAAATTGTTTTCAATTTTTTTTTTAAACACTCTTTTGTGCTATAATTATTGTGACAGTTCTGGAATTAAATGTAGATGTGACTTTGTAGTAGATTTAAATTGAAGATGAATAATTTTATGGAAATTTACGTTGTGTCATGTTCAATATCTCAACTATGTAATATGCGGACGAAGAATTTGACGTGTTTAGTTTAGTTCTCTCTTCAGATTTCACTTCATATCACTTTTAACAATTTTTCCTTTTTATTTACTGTAACGTAGAGATGAAATATTTCACAATGTAAATTTCCATTGCGTGAAAGTTGAAACGTTTAGTTAATTGCAATATATATCCCTTTATGATTTTTCACCCAATCATTTTTCGTAGAACGATAAACTTATTCTTTCGTATACACTTTTTTTTTGTTTCTTTTCATCTTGGGATATACATTATGGAGTTGCTTTCATAACTGTGACGCAGAAGTGAATATTCACGAGAAAACTATTATGTAATAAGTATAGTGACGCGTGGTCCAGCCATGTCCGGGACGTTCCAACTCTTTGAATTGCGTCATTTGCATCAGTTCACAGCAAATAAGATTACAAAAATGGAATATATTTATAAAATGAAAAAAAAAAGCAAAAATATCAAAAGAGAAATTGAAAATTCAAACTCTTCACTAAAATTATTCATTTCATTCTTGTTTGAATCAAATCTTAAATCTCAATTCTCAATTCATTGAATTCAATTGAAATATTTATATGATTAAAATTGTGAAACATTCAATAAGATCAATAAGATCAGGACATTCGCAATATTCACCTAAACGATCTATCATGTGTATTATTGCAAAATTGTTACAAGGATTTCTAGAGTCATCTCAAGTCATTGTGCCATGAGGTTCAATGCATGCAGAAGAAAATAAGAAAAAAATTCAAGTATATGAAAAAAAAAAAAAAAACTTAACTAGAATCCATTATCGAATAATATTATTCACAAAACATTGACTAGATAACTGATGTGTAAAAAAAATTATTTACAACCTCACCTATATTTTTATTAAACAAACATTTTAATCATTACAACTACATTTCATAATTAATATTGCAATTATTAATACACATTGCATGTTTTATAGAATTAATTATCTATTCAATCAAAAGAGCAAAACATTCTCACACATTTTAAATTATCTCACAATATATCCATAGGAATGTGATGAAAAAAAATTGCATTGAAATATTTGATTATAAAGTAGACTAAAAAATAGAGCACACGAAAATAATCAGAAGATCAACCAATAACGAAATTATTATTGCACGAGATAATGAATAAATGTTTTAATATTTTTGCATAGGCAAGTGAATGTTATGTAGTCTTACGTGCACGTAATCATCGTAATCGATGGAAATCTCGGTCGCGGAAATCTCGCGGAAGTTGCGTATAGAAAGTCTATGCATGTTACTATAAAGCCATTGAAGATTTATTTGTCAAGTGAAAATGTGAGGTTAAAAAATAAACATAAATATTCTTGATAGTGTATTTATTTAAATTGTCTTTCATCACATTGGCTTTTGTCTGTAGGTATGTATTTATATATTTAGATATGTATGTACACATACATAGAACACTTTGTGCATGATCATTATGCACAGTTAACGCACTTCATCACGTAGCATATCGCAATATTGTCGAAAATTTCCTCTACCACCTTTCTCTGTCATTCAACAACTGAACAAGGAAATCGGTGATGGAAAGACATCGTTAGTTCGTCACTGTAAAAATGTCTTTCAGTTGATTCTCATCTTTCTAGCGGTTTTTATTTTATTTATTGTCTGTGCGGTGGATCTGTTGAACGTAAATTTAAAATCATTCAATCAGTGATAAATTATTTTGTTGTTGTCTATAAAAATTGTAAATTAAAAATTGATTATTTTTTTTTATTATTTAAATTTCTATTTATAATTGAAGTGTCTGTTAATGTCACAATGTGATTTTTTGTGTCAAGTTTTTGTTTACGAAGATGTTTCTATTTGTTATAAATTATTTATTTATTTAATATAAAAATTCATTATTGGAAATGGAATTTTTCTGTTCACCAATTTCTATTCGTAATTCATTATTTAATTATTTAATACAAGAATGTGGTTTAATATTTTTCTTTATTTGTTCACAGAGATGGAGAACAGTTTGACATTAATTATTTTTTTGCTTGGAGTTGGTGCAATAATTGAGGTGAATCCTCAGAAGTGGCCGATGACGATAGATAATAGAAGATTCAGTGTATCAAGACCGAATGAACTTAATGCTGGGAATGTTTATCAACAAGTAAGTTCAAAGGAAGAAACAATATATCCTTGGACTTATCCTGATGCACGAGACTTAACTGAGACAGCAGAGACAATTGATAATGAAAATGAAGAATTATTAAAATTGTTATTGGATAATTCAGTGACACTTGATTATGAAAAGTTGGATTTGATTGGAGACCATGTGATATCACGTGCAAATGTTAGTGAAGAAACAAAAAGAGTGGCAAGACAAGTGAAAAAAACAAGACCTGGATTCTTCTGGACAATTTTCCGAGTGGCTTTCGAGGTAAAACCAATTCTCAATCATTGATAAATACGAAAAAAAAAATTGTATCTGATAGTAGAAATATTCTTTTCATTTACAGACTGTCAATGAAACTAGATCAGCGATAAATAAAATTAATGAGATAATCGATGCTAATATTTATCCTGATACAACGACTCGTAGGAGTAATTTAAAAGCAACAACAAAAACACCACCAACAACACCGAAACCTAAAACTACAGAAATCACGAACAAGGACATGGGTGAAGCCACAACACCATCAACCACAACAACCACGAAAGCACCTTATAAATTGACTGTGAATACTCTACAAAATTTGGTGAGGAGAAACATTCAGGGTTTAGTCAGACTATTTAATATCGAATGGAGAGATGCAATTAATGTAAGTACAAATCCAAAATTATATTTCCAACAACAATTTATTTATACATTAATTTATCAATTGATTTACTAATTCACTTGTCTGATTTATTTCACCAGCAATCGCAGATTAGTATTAGACAATTCCAGAATGAATTAGGAAAAAGTGCTCAGCCATTCTTGAAAGATAATCCTGCTGCATATTGATAATATAAACATTATTTTACTGCATAGTGATTTAAATATTCTATAAAACGTACATTATAAATTTTATTTTATGTTTAAGCATAATTGTAGAATTGATTATCTTGAGGCTCTAGATTTGGCTTGTGTTATGTAAATTATTGTAATGAGGGAATCCCAACAAGTCATGAAACACGTCATGGCGCCAATTTTTTGCATTTATTTATCTGCATTTCACAAATGATATATAACAATTTCATTTTACGTAATATTTCACGACCTACATGCAAAATGTTCACGACAAATTCGCCCACTCTTGTTCAATCACGTCCAGTATCATCAACCCCACGAAAAAAAATGTTTATATACCTATAAATAAAAACTGCATCACACAGGTGAAAGCATAAGATAATCAAAATGTGATTGGTTGAATATTTTTGCGTGGGCTATGTCAATCGAAAAATTGCTCTTATATATAGAAGAGGTGGACAATCAGTTGGGCGTTTAAAATAATAGTCAGTGGTGAACATGATTGTCAGCTTTTTCGCATTGTATGTGATTGCATTATTTTATTGGACAAAAGCAAACTGTTTCGTATTTGAAGATGAAGGAAAACGTTATCGTGTGTCATCGCAACAGGATTCATCATTATTGCAGAGACGACTGGGGTTTCATTTCAATCCAACGGCAATTAGCAATATCTTAAACGTGAGTTTTATTTTCATTCTAAACACAGATGGAAAAGTTATTTAGTCGTTATCGCTATCACATCTTTGTCATAGATACCAACGACTTTGATCCAAACTACGTCAGCTGCAGCTCAATCCTTTGCTCCAAATAATGCTGACACAATTGGCAAAGTTTTTGATGTTCGTATTGAATTCAACATTGATTATGACAATATTGCATTTACATAGAATCTTATTGAAATTTATTGTGTAATTTTTGCCTTCAGATTCCTGTACAAACTCTTCAAGCAATTGGAACTTACGTGAAAGACACGACATCTCCATCAGTTAATAGACAAACTTTCAACAATCGACGTGATCAGAGATTGCAGAGATTGATGATAAAACATCATCAGCAGCAGCAGCAGCAGCAGCAACAGCAGCAACAGCAGCAGCAGCAGCAACAACAAAAAATACTTTCACCTCAAAATCAACAGAAACAAGATGAAGATCCTGTAACAAGTCAACGGCATTTCGGTAGATTCGGTTGGGCGTCAACATTTACTGATTTTTTTTCCGGTGGACGTGAAAGTTTATTCGGACATGATAAATTCATTTTTGGTGATCGAGGAGGTCGCCAAGGTCACAAGAAAAAGAGGAAAAAGAATAAACATGGACTATTCGGTGGTCATGGCCAAGGAAATAGTGGAAGTGGATTTCAATAAGAACCGTGTCCCCAAAACAATCGACAAGAATTAATCCGAATATTTTCTTTTACAGATAATCAACCACCTTTCAATAACGATAAAGATATTTATCAAATTTATAATGATATCAACATTCTGCCAAACGGCCTGTTTCCATGGAATCCTACAAGGAAATTCGACAGAATTCAGAATAAAATTGCACCTGGCTTTGACGATCAATCACGAACAAACTATTGAAACAACAAATACCTTAAAATTATTCATCACGAGTCCAACATGTATTAACATTCTTTTTTTCTTTATTAGATGACGCATTCTATTGGTAATGAAATAACCACATCATTTCTTCATCATTGTAATTGCCAATGGACAGCAAAAAAAATTCTTAGAAATTAGGACACTTAAAATCTTTTTTTGTATGTCGTTTCTATCCTGGGGAGAAAAAAAAACAATCATTGCCATGCAAAGGTTGTGTGGAATAATAATAAAACCAGCATTGCCTATGTTGTTACTATGAACGGGTGTATAAACAATAAAACTTGCGATATGGAAAATTGATGGGCACGTGACTGCACATTCGTATCTCAAATGTCATATTCAAAATCAAAATTGCTAATAACTTTGCGTCGATGACCCTGCATTAGTCATAAAATTCATCGAGAATGCTCTGCATCAACAATTTTCTGCGACAAATCATACAAAATTTTTTCGCCATGCTGACTGATGATGTTTAAAGTCTACATTTGTTTCGTCAAACAATATTTACAAAAGAACTAATTCGTAGTTTCTTTGGTTTTATATTAGCAAACGTTCATTCCATATAAGGAATATGAACTGCGATTGGAGCTTGATCTCTGCCCCACCTGATATCAGCAAACGTTTGAATCCCTTCTCTTCCACACAACATACATTAAAAAGTGTTCACGCATCAAGCAACAGCACCGATTGACTGTCGACCACAAGCCGACAACGCCAAGTCATTCTCTGATTTTCATACCATTACAGTTCTAACGATCATGCTCGAAAATTATTGTTTAAATGTGATTGTGATGACATCAGTAGCTGCATCAGTCACACTGGCTACTCCAATACCAGCCGAAAATCCGCAAAAATCACCACCTGAAAAAACCGATTCACTATTCAGTGTAAGTTTTAATTCATCTATATATATATATAAATTGCTACCAAAGTTCGATGTCCTCACAAATATATTCCCACGCGCTGATTCTGTATTTTTTCATTCGCATCATTATGTAATTGCGTTCTATCAACTTTCGCTCCAGGAATGTTTATTTTTCACCGTCAATACTAATTCGTGGTTGACAGTGAAGAAAGCATAATTGTTTATTGCATTTCAATTATAGATACCATTCTTGGAATTCAAAAACGGTGGTGTGCGTGTTAATTTCGGTGGTTACCATGCTGAAGCTGGTTTAGGTGGACTTTTTGGTGACTCGAAAACTGGTGGAGGACTTTATGCTGGTGCTGGGACACCCTTTGGTGCTCATGCATCTGCTGGTTTAGGCGGAGATGTTAATGGAGAGAATGGCGGTAACACAGGTAAGTTTCGATTCATTCTATGTCACAAAAATTCTTCAAAACTGAACAGGAGCCTAAATATAATAACAACCTGATTGTATTTTTCGATAAATCATCAAGGCGGTGGGCTTCATGCTAAAGCAGGACTTGGCAATGGTGGACCAGAAGCTGCTGCAGGACTTGGCGGTAAAATCGACGGTGACAATCCTTCATCAAGCGATGGACGACTTTATGCTGCCAAAAGTAATGGCGGTAGAACCAGAATTGTATTAAAAAATATTGGTGGTGATCAAAAAAGTAGTATTCAACGTATTGCAAGAAATCAAAACGATAAATCAATATTAGATGATGATCAGTCGTCATCAAAAACCGATGCAGTACAAGAAAAAAATAGCGATACCAGTATGGTGCGTCGTGCTGTCACTCCATTAGATGAAAATTCCAACGCAGTAGAACCTGCAATAATTCCAGGTAATTTCCAACTTTTTTTTGTCCCTGTTTATTTCCAGACAACCTACAATTATTATTTCATCTTCATAGAATTATTTATTACACAATAAAGTGCCGTTTTTTTCTGCTTTTCTTTCATAGTCACTGATGCGTCAATCAACGTTTATCCAACGCGCCGCTGTCGCCGAACGCGACGGTGCAATAACATTTATCCATCTAAAACAATTATCCATCAGCACCTTCCACTTTCTCAAATTCCAGCCACAAACTATGGCGTTGAACAATACATCCCTGCTTATGGACAATCACCATCACAATTGTCTGTGACTGATGGATCGTCTGGTAAACTTGTCGCTGAGAATACAGGATATACAAATGTCGCTGTTGCACCTGGACCTGCGCCAATTCCACCACATTTTAAACCAAGAAGTACAACGATTTTTGATGACATTTTCAATGTGAGTTGGTTACAAAGCACTGTTGATTGAAATAAAATACATAGAGTTGAATATATTTATCCTTAAAATTCACATTTATTCTCTTCAACAGATACCTATTTCAGCATTAACAGCAGTGAATCAGTTACTGAATAATAAAGCAGGCTGATCATTATAATACTCCGGAATTGTAGTGCAATCATGCACATCATATGTAAATTACGAAGAATTCACGAAGGACACGCACAATTATTTAATACTCGATTTTCTTTATGATGAGCTGTTTGTTTTTTTTTCTCTTTCATATATATTATTGTGTGCTGCAACTTTTATACAATTTACCTAAGCCACCTATTTGTGTATTCTCCGTCTTTGCTATAACGACCGGTTAACTGCGCAGAACGAAAGAAGAAAAAGGAAGAAAAGAATTGCAATTTAAGATAATACACATTGAGACGCATCGAAGCAAAATAATTTCCAAATGATTATTATATATTGTAACATGGAAATGTTTAAATGTATTTGCGTTTGATGTTGGTTGTTTTTTTTACAATGGACTTTACAATGCAATAAAATAATTCTAGGATTCAAACACGCATTTTTCTGTCCTTTTTTTTTTGTTGAATTCTCATTTATAATAATTTGCTGTCTATACAGTAAGAAATTGTCGATTTTAAACTTTGAGTTGTTATGAAATAAATGATGTGAAAATTAATGACGCACGAAGCTTATCTGTATGAATCAATAGAGATTAATCACTGTTGAAGTTAGATGAATCTATAGAAATAGAAAAATATATTATATCAATTAGTCTTTGACTTTTATCGAGATTATTTTTATTTATTTGATATCCTAAATAATGAAAAATTAATCAAATGTTATGAAACTAATCATTGACGTAAATGTATTCAGGTACAACAGTGAACGAAAATAAGAAAATAATCGAAAGTCATGTGCAAAAAATCTTTCAAGGACATGGACTGTGAAGAAATGTCTTATTGATTTTTTTGCTTTCAGGCATCCCAAGTACATTAAATATTGTTCGTTGGGGTAAACGATATTGATTCTACTGACCGATATCCTCAATACTTTGAACTTGTGCGTACAGACGAAGTCAAATTAAAAGTGAAAGTAAAATTGGAGAGGAGATGTTGCAATACATACATGATGTATATACGTACACGAACAACAGCCAGAAGTATCAGTTGTACGTCAGTGGTAGAGCACGATGAAAGAATCAGTCAGTGACTGTGTATTGTGAAGTAAAGCCGTGATAGTAATTTTATCATTTCTCCTACCACCCTCATAAAGTAAGAGAATCATCAATGAATTATATAAATTCACAATTCTGAAATAAAATAAAATTAATGTAACTTTTCTCTTCACATTTATAAATTCATTCATTGAAATTCACAGGATTATTCATTCAATCCAATGATACAATGTTGGGAAAATACGTCTTGCCACTACTCTTTTCAATTGCTTTCTTTCACGTGACCGCAAAGCCGATTGACAAGGAACCAAAAAAATTGACTCTTGACGTACCAATAGAAATATTAAATTCAACAAACATCAGAGTGCCAACAAGATGGGAAAAAGGCGTGGTAATGAGAATAATATTTACACACCTTAAATGATTATATACAAAATGAATTATTTAAATATTTGCTGTGGTCATGCTTAACATAAAGAGAGAACCAACTCTCCAATATGATGATTGGAATGCGAAAGTGATGTTCATATATATCTATATATGCATGTGTAAAGCTTCTTTTATCTTTTTTCCTACCTCCCTCGATGTATATCATCACATTGTAGGAACTGGTAGGACAATTTATGGACGCAATAAGATTTGGCACAGGGCGATTAGTGAATTTTGGGATGATGGCGAGAAACGAGATTGCCACTCGCGCGGAGGTAATTGCTTCTTCTTCTTCTTCTTCTTTTTTTGCTTCACTCTAACAAATCTTCTAATTTAGAAGAAGAATCAAAATGCATTTTAGGACATCATTCACTGAATTGATTAACATTGAATTATTGCTTTCAGCAAAAAATTTTGCGTGCTTATTATGATCACTTGAATATATTCATTTTCATCACATCAAATCACACGCTCCATAGATAGCGACAAATTATATAGTGTTATTATGTGTCGAGGTGAACAACAATCACTAATCTACTTAATGTACCCATTAATATATATTTGTATTTTCGTGAACTCTGCAAAAAAACCGAACAGAATTTTATAAATGGTGAAGGTAATCAATTATACGATCGATAGTTGGAAAATTAAGATACTCACCTGATTGGAATTTCACAAAGAACGTTGCAGTAGTTTATAGAGAAAGCTCATTGTCTTTCATCAGACTGACTAATGAGTTGAGCAAGAAAAAGAATAATATCGTTTATATCTTTCAAAATTATTCAATCTTTCAAATCAGTCATATGTTCGACAACTACTTTGGTTACAGCAGTGAATAATTCCTTGTGGTTCTAACTGAAAATAAATCTGATGATCCCAATGACAAAAATATTTGTTAAATGCGAAATGTTGATGATAAAGATGTAAACCAGCATTTTTTATTGCAGGAATTTAAAAGTGAAGCAGCGAATAAGATTCTTTCATTGATAGCAGCGAGGGATGCTCGACAATATATCCAGAAGACAAATAAAAATTCTATACAGCAGCAACAAAAACGAAGTACACCTGACACTACAACATCATCTCCAGTCAAAATTGGTTCCATTGATCGTTCTGTACCACCTGCAACTAGAGAAATGGTACATCTTGAAAATGAGTCTGCACAGGGTGTGTTTGAGGTTAAGAAAAAGAATCCACTGCAAAATGTTCAAAAACCTACACCAGTTGTTGATAGAACTAAAGAGGAGGATAAATATGGAAATTCTGGTGGCGGTGGAAAATTTATAGTCGATGGAGCTGAAGGACTGAGTAATTTTATCAATACTCTCATAGAAGTAAGTGGTATACATAATAAAATGAAGGCATTGGATATAATTGATATTATCTCTATTATATAAATTAATATTCCTCTAAGAAATAATTAATGAGCATCTACTTAAAGTTCCCAGGTAATGCTGCTCAACGTGTCATGAAAAATGTAAATGCTGCCTTAAATCATCTTGGCAGACAACTTCTAGGACTTGCGTGAAGAGTCACAAATGTTTGCTCACAATATGTAAATAGTTTATCAATTGTTGTTATCAAATAAAGAACATATGAATGATCTGGTCAAATATTTTTCATCTATTTTAAAACATTTCTCTAATAAGTTAATGACGATTCACATGCAAAATTAATAATTGATAAATGAGTCGTCGATGATATCAGATACCTAATTCACTTCACAATTTCAAAGTGATAAAATTCATAACGAGCGCGAAACACCGCTTGTATACCAGCGCCATCTTTTCACATTCACAAAGGAGTGAAACAATTTTTTATTCGATATAATAAAAGAATAAAAGTATCACTGTTAAATAATATTCACTCTATAAATTTCTATTGTTTAATAATGTACATTATTCACTATTTTGAATGGTATGTAACCATAATTAGAATAAAATTTGGAATAACCGCTTTGATCACTAAATGTGCGCATGCGCAAATGTGTGCCATGAATGAAGATTTAGCCAATCAGGAAGAGTCGTGACCGGACATACGCGAATATACTGTATTGTGTTCAACGAATCAACACTGTGAATGTTTGGCCAATCAAGTTAGGATCACGTGACCAAAAGTATGGCGTCTCCCTCGTGCGCCGCCATTGTTGACCAAAATCATATTAGAGGGATATTTTTGTGATAATAATCAGTGAAAACAATCATCCGCCAAGATGGTAAGTAAAATAATTACAATCTTTTGTCATAATTGTCGTTTTGACAATACAAAATAAATGCACGGCATAAACCTAACCTATATTTGCACCGGACGTTTCCTTTATGTTTACTCTCAATTCATCACTATGATTCTTCATTAATTTATATATTTATTTTCAGACGATCGGCAAGAACAATAAAATGCTCCAGCACATCAACTATAGGGTTAGAATAATACTGCAAGACAGCAGAACATTCATTGGAACCTTCAAAGCATTCGACAAACACATGAATTTGATTTTGGGAGATTGTGAAGAATTCTGTAAAATTAAACCGAAGAATACCAAGCAACCGGAGCGAGAGAAAAAGCGTGTGCTTGGTTTTGTATTGCTACGTGGAGAGAATATTGTATCGCTCACTGTAGAAGGACCTCCACCTCCAGAAGAAGGTCTTCCACGTGTCCCAATTCCCGGCGCTGCGCCAGGTTCCGGTATGGGACGTGCAGTTGGTCGTGGAATGCCGGCAAATGTTGCTGGTGTACCGGCGGGTTTACAAGGACCAGTTCGCGGTGTTGGTGGACCTTCACAACAAATAATGACTCCAGGTGGAAGAGGACAAGTTTCAGCACCACCACAAATGCATCCGGGTGCTCCACCACGAATGCCAGTTGGTGGTCCACCACCTGGAATGATGGGTCCACCTCCGGGAATGATGGGTAAAAATTTCTTTATCAATCGACTCAACAACTGTTTCAGACGGTTTCAATTATTTAAATTATTGTTCATGCTTCTTTCTAGGTATGCCACCAGGAATGCCACCAATGGGACGTGGCGGTCCACCTATGGGACCACCTGGAATGAGGGGGCCACCCCCTGGAATGATGAGAGGTGGTCCACCACCTCCGCGTCCATACTGAAACTAATATTTCACCAACATATTACGATAATTATTATTTCTTTCAGAAATAGATACAATAAAATAAGAATAAACTGGAATTTCTCAATGAACTGAATGTGTTTTTCACTGTGAAATAATCCACGCTATTTATATTTCATTATTCGATAATATAAATAATTCTTTATTTATCATAATCAGAATATTTTACGTAAGTAATTGAATCGTGCGCATAAATTTTTATCCCCGCATCATCCATTGCGAATATAAATAAGAATTTATGTAAACTTTTTCACAAAGTGATTCGACAAATTCTCTATTTTTCTTGGCACATTAGAATTTGAATTGAATACAGATATATTTTTTTTTCTTTTGAGCCAGTGTACAGACAGTTATAAAGTAAAACGTATACGATCGATAAATTCCAACAATGAAATTAAAAAATGAGGTTGAGGAATTGAATTTGTCATCTAAATAAAATATGATAACAATGTTATCGTAAAAAAAGAAATTTCAACTTATTTTTCTTCTTCTTTACCTATACAAGTATAAAATATATATATATTAAATATATAATTTCGAATGTCAGGAGACGATGTGTATATGTAGCATTCATATCGCATAAAAAATAACAATTTCATAGTCCAAATTTTTTTGCCAGATCGTTACGAATCACTGAGACTATTGATCTGTTCATAATGTCCTCTTTCATCTTCTGGTATGCTAACAGTTTCTTCATCATCTACCACATATTCATAATTGTCTTCATTGATTTCGGTTGATACGATTTCAGTGCCAAAGTCCTCCACTGAACTTCCTTCAATTTGTATTTCGCATACATTATCTTATGAAAACAAAGATATGATTATTAAATACAATCAGATTGATTTGATTTCCGTGTTGATATTGACAATAATCAAACTCACCAGTTGATTCAAAATTATATATTTCAGTTTGACCATCTATCACGACGTGTGACTCAGAGCTTATGAGTATTTCCTCACATCCTGATTGTTCTGGTACGTCCAAAGTAGATTCAATTTCCAAATGTTCATTCAAAATTATCTCCCCACTGTGTGAAAACAATTTTTATCGAACATTTCGTTTGTATTTTGAGTAACATCCCAATATTTCGAGATCTATAACTAAAATCAGCTCACCTGTCTTCATTTTCATCGTCAATTACACTGTTCTCTGTATGAATAACATCTTCATGATGAGCTAAAATAGATGAGCAGTCTTCACTTGAATATTCCACTAAATTATGAGCATCCATATTCGATATAACAGTCTTAGTATCGGAGTTAAATAATTCTATTGCATTTTCATTATTGATTGAGTGTGATTGCGTTTCGTCAGAGATATCCTGCCGAATGTCTAAAATAACCATACGGTCCACTTTTGAGTTTGTTTTTTCGATATCTATATCGTCATTATGTGACGAATTTAATGCTGAAATCATGTCAATATTTCGATTCCCATTGTTCGAAATAACTTTTCCTAATACTTTCTGCAAGTGTATGAAAAATATTTCATCATTACTTCATGAAAAATTCAAAGCAATAATGTAATTCGATGATTAGTTATAGTTTACCTTCCCACCGTGCGACAGTGTTACACCACTTGCAGGCCCTTTTTGTATAACAATTACGTTCGTTGCCTTAGTATCTGATCTGGCATTAGGTAGATCATTAATATTAACAATATTATTAGAATTGAATGTGATTTTCTGTGGAAAAGTTAAGACAAAAATTCAGTCACACATTGCTGTTCAAAAATAGACATCATCATTATTATAAATTCATACCATGTCTGTTGCATTGTGGTGATTGAGCATTTCTAACGGTAATTTATTACGCGTAAACGTTAACGAATTTATTTGAGGTGGTCCAGGACCACTCGATAATGTGCTATCGGAATTAATTGCCACAATTTCATTAGAATTTATAGTGGCAATTGGTGATGGCGGTTGACTGAGCGCAGGACTTGATATTCTATCCAGCTCTGACGGTGATAACGGAGTATTTTCACAGGTTAATGTATTGGAATCATCATTTGTAACACTATCGAGTTCAAATTTACTTCTTTCGCTATTTCTCTGTGGATCAACGGCATCTAATTCATCAATTTCACATGACAAACGTTTTTCCAACTCTAATTGTACGTCAGTATTAGAATTAACATTAATGGCAGTTATTTTCGATTGAGCTATTTCATTATCGTGGCAAGTTATGGAGTTAACGCTATTTATGCTATCATCCCAATCAGTTGATTCAATTGGTGTTACTGTACATGTAATTGAATTTCTCATTAATGATTTATCAAAGCACCTGGATTTCTCCGAAGATGAATCATTCTCCGTCTCATTCATATTATTGATTGGCAGTAATGGAAACGAATTTATTTCTCTTTCATTATTCACTGAATTAATACCATTATCATTATCCACTTCTTTATTCATATTATGCTTCACATTTCTGCCAACGTCGCCAACGTCTGGCAACGATCTCTTCCGCTTTTTACCCCGCGTATTTCCTTGACAATTCGAGACCGAACATATCGAAGGACGTTCTTCGACAAGTGCGTCTTTGCAATTCGTTGAAGCTTCTGCTTTAACTTCAATAATAAACAACAACAAATGTATAATTACACAAATTCACAAAGTACAAAGAAAAACATCTGAAATTATCACCCAATATACAAACCTATTGGCTCTTGCTGCTGCTGTTGAGGTTGTTGCTGCGCTTGTTCACTAATAGGAATTTTCTTTTCATTAGCGGCTGCTATAACTAACGATAGACTATTTGCCAATCCAGTAAACGCCGTGTGAGATTTGAGACGAGGCAATAAAGGTATTGTTCTCCGTCCTTCGATTGCCCAATCGGTCCATGTATTTGGCCCATTCAATCTACAACGGAAAGCATCCAGGAAATGATGCCAATCGATAAAACTAATCTTATTCAGACAATGGCATCATTCAGTCGAAAATAAATAGCCTTGTAAAAACTCACTGCTCAGCAATTAATGATAATTTCTCATCATTAACTGCACGTCGCACTTCGGCCCGATGTCTTTCATTAGTTATATGAAGAACTTTTGCCAATTCCTCGAGCAATTTTTTTTTATCCTCTGTAAACGGTCCTTGAGCACGTAGAACTGATACCATATTACCATAAGCATCCAATTCTACATGATAGAGAGAAACATTATGAAATCAATTGGAATAAAAGATTCATGAAACAGATGACATATATATGTATGAAATGGTGGTTGATTTTTCATTTAAAATTATGTGCTAATGATGATGCTTGAAGCCTAGTTGTGTGCTATGACATAACCTCACCTAAACATCGTAAACACTGTCTGCATTCATCCCAAGACATGTCCATCCTTAACGGCCACATTATTTACATAAATCAACAATTTAAAACATAACCTTCTCACACTTTATTCGACAATTATTTATACTTGAATCCCGCATCTCCATTCAATGTTGACAGCAACAGTAAAGTTGATGATGAAGTTGTCGGTTTGTAACGCATATTACACTCTCGAATCACGTACTCGACGAGGACTCGAGCTCGACGCGTCGAATTCATCTGTGTAGTAGTGGCTGATGGCCTACCAGCTCCAAAAATAATTCAACAGTTGTATCAATTATGGATTTATACATATTTTAGATGGTATTGTTGTGATTTTTATCGCGAATAATTTCAGTTACCCCAATTACACCATTACAAAGGTGAATTTGCATTGTGTTGCATTCTATTTGACTTTGCACATGTAACATGTGCTGGAGCATTGCGACTCTTGCCAAATACACATTTGAATTTCCCGCTTTTATCAAAAGCGCGGGAATGGAGTTTTGTACACATTTTAAGAGTTGCAAGATCCTTTTGCAGGGTTTATCAACAGCAATTTGTGTTATTGTTGATATGTTGTTGATATTTTGATTATAAAATTATGTGTTAAGATGGCGGACGATAATAGACTGGAAACGTGTATGAAATTATTGAAGAATCTCAGAGGTACGTGTGTTTATTTTTTATGTGATTGATGATGTACAGAACCATAACCTGAATGTTTCTGTGTACACTGTAGGGAAAGATGGTAGGGAGAAATCGTATATCGGCTTTGAAGAGTCTCTGACGATTCTTCAGGATGAAGCTGCCACAAGAGGACTAGAAAATCATAATATGAGGATCATTGTTGATTTTATAATCAATACGGCATTACGTGCGTGATGAATTTTTTGTTTTAGATTGAGTTCCATTGGGTATATGATGAGAACTCTTTTTGTATTTTTAACTTGTTTTTATAGGCGCCGGACTTTGTGTACCCCTCATCAAATGTTTGATTCCAAGGAAAAGAGCTGCTGATGAAGTTGTTGAAGATATGATAATATTTTGGTTGGCAAAATGTAATGAATTACCTATCACTGTTTCAACAATTATTTTACAGTGGTTGTCTGGTTTATGGGAATATCAGTTAGTCGATAGACAATCGATAAATATTTATTATGATTGTTTTTTCTATACAATGCTTAAAAAAGAACGTTTGGTGAGTGTAAAGATGGCTATTGAATTTTTCTACAAAGTAGTTATTGACAAAATACATTTGATGGGTTTAATTATTTCTCATTTTAGGAATCTCCTATTGCTAAATTGATTTATTTATTGACTAAACCAGATGATGTAACGAGGAGACAAGTCACCAGGCTTCTTGGACTACAGCAGCGATATTCGAAACCGCAAAAACATATCTCAGCCTTATTGTCTTTGTTCAAATCATATAAACCTGAATTGGTACCTGAAAGAATACCAGCATTGAATATTGAAAGTGTATGGAAACCCATGCCGGAAGTATTAAGATTAGGTTGTGAGGATGCCAAAACTCGTGGTAATACTAGTGAACAAAAGAGAGAATTCTTTGATTGGAATACTGTGAAATCTACTAATACGAAGAAAATCGAACCACTATTACCATCTATAAGGTATTTCCAAATGGGATCATCTATTTACAAAGACAGAGATATGAAGTCCCTGTTTGACTTAGTGAATTTAGATGACATGGGACGACATCATTTCAATGTTGAATTACCTACCAATGCTATTTCTCTATTGGCAAATAGTGCTGGCTATCATTTCCTCACTTTCGCCAGTTATGAATATCAAAGTAGATTTTCACACAATTTATACAATACATTGCGTCGTGCATTCATCATAGAAAGCCACAGATTTTCACCAAATCAAAAAGAACAATTACTAGACATGACAACCGAATTTTGTCGTTATATGCAGCAAGGAATTCCAGTTGTAGTACGTTTTCTAATGGAATATTTACCGTCAGAAACTGGTGAATTTAGATCAAAGATTTTGTCATTGTTCGAATGGTCAACATTAATTTCCGTAGTTGATCTACAGAGTTTAGCGATTCATTTGGAAACAATGTTCCTTGAATCATCATTGGGGGAAAAATGTTCGATGCTTGAAACATTGGAGAGGCTCATGACTAATTTGGTAAGCATAATGATCAAAATATTATTCATCGTCGACTTTCTCTAGACAAAAAAATAAATCGAATGAATCATCGCTTATTGCAGTTCGTCAATCAACGATTCGGTAGGGAAATTCCACTCCGGCCCTCACCATTTTTGGGTCAAATACCATTAAGTGAATTATGTGACGTTATACCAGTATTAATAAAAATAGCTGATCACCTCATCACTAAAGGAATACGTATTCATGACAACAACACAATATTTTTGAGCGCGACATTGAAATTTTATGAACAAGCTGATAGATTAGCAACACGTTGCAATCCACCAATACTCATTATAGCACCACCTGTTGCTATCTATAATGGATTTCTTACGAAAAGCTGTGCAATATTATCAAGAGTTTGTGCATTACTATTGAGTTATCGCAAAACTAATAGTCGTTTGCAACAACTGCATTTACGTGGAAATTATAAAGCAGAAATCCGTGCATTACAAGTTTATGCGAATGCATTAGGCAATGCTTTATGGAATGATAGAGTATTTTCAAATTCCCATGATAGTGAATTCCTAGCAACATTAAGTAATGGAAGGGACGAATATCTGCCATCTAATAGAGACTCATTATTGAATATTAGCAATCATCTCGCCGTACTACCGTATAAATGCACATTGATTGATACTGGATTAGTTATTGTAACAAAAAATGATGCATTGACTCTTGCGGATCATTATTATCCTGCCATAAGTGAATTTATCAAGTCATTTGAAGAGTATGAGATGGAACAAGGATGATATATGTATTTTATCACGTTTTTATCAACTCGCTCTCTTGTTTTATACTAAATTGGATCAATTAAAATTAATTTTTGCAACTATACATCAGATGGTCAGAGTTCAACTTTTATTTCTTCCAATTTACATACAAATTTTCTTCATTTACATCTCACAGCAGTCTTGTACACACATGTATTGACGAAGAGATTCAGTCCACCGGTCTGGCTTTGAAAGCATCATTTATTTTTTTCTTCAATTCCCTTATCATTCTTCCTGTCTTCTATTAACTCAATTACCAGGCGGTTTGCATGTCTCATCCGTTTACGTTTACTCTACACCACTAAAAACGTTTATCTCTCATTCTGCCCTCCACTTATTCCTTATCTCCCTTTCTATTTTTCAATTTTTTTCGTTTAAATGTAGATAGATGCACCCCCTGTTTTAGCTCATATAGGAGTGCAAAACAAAAATTGCTTGTCGTTTGGTTGTTCTTCATTACGATTATTATCACTTTTAGTTAATTAAATAGTGATCAATTAAACACCATTATTTAATATTTATAGCGCAGTACGTATAAGGTCTGAATTTACGCACACATTTATTAATTATCCATACGTTATTTTTATTTTGTATTTTCCTTCTTTTTTCTGGTTTTAAATTGAACGCCATGCCATTTTTTTGTCCTACGTTTGATATAAACGAAAATACAACAAGAGGATACAGTTGCAGACATTTTTTTTTTTATTTGTGTGTATTATTTCGTGACTGTGCCAAAGACAGACTTCGAGACTATGAGAGCAAGCTCTAAAAGTAATCGTATAGATTTTTGATTAAATATATATGCATGTGTTTGTTTTTTTTTGTGTATATAACGTGTATTTATGTCAAAAGTAAAAATTATCATATGAATTTATTTTATAAAATATTTTCACACACAATCAACTCATTTCTCGAGTATTCAATTATTAAAGTATAATATTAACGGATATCAATTTTAATTTTCCTCTTTTTCCTCTGATAATATAGCGCAACTGCATCGCAAATTGTCTATATGTATTGCTTATCAATAAAATTCATTCTTTTTTTCGTTTTCTCACCAATTGATAAATCATGTTATTCACATAAAACTCTACTTAAGTGCCAATTCTATTCCGACGAGCTGTGTGGTAGGCAGTGAATTCAGCTTAATATCGGTAAAAAAAAAAAAAACAAAAAAAACGGTCTTCGTCAAAAATAGTTAACATTTGAATAGTAAAAAAAAAAAAGAAGGCAAATTTATACTGTCTGTATTTTTTTCTTCTTTGATTTTTGATTTAGTTATAATAATAAAAAAAACTACAGCTCGTTATGGCACAAGAGAAAGAGAAAGTGATAACTTCTTTTTTTTTTTCTTCTTCATATATGTCAATAATGATGATAAAATTGTGACATCGTACTTTCGCTGATTATAAACACTAGAAGCATTTATTATTATTCATGGCCATTTGTATTATGATTTTTTTTTTCTGTTAATCGCAAAGATTTGATGACATAATGACACGGCGAATTATGATATTTTTTTGAGACAGACTGTGTGCTATGTGATATTAATATCTGTTAATTTGCATCAAACAGTTTGTTTGCTCCTGTTAGTCAAAATTTTCTCTCCAACTGTCTTCACACTTTCGTTTGGAGAAGGATACATTTCACAATTCGATGGACATCCATACAAAGTTTTAATAGAAAAGAAAATTAATAAAGAAAAAAGAATCAAATCGTTATTAAAATCTAAAATATAAATTTTCCATTTCAATGTAATTGAATTGAGAAAACAAATGAAAAGTGAAGAATAATAATAATATAATGATAAATAAATAAAGAACTGAGATTTTCGGGACATATAAATGAGTAATACAAGAAAATAATAATAGAATTAAATAGCAGGCTGAGCACAAACGAATTCTGGATAATCGATTAAGCGCATCAATTTTAATCGTAAAAATAAAACATTCATCACCATTTATTCATTATTTTCATTTAATTGATTTTTGTGTTTTTTCGCCTTATTTTTCTTTTTTTTTTCGTTCATTCATTAAAAATTAATTTTAATTGTGTCACGTGCGCGAAAACGTTATGATTAGACATGTATTTGTGTCGGTGTATTTCTAATCACCAGAAAAGTGATGCGTCGCTGAGACTTAATTTGATTCCCAATAAAATTTCAAAATTCTTAGTTGAGATCGGTGAGTAATTACTGAATTTCATCTCTACTCTACATCATATAACGATAAATTTTATACCTCCATCGCATCATAACTCGTTTCATGATTTGATATTAATAGAAATTAATTGTTAATTTTAATGTCCGATACTAAACAAGAAAAAAAAATGAAATAATAACTGATTTTGTTATTTTAATGTATGTCTAAATCTAATGAAACTTATTGCGATAAAAAGATACTTTTAAAAATGCTCGAGCAGGGATGATCTGCCCTTAATTTTTTTTTCAATAGTCAAACTAATGATTCTCGCTAGGATTCACCCGCGAACGAACAGTAAACTAACTGTTTACTTCATATCTGTACGTATACAAATATACCTGCACATTGACATAAACAAATCCGCGCATTTATCCATTATTTCAATTATCTACTAAAAAAATAGCAATATTATTACAACAAAGAAAATACTGCCTTATGCGTTTGAGCTTGAGAGCTAAATATATTGTTTTGATACCTCAAAAAACGAAGAAAATCGAATATTTGCTTTTACAATTATCACTATACTAAATGAAAAAAAAAAAAAAAAAAGAATTCTCTAACGCACATACAAGTTTGCTAACGCTCGCTCCAACTTTTTTTCCTTCTTTGTTTGAACATCCATCTTTGGCACAGTACATTTAAGTAAAAAGAAAAAAAAACAAGAAAATAACTAATAACAGACAGAAAAGAAAGCTCAATTGAAGCGGCACATTCTTCAAGCGCTAAAGTATGCTGTGAAAAAAAGATGGCTTACGTTCACGAATATGATTATGTCATTGCTATTACTATATTTATTATTGATATTTAATCGCAGCTACTAATTAAAAGGGTATTTTTTTTGCGTATTGCTACCATGATTGCAATGTTTCGGATGAGACATCAATGATATTTTTGCGTTTGGATTAAATATCTTACGTGGTATTACGATAAATTATTATCATCTGCAATCAGTTCTCTGATACGTGTCCTTTCTCTTTCTCTCAGCAATATATACATGTATCTTTTTTTGTGTACATATATAAATATATATATGAATGTATACATATATTTTTTCTTTCCGCCCCATCCATTTTTACTAACACCCACCTGGCACTCCATACAGTCGTAGCAGCCTCTCCGCCCACTAATTCGTATTCGAAAAAAAAAGTTACTCGAAAAACATTTTCAGTTTCATTTTGCTGTTATACGTCAACACTTCACTAAATAGCAGAGTAAGAACACACTTAATTTTCGTGTCATTTGTTTCTCTACACTGCAAAACAGAGAGTACATGTGCCATTGTTGAGAAACAAAAAAATAATAATATTAAACGATGAAAACAATGATAAAAAAAACACACTTTTAACGTGAACAAGATGAGAAAAGTTGAGATAATTAACGTGATCAGTCCCAGCTAACGTCACTCTCTAACTTCATTTCTTCGTCTTCTTCTTCCACATCTTCTATCAACAATGAATCTTGTTCATGCAAATAATCATTTCGAGAACGCCTTGCTCCTTTGCGCTTCTTTGCTATTAACGCTTGCTCATCTTCAAGGGAACGTTTTTTACGAAATTCGTAGACTAGCGGAAAGATTACTTCAATAGCCGCTCCTACTGCGGCAACACTGGGCGCTGAAATCCAATCATTGTTGTCTTTACTTTTATGATCCAATTCATTACGAATTGTCATTTGATTAAATTATTCCCCATACCTGTAATTGTGACACTTCCTGTAGAGAAAATTTTCAGCGTAGCACGCGGTTCTTTGAGCTTATACGTTACACCCGGATGAAGTTCGGGTTCGTAACTGTACAAATGAATGTTATTCATGAAAATTTTTGAACGGAATAAGTCAAATACAATTCCCTGTTAATAAAGAAACTTACTCTGCATGATCTCTATGTCGTGCGGAAAATGCTGTGATTTTAATGGCCCACGGCATCAAGCAAGTGCCGAGCACATTAACAACACGGAAATTATTGAAGCGAACTTTGAAGCCAAGCTTTTGTAATGATCGCGCAATTTTGCGCGCGGCAATCTTAGCTTCAGCTTCAGTTTCTGCACCAGTGCATGTCACTTTTCCTGATGACCAAATGGATGCTGTTGCTTGTGGCCTCCTCAATTTCATTGTGATCATCTGAATAGGGGAAGAAAAACAATATTGACTATGTTATCAATCGATAGAGGAAATGAATGTACGCTCCATCTATTGAATCATTGCCTATTACAAATAGCTCATACAATAACCCACCCCATGTTCTCGTCTGTACTCAACATTCGATCCATTCAATGCAATTTCACGTAGATTCAAATGGCATCGGACATTGAAACTACAAACAACATTCCTAATGAGAATGTCAATTTCAGGTTGTGCCTCAGTCTCATCAATAGGCTCTTGTTTAAAAATTTTGTCCTCTTCATTGGTGGCGCATATATCATTGTTACCCAAACTCCCAACATTTTCAACATGATTCAATGTACCATTTGTTAGAGGTTTCATGCCATTCTTTTGAATAGCAGTTGCCATAATATTGTATCCCTGAAACTGATTGACAGAATTGTTGTATTAAAGTGCCGTTCAGCCGTACAATAATAGCCAATCAATTAGCAACAGAAACGAACGACAAGGAGAGATAAAACGATTAAAATTAAAACAGAGACAAAGATAAAATATAAGATGAGTCACCTTACTCTCCAGCATGGGAAATTCAACTATTTTTCACAATTCAATAATCACGCCAAAACAAATCTCAATTCTTCACTGTAGACTGTCAGTTTTTGGCACTGAAATAAATAATACTAATGAATATCACTTACTACATACCATCCACATAAATTGTTCAACATAAAAAAATCGATGCAACCTATTCAAGTCGTGATTGAATTCAATAATCAACCCAAATAACATCTACATATACATCTTATTTCTTTTTTTTTTTAGATTGAAGGGATCTATTCATCCACACAGTAAATGATATGAAGAACAAATGATGATAAATAAATATAACATCGTTAACATGAAATCGATGGAATTGATAATTGACGAGGCAGAACAGATGAATTAAATGAATATTACGATATTGTCGAAGGTTATAAAATAAAGTGATGGTGCGTGTGACAGAAATTTGAGAGAATTTATGTATATGAATCGCCGCTAACACCCGTGTGTATAGCAGGAAGTTGGTCTTCTGCACTCTCAACAGCATCGTCAAAATGTGAACGGAAGTTAACAACTCATTGCCGAAAATTATTAATTAAAATATACTTACGTATATCGAAAGTTGCATACATAACTTAAGTTATTCATTGACTTAATATATCTTTGTTGACAAGTATATTGGAGTAAACATGATGACAAATGTCGATCTTCAAAAATTGCTACCATTGTTTTCGGCCATGTTCACTAGACTAGCTACCGACAGCCAGTGGCAAGGACTGGCAAGGACTACTGACAATCTATATATTACAAAGAGACGCGACTCTCTTTCAATTTATCGTCATAACTTTAAGGTTATTTTCAACGGAATTGTTGTTTCGCTGTGAAATGTCTGGAACTTTTTGAAATGCTGCATTTTGATTGGAGTAATTTGTAGGTTATGGTTGTTGTTTTTCTGCAAAAGCCAATCAAACAATTGGCATTCTTTTCTCGGTATTGTGTGATTGGTTTATTAGAAATATCGTGAATGAGATGGTGCTGCTGTTGCGAATTTAATTGGCGGGAAATTTGTTGATCCCGGGAATTTTTAATTGGAATTTACCGGTTGGTTTGTTTTTTTTTGTAGTGAAACGACGGTTTGAAATTTCTCTGAATCAAATTGGTTATGGTGTTGTGATTTGGACAATAAATGAGGGCGATAATTAATATTGAATGATAAAAATTCAGTTTATTGTTCAGAAATTTAGTTATTTCATTGGAATAAATTTAATTTAGAATGGAAAGCCTTGGTATGTTGAAAATAATCTATAAGATCCACACAGAATATTGAATGAAGTTGTAGAAGATTATGATTATTTATGTAATGATATGATCATTCTAGGAGAAAAATGATTGGCCAACTTCTGTATCGGCCGAGAAATGGTAAGAACAAAATAATAACTCATCGCCTGGTGCTGATTCTTGAAGTTTTATTAAACAATTGAGCATTCTTTAGTTTAAGAGCTTGCAATAAGCTTTGGTATGCCATCCTTGATTATTTTAGACGAATGAATTTCAAGTTATTGAATTTCATGGCGTTCAAATTGTCTGCAAATGAGCCATTCACTTGAGTCGGATTCTATCCCACGTACGGTTTGTTATGAATTTTCACACTGCAAATTCCTTCTAATACAAATACTAATAAATAAATAAATAAATGAATGAATAAATGAAAATTCTATTGTTAACATGAAACATGAACAAAAAGAAATTTCAGATCAACGTCAATTCAAATAAAGTTGTATGGACAATACGAGTGATATATAAGTTGGAGACCATGTGCCACTGTTTACATTTTGTACCGTGAAATTCGATTACGTCTGTTATGACTGCACACTGATGCTATCAATCAACGAGATCTTCATTCAGTTTGCGGCTCACTGATAAAATGAACACAAAAAGTTCAGTAGAGGTGTACCAGTATTGTTCTGCATCATCAGTGTGGGGAACGATTTGTGTTGCTCATTGTGATCATGATCAAGTGTGATGATTGCAATCATTAAATCAAAACTGAATATTTGAGATGATGAAATTTGAAAAACGAATGCTCGTGTGATTCATGTTCAAATTATTACATCGAAACAACTGATTAAATATTCTTCTTTATTGATTTTATGAAAATTCATATGTTTTGGACGAAAGGAAAATTTCATTCTGCAGTTAAAGTTATACAATCAATCATGAAATAGTTCAATGCATTTGTTAAACATTCATTCTTAAGTCGAGTCTGCATTTAACTAAACTTTACAATCTGTCTTTAATTTAAAACTTAGAAATCTAATCAAACTAGAGATGAAATTATATTTAACATCGACATTAATTGCTCTATATCGATTTCGTTCATTGAATGAATAATCATATATAATGAACAATATACATAATTATCCTGCATCAATATTTTTTTCCAACTGAAATAACATTATTCCAATCACAAAATATTCGCTCGAGTTGCTATCCCAATTTTTGCCAGTCGAATTCATTCAGCATTGCCAAAAAGTATAATTTTCAATATGAATGATTGAAAACTGAGCACATTGAAAATCAAATAATCAATTTCAATGTCATAATTAATTGACTAACAAGAAGATTATAATTTTCAAAACTTTTTATACCAGACTTTTTACATTGCACCAATAACGATAAATCACAATTGATATTGCTGTATAAATTTGTTTAAACGTTAGTATACGTCAGATAAACATGATCAAATGATCCATCATCTCATCCACGTGTTTTCAGAGTAGATGATTATGTATATAGAATTATGCGTTAAGTGTCCTACATATTGGTAATGATGATGACTCTACTCCACACACCACAGGTAATTCACCATAACGGCATATTTATATTTATATACTCAGGTGGGCATGGAGAATGGTCCAAGGAGAAGGAGAAGGAGAAGACTCGTTTCTTGGTCCCCACATCCACCACCATCATCCAACAACCATCACCACTCTCTCCCTCTTTCTTTTCACCTCCCTCTTCCGTCCTCTCTCCACCTTAGTGGGACCAGGTCCTGCTACCTTGATTGGTAGTGGTCAGTAGTGTACAATCAGCAGTCTTTGAGTTGCTAACGTGCTCATCATTCTGTATGTTCTTGTCTCTACAATTTTTAACTCATTCCTTCCTTTTTTTTATCATTCACCAATAATCAAGTGATTGTTGAATTTATTTTGTTTCAGTGATTGTTTACCGATTTGTTTAATCAGTGAAATTAATGGGACAAGTTTAATTTATTCTTCTGATAATTATTATTTGACATTTTACGCGCCAATAAGGCCGTGAAAATTGCGGCTAAGGTGCACCACTATTATTACAGGTGAGTCACGACCTAAAATAGTTTATAATTTAAGATTAAACTTGCTCATGAAAAATCTTTTTTCGTTTTATATATTAAGATGTGTATTAAAATGAAGAGGTAATATAGATAAGTGAATCTCTAGCAACGAATCGCTGGATTGAGCTCTTGTAAAAACAAAATATTTCATAAGAGTCTTATGGTATTATCATTATATCAGAATGATGTGGATGATTGTATTTGAAAAAAAGGTGACACACGAATATATATACATAGTTGATTCATACCGTGGGTAGACAAATGTATATTTACATAAAAGGCGAGTCAACATATCCACCTACGCATTACCCTTGAAGACCATGAAGATTCATGGATTGTCTGATGATATGTTATTTTTGTATTTTTTTTCTCTTCACGCCTTTTTTAACTCCGAAAATAGAAAAATTCCTGTTCACCTTAGATGAATTTAGTTAAATTGCGGGAAAGTATAAAGTTTGATATGTAGGAAGGAGTAAAAATACTTGAGGTAGAAAAAAAAAAGATATTTACATCTATAACATCATTCCATAGAGTTAATATAATCAATGAACTGGTCATCTTCATTATATTTTTGCTTGGATCATTTAATAGCCATCAACTTAACGATTTTAACTCGTGAATTATCATTTTTAATTGACTGAATCATTAATAACAAATCTCCATAGATTATGTCATAAAAGTATTAATGACATTGTGGTATTATCAAGTGGCAACATGGAATTCATCGAGATATAAAATTAATGCATGAGAAAAAATCATAGAATTAAACAATGCAGATCTGGTGACCCCATTTTTGTGGTATTCGATTTTGCAACGCAAGGTCGTTGATCTTTCTCAACACCACCTGTTATGGAATTCGTGAGAGCACATTTTTAATCAACGTCGTACGTCCTGACTGAGAAAATACAAAACTCGTACTATTTTTTTTTTTTTTGTGTGCGTTCATTCGACCAAACGTGTTTGGCCCACTTTAATGGCTTTCACACACCCAAGAGACAGAGAAAAGACATCGCAAGTAAAATGTCTTTGCGATGAACGTTGTTGTACAGCGGCGCATAACACTTCCGCAATTTGCACAGAGATTATTATCCTCGTTGGTTTTTAATTATACCAACCTGTCTCTACCTGTCGATGATGTAACTATCAGTGTTTGATATCTCATCATAATTTTATTTTTATTGTTTCTCGTTTTTTCCACCTTTTTTTTACATCCTTTGATGAACCATCAAAGTGACGTGTCGGGTTTTTCCACGGCTTTTGTCCAGATAACCGGATACTTACGTCAAAAGGTCATGCAATGAGGAAAAAGAAAACAAAATTATATGAAATGTACTGGAACGTCCCGGATGTATTTGATTGGATTTATGGATAAACATTTTCTGTATCAATACATGAAAATCATCAACATTGTGATAAATCAGTAATAATCCAAATAATTGCCGGAAAACAAGACTGCCAATACATAACAGAATAATTGTTTGTCATTTCATCATCAACAAATAATCTATGATGTAGAGTTTTGCATCACGTCAATTCAGAATTCCAGTGGTGTTTTCAAACACAGAGAGCAAAATGTCGATTGTGACGATCGGGTGAATAGAAAGTAGGTAGTGTGTATATATAGCTACCAAGTCGTAAAAAAAATTGTGGGGTCTGCGAGAATAGTTTATGAAAGGAAGAAAAAACACGGCAATAAAGAAGCCACGTGGTAAAAGGAATATATTTCTTGTTATGTTCCCTACTCATTATGTATCGCTTGAAATTTTTTAAAGCTGATTAAATAGCTTAAAGAGATATATCTTTTCAAATAATATATCTTCTTTACAGAATTCACTAGGCGTGAAGATGACTGGGTGTTCAGTTGTCTTCCTGCTAGTAAGCTCGTTCCTCGTGGTAAAAGCAGCAGAACCGTACGTATATAATACATACAAAACATTTCTTTTTTTTTTTTTATGTACGACAGTATAGAATGTAATAGCCATTGTCATTTTGAGCGTAAACAATCACATGAATCGTGGATGGTACAAACAATTCTTCATTGTAGATACTACACGGTCGTTGCACCGAAAGTGGTGCGTCCCAATTCTGAATATCACGTAGCAGTGTCTACTGCTGGCATATCAACACCATCAACGATTGCTGTGGTGCTTGATGGTGAACTTGATAATGGTGATTCGTTCAGAGTTTCCCATGAGGATGTTGTAGAGCCATACGCGACAAGAATCTTTAAATTAGAGGTAAGAAAAATTGTAGAGAAAAAAAAATGACTGAAAGGAAATGTGGGAGCTAGGAAAAACCATAAACATACTTTAGTGCCTTTTTCTCTTTCTCTATTTCTCCTGTTTATTTGGTAGATTGGTGATACGAGTCCTGGACGTTATAAATTAACTGCACGCGGCACTTCTGGCATACTATTCAGTAATACAACTGAAGTACGATACATACACAAGAGTTATTCTGTATTTATACAAACAGACCGTGCCGTTTACAAACCCGGCAGTAAAGTTTTGTTCCGATGTGTTGTACTAGATTCGAGATTGAGACCGGTTCTCACTAGACAACTCGATGTATATATCACGGTAAGTTCTCCATTCATGCTATGAAGATTTAACATTATTTCTCATCTCCAAAAATGTGTCCTTCGTTGGAATTTTAATTCGTTGAATAAATTAAACTTTAATACTACGTCGTCAGGATGGGAATGGTAATAGGATAAAGCAATGGAATCGTCCACCAATAACACGCGGTACATTCAGTGGTGAATTGGAATTATCCGAATCACCAGTATTGGGTGATTGGAAAATTGTTGCCAATGTAGTTGATCAAACATTTGAGAAAGAATTTCAAGTAGCGCAATACATATTACCGAAGTTTGAAGTATCAATTGACGCACCTAAGCATGCAACATTCAAAGAGGGAAAGATAACAGCGACAATACGTGCTAAGTATGCGCAACATTTATTTATAACTATTTTTCCGACTTTCCTATCAAACAAGAAGATGACTAATATTCTTTTTTCCGTAGATATACTTATGGCAAACCAGTAAAAGGAGAAGCAACTATAACTGCCTATCCAGATATATTCTCCGGTGTTTTACAGCCGATTTTCCAAGCACCTGTGAGAAAGGTTGTCCCAATTGATGGAAAAGTGACAATCGATTTTGATATTGGTAGTGAATTGAGGCTCACAGACGAGTATGAAAGGCCTATTGAATTGGAAGTGGCAGTCGAGGAGGCCTTGACTGGTCGCCGGCAAAATGTTTCCATGCAAATGACATTGCATAAGCATAAGTATACAATGGAATTGATCAAGACATCCGAGTATTATAAGCCGGGATTGAAATACACAGCATTTGTGAGTATCAGATGTATTAATGTATTTATTCATCGAAACATATTGGTTCTATTTGCATTATACATTCTTATTATTTTATAGATTAAATTAACTTACCATGATGGTGCGCCCGTACGTGACAATTCAAATCCAGTCAAAATATCTTATGGGTATACATTCAATCAATCGGCCTACACTAATATAACACGAATGTTGGATAATAATGGGATGATTCAATTAGATTTCTATCCACCTAATCATCCAAATGACACTCCGCTGCCATTGAATATTGAGGTATGTCGTAAAACGAAGGAGTTGAAATCATTGTCAATCGCAATGATGCTCATTGTTTATACATTGATGTGCATAATGGAATTCTTCAATGTTTTTTAATTGTTCAGGCAGAGTATTTGAATCTTCATGAATGGTTCCCATCAACAAATCAAGCTATGTCACCCAGCAACAGTTTTATCCAAGCGATTGTAAAAACAGAAAAACCAATGGTTAATGCTAATGTAGAGATCGAAGTCAATTCTACTGAGCCTTTGAAATATTTGAGCTATGAGATTTTAGGTCGTGGTGACATATTGAATGCTGGATCTGTACAGATCACCGATAAAAATATTGCATCCTTCAGGTATTGTAAGCAAATTTAATTTTGTGTTCAGTAGCTTGCAATTAATTTCATGAAATTGTTGCCACTCTGTTTTTTTTTTTCGATCCAGATTTTTAGCTACGTATGTAATGGCACCAACTGCTCATGTGCTTGTTTATTATACAAAAGAGGATGGCGAGATTGTGGCTGATGCATTGGACATTGATCTGGAAGGTGCATTACAGAATTTTGTTGATATCAAAGTGAATCCTGATGCAACTAGACCAGGAGAGTCAGTTGATTTGACAATTACTTCGAAACCTAATTCATACGTTGGAATTTTGGGTGTTGATCAACGATCTTTGCTTTTGAAATCCGGCAATGATCTTTCTCATGATCAAATTTTCAAAGAATTGAGATCTTATGATATGGTGGAAGAATCACCATACTCAGACATGGCATTTGATCATTCATTCTGGCGACCGGGCTCTGCCACTGCTCAAGATGTCTTCCAGGTAATTATTCCTTTTTCGATTGTATTATTCACTCGAAATGAGGGCGGCAGAAAATATTCTGATCAGTCCTCATCGAGAAGACAACAAAACAGCTTTGATGAATGAGACGAATTGACTAACTAATTAATTCTCTCGACAGAAAACTGGAACAATAGTGTTGACTAATGCATACATACACGAGAACTTCCCAATTCGTAAGTATTAAACTAATTTCTGTCCTCTATCGTATAAACAGTATTGACTAACCATTGTTGCATCTTGCATATTATAAATATCACTAACGCAAATCATTCAATCAATCATTCGCAACATCAAAACCAAGATAGATATTATACAAAATTATGAAAATCACACTGTATGACAATGGAACATACGTTTTTAACCGTGCACGGTTAAATATTTTGGATAAAAAACAATCACATTTTCTAACAGTGGTTATTTCTATGAATGTGCGTAGTTTACTACAGAACTAGTTTTATGGAAGAAGCGATGTTTGCATCAGCTGCGGGCAGTGCTCAAACCGCTGCATTCCCGTCCGAGAAGCTCAAAGTACGCAAGAATTTTCCTGAAACGTGGCTTTGGCAAGAGCTTGACGCTGGGTAAATGCAAAACAAAAATTTATTAATGCATATTTATACTCTACGTATTATCTTATTGCATATGTCTTCTTATCGCAACTTGTTTTTTTCTCATCATCAAAATTGTCTATAGATTTGCTTTATTCATCTTCTTTCTCTGTAAATGCTGGGCTTTCACTAACTCTACATCATCAAAGCTGCTACATGAATAATAAAGTTAAAAACAATAACATGGCTTTGTATCTTAATACCAAATATAAAATAGAACGTTGAAGGATTAACATCGTTATGTGTATGAGTGGAACATACATAAACATAATCGTTAAGGATATGGATACGAGAGAGATTGTATAGAATTGGATTACAGGACAGCCGGGATATCAGGAAGGTAGAATACGAGGCTTAGCACATGGCTCGTCAACATTAAAGCCAGATACTGGCCCTCCAGTTACACACAGAGTCGTGACAAGGCCGCCATTGGCAGGTCCTTATGCATTCTCACGCATCCCAACTCCTGTATGGAATAAGCCCCGTGTTTTCCTTATGCATGACATCTCGAACACTTGGCTTTTCACAAACTTCTCCTCAGGGTATTTATTTGCCAACTTCTTTTATTCTTTCAGCATTATTCACATTGTTCGTATATTTTGACTTCATGCACGCTGTTATGAATACATTCATTGTGAATATCATGTCACTGTTTGTTTCTTTCTGCTTCTATTTTCTTTACTCAATCTATCTGCGATTTTTTGTTTCAAATATCTTTTTTTTTTCTCTTTCTCCGTTTCATTTGAACAATATAGATTGAAAGGTGAAGCTATTTTGCATCGAACCGTGCCAGATTCAATTACATCTTGGGTTTTAACTGCGTTCTCAGTTGATTCTACATATGGGCTGGGATTAATAGATGCTCCGAGAAAGGTTTGTATCAAATATCTCAATACAGTTTTAAAATACTTGATTTCCATTTGATTTTCATACTTCTTTGCAGTTGAAAGTTTTTAAACCATTCTTCATATCTGTCGATTTACCGTATTCAGTAATGAGGGGTGAAATAGTTGCGATCCCTATCGTCGTTTTTAATTACATGGATAAGGATGTGACTGCTGATGTAGTGCTTCAACATGAAGGTCAATTCGAGTTCGCTGAGATGTCCAATGAAGTTCATGACACACCTAGTAAGTCGTTTGTAGACTCAATAATTAGAAGAGAAGAGAAAAAAAAAAGGTAAAAAAATCATACTCATACATTCTGATAATTTTCTTGCAGAGTTAGAACTCTTCCGTAATAAGAAAGTCGATGTAAAAGCCAATTCAGGTGCGAGCGTATCATTTATGATTATACCACGAGAACTCGGTTATATTACTATTAAAGCAACAGCGACCAGTCAATTAGCAGGCGATAGCGTTGAACATAAATTGCTTGTCAAGGTGAGTAAATTAATTATTCAACCATTAAAACTTTCTTACTGCCTATCACAGTGTATTACTCAGCAATTTCATTCATATACAGGCTGAGGGAGAAACCCAATACCGGAATAAAGCAGTATTTTTAGATCTAAGAAATACCAGAAGGGTACAAACAAATATAAGCATTGAAATTCCAAAGAATATTGTTGGTGGCTCTGAATATGTTGAAATATCTGCAGTTGGTGATATTTTAGGGCCAAGCATTCCAAATTTAGCCAATTTGATTAAAATGCCATTTGGATGTGGTGAACAGAATATGTTAAATCTTGTGCCAAATATTGTCATTCTGAATTATCTGAAAAACACTAATCAATTAACGCAAGCAATTCAGAGTAAAGCGTTACGTTATCTGGAGATTGGCTATCAGCAAGAATTAACATACCGTCATAAAGATGGGTCATTCAGTGCCTTTGGAATGTCTGATGCGAGTGGTAGCACCTGGTTAACAGCATTTGTTGCGAAATCGTTGAAACAAGCAGCAATGCATATCACTGTGGACGATAAAATTATCGATGAAGCTCTATCATGGCTATCGAATGTTCAAGCGCCAAATGGAAGCTTCCCGGAAGTGGGTAAAGTCAGTCATCGTGACATGCAAGGAGGCGCCGCGAAGGGTCTCGCTCTCACGGCTTATGCTTTAACTGCATTCCTTGAGAACCCTGATGCTATTGGAACATACCGTAACACAATAAACAAAGGTGTTGACTATATTGTGAGAAATATGGATGGTTTAGACGATACTTATGCCCTGAGTTTGTGTACATATGTGTTGAATTTTGCTCTACATCCGTATGAAGATGCGGCATTTAATTCATTAGAGTCTAAGGCCATGACTAAAGAAGATATGAAGTGGTGGAGCAAACCTGTTCCAAAGGATGATAAAAATCCATGGTTTGACACACTGCCACGGTCCGTAGATGTTGAAATGACTTCGTATACACTTCTAACGTATCTGAGGAGAAATCTTGTGGCCGATTCTATTGCTGTAATGAAATGGATGGTGAAACAAAGAAATCCTGAAGGTGGTTTCTCTTCAACTCAAGACACTGTTGTTGGTCTTTATGCGTTATCAAAACTTGCTGAGAAATTATCAACTAAGAGTAATAATATGGCTATTACAATTACATATGAAAACGACGGTCAGAGTCAAATGAATATTGATGCTGGTAATGCGATGATTCTTCAGAAACATGTTCTTCCAAGAAAGACACGAAATGTTAACATCACAGCAACTGGCACTGGTTTCGCTCTTATTCAAGTATCAACCCATTACAATGTTAATGTCACTGGTGCTTGGCCTTTGTTCACTTTAGATCCTCAGGTCGATAGAAATTCTAATGAGAATCATTTGCAACTTTCTATTTGCTCTGGTTTCGTACCAACTAGAGAAGCGAATGAGAGCAACATGGCAGTTATGGAAGTAAGTTTGCCCTCAGGTTTTACAGTTGACAAGGATTCTCTACCAAGTCTAGAAGTATCACAAAACGTAAAACGTGTCGAGACTAAACATGGAGATACAATGGTAGTGCTGTATTTTGACAAAATGGTGAGGAAAGAATATTGTCCAACGGTTTCTGCATACAGAACTCATAAAGTAGCGGAACAAAAGCCTGTACCAGTTTCTATATACGATTACTATGATTCATGTAAGTAAAATAGATTAATTATAGCTACAAAAATGAAGAATTGCAAACTTTAGCTTATGTTTATCATTTGTTCTTTTCAGCACGAAGAGCAAGAGTATTTTATGAGCCACGAGTAACAAATCTCTGCGATATTTGTGATGGTGAAGACTGTGAAAAGTTATGTGTCAGTCAGCCTGGAAAACAGAATTACGATAATATATCAGGTTCTTCTGGGACGAAATTCTCCTGTACATACATTTATCTTATTCTCCTCTCAGGTTTTGTTCTACTAAAAAATTCTCTGTAATTTTTTTTTATCTTCCGTTTACTTATTTATGAATACTTCCCTCATTTTATTTGTAGAATCAGGTATTCTTTTGATAATAACGTATGTCTAAGCGATAATCAAAGTGATAATCATGTATTGAATTATTGTAATACGTTCATTAATATTATTAATATTAATATTAATATTATAATATTATTACTCATTTCTGTAGTCTGAGATTGAATTTATATTATAGAGCGTATATTTCGAGTTATGTACATTCAATGAAATCACAAAATTCTGTAGTCTTACTTATAAATTAAAGAATATCTCGTTGCTATTTAAACAATCTTTTTCAATTGTTGTTTGTTCCATAGAAATGTAATGATTAATAACATTCATCAGCTATAATGTTCTAATTATAAAGTCTTAAAAATAATATTACAATAGCCATTCTGAATTTAAAAAAATCGACACTGCTAATAATATAGCAGTAAAATCCACCTTTACTTCTATAAAAGAAATTCCCTGTATATTTTACAGCCGATAATGTAAAAACCTCTTCATGTTTATCGGCAATAGGTACAACCGTGTAGAAATAAAAAGATGTATAATTGAAAGGCGGATTTCCATCGGTGTGTGGGAATATACTTGGTAAAAAAAAAGAAAAGAAACAGTCTCCCCCACCCAATTCTCACACAATTATCGTAGTCCATGATTGATGAAAAAGAGATTGGTGGATCGAAACGAAATTGTTAAAATAGCGTCCTCACAGTGAATAAAATATAAAAATATCGAAGGAAGCAGGGGAATATTCACGGAAATCATAATCTAATATCAATTGATCACTATAAGTAAGTTGAATTTCATGAATTATTACTCGAACGACACTCTGTCCCAATGGAATAACTACAATTTGCCGCATACAACAACGCTACGCGTAGCCTTATTCAAACACAAATTGTAGGAGTTGACCGCTCGGTTTTACTCAACTAACCTAAATTGTATTGATGTGTGTTACATATTGTAATTGTATTGTCGAGCGTATCGTTATCGCTCATCATCATAACTGCTGAGTTCTAACGATACAATAATTAACATATTCAATACATTTTCACATGGCATAATTGAATTGAGCATTAAATCGATTATGCACATAATTATGAGCATGCTTATGAGACGAAATTTATTGAATTCACAGGCATGAGGCGGAAAAGCGAGAGGAACAAGGCTAAACAAGCGTCACCGGAGAAAAAAATTGAAAAGCCAACACGAAAATCGACACGTAGACGTGCTAAAAAATCACCGTCCACATCACCTGAACGTGATAATAGTAATGATGCTGAAGGACTACAGACATCTGATAAAGAATCATCGTATCAAATACAGACGCGACTACATAATAAAGAACCAGAAAATGTTATTGATGAACCTGAAACGAAAGTTTCGTCAACAGAGACAATAACCGATCAACAAGATGTCGCGGATGACAGTGGATCAGTATGGAAAGCAGCGCGTGCTGATGCTTCACCTGGTGAAATACCTAAACTCAAATTATGTCGGCAGCGCAATTTATCAGAAACGTCGGATGTATCATTGAACAGGAAGAGAACAAGCAAGTGGCAGGAGAGCGGCAGCGAGGGTGGTGTTGCGGAGGAGGTTGACTCGGCTGATGAGAGACCAGCAACGTCATTAATGACGATTGCTAGTAATGAACCGGCAGATAATCCCTCATCCACAATTCCAAGTCGGGACTCCGGCGAAGAGGTAAGTGATAGCAAGGAGTTCCCGCCCGAAAACGCTTCAGCCGACTTGTCTGACGATAAACCAAACATAGATCGACATGATGACACGAATGAGACAACGAATTGTACCGCAACTACAAGCGTTGATAATGAACAACCCGTTATATCGGATTCAGTTGCTGAGATCGCGAAGACCACCGATACTGATGCTAATGGAGAACAACAACAGAACGAGGACACAGTTGATCAGGATGTCAAGACAATGCCAGAGGCCACAGAAGCTCATGTAGAAGAGGAAAAGCAGGAGGAAGTACAAGCTTCGAAACCAGAACCGGAGCAACATTCAGAACAACGAACAGAAGTTGAATCCGAAACTGAAGTAGAAGTTGCAGTTGAAAAAAAAGATATTGTAGAGTCAGAATCGAAATCAGCTGCGGATGTAGATAAAGAAAGTGGAAAAGAATCGGAAATGAGTACGGTCGTGCAACCAGAAACAGAGAAAGAAGTGGAAGCGACTGCAGTTGCAGAAGTGAAAGTAGAAAAAGAATCGAAAATTACCTCTATTGCAGAAGAAGAAGAAGAAGAGGAAGAATTAGTTCGTAAAGATACGACGAGCAGTGATGATGAGGAGGAAAGAAAGAACCCAGCAGTTGAACGTTTGGCGTTTTCAGATAATTCTAATGATGATGAGTCGAGTGAGAACGCGAAGAGAACGACTAGAGCTCCAACGCGAGCTGGTCGACGGAAGCACAGGGACAAGTATCGAGATTCATCAAATTCAGAATCGGTTGACTCAGACGATGAACCAACAAGAGTTGAGAAGAAAATTGAAGAGTCTGAACATACACCGGAAGACTCGCAGGTTGAACCGAAATCTAGAGAGGAGACAGGAAAATCTGCAGAACGTGAACTAACGACTTCATCAATACCAAATGATAGTGTCGGTGAAGTGGTTGATGATGAAGTGTCAAATGAAAAACCAAAAACAGATAGTTCGGTGGAGAAAATAGATCATGCTCCAGCTGCTCCAGTTAGCCTAACACCAACCGTCAAACCTGTCAAGGTTAATTTGAAGAGATCGTTGTAAGTTGATTTTTTTTTTATACCCAATTTGTCGATCGATGTTCTTGATAAGGACTCTTTAGAGTTCTTCTTTAGTGTTTGTAGAGTAACGCAGTGATATATATCTGAAAGAAGTTGCGTTCAACGATTAATATTGTGATTCAATGACTGTTTCAGTGCTTCACGGGCATCAGTAGATGGATTAGACCAGAAGAAAGAAAACGCTGATACAAATGATGCAACACAAGATAAAGTACGGTGGTTTATCAGTTTATTAATATGTATTGTGGTGCATTTGCACTTCTCTCAATCAAATTATCTGAGTTCATGAACTTATTTTCTCGTCATCACTTTGTAATTTTCTCAGGAAAATCACGTGAGCGCAGACCAAGTTGAACCCAATATCATTCCAAAGAGACGTCGCTGGGGTACAGCTGTCATTACTGAAGCTACACCAACGTTTTCAATCTCTACAGATTTTCTCAAGGTATAATATATTGAACATCTCACGCACTATTTTCTCCATTGCTTGTGAATCACTAATTATATATGCTTAATTTTTCCACAGACACTGGTTCCAGGTGCAAAACCATTGTCCATAAGTGAAGTTCGCCTTTCCAAAGATGACGATGAGGAGCGCAATCGACGACGGGACCGAGAGAAACGCTATGTTGTCACCGATGGACCCATGGAGAAGTCGAAAGAAGATATCGATCTGGTAAAAAATGAAGTTGCCAAAGGTGATAATCATATAGGTATGTACATTTCCCTTGTAACAATTGATAAATCCTAATAATCTATCTATAGATCTATTAATATGAGTGGTCTTTTTCTCTTTTAGCTACCAGACGAAAAATTTCTATTGTAAAGGATACATCACACGCAAAATCGCCGAGCCCTCCACCATCACAACAGACAAATATCCTACTGATTAAAAATTTAGTTCGACCATTTACATTGAATCAAATCAAGGAACTCCTGTCTCGTACAGGGACCATTGTTGAAAATGGGTTTTGGATGGACAGAATTAAATCGAAATGTTATGTAGAGGTCTGTAGGAATCTTAAAGAAAGTAGATTGTGGATTTAAAATGATTGAATATTATCTTAACAAGATTATTTTGCTTTTCGTATTTAGTATTCAAATGAAGACCAGGCTTTTGAAACGCGACAAGCGCTCCATGGTATATCGTGGCCGCCATCAAATCCAAAGAAACTTTACGTTGAATATGCATCGAAGGAAGATATGGATCAAGCAAGAGAATTGTCCAAGGATCAAACATCTCTACGTAAAACCGAATTGACAGAACCGTCAGATGCTTGGCCACAAGAATGGGGACGAGATGAAAAATCGAATTCAATGACGAAGGTAAATATCATTTCATTTTCATATCATTTCTGTTTTCATAATATCTGGAGTATCTTTTTTAATATTGATGATGTCATGCAGGTCACAGTCGTGCGGGAATGGGATTTGGGCAAGGAGGATGGACAACATTTGATGAAAGAGAAAGAGCGTGAAAAGAAAGATATCGAAAAGAAGAGACGACAAAGGAGTAGAAGTCCAGGATTGGATTCGCATCTCCTAGCGCCAGCGAGGAAGTTCAAGAAGAAAGAGGATGAACCACCACCAGCCAAACTTCTCGATGATCTATTCAGGAAGACCAAGGCTACTCCTTGTATATATTGGTTGCCGCTTACCAATGAACAAGTAAGGCCAATCAAATGAGAAGTAGGAAAAAGAGTCTCACCGCAACTGTCAATGATTGTCGTACATTGCAGATTGTCGTTAAGGAGGAGATGCGACGACAACATATGGCAGAGCATGCGCGTCGTCTGGAAGAGATGAGGCGCGCTGAAAGAAATCGCGATGGACGTCGTCGACGCAGTCCCCGAAAATAAATATACCCAAACCCTCTGTGTCATTTTTTTCTTATATTTTTTTCTCTGCTTCTCATTTGTTCCTAGAACTTGTTTCCCCTATTTCTTCTCTATTTTTTTTCATCTACCACATTGCACTCTGGATCATGACACCTCGCGGAACATTTCACATATATTGTGTGTATCAAATTGAACATATATACATATGTAAAAGCCGCACCTTAACTTTTTCTCTATTTCAATCGTTAGAAGAAAAAGTCGCGATAGAAATGAGTTTTTTCTTTCTCTGCGCTATATGAATTCATCGTTTGACTTCTCCATTATTTTCTCCTCAAAGAAAAGTTTTGCAAATCGTACATTGCACCAGCGCTATGTTATCTCGCATTGGATTGAGTCACGGTGTGCGATGAGATAATTTTTTTAATCATTCAGGAACTTTTTATTCAGTCATGAAGTAAAAATAAAAATAGCAAAAATCCCGGTGCAATACGAATTCGATCACCAGTTGCTATCGGTAATTTTCCTCTCGATATGTTCTCGAACAACACTCGCAGGGATTTTATGTGTTCTTGTCTTTTTTTTTTCTCTTCTGGATCTGTAGGGCCAGTGTCGAAACAAACAGTCGTATTTCTGCATGCGTGAATTAATCCTTGGCTCGCCAAACTCCTGATTCCCATCCTGATTTTCATAGCATTAAAACATGCTTCTTACAGGTCGTCCACAATACGTCCGCACGTTTGGACGTGTTAATGTGAATCTATTATATCCGCAATGGTATACGGATGAGAACTGGTTTTGATTTTGGCGGATAATTAACGTAGACACACACCAGCAAACACAACGTGGGATTATTAGCGAAAATGATAAGAAAAGAAAACAAAAAAAACTGTGTTTGAGACAATTTGCATTCGATAGTGAGTTCAGTCGAGTATATATATATATAGTGAGATTGGATTGTGATCGCGTCGAATTAGAACTTTTTTCTTTCAATAACTGCATATTATGAATTAATTGTAAGATGGAACAAGACCATCTCCAAATGAAATTAAAAGAAGAGTACAGAGATGAAAAAAATTTGAAAATTGATGAAACAATACTTTCCTGATAGACACAATAATATCAAAACAATTACACAGCAGGAGCTTTAATATTTAATAGTAGCAGATTATGTTTATTCGAGGTAATTTCGTTTAATTGCGAATACGGAAACAAAAACTTTGACATTTGTACTGTGACTAAGTGTTAATTGGTTAATGTATTCGTTCTGTCTTTTTATAACACTTGACTCAACAAGTATTTTCGCATAAATCATCTAATACAATTATATGTACTCATTGCAGTATGTATATTAGAAAACGAAATAAAGAGTAGTCGTCTACTATACGAAAATATTGTCACACGTGCAAAAAGAAACCTGCTGTAAATAAAATATATTGTCTCATGTTCTTACATATTAATTTAATTATGAAAATTATCAATAAACATGGAACACCATAAAACACGTTGAATATCTTCGTTTCCATATTTATTACTTATGGTATCAACACTCTTAGTTCCATTAATTTGAAGTGTAATATTTTACAAAATGTGACGAATTACAGAATGCGCATTTCAACTGTATCAGTAAAATGTTTTTTTTTCTCTCCACAATCACATTATATAATATCGCAAAACGAAGCAACGGAGAAAAACGGTGAAATATTCGGGGAATTACTCATATAAACCTATTTATCCGATTCACACCACTTTATTATTAATAGACATACTCTAATTCTATATAAACATTTTATAGATCCAAATGAAAAATTAATATGGTAAGCTAAGTAATTTTTTTTCTCCATGTGTTATTAAATCACTTATCATTTTCGCGTCCACGCAAGCCACAAATAATCAAATTTGTGCATTTTTCATCGTCAATACCGTTTTGAAAAAATGTATTCACTTTATTGGAAAAATATGTTTTATTATTATTGATGAGAGAAATTTTCCCTCGATTGTAATAAAATGCAACTGAGAATTCAATCTATAATGCGAGGCCATTAATGTATAATGAATACAAATATTCAAATCGGTATCGATCATGTCGATATGATGTTCCACCAACGAATGGATAAATCTTCAGAGACGACTTATTATCTAGATGTTGTTTCGTTCATATGACTATTATTTCTGTTACTGGCGAATCCTACCAATAATTTAGTGAATTCAGTCGACTTTGACGACGCTGTAAATTTTCCTGACGAACCAGAAACAAGCGAAGAAACCAATTGAGCCTGCGGATCGAAGAAAATATAGATTAATCATTCACTGTTTGGTACAACTGAAATTACAAGTATTATTTGATTGAATTACTCACCAGTCAGCAGGAAGAACAAGAATACCATAATTAATGTATATCCAAAATATAAGAATGTTGATGTTGCATCTTCAATACTGAGTTTTTTGAAGAAAAAGTGTATGCAATAAATAAGAAGATAGAATGCTGTAAATCCTGATGTGAGAAAACTGCGCCACCACCAATGGTAATCCTGTGACAAGATGAAATAATGTAAATTTTCCATAAATTTATCAGTAGTGATTTTTCGAATATATTCCAATTTACCTCCGCACACAGATGAAAGTAACACAGAAGAATTGTCGTCTCTGAGCATGTAATTATTAGTATCAAGAATACCAAGAATAAAAATCCAAACATGTAATACATCGAACTCGACCAGATTGAATTCAAAATAAAGAATAACTGGATGAATATACATCCAAATGGCAAAACACCACCCATTATTACTCCAGGGATTGATTGTGTGTAGAAACTTTGTTCAGGGATTTGTCGCGGTATTTGATTTGTTCTTACAGGATGTTCGAGTGACTGAAATGCAAACACGCATCAATAAGAGTCATATTTACGAGGTGATTTCTTCATAGATATTTGAATTATATTTCTGAGAAGAAATTTACCCGACGTTTAAATCCAAATGATGCCCCAATGAATGTCAATGGAACAGAAACACCAAACCATAATGCAAGGAGAGCAACAAGAGTGCTAAATGGCACCGCTGCCGAACTTCCCTTACCCCATAAAATCAGATTCATTATGAAGAATAAACCGAAAACAATTCTGAAAAGGAAAAAATAAACACATACTTGAATTCCGTAATCAAATCAGATAAAACTGTTATGTGTACTGTTATCAATCGTTCATTCGTACCCAGGACTCAGCATGGCTGTTAACATGACATTCGTCTTCCATTTTTCACCTCCGAAACTCTTGTAAATTATAGCAGAAACGTAACCAGCCGGCGTACCAAGGCAAACATACATAATCAGTGTGCATTTCATTAAGCCGCCACGGTTGGCGGGCGAGAGGAAACCCAAGCACGCCAAAGCTATTGATTAGACAAAATTTCAAGAAAACATGCGATATATATAAACGCATCATTGATAATTGTTACTTATAACTTATTCATTCAATTAATAGATTCACATACCCAATGTAACGAGGGACATGAATAGAACTTGAATGCCAGATCCAAGAAAAATAGATAGCAACATCCCCTTTCTCGGCGGTCGGAATACATCACCATGAACCAACTTCCATCCAAATTCCTCTTGTGCATCCTCACCAGATTCAATCTGAAAGTAAGCCTGTGCGTTATCGCAACACAGACGTGTGAAGGCATCATAATTGTAACGAAAAAAAAAAGGAAAGGAAAACATCAAGAAAAAAAAATGGACGAAAAAAAAATGTTTTTACCAAATAAAAATATAAATCATAGTGACCGTATTATTCAAATGATTGAAATTTTATCATGAATCCACGAAAGAAAGATTGAGAACTGCGTAATTCAAAATTTGAAAAAGAGTTAAATGCGGGATATTGTGTCTTTTTTTTTTTCATGATCATTTCCAATAAATTTACCTGATTATATCGAGCAATATCTTTGTGCAATGTTCGTAACATGATCATTGCGACCATTCCCGACAAGAATAGAACAATGATAAGAGAGTTGAGGATGCTGAACCATTGAATGTTTGTGTGCTGCACTGAATCCAAAATATAATCCCATCGTGATGACCACTCAAATGTATTGTTCCTGATCCATCTCACTGAATATGTATACGTGAGATTTAATGAATGTCCCTGAGGAATATCACCCGATGGTAAATCCATTCCTATTCTTGATTGACAATTCAATGGTTCCGATGTATGTTTGATACTTTGTGGAACAACTTTTATTGATACAATACGTCCACCATTTCCACCAATGCCAGGAACCCAATCTTTTCCTTCGGAACTGTGATATGTTATCGTAAGTTCAACGTGATTAAAAAGATAATATGTGGCGGGTTTATAGTCCGGCTGAAAAAATCAATGCAATCCATCAATATTCATTAAAAGAATAAGATAAATAAACACAAAGGGCATCTACATTCTGAGCTATATTCGCTCAACTCACAATCAAACTACAAATGTCTCGGGACGTTTGGCTACTGCGTGGAAAGCATCCCATAGGAAATCCCGTACTACAAATTTGTCTTTGATTCTCTTCATCCACTTGCCAACAAAAAGTAACTGGCATATTATCTATAAAACAAATTTTCTCATTAATCAAACAGAACCTTAATAAAACAATCAATCCTCTCACCGACTATCCAATGATGTTGATAAGTCAATGCCATCCCATGCCTCAAAATATCCAACTTCCTTTTATCATCATCATTTCCACCTTTGTACGTTTTTTTACAAACTTTTTCACAGGTCATATTTTTCATGAATTCTAACTTATACGGCGAAGAAACAATTCTTTCACCAAATACAACTTGTCCCAAGTTCTCTGACGGTGCTTCAGTATCATCATCACTAGCACAGAAGTCAAAGCTGCAACGAAAAATCCATATATCAAAATTCATCACACAGTCTATCCAATTACTTTCCCCCATCACCACCATCAAATACTCAATTAATATACTCACTATGAATATTCATACGGAATTATAGACTCTTCTGTGTTCAATCTATTCACATATAAATTCACCTTCGACTGCAAACAAATAAAACAATTTATGACGTAAATCATTAACATATTTTTAGATAAAGAATAGTCATTGGTGACAATTGCCAAGATAATAATAAACTATCAATATCGAAATGATATACATATAAACATGTACTGTAACCGAGCTGATATGATTAAAATACTTCCAGGTGATATAATGACAAAAGAATTCATTGTGTTATATACATACATATACATATATGTGAACACGTTATTTATCGGCATAAGATGAATGGTTGTACTGAGATACTTACAGAACATGCATCAGTAGTTTTTCCAGCTTTACAGAAAGTAACTGGTGCCAGACCGGGTAGATAAAATGTCCAAGCTGAATTAATTACGCACAAAGTGCAAATAAGACGAAAAAAAAATATCGTCCGGTTGCTCATTGTGTTGTTGTTTATTGTATATATGTATACGAAATAATTCGGTTTCCTTAACAGCTTATTAACTGGGCTTGATGTTGTTGTTGCTGCGTAATATTAGATATTATTACTAAATTTGCAGCCACATGCGTAATTTTAAATGGCCGAGTTCAAGTATTTTTGTTGAAGACACATCAAAAAGGCGCAACACATCGACATATCACTTTATATATCACACGTATCGTAGTGCGATTGCTGCCATGACACGTCATGGAGTATAGAGCGAGATACATTTGTTGTATTGAGTGGTGCTGACATCTGCAGGTTGTTATTGATGAATTTTGGGGAATGAGGGGGATTTTTTGAATGAGGGAAATGAACTGATTTTTTGAGTTCGATAAAAACTGTCCCAAATTTTATATAAATAGGAAAAGTTGAACTTTGTTGAGTATCACATGCAATTCACATCCTTTGAAAAATGAATAAGAAAATTATTAGGTTATGTTTTGTTTGATAGACATGTAGGAAGAAACGAAATAATGCAAATTATTGGTACAGAAAATGAGTATCTATTAATTGAGCATAAAGTTCGTTTAACAAATTATGTGCCTATAATGTAATTATTTATTTATTCATTGTTGAACGCATCTTTGATGTGCAATAATGGCTATTATCACTCCTTATTCAGCCTCTTCATCAATTCCTAATACGAATTACAATTCCCAGGTGTTCCTAATCTAATTAAACCGAACAAAATAATAGAATTCTTCCAACATTAATATATTTATTGATATTTTATTATCAACAAAATCATAATTACCTCGCATTAGATGTGCTTCATCTGCATGGTTGAACTCATGAGCATTATCACGAGGAAGTTGTTATCCAACATGTCATTAATTATGCTAGAAGTGGAATCATCAGCTGTTGATTCTGATAATCATCACTGATAGTCATAGAACTCATTTCCATCAGCGATAATTTTGTTGGTACGATAGCCGTATGCAATTCGTATAATAACATCTAATAGAAATACGAAACAATCAAGTGATGATATGTCAGAGATGTCTTTGTTTACATTGTGAAAGATTTTAAGGCTAATTGTCGTTATGACATTTGTCCACAGAGTTCTATCACGTGCTCGCTTGATTACAGAGTATCTTTCAATACATTACTTAATTAATACAATTGTAATTGAGAATTAACAAACAGATGTAGGTGAATATAACTAAATTTAATCGTATTGATAATTGCATATTAATTAATTTTTTTATATTGAGTTGGACGTCCTCGTTAACGTATAGATGATAGAAGTTCATTCCTAATGTTCCATAAGGTGGAGAAAATTTTAATTATTGATGTGTTAACATCGTTCTCTGATCAAAATAATGGGGTCATCAATTCAGATGTTACGATTGATTTAAACTAACAATTCGGGTAAATGATGCTAATTTTGTTTGTTTTCAGGGATGAAATTTGGAAGTTTAAAGCTTAAACAGGGTCGGGTTTCAAGGTTTTATCAGTTATCTAGCATTTGTTGATCTGATAATTGTAGGAACAACAACGTTGACATCGATATTTACCCACAATCGTTCGGAGTGGACTGAAAGATCTACATGAAATCTGGGAGAAGTATGATATGTTGATATTATGTAATAGCATTCTTGAGCATGGTCAATCCCCTCCAATCAATTCGATCATGCGTGGGGATACTTCTTGTTTTAGGAATTTATTTCATCATAATGTTTGTTTTCCTCAGTGACTAGCAGCCAGTATTGTCGTGTATTTTACCAATGACATACCAATGAATCACGTGCCCATCATTAGTGCATAATAATTGAAGTGGAATACAAATAAAATGAACACGACTGATTCGAAAAAGACTAAACAGTGAGTATAATTATACAATTTTCTATATTAAGATTGATTTTGAATGATTAATTAATTATATGAATTTGCAAAATCAGAAACTTCTTTGGTGTTTTTTTCACCGTTGTTAACATGTGATGAATAATTCTTATCTTCATGCATTTTACATGATTGTGCGTAATGAGTTTGTTAAGCTGATAAGGTGAGGGACATTTCGTTGGCGATAGGACTTTTCTGTTGCAGTGAATTTTTTTGATAGAATTGTTGTAAAGCACAATAGCAAAAGTGCATGCCCAGTGGCATAATGAAGGTGTGTCAACTGCAATTTGTTTTCATGAAGTAGAAAGTCATGGAAAGATGTTGAGGAATACAATGAGTTTCTTGTGTATAAGATTGGAGCTTATAAATGGAGTGAATTAGTGTGCAATGTGAAAGAGAATTGAAATGGAGTTTCAGATGATTAGAAAATGGGACAATTCTCATGTTTATTCTCGTTTTTCCCCAGGTTTGGAGTTGAATTCATATTAGCACCAACGGCTGCGATGGGAGCAGTGTTGTTCACAAATCCAATTGATGTTGTTAAAGTGAGAATGCAGTTGCAAGGGGAATTGAAAGCACGAGGAACATACAAAAAAATTTACAAGAATGCATTTCATGCTGGTTATGCTATTGCCAAATACGATGGAATATTATCGTTACAGTCAGGAATTAAATCAGCACTGGGTTTTCAATTTTTCCTCAATGGAATGCGCATAGGGACATACAAAATTTGCCGAAATTACGGACTTACAGATAATGATGATGGGAGAACAAATATAGTGAAGACTGCTGTGTTGAGTGGTACAGGAGGAGCAATTGGAAGTATTCTTGGAAGTCCATTTTACTTGGTCAGTGAATACACTGTTGACTGAAATAGTCCAGTAGGTCAGGCAATTCTACAGCGGAATAGACGTATCATATGAATGGCAGACAGAGCAATCTTATCACGCTATGTATTTGCTCATGAATGATCCAGGAGTAACATACGAACAATCTGGTATACCTGTAAAACTTTTTCTAACAGAAAAAATTCTGGAGATGAATCACAAACGAGAAGCTACCTGAGCACTTCATCAACAAAAGTCGTCTATGACGTGAGCAAGTCGCTGAAAATAGAACAGCATTGAGAAATATACGAAAATAATAGATATTTATGCAAGATGTCTTTTCTGATTCGTTATACAGTTTCAAGAATATTTCTCTGATAAATTATATGCCATGTTCACTGTGTTCTAATCTTGAATATTTGGAATAACAATTTCTTTCACATAACGAAAAATGACTTCATGGTATGTCTTTTTGAACTATAATACTTGCCTGACCTACAAGACTGGCATACAAGGTGAATAAATCATTCACTTTGAATACAGAGAGAAAATTCTGGATTTAGGTGAAAACGCAAATGCAATCGCAATCAAGTGAAGCAGCACTTGCTGTTGGTCATCAACATCATCATACAAGTGAATGGGCAGCATATAAAAGCCTATGGAGGCAAGGCGGAATTGCAGGGCTCTTTCAACAATGGTATGCTAATACTCCTAGAGTATTTTGTGGCTCTGCTATACAGATGACAACATTTGGTCTGGTAGGAGATTGGCTTCGGAAGTTTAGTGTAAGTTCTCGCAACAACAATAGAACAAACTTCTCCTTAAGAAGAAAATTAATGGTGAAATAATTTTTAGATATTCAATGACCATCCATTACTTCGAACATTTTTTGCGGCTCTTATGGGCGGCACAATGATTGCATTAACCACACAACCATTTGACCTTGTTTCAATTCGCCTTTATAATCAAGGTAGTGAACAATTTTTCTATTAATGTGAAGTATTGAATTATGAACTGAATAAGAATTTCGATTCACATTTTTCTGTTTTGAAATTCAGGTACGAATGCAAAAGGCGAAGGGCTTTTATATCGTAATTTTCTTGATGCCATCGTGAAAATATTCAAAAAAGAAGGAATGTATGGTTTGTATAAAGGTACGTTTCCGACATGGTTGAGGATAGGACCACATTCCGTTTTATGTTTATGTTTCTATGAACAATTGGATCGATTGTATGAGTCTGTGATATATGCTAAATAAATAATACGATAATTGACATTGATTTCTTTATGCTGGATTGTAAAAGTTATTTTTGTCCTTATAATAAAAGTGCACTGACTGTCTATGTATGGATAATTAGATTGATTATATAAATCTATGATACATCTGAATGACATGACGATTAGCATCAGTATCACCTATATAAGATTGTATACAGGATGTTTTGGTACCAAATTGTTAGGATATCTTTCAACAGAATCATTTTTTTCAAGAAGGAAAGGATGAGCATAAAAGTAGATTATCGTACAAATTGGAAGCCTACTACGATTTATTATGGCTCATTTCTGATGAGAATTAATCAATATTTGGTTCGATTCAGCTTTAATGATTGCATCGAACTTCCATTTAAGTTTAATCATTTGAAGAGCGCTGTTCGATTTGTACAACATAAAGTTGGCGTATTATCGAAAATGTTCTCAAATAATAATTTGACATTTCATAATAATTAGTTACATCAATGGGTAATCAATTTACGAGAAATCCTAAACCAAATGAATCTGAGGATGAGGGCACAAGTTGTTGGAAAAAATATTTTTCGAGATGCTTCCGAAGACGAAGTACAATCGATTTTGGATTTTTTGATATAGATGAATATGATTATGTTGTGGAGAAGTTAGCAATAAAATATGTTCGCGTTTCAATGTTTGCAACCACATATGATAATTATGAATATACTAAGAATGAAAACCAACAGCAAAATACGTCGACAGTTTTATCGGCGTCAGTTCAAGCGACACCAACTCTTCTTACAAATGTAACGAAACCTGAAAATACAGCCAAGACAATGAAGAAGATACGATTTTCGAAGCAGGATATTGGTGGCAAGAGTGAAACGGCAAAGAAGCCATCTCTGGCACATTCTATTGGTGCAACCAGTCCCGCAGCTGAACTCATGAATTCGTTAACTGCTTTCAATTCTCATTTGAAAGAATCTGAACGACCACCAAAGGATCTATATTCATTGAATACCACAAAAAGCCAAAGATCGTTTGCTGAAGAGCTTTCTGAAGCAGCAGCACAAAAGAATAATTATTATGCGATGACTGAACCAACTACATCAACAACATTAACTCCTAGTACGTCAAAACAATTATGATTAAAAATTAAAAAAAATATTTATTGTAGTTAAAAAATTGAAATGTATTAACAACTAGGAATTAGCGCTCATTTTCATAAAAAGTTCAAACGTCTCAGACGTATTTTCATCAATGACGTCCGCTTTGCTTCTGTTCGAATTTTCTATGGCTTCATTGGCTGATCAGGTATCGTCATTCCTGTAGATATAATAAAAGCGGAATATTATTGTTTGCTATGTATTAATTATAAACATTCAATATCGTATACATTTTTCTTTAATTACCTGGCTCGTTTTGGTGCATTAACGTCAATCTCATAGCGACTTATTTCGTTGAAATATGGCCGTGATACATTGTTATCTTTATTTTCACAAACGTCTTCGCTGCATCCGCATCCTTTTCCACACATCTTCGAATTTTTACGACATGAGCACATTCGTGATGTGCATTTCGTTCGGCAGGAGCATTTTATTTCACCATCTGAATCGCGTTTTGATGAGACATTTTTATCGCCAGATGTATTACCAATGCTTCTGAACATTGTTGACTGGGACCGCTTATACATTGGAGTTCTCTTCCAATCAGGATCCTTTGTTACATCATCATCTTCAACAACAATGCTGTCATCACTCAACTCTAATACTCCTGGTTCCTCTACTAATAATCGTGTAATTCGTGGATTTTTCGGTTTTTCGGGTACATTTTCTTTCATTCGGTTCTTCTCTTTGAGCTCATATTTTCGTAAATTCATTAATGCCTGATCGTATTTGTCCATAAGCTCATCATAGTCAGAACATTTCATGCAATACTTCATATCACGTTCGATCACGGTCTCAGATAGCATTTCAATAGCAATCTTTGCATCACCTAAAATTTGAATATCTTTCAAACGACAATTTGCGCGGTTTTCCTCATCAGCTTCGATAATTCTTTGTTGCAAATCTGTGATTTGAACGTTGCGCAATTCTATGTATTCTGTTAGATCAGTTATCTGGTTATTCAATTGTGGAGATGGCTCATCGATGTTTCGCTTTATTAATGTCTCCAATTGCGACGTGAGCTGTTCTCGATCTTTCATTAATTTTTCGAGTGAATATTTGGCTTCATTAGTATTCGACAATACAGCAATTTCTTGAGCTAGGGAGGTTTTAAGTTCATCTTTAGATGTTTTCGATCTCTCTCTGCGCATTTTTGCTTGGCGTTGTTTCTCTAGGGAGTCTTTCAAACGTTTAATGACTGCACACGCTTCTTCCATCTTCCGTTTCGATACAGTTTGTTGTTTACTATGTTGGGTTTGCATCCGCACAATTTGATTTTGACGTTTTCGATCTTGGTCTTTTAATTTATGCAGTTCACGTTCGCGCATCATTTTGTATTGACTAAACTTCTCAGCTTCTTTTCTCATCTCACGAACTAATTTCACTCGAGTTTGTTTCAATGATTGGATCTCTGATGCGAGATTTTTCACTTGTAAGTCAGATTTTTCTTTTGCTTTAATCACACGATTTTGTTCAACACATTTCTTCGTGAGTTCGGTGATTTTCTTTTCCAACTCTTGGACCTTTTTTCGCCTTGTTTCTGCCAATTTGGCACTTGTTGCATTGGTATGTACATTCTCGAGTGCCTTCACCAACTGTTCTTTCTCCGCTTGTAGAGTTTTGATTTCATTTTCCATGTCCTGCATTTCTTTTGTGTGCTCTGTAAGTTCCGACGCGTTAGTTAAGAGTTTTAGAACAAGCTCTTCTTTGAGTGCCAGTGCACGATTGATTGATTGAACTTCATTTTCTCTTTCTGCTTGGCGGAAAGTATGTTCTGCATGCTCTTCATCTAATTCGATAGTTTCATTCATACTACTGTCACTTAGAGTATTACTAGCATCATCTTTTACCTCGAATGACGACAGATTTGATGATTTTTCTTTATTTGCTGGGATTTGTGGACCTGATATGTGACTTATAATTTCAGCATCTATCTTTTTCTGATGCTCTAACAAATTCGAAATTTTTGAATAAATTTCTCGCAATGGAATGCGGTGAATCTCTAGAAGACTCTCGTCTTGTAAAATTTTCGCAAATTCTTGTAAAATTGTTGATAAACCATCACAAAGCTGTTCTTTCGCAGTCTCAGCGAGTTCACCTCGTTCATTCATGCACATTGTATTGATCAAACTCGTGTTGAATCTGTCCATTAACAACCTCAATTTTTTTTGTAAGTCTCGATTTTTTTGCAATAATTCTGAGTGCTCTGGAGGACACCTAAATACTTCACCTTGACCTAAGAGAGACAACTTGAGTTCTTTTATTATTGCTTGGAGGCGATTAATCTCGGCTGTTTTCGGATCCTGGTTTACGATCGGTTTATTCTTGATTTTTTTGGCGCGATCTGCATAGCGTAGAGTACTCAACGTTTCATCAATATTATAATCTGCCGGACTTATGCAGGCAATCATCAATGTCATAGAGTTTCCTCCCAATGAATCTTGGAGGAGTCGAGTCAACTTGCTATCACGATATGCGATGAATGAATTTCCACCGTTTTCACCTAGCTGCGAAATTACATTTCCTAGTGCTAGGAGTCCACGATTTATATCGACACCCTCTTTGAAACGTTCACCTGTTGCGCCAGTTTTTTTAGAACGCTCTGATCCCGCCAGATCGACTAGATGAAATTTTGCAGTGGTTGCGCTGTGTGGGTCCCCTATTTTTTCCTGCTGAATTATAATTGTAAAAATTGCGTGACTTCGACTCGATTGGTTGTTCATCGCAGTTGCACCTGTGGCACGTCCTTGGGATCCATGTGCAAGAGTCTTTAGGGTAGTTTCGGCGTCCGTCACTTCGTTTTCAGTCAGACCGACTATTTTTACTTCCTTATTTTCTTCCCGTATTTCCACTAGGCAATCTTTTCTTTGACGATCAACAGCCAATAAATCGTATAACTTTTCTTTGTGGAGTTCAATGAATGTCACGGATACTTTGACGTTGTAGCCATTCCGGCTGTTGATTGTTTCGAATATGTCTTGGATAGCAAGAGGGATGACTCCCATCGCTTCCTTTCCGTTGTAATTTGTGCCCATTGTAAACGTCTTTCCACTTCCAGTCTGACCGTACGCTAATATTGTAACGTTGTATCCTGTAATTTTATATTGTCAGGTTTCAGTAATCAACTTTCCCTTTGTATAGTAAATTAATCCTATTCTAATATGAAAGTTAGCACCAAAACTGTCAGAACACAAAATTCGATTCATCAGCTACATCACACTCAAACTTAGAGAAATTTCAATCATCAGGAGATGCACTAGACAAAGTCTATCTGACTGTCCCCTGGAAAATAGAGTACAAAATGCGATACTATTCCCGATATAAAATATAAATATCAAAGTAAACACAAAATTTATATCTCAACCAGTCGTTGTTTAAGATCCCTATATAAAAAACATTAGAAAATAAAAACGGGGGCAGTGTCAAATTAAAAATCCTCGACTTTTCCTACTAAAACAGTGTAAATGGAAGATCGTTGTGAATATTGTGATTCATACCGAATTAAACTTGATACATTAATTAAGGACAAATTAAAATTCACCTTTAAAGAGACTGGGTATCATCCCCCTCACGGCCTGTTTGTAAAATTCGTCGTGGTTGACTTTTCCACCAAAAACATGATTGAATGTGAATCCTTTTTCCAGTCCTATTGTTGTGTTGATTTGTTTCTCAGCCTCGTTGACATTAACACAATCTTGACAACCTCGTTCTATCTCAGATGCGACCAAGGGTCGCACCCTGACTGCAACTCTCACAGTATCATCAAAGTACATCTTACAAAATATTTAACAAACAATTCTAATAAATAAACACACTTTCGTCACATTCAGCTTGTCTCAGAACACCGCATGCTGCATATATGAACAAATATCACAAATGGCGTCTTGTTCGTTATTTTCAACAGTTCAAATATTCTAAAGCACAACGGTTATTATCACTCTTGCCAATACAAGAGATTACACTTATCACGATGGTGGCGCCACTGCTTACAATCATCGTCGTCTCGTGACCAAAAAGTGTACTATTTTCCATTGCGCGCGCATATCAAACATCAACTGAGAAATCAGAACAAAAAAAAAATAAAAAATGCTTATATTAATATTTTTTTTTATTACAGATTGATGTTGGAGACTGGGGTATGATAGGTTAATGGTGAAAATCTATGGGATAGCAGGGAATGTATGTTTATTATTATAAAATCAATTGCTTTTGCATTTTCTAAATGGGGTTAGTTGTATATTTCCATTCTCCCACCTACGTAGGAGTACCATGCGCAATAGTAACAGGCGCAAGTAAACTAGTGGGAGAAACGTGAAGTTAGAGCCGAATGAATTGAGCTGAGATCTGAAACGAATTGTTTGGTCACTCGGATTTATATTTCATTATTGTTCACCCAAAATGGGTCGTGACTACAGTGATACGGAAATTGAGAGACACGAAAAAGATCGAGAATCAAGTCCATCATATAGAAATAGAGAAAAGAGATACGACCGAAAATACGAATCACATTCCAGGAGGCGAAGGGACAACAGAAGCAGGGACAGGAGTAGAGACAGGGAAAGAAGCAGAGACAGGGACAGGAGTAGAGATCGGGATAGGAGCAGAGACAGAGACAGGTACAGAGATTCAAAGAGAAGAGGACGAACTCCTGATGATGGCCCAGATAGCAAACGGGATAGGAAACGTGATAGATATTCTTCCAGGAATGATGAGAAACATCGTGATGAAAGAAGAAATGCTCGTGATGATGACGAAATTGAGGAAGGTCAAATTCCTCCCGCCAAGAAACGTGTTGTTGACATCCTAACCTCGAAAGCTGGTGGTGCTTATATACCGCCAGCGAAATTGAAGTTGTTGCAAGCCGAAATTACAGACAAAACCTCAAGGGATTATCAAAGAATAGCTTGGGAAGCTTTGAAAAAATCTATTCATGGGTATATCAATAAGATAAACACAAGTAATATTGGATTGATAACTCGTGAGATATTGCGAGAGAATATTGTAAGAGGCAGAGGTTTATTAGCGAGATCAATTATTCAAGCACAAGCTGCTTCACCAACGTTCACACCTGTTTATGCTGCTTTGACTGCAGTTATCAATGCTAAATTTCCAAACATCGGCGAATTATTACTGAAAAGATTAGTAATTCAATTCAAACGTGGGTTTAGAATGAATAATAAACCACTTTGTATATCTTCGGGTACATTCATAGCTCACTTGGTAAATCAACGTGTGGCCCATGAAATTCTGGCTCTTGAACTCTTAACTCTACTTGTTGAAACACCGACAGACGATTCGGTTGAAGTGGCAATAGCCTTTTTAAAAGAATGTGGAATGAAATTGAGCGAGGTTTCACGTAAAGGTATGGAAGCTATATTCGAGATGCTCCGAAATATTTTACATGAAGGACAACTTGACAAACGTGTACAGTACATGATTGAAGTTATGTTCCAAATACGTAAGGATGGCTTCAAAGATCATGAAGCTGTGAGTGAAGAGCTGGATCTTGTTGAAGAAGAAGATCAATTCACGCATTTAATTACGTTGGAGGATGCTACCGATGCGCAGGACATCTTGAATGTATTCAAATTTGATGAAGAATATGTGGAAAATGAGGAGAAATATAAGCAATTGAGTAAAGAGATTTTGGATACTGATGGAAGTTCTGAGAGCGGTGACAATGATGATGATGATGATGCGGACGATGATAATTCGGATGACGCAAGCAGTGATGCTGAGGGCGAAGGGAAAGCTGATGTAATCGTAGATAATACCGAGACCAATCTTATTGCACTTAGACGTACTATATATTTAACAATACATTCTTCATTGGATTTTGAAGAATGTGCTCATAAACTCATGAAGATGCAAGTGAAACCTGGTCAGGAAATTGAACTTTGCCACATGTTTCTAGATTGTTGTGCAGAAATGCGAACATATGAAAAATTTTATGGGCTTCTTGCTGGACGTTTTTGCGCAATAAACAAAACTTATGTTACAGCATTTGAGCAAATATTCAAAGATACATACAATACAGTTCATCGATTAACTATGGATAAATTGCGTAATGTGTCCAATTTTTTTGCACATTTATTAATTAGTGATTCGATATCGTGGGGCGTCATGGAATGTATGAGATTGAATGATGACGAATCAACACCTTCCAATAGGGTCTTCATCAAAATTTTATTCCAAGAATTAGTAAACGAAAAGAATTTAAGGAAATTGAATGAACGTCTCAAAGATGTGACAATGCAAGAGGCATTTGAGGGTTTATTTCCACGAGATGATCCAAAAAAAACGAGATTTGCTATCAACTTTTTCACATCTATTGGCTTGGGTGGTCTCACCGATGATTTGCGTGAACATTTGAAATCAAGACCAAAACCCCTTCCGCCACCACCAATAATACCGACTGAAACTAAGGAATCTTCGAGCTCAGAATCAAGCAGTTCATCCAGTTCCAGCAGTTCATCATCATCCAGTTCTGAATCGTCTGACAGTTCAGGTATAACTCGATAAATATTAATTATTGCCCTAAATAATTTTACTAATCAATTACCGCTGCTAATTATTGATGTTTTATTGTTTGGTTTCGTTATAGATTCGTCATCAGCATCAGAGAAAGAAAGAAGGAAAAAGAGAAAGAAAAAAACTAACAAGAAGCAATCCCAGAAAGACCGTGATTCGGATCAACGGAAAAAGGAAAAAAATCATAAGAAAAGTGACAAGAAAATATCAAAAAGAAAGAAGAAGAAGAGCAGATAATTATAAATTTAGTTGTTCGACACAACATGATTTCGTATTTACAAAGAACTTATTTTAAATGTCTAGAATTATATTCGAAAAATTAAGTCAACTGGAAAGAAAAAATTCCACTAACAGTTTATTTTTCATCCTGGCTTTGAATATACGCTTGTAATCACACTAGCGTTCAATTTTCGTGTATATAATTGAAATAAATGTTCGTAAATATATACAAATATCATGGCATTCAGTACGATTTCGTTTATAGAATTATAGGTTTACGTACATTATAAATGTTGTATATGATGATAAGAAGTCTTCGCAATTATTAACAAAAATGTATCGAAACTTCAGGTGAACAGGTAAATGAATAAAATTCGAACATACTCATAAAAAAAACATTGGAAGGAATATTTTCTAATATAGAGGGCGCGCTCTGAATCACAACAATGAAGAACAAACAAAATTGCTCAATCATTGACAGACAGACGCTTACTAAGCTCCTGTCGAAATAAAAAAATTTTTTCCCTGTTTACAACCTTTCCATCGCGATTAATTGATTCCTGGTGATAAATTGAATAAGTTAATCAACACAAAAACTCAAAATGGTAAATTGGTTCACATTAATACAATAGTTGTTTTTAAGGTTATGTGTACTTGATATTATTGAAAACAATTCTGATGATTTCTTTTACAGTTTTCGTTTAATATGTTTCCGGAAATTCCGAGACCATTTAATACACAATACAAATGTTTTTCGGTCTCCATGTTACCTGGAAATGAGAGACAAGATGTTGAAAGAGGAGGAAAAAGTGGGTTCAACAATGAATTTTTTATTATGCAGAATTCCATTAATTTTGATCCTTCAAAATATGCACAGAATTATAGTGGAAATGTTTGATTTTTCATTATACTTTTGTTTATCAAACTTTACTGATATACATTGATATATCCTGATGCAAATGCTTATTCATCCCTAATTTTTATATCACCGTCATTTTGGGACATTTTCTATTTGTCTCTTATGTAGCATTGTTATTATATAACTGTCATGTGTCGCGAGGTTTACCTTATCACAATCAGCTGATCAATTAATCTGAATTGAAGAATTTATTCTAGAATTTATATTGCAGTTATTATGCCACCGTCAGCTTTGGAGCAACTCACACGGTTGAATATTGTCTATCCAATGTTATTCAAGCTCACGAATAGAAAGACAAATCGAATAACACATTGTGGAGTTTTAGAGTTTGTCGCTGATGAAGGGAAAGTTTACCTTCCATACTGGGTATGAGTTTTCTTTGAAATTCAAAAATTGAATGGTGGTTGTGTCATTAGCGCCTGAATTGAGTGTTTTGTTTTTATATTACAGATGATGCATAATTTGTTGTTGGAAGAAAGCGAAATAATAAATATTGAAAGTGTATCACTGCCTGTAGCAACATTTTCACGATTCCAACCACAGTCTGCAGATTTTCTTGATATAACAAACCCAAAAGCAGTTCTCGAGAATGGTTTGAGAAGCTTTGCTTGCTTGACCACAGGAGATATTATTGCGATTCAATATAATCAAAGAATTTATGAAATGTGCGTACTTGAAACAAAACCAGGACCCGCAGTTTCTATTATTGAATGTGATATGAATGTTGAATTTGCACCACCGGTGGGCTATAAAGAGCCCAAGAGAATGGAGAAAAAAGAGGAGCAAGAAATTGATCCTGTTAATATGATGCCAGAGTCAACGGGATTTATAGCATTTAAGGGGCAGGGTAATCGATTGGATGGAAAAAAACGAAAAGATTCGGGGTCTTCTGATACGCAACCAGCTAAACCGGTTTATGTTCGCGGTATACCAGATTATGAATATAAAATTGGCACTCTCAAGTTTTTACGCAATATGAAACCTGTTAACAATAAAGAAGTGAGTGAACGAATACTGATATATTTTATAGATCACCATCATACTTTTTTACACCATTCTGTCATTGATCACTTCTTTTTTTTCACAGGAAAAAAATGCAGAAGAATTCAAGGCCTTTACTGGTGAAGGCTTTTCATTACGAAAATCTAGGAAATAGCCGATAAATTATTCTTATTCATATGATTATCTGAAAGATTAAGAATGGAAAAAAAAAAAAAATGAGAATAAATTACAAATCAGACAAGTATTTATTATACAATATGAGAGTTTGTGGGTTGTTTATATAAATCTTAATGCAAAGTATGTTTCTAAAAATAGTATCACTATATTAACAACGATTTTTCGAAACTTTATGATATAAAATTCATAAAAATTCTAAATGCAATATGTGCATATGAATATGAGTTGGAAAATGAGGGATCACTTTCCACAGTACGTATGATTGAATTCATAAGTCGTCTTATTATCTAGTATAGGTGCGATTCAATTATCACATTTAATTTTCTGGTTAGCATCGGATTTACCATTCAGTCTTCAAGCGGACCCCAGAAGTGTTTACTTGGTCTTGTATGGTCTTCAGTGAGGAAAAAGTCCCGACCCAAAGTCACAAATTCATCATGAGTGATTTTCCCATCTTCATTCACATCAATATGAGCAAAGGTGATTACCGCATGCTGTTGTCATAAATTTACAATAACATTTAGCGAACAGTTTCGATCAACAATTCGATTTTGATATGAATGAATATAAAGAAAACTTACATCATTATCGATATCGAGGCATCTGAAAAATAGTTTAAACTCTTCCACTGATATCTGTCCATCACCATCTTTGTCAACAGCCTGAATGAATAAATGGATATCAGTTTTTAATACAGATATCTTCTGTATAATCACAAAATTAAAAGAGAGAAAATTACCTTGAAAAGAAAAGGTAAGAAGTTATGGCACTTTTTCTTCAGGGATTTGTCATTGAGTACATGGTGCATTTCTTCGAGATATTGCTCAACGCCTACGAGGTTGTAAGGACTGATCTCGCCCCATTGTTCTACCCACATATTCTGAAAGACAAAAATGAATTTAATGAATACATGAATTAAATAATCCAATGCAAATAAATGCATCCCGCATGATTTGCGATAAAAAAATAGCGTGCGGGTAATAAACATGAATACTAACGCTCAGAACTTTTTGGAATTCTTCTTTTGCTTCTGGTGTTAAATGACCCAGATCAGCGAATCGTTCAGCAAGGAGCATAAAATCATCATAGCTGATAACTCCATCCTTGTTGACATCCAAGTGGCTATGAAGTGTCCTCATTTTTCGTCTCCAGAAAGCTGACTGGCCCTTCAAAAATGGAAAACAATTAAATACAAACAAGAACTGGCGAATGTTTTCTCATATTAGAAATTGGGAGTGATACACAAATCCTTGAATATCATTTTTGTACCATATGAGCTCATTAAAAATTTATGAAAATTCATTTGAATATCATTCGAATGGTATTAACATATTCGCATGCAGCGAATCCTGCTTTCGTGGTCGCAAGTGTGAAATTGAATTTAGGTGAAGGCCGATAAATCCACATCGCCCACTACAATCACGCGATAACCTTTAATATTCTATCAAACTGACAAATTTAATTTTCTCTCCCTTTCTTTTTCCTCTGATGAACAGCGCGCATGCAACTGAACGATACTCTTTGTATTTGGCTCTGATAATATGAACATAATTAATTCTGGTTTCGATAACTCCCTGAGATGAATCTCAAGGTCAGCTGCATATCCGCACCTTTCTTCAAATGTTATTGGCTGATCAAATTCTATTAATTTTAACTGTATAATTTTTCATTGATCAGATTGAGAAATCTAACGAAGGAACTGCAGTAGTGGCGCTGGACTTTTGAAATGAATCATTAACATAATAATTCCATAATTCATTTTCAAATTATAGTCACTACAGTGCTAGAACAATTGTGTAACATAACATGTAAATCATAATTGATATTTACTCTGTCTTGTTCGCCATCAGAGTCACTATCACTGTCGCTGTCGCTTTCACTTTCCTCTGCCACTGAAGTTGAAGCTTTCGTGTAATGAACATTTCTTTTATTAGTGGACATTGTCCGCATTATTGGCGACAGCTGCAGATAACGAGCATGTAACAGAAAAAAATTATAATCTATTAATATTGAGGGTACATTAGAATTGTCTACGTGCAGGGGAATCGTTATATGAATTCGATCAATACCTCAACACGTAAAAAATATTAGAAATCGACAATTCTTATAGTTCAACATTTCGACGTAATGCTCTGTGTTTGTAGAAATTCTGATTTTCCTAGACGAAGTTCATATCAGGACGTTAACCCGCGTCTGCTTGTACCAATCTCAAGGTGCCATAAAATATTTTCTATTGACTATGAATAACAAAATAACAGCCGGAATAAATATTCACGTTTATCTATAATTAATCATAGAGTTAATTAATAATATTCCATCCGAAATTCTTATCTAATAATCATGAATTTATTTGTATATTCATGTTTGATATGAAAATAATATGAAAGCGATGGAGAATTGTACGGCGTAGTTTCACTGACGTAAAATAAGGTTCCTGCCAATTTTTTTTGTCTCGATCTATATGTGAGATGGGGCCCAATATGACGACATGGATCAAAACCGGATGGTCTCATGGTCATGAGGAATCGAAGGGAATCTTTTGTGTCTGGTTCTATACAAATCCAATTCCGAATAGGTGGATGTTTGTGTATAAACAAATCAATCGTCTGCCTTGAATATCAATCATTTTTGTTCAGACTTTATGAATTTCAAATTCGTTTGTCCATCCGGTAGGATTCAGGTGCTCTTAATTATTCAAGTGTGCCGGCACTGTTGACTCCACTCGCCTCACAATCCACGCGTCCGTTTCAAGGGCACAATAAACCGTAAGGGATAAACAAATACTTTATAAGACTTTTACGTTCCGTATAAAATCACTATAAATATTATTAAAAATGAATCAATGTCTGTTAAGTTTACAGTATAATGAAAGCAAATAAAAATTCTTACCTGATATTTTTGCGCTGTCGAAACATAAATATTATGATCAACGAACAATGCATTGTTTATAGTTACAGGGGTTATTTTTTTATCAAAATTTGCGCCTTTTGAGATAACTGATCTCAATCCATTTCTCAAAATTGCTGTTGCCATTTTGTTACAATCAAACAAAATTATTGCAAGACAATAAAATTATCACTGATATTTTCACATGGAATCCTTAAATGAAACTGACATAAACAAGTCGCGTCTGCATCCTTTTTGTCTGTAACACATTCTCCGCGCGTTTCCCCCCTACATTTCTTTTACGCATGCGCAAATCACATTGTATATTCTCCCCTTTCAAATAGTATTTTTTTCTGTTCTTTGCCGTTTATTTTTCTTTTTTATTGGCACATGTGCCATAACATTGGCGTCAACGCTATGTATTTACATTTTTGGGGGGCAGATGAACGTCTGCACGTTGATGATATGTAAAAAAATAATTGTGCCGTCATTGCTAATAGTTATCTCGGCATGAAGGCATTGATGTCTTCCTTCTAATCTTGACCCCATGATTATATGCGCGTATTCAGCAATGTCTTTACTACAAAAAGATTATTCATAAATATTGTATGATAATAACTGATAATAATATATTCATCATTGTAGACATGACATATAGAAGATCCAACACGAAAATGAGGTCGTACAATGTACATTATGTCTATGTCTGATGTATACGTGCTAGATCGCATGTGCACGTACCAGTGTCCACGCTCGTTGCCAAGTCAACCGGAAAATTTGCGACAGATTCAAAGTTGTAAACAAGGAAAAATATGGGACATTCCACTGCTGTTTATTAAACATATAATTTAATTTTTTTTTCAGTGATTATTTATTATCATAAATTTATTTACAAGACAATCGATAACTTTAAAAAGAAAAAAATACGAACATGATATCTATCATATAAAGTATCTATATATATTTATATATACTGTGAAGGTATACATGTAAATACCTGAAAGTAGATATCGTTTGGATTTGTTTCTGGCTCCGTGAATAAATGGAGTTTATCTGTATAATTATATTGGTTGCTCCTTCACTGAATACATCCTATCAGGAGGAATTATTATATCAAAATAATAATGCGTTAGATTAATGTAATGGTGTCATGTGTTTTAACTCTTTTTGTATTCAATCCTTTCGACTTTAACTTCGTCACCAACAAGTTGATACACATAAGTTACTACAGTTGAACTTTGTATGTCCATCAATACGAAAGAGGGGATGACAGATCTGAAATGAATGAATAAATAAATAACTCAATAAAATATAAACACAGGTGGATTGGCAGAATATTTAGAGAAATGATAGTGTATTACGTGTCTAAAGGATTGTATGCTCCAGTGGCCGAGCCTGGATTTATATAAAATTTATTTTCATGCTCATATGCTTCAAACTTATGTGTGTGGCCGGATATCAATATATCAACGTCCAATTGCCGTTGTATAAGCGCTAATGACTCTGGATCTCCCCAAGGTACCACTTGATGGCCATGTGACAATCCAATTCTGAATTGACCCACTGTAACTACTTTTTGCTCGGGATAATTCAGATTCTGTAATTTATAATTCGTTATTCAATCATTGATTCATGAAACTTGGATCAAGATTCAATGTGAATATGTTGTTGAGTCATCATAAGTAAAAGTATCGTCCGAGTACCTCATCAAAATCACCTCTGACAACATGTACATCACTGGCTAATGTTTTTAAGTAATCATAGGACTCCTTTGTACAAAGATTACCCGTACACAATATATGCTGTATTCGACCAGGTACCAAAAGTTTTTTGAACTTGCTTGGTAAACTGCTACATCGATGTGGAATATGTAAATCACCCAGTACCAATACAAGCTGAAAGATGAAATAATTTTACTACGTTTAATTCATTCCATAGTTTATCAAGAAAACATTTAATCTTCATAATCATATGATGCAATGGAAATGTTAATATTTTTATGCTGTAGTGAATAACAATTGGAGGTTATCTTTGTGTATGCATCCGATACAGTGAAAATATTGATATTATTGCATACTCACCATGTTTAGTATTGAAATGCCTCGTGGCTGAATTTAATGTTCGATATAATGTTTTTTGGTTTGTTGTTTGGTCTCACTGCATTGATTTGCAGTAATTTTTTAATAACAATAATAATAATATATGTTATTAAAGACTCGGGTAAATGTCAAATTTTCTGAACGGAAGTGCTGATGACAGTCCTTTTAACAGTGCGCATCTATTGCGCATCTATTGCGCATGCAAAAATATTATTGGTGCAACCTAACCTCTAATTATTTTTGATTAAGAAAAAGGCGGGAAAAGCTGTGTAAATTCAGCGAGACTGTTTATGTCGCAGTGTTTATAATTTGTTTGTGACTGATTATTTTGGATTTGTTTAATAGAATATTTTATTTAAGAATCATTGAAAAATTTACTCAGTGAAGAATTGAAGAATGAAATGTGTTATACCAAGTGCAAACATAAAAAGTAAGTGCGATGTGTTGATATTCAGGTTAAACATTGGAGAATAGGAAGAAGGAATTGTTGATTTTGTTGATGTTGAACTATGAAATGTTTATTGATATTGTTTTTGTTTGCAGTTTTGGCAAGGGCTATACATGCTCTTGGAAAGATTGGAGAAGAAATGTATGTACAACCACAAGAGACAGCTCTCTCGTTTAGATCTGTTAGTATGTCTAATTCGGCATACTGTGATTTTACTTTTCGAGATAATTATTTTTCGTATTATAATTTTGGTGATTTGGAAGAAGAAGAAGCATTAAAATGCAAAGTGTCGATGAGAGTAAGATGATGGATTTTATTTTTGTTGATTTGTGCAATTATTAGATTTATTAATCCGTTTTGTTGGTTTAGTGTGCAATCAGTGTGTTCAAAACTCCAGGAATTATGGATAAGTTGGTGGAAACTTGTCATATAAAACTTGAGCCCAATGCTTCCAAGTTGATCATTATTTTGAAGTACAAGAACAGTGTTACGAAAACATTCCTTTTGCCAATTCTTAATTGTGAGGCTCTTCAGGTGGGTTTTTTATTTGCTTTAATAGCTGATGTAACATAATACTTTCTTGAATATGTACCCCCAATTTTTCGCTTCTGTTTCAGGCTGCATACAATAAAGATGGTGTTCCTAATCACTTGATCGTGCAACCAAAAGTTCTTGGAGATGCTTTGCAGAATTTTCAACAAAATTTAATAGAAATCACTTTAGATGTTAGTGAAGAGAAAATTCTTATAAGGAATTATGTCAGCGAAACTTCTGGTAACGATACATTTTTCTTATTAATCATCAATAATTTTCGATAAGAGAAACTTGGCTTACCATAATTTTCTGTTATATATAGGTGCGGCGAATGCAACAAGAACACAATTGGCCTTGGCTGTCGGTGAATTTGATACTTACAAAATCCGACAAGAAACTTGTATCACTTTCTGTATGAAAGAGCTACGAGCCATTTTGGCGTTTGCTGATATTGTCGGGTTACCTCTTCACTTGCTTTTCGAATTAGCTGGAAGGTATGTTATTTAAATGAAAGTAAGGATGTAGAAGAGAAAGAACTCAAGTATACAAGCACTTCATATTTTACAGACCAATTGTGTTTGTACTTAAAAGTCCGTCGTTCGAGGCGAATTTAGTGCTGTCAACATTGAATCCAGAACCACCAGACGCACCCGACACATCAATTCAAGACAGGAGACAGGCGTTGAAAAAACGCACAGCGCTCAAACGTAGCGCACCTAAACAATCAAAAACTCGGCCAAACAATAGCAAAAATAAATCTACTGCTACAACCAATACTACAATGACAAAACATCAAAATACCAGTAAAAGTATCCTCGAGTCATTGCACACTAAATCAAGAACTAATGCGAGGAGTCGTAAAACCACTGAGGAAATAACTCCACAACCAAATGCGGATTCACTGGTCCCACTTGTGCGTTCAACAAGTATAAATAGTATGGAAGTCTTATTAGATGCTCAATCAGCACATCAAGTTCTACCATCCACATCGAGTCGTGTCATGCCTTTAAGACAAACTCGAACGAATCTTATAGCAGAAACACCTTCTTCCCTTGGATCAACACAACGTGTAAATATATTCAGCACTGGATCAGGTTCATCGATGTTCTCTTCTCCCACAGCGAGACGTAAAATACAAGAACTCGCTACAAATGATTCTGAAGATGCAGGTGATGAAGAGACGGTACCAAATTCACCACCACGACAGCCGTCAAAGAGAGCAAGAATGATTTTTAAAAGATGTTTCCAAGCAACTTTTGATCCAAGAATGTTACCCGGTCATGATGAAATTTTGGCCAGAGATACCGACAGTGAATAAATAATTAATTTGTATATAACCCAAAAATGACGACATCAAAGTCATCGTGAAATAATGTTCAATGAATTTGGGTATATTAAATATATTTTTTATAGTCTATCAATAAATGCAGCGTTTCATATTTCGCTCGTTCAAACAACTGGTCACGCCACCTTGTGGTTGCCTTTCCAATAGCTAATTCTTGTGATTCACGTCTCTGTTCATGAATACCACGTGGATCACTGTATTCTATTCAGTTTGTAGCAACTAAGGGTCGAAGGGGGAAGTTTATGTATAAGATTAGGTTACGCAAACGTCATAATGAAGAAAGCAACTTCAATTGTATTAAAAATATCAGCAATAGCCACCGCTAGTTTTGGTGGATGGTATGCTGGTCAAAATTATGAACGTTCTCAACAGTTGAATAATGATAAAGACAAAGACGAGAGTTTACTTTCATGTTCAAACTTCAAATTGAAACCAGGTTTCCCTATTTTTGCCACGGTTTCTGCTGCTTCACCAATTGTTCCTGATGATAAGATTTCAGAAATGGGAACAAAGTTTTCATCATCTGCCTCACGAGTTTCGCAGGTGCCTTTTTTTATTTTATATTCTTGCCAAATATATTTCATTGTACACGTGCATATAACCAACAAGTTCTACTGATACAAATGAACTTACAGAAAAACAAATTCATTGCTTTAAATTTTCATTTTTATTTATTTCAGATAATGAAATATGGGTTTCCTGGCCTCGATACAGTTCGATCTTTTGACGATTATGTATTGTCGTATGATAGACGGAATAAAATTGCTCATTGGGTGTTTGAACATCTCACACATGAAAAGTTAAAAAATAGTGCGAATGTTGATAGAAGCAAGTGTGAATTCAAGCCTGATGACAGCATTCATCCATTCTTCAGGTATGTATGATGATGCCTTTACTTAAGTTTATGGTGCTTTATTGTTTTGATCATGGTGAGAATTTTCAATAATTAATGGAAATGGAATTGGATCTAGAGCAACGAATAAAGACTATAAAGGCAGTGGTTATGATAGAGGACATATGGCTGCAGCTGGAAATCATAAATCATCTCAAGAATTGATACAACAAACTTTCTTTTTATCAAATATGGCACCGCAAGTGGGAGCTGGATTCAATCGGGATTCTTGGAACAGGTTAGAGAGCTATGTGAGGAAATTGACTAAAGTTTACACGGACGTTTATGTCTGCACTGGACCTTTGTATTTACCAAAGTAAGTGATCAGTTGATTCATTAGGTATTGACAACTATTTTATCTCTCGCTTTGTTCTATGTCAGTGATTAAATTTTTGCCTGTTCCTATTAGGAAAGAGAGTAATGGGAAAAAATATGTGAGGTATGAAGTTATTGGCTCCAATCATGTAGCGGTCCCAACACATTTTTATAAAATTATTGTTGGCGAAACGAAAGATTTGAAATATGAAATGGAAGCTTATGTAATGCCAAATGCACCAATAGATGATAATACACCGCTCACAAGCTTCCAAGTACCACCAGAAAGCATCGAACGTGCTGCTGGATTATTGTTCTTTGATAAATTATCACGGAATAGATTAGACAAGATAAATGGTAAGAAAGTTTGATGATGATTGTGATTTAGATAATTATGGAGTGATCACGAGAACTTGTAAATAGACAAAAATTTTTAGACAATTTTTATTATCTCATATATACTTTATTTTCGTCGTAAATTTGTGTACGGTTATTTGTGAAATGATCAATTACACTGTTTCATTGAGTGGACTTATTGATGAAATGTAAATAATGTACATAATATGTGTATATTGCTGAGAGAATAAAAATGAGTGTGTATATAAATTGATCTCAATGAGCACGATTGATTTTTGTACAGAAACAATTCACATATACTATAAACTAATGTATCTTAAAATAATTTAATTTAGTATTTCACTGGAGCAATCGGTTATAATTAATATTCGAGAGCTTTCTTTGATCAATACATTTTTTTTGTCAGTTGACAAATTCAAACTTCAGTCTTGCGAAAAAAAATAAAAAAAAAAAACCGTGCGTTCATCTCCATAAAAATTTCCTATATCTTTTCTTATTCTAAATCTCGATGGTCTACGTAACAATTATACCACTACATATATATGTATAAAAAGAAATTCACTGAACTTATTATATTCATTTTTCACTTAATTACTTTGGTCGCGACGGTAAATAAAATATACCAAATAAAAATGAAAAATAGAACAAGTCAATTCTAAAATTCATATAAAAACCCTAAAGCTAAATCAATCGCGAATAATCCGTCGTTATTTCTTATATTTTAGTATAAATATGTACAAAATTAACAGACTTAATTATTTTACGATGTGGAAACGCACACTTGAAATTTTTGAGTAGACTCTTAGCTTCATTGCAGCGTATTTGAACATTTGTTATGTATTGTTGAAAAAGAAAAACTATGATCACCTAAATAAATGACATATTATTATGCTTCGAGAGAGAAAAATCTACGATAAAATTCTGAGAATGATAAGTAACTATCATTTCATTGTTGCCGCATTGGATAAAATTCCCAATTAAGAATAATAAATTAGGCACTAAATGGACGGGCCTTTTCAGGATTATCTTTCGCAATCATCAAATTAATTATCTCTATTATCATATTAAGGACACTTGATATGTGTTCTTTCTTAAGTACACTTCGATAAATACCACCATATTCTTCAGTTCATTGTTGCACTAATTTTTGAACACTTTCATGAGTTTCCTCTTTTCGCTTGCTACGTTGATATGAATAATATCCAATCATATCAAGATAACGGTGCGAGTACTACATTCATCTCTTGGTAATGCTACAGATTGATTTCTAATTCGCGTAAGCCACAATAGGCCAACACCAATTGCATTAACGTCCTGAATAATTAAGTCGATTTACTTCATACTAATATTCTCTGTGTGTCGTCTCTGCTCAGTGTATTTCCTCCGATTTACCTTTTAGTTATTTCGAATGATAATGCAGTGAGGACTAGAAAATTATGGATAAAACCGTAGGATGAGGTTCAGTTCGTCCATCCACCTCAAATTAATCTTTCCTCTGGTGGTGGTTTCATAACATTGTCCATTTCCACTCGAGGATTACTAAACTCTTGCGCGCTAGGACTGTAAGTACCTCTGGTTGCCCGTTTCTTCCGCGCCATCATAAATAACGCAGTAAGAGATCCCAAAGCCGTTAGTAGTAATATTCCCACGATGGGTCCAACGATAACAGCAATGTCAAAGGCTTGACTTCCCAAGAATGGTTCGGACTGTGGACAATTACGAATTCTTATGAGTGTTTGGAATTGAATAGGACAGACGATGATTGTTTTCAATATTTACCTCTGTACAGTTTTGTCCCATGAAACCCGGAGCACAATAGCAAATGTAGCCGCTTTCCTTATTGCAGTCGCATGTTCCACCATTCTTGCAAATATCCTGTGGAAAGCAAAAGAAAGGCCACAAAATGATTGATAGTGACGAATGAATGGCATTGTCAAATTATAAGTTTGTTTGATTATCTTACCTCGACGCAGGGATTAAACATCCTGCAATTGTACCCACAATATTCTGATTCACATGCACAGCGGAAAGTGCCTTCAAGATTAATACATTGTCCAAATCCACAATCAGTTGTGCGCAGACTACACTCATCAATATCATTGCTACAATCAGGACCAGAGTATCCAGTTCCTGTGCAATTACATTTATATTGATTGATCTCATCGATACATTTGCCTTCATTGTGACATGGATTCTTTCCTTCAGCGGTAACACATTCATCTTTGTTGATCTCACAATAATCGCCCATAAAACCAATTGGACATGTACATTGCGGCGTTTCATAGATGACATCACATCGCCCACCATTTTGACATTTATTCGCAATACAGTAGGGTACGTCACAATGTACACCTTCATATCCTGGCATACATGTGCATGTGAAATTGTCGCCTGTCTTCAAATTAACAATATCTGCACAAGTCGAACCATTGTCGCATGGATGATCTTTGCATGTGATAAGCTTAAATTCTTCGCAGAATTGTCCGGTGAATTGATCTGGACATTGGCAACGGAATGCACCAGGAAGATTAACGCAAACTCCATCGTGCTTGCATGGAGTTGATGGTACACATTCATTAATATCTTGATCACAGTGCCAACTTTGCCAACCTTTAAGACACTCGCATGTATAATTTGCAATACCATCGATACATGTTGAATTATTTTGGCAATTGTTCTCGGCGCACTCGTCAATATCTACTGAACAATCATCTTCAGCATAGCCAGGCGGACAATCACAGATATAACTACTGAATTGATTTTGACAATGACCGTTGTTTTTACAATCATCTTCGAAGCAAAGACGACAACCAATATTCTCATGCCGTGTTGTATTTGTTTGAAGAGCTAAGAACTCCGATGGTGTGAAATTAGCATTATGATAGACATCGTCGAACGTGAAGTAATGAAGTAACATACTGCCAATGCGTACTTCACCCAAACAACCTTTGAACGGTTCACCAGACATCATTTCATGCGGTGGTATTGATGTTGTCAATCGGCGATCGTTTAAGTCCACACTGTTACCGTCGACTCCTTTTTCATTACCTATTGTCACGTAACCAGTTCTCTCACTCCATGAATTATCTGCCAAACCACCCAGAGTCACAGTTCCGCTATTCAATAATTCATACCACAATGTGAAACTGAATTTTGTACTTGAATGCGATGATGTTTCGTCAAAGAGCGGAACGTGACCACATAATAGAGAGTTGCTACTTAATTGGAGAAGAATTGATGTCCAATTGCCGTCAGGATGTTCTTTACCAAACGAAATTGTGTCTTGATTGTGCATGTCTAATTTCCACGCTACTGTTATGACATCTTTATAAACAGATATTGTGAAGTGTTGATCGCCAGAGTTTGGTGCCATATGCATCAATGTACCACCGCTATTAGATCTATATGCAATTTCGATTGTGTTGATATTCGATTCAGTGATGTTTGTTGGTTTCAATTGATCATAAATATATGTGAATGATGTGGTGATGCCATCGAAAGTTGCATTGGCAATGCATTCATACCCGCCGTCCAAATTTTGACACTTGGAACCGCTCGGGCAATCTTGTAATTGGCAGAATTCCATTTCTTGACATGTTTTACCAGTATAACCTCGAGGACACTGGCACCAAAAGTCATTCCACGTAACGTGACATGTGCCGTTATGATAACATGGGCTGCTGGCGCAGACATTGTCAGAAATTACGCCAGGCAAAACTTTCTCATGATCAAATGTAACATTACCGAATTGAATTGGTGGTGGAATATCTTTGGCCTTCAATGGGAAGAATTCTACAACCATCGTGTCGATTCCATTTGATATCTGTACATCCTGAATTATACCTTTGAAGTTTATTTGGGGCGTTACTTGGAGTTCCATTTGTCGACTGTCAACTTGACGAATGTATCTCGAAGCTTGGGGTAATCCTCCTAAATACAGTACTGTCACATTTAATTGTCCCGTAGCGCTGATTGTCTTTCTGAAATATTCTGTGCTATTTATCTTCACTTGAACTAATGTCATGTTTCTAATCACTTGGATTAAATGATTGTTTCCATCATTCAATTTAACTCCACCAACTGTGTAAGCTTCGGATCCATTGAATTGCATTCGTACAAGTAATTCACCACCCTCTAATTGTGCAGCAATATATGTATTATCTAGAGACTTTGCGTCGGAATAAGGATTGGCTTCTGAACCTAAATAAAATATGTCACCACGATCTTCGCGTGTGCGAATGAACATAGAAATATCGACAATAGAACGGACTGCACGCCTGGCCGTATCAGCAACTTTAACAGTTACATAGCCATCAGTTATTTTATCGTAGCCAAATGTTGCAGCAGTCATATTGTATTGGCACGTGTGACCAAGATAAGGTCGTTCGCATTTGCAAGAGAAATTGCGCCAACGATCTGTACAGTGTCCACCGGCTTTGCATGGATTGGGTGAGCATTGTTCTTCACGCGGACAAGACGATTCAACATGTTCCATCAATACCGCGTCAGATACCATTCCCGGATAGATCCATTCGCCATTAATGACAACATCTTCAGTGCAACCAACGAAAAATGGTGGACCGTGTGGCAATTTTCGTAAATAACTGATCGTACCACCCACATACGTTGTTGGGAAAGTTGTAGGTAATGTACTTGATCCGTCGTTAAGATTGATTGGATATATTGTTTGTTCTTCATTAGCTGACAGTACCAAATGTGTTGCATTTATTGCAACAAATACTTTTTGCCACTTCGAATTATTCAATCCACTCCCGATGAATACACCTTCCCATTTATTCAAAATACTTGAGTGTAAATTGAGTTTACCATCGACTAATTCGAGAATATAGAACGTTGTACCTTTTCCCATTGCTAATAGACCGTTTGGCAGTGTAGTACGGAAACGGAATTGAATATCGTAGCCTTCATCACGAGTTGTGTTTACCATTACATAAGAACTGCCGCTCAATGACGTCGTTGTTACGTGATCGCAAATACTACCATGGAATCCATTTGGACATGTGCAATTGAATCTGTGTTCAGTTTCATTGAATAAATATGGTAGGCATGTACCACCGTTTTGACATGCATTGCCTTGACATCCAATCAATGCGACCGAACAATTTTTACCGCCGTATTCAGGATCGCATGTACAGAAATAGTCTGCACGGCCGTCAATGCATGAACCATGTCGACAAGGTGTGTAACGCAAACATTCATCGATATCGTGCTGACAATGATCACCTTCAAAACCATCATCGCATTCGCATGTGTATCCACCAATTCGATCTTTACATGTTCCAGCCAAGCATGGATTGCTTTCACACTCGTTGATGTTTTTTTCACAATTTTTACCACTCAGTCCTTGAACACAAAGGCACTCGTAGCCACTGGCGTTGGCGTAGTTGAATTCTTGAGTGAAAATTGCTGGGAGATTGCGTGCATTGCTCTTATACAATTCTTTGTTCGATCGCTCCAAACAAGTGCCATTGTATTGACACGGTGAACTCTCACACTCATTGATATCTATTTCACAATTGACTCCCGTATAACCGGAATAACATCGACATTTGTATGTTCTGATATCGTCAATACAAAGTGCATCATTTACACATGGATTCGATAAACATTCATCTATATTATTTTCACAATGGGGACCTTCGAAACCGGTGTCAGTACAATCACACGTGTAATTATTAATTCCATCAAGGCAGCTGCCATGATTCAAACATGGTTGGAATTCACAATCATCAATATTTGTCTGACAATTCTGACCTGTGAAACCCGATGTGCATACACAAGAATAAGCAGCGATTTGATTGATACAAACAGCATTATTTTCACATGGATTGCTCTCGCATTCGTTGACATCGATATCACATGTTTTTCCACCGTAACCCGGCGGGCAAGCGCACTCAAATGTATTAATTCCATCGACACATGTTGCGTTGTTCATGCAAGGGCCGCAAAGACACTCATCAATATCGACACTGCAATGATCGCCTGAAAAACCAGGGCGACAATAGCAATCGTAACTGCCAACTGTATTGATGCATATTCCTTCGTTGCACGATTTATTGCCTAATACTTCGCATTCGTTGATATCAATGTTACATTGAGGACCAGTAAAACCATCAGTGCAATCACAGTGAAAGCCTTCATCACCCAAATCAATGCACGTACCGTTATTGCAAGGTTTTTTAGCACAATGATCGACAATTAGAGTGCAATCAGGCTCGCGGTAACCCACTCGACATTTACATTCAGAGCCATTGATACCATCAACGCACACACGATCTTCCGGACATACAACACCGATACACTCATCAACATCGTCTTCGCAGAGTTTTCCCTCAAAACCTGGTGGACAATCACAAATGAATTCGTGTTTCGATGTTGACGCTAGTATACACGTGCCATTGTGCTGACATCGATTGACAGCGCACGCATCATATTCACGTTCACAATTTTCGCCCATGTAATCTTGAGTGCAATTGCATGTGTAATCATTCATGCCATCGATACAAGTACCACCATTTTGACATGGTTGAGATTGGCAGTCGTTGATATTGATATGACAATTTTTTCCTGTAGGACAAAGAGATACGGCTCCATTTAATTATTTGAATCAATTTCGGATGATGTACATTAACTGAATAAGATGTTTGTTATTTTAGGTGATGAAAACACAGAAGCAAGACAAATAATATGAAGACAATAGGTAATAATGACTATTTTTACCAGTGTATCCAGGTAAACACTGGCAGTAATACGTATTTGTTTGATCAATGCATATTCCACCATTTCTGCATGGATCATTTACACATTCATCAATGTCAACTGAACATTCTGGGCCAGTCCAACCGGGTTCACAGCTGCAGTAGTAACCACCAGGCTAACAAGCACATACACACATTCATGAACGAAAAACACAAAAACACAAACAAAGATGACACAAGAAAGCAATTGTGGTTGAGAGACTTACATAATCGTGACAAGATGTTGCTTGCCGGCATGGAAGTTCACGACATGTTACTGGTTCTTTACATTGTGGACCAGTCCAAAATCTTGGGCATTGACACATAACTCCATAAATCGTTTCAATGCAAGTACCGCCATTGTAGCAGACTGAACACCAGTCGGATATTGGAATGTGGCAGTGCGATCCTTATTTGGTTTTGCAATGATGGCAGAGAAAACAAAACGACAAGACAAAAGCAGTTGATTTATGAACGACAATCACAAAATGCAAATGAGAGATAGATACAAGGCATATGTACATCGACAATGAATGATTGAAAAACAAAACGAACAGAATGAAAAAGCACGAACAGAACCAACAGCGATATTGAGTGGAATTTATTGTATTTGCTCACCTCTCCATTCGTTTGTGCAACTGCAATTATATCCATCATCATCACTGCTGCAGGTACCGCCATTGATACACGGATTGCTCGCGCAATAATTCAGTGTACAGTTTGGTGGGTTGCCCATATAACCTGGTGTGCATACACATTGAAAGCCACCTTTATCATCCAAACAAATACTGTTTGATGGACAAACTGCATCCTGACATGTGCTACGACGTTCGCAATTCTTCCCACCAAAACCTGCTGGACATGAGCAACGATATGTCCCAACTTCGTCTGTGCATATACCACCATTTTCACATGGCTCGGACAAACACTCATCCAAATTTAATTCACAATTTTGACCCTCAAAACCTTCAGGACAATGACACATATAACCGCCATAATTGTCGTAACATTCTCCCTTCAAACATGGTTTGTCCATGCACTCGTCAATATTTATTTCACAATGTCTTCCTTTGTATCTGAAGAGAAGAAGAATTCATTAGTCAGATTGATTGTGGTATATTTCCATTTTTATTTTCCTGCATATGAACTCACCCAGTGCTGTCACATCTGCATGTATAATTATTTACACCATCAATACAAATACCACCGTTTTTACATGTTGCGCCAACACAGTCGTTTACATCTATTTCACAATTCCTCCCAGTCCATCCTGGTAAACATTCACATTTATAATCTGAATTGTAATCATCCGTTACTACTCGACAAATGCCTGTGTCTCCGCATGGATTGTCCTTGCACGGTCGCACACCCAGTTGCGATTCACATACACGTCCTGTGTGACTGGGTGGACAAATACAAGTGTAATCTCCCTTATCATCTTCAATGCACGTGCCAGAATTCTTGCACGGATTGCTGTTGCATGGCGGACCTGATAAATCATTGGAGTAAGATAAATCGGACTGTAAATATTAAGTTAAATTCATAAATAAACAAAAATTGAAATATATCAATGATCAAAAACTAAATGACAAGCAAAAGCAATATCAATTACAACAAACATTTGATGAAGGAAAAGAATGCAATAGAGAGAAGAGGTTTGCTCTACTTATTCGCTAAATATAGATGAGTTAGTCTACCGTGCATATTTCAGAGTAGGAAGTGGGAAATAATGGCATTGTGTATAAGCCCGGTGTGAGATATATATCCCGGTAAATATATTGCAGACTTTAGATTTGTATAGGTAAGTGTATAGGAGAGAAACGAAGCATTCCAACTGTGGAGAGTGTGCGCCGTCGACCATAATATGAATTAATCATCGTTCTCTCCGCTTTTCCAACCCCTTTTTTTTTTGTTTCTCATTCCTTTTCGTTCAATTCTCATTCTATTATCATTACTATATTTTCTTTGTACTTTCACATTCTTTTTCTTGGTTGCTTATCATTGAATAATAATCTAACCATTGTCCTTGTGACAGTTTTTTCCGGAATATCGGGCGTAACATTGGCACTCGTAATGATCTTGACGCGATACACATTTTCCGCGCATCATGCATGGTTCATTGTCACAGTTATCCATGATGGTGCCAGATGGTGATATGGCAGCGGAGGAGCCAACATTGCTCGTACCACCTGGAATATTTTCAAATAAAAAAAGTGCATGCAAAACTACGTTTGTCGTCTAGCCTACGTTCATTTCTCCTCTCAGTTTTATTCTTACTTTACCAATATATTCGTTTGCATTTATCGTACAGGTGACTACACACACGCACACGCACACACGCGCAACTAATACTATCAAACTGTGCTCAATTTTACTTCCAACTCTTCAATTTATATTTTATCTAGCTGATTTACTGCTGGTTTTTTTTTTATCATTGAGAGAATGATTTGTGTGTATGGAATTTTATACGGCAAAGTGTCTCTTGCGACAATCAATCAATCAGTATATGAATAAAAAAAAAGAGAAAAAAAATCAACTCATGCATGCGTTTGATGATAAATAAAGACAGACGTTTTGTTAAGCATCACAACTGTCAAAATGAATATTAAATCGGAAACAATTTTTGTGTACTAAAAAAAAATAATAATAAATTAATAAATGTAATATCAATGTCATAATTCATGATATGATTAAATAAAAATGACATATTTTAATCTCATTCACATTTAATAATATTATTTGACTGAATATCTTTTGGAAATATATAACCATTGCGTACAACACTTCATAGAATGGTATGCAACCATCCGATAAGATTTTCTTTGTTTCAATTCTATTTGTTCCTCCATAGCCGAAGTGATAATAATGAACATATGAAAACGAACATAAAACACTAATAGATAACGGCATATGACTGTCATTTGAATGACCAATATAACGACAACATATTTAATACTAAAACTTACATCCTCCAATATCGGACGGACATGTTCCCAATACTGCCCCATAATTTACAGTGTGATTGAAAAGTATTCCAGGTCCTTGTAGTATACAACCTTTAAATCCCTCACCAACAATTAATGTACTATTAACATTATAATTGGGCAACATAAGGATAGCTGAGTTGTAAGTTGCATTTGCAATGATCTGAAATGTAAAAAGAAATAAGGTAAAAATTGTTTTGAATTTGAATAAATTTACATCAAAGATGATTAATACCTGAGTATGACCAGCGGCAGTTAACGTAAGATTACCCAGTCTGAAGAATAGATTGATATTGTGCCAAGCATTATTCAACAATCTAGCACTGAGTTTAGCTTCATATCTCTGTTTGTTGATAATTGCAGTGAATATCAAACCATCAGGAACAACGTCCACGCTTATTGTATCATCATTGTAACTCTGACTGAATAATCGTCCACCTTCACATGTCCTGAAGCTAAGTCCACTGTGACGATGCACTGATACCATTGAGCTCAATTTTAGCGATGCAGTGCCATTGAAATAAGCCTCTCTTGGATGATCATCACTGACAGTGCGTGATGTTGTTTGCGGCACTGAATCGATGCCAATTATCAGGCTGGCAGCAACTGTGGAAATAATTCGAATAGGAAATTAGTTAATTAATAAAATGAATATCTATCTTAACAATATTATTAGGAAGAAAATATTGTAATATTTTCTTGTATATGATAACAATTTCAGGCCATTCAGATCTCACTTTATTATTTTGTATTCTTTTTTGCATGGTTGGTAGAATGAATTAATAACTGTGTTGATGTTGGCTTTTTAATTTTTACTTTTGTTTTCTTTTTTATAGGTTTCTATGTTGCATATGACGATGAGTTGAGCTGTTAAAGTCAGTGAATAATGGATGAGATGCATTTGCGCATACACAGGGAAAGGCAGTTTGTGTACAGTGCCTCGAAGCACCGCCGGATATATTGAAAAATGAGATGAAGCATATTGTGAACCCTCACGTCATCAAGATTTTATTTTTCTTGTTTTCTTTATTTCAATATCATATCATATATATATATTCACCGTCCCTTATTTAATTATACGAACATACGAAGTTCAGTAACAGGGAAAAAATAATTGATGTTAATTAGTTCATAATTTTCTAACGATGGAAAGTAAAAATATAATTATCATACAATTCATTAAAGTTGAAAGATAACAATTTTTTTTGTCGTCATGTTCATGTATGTATATTTATAAAAATGAACGACGAGCAAATTCTAAATGTGCATTCATGTTGACGTGGTCATTAGTATAGAGAGATAGAAAGAGAAAAAATTGCATGGAAAATATATTTATTCATTCAGTGCTCACTGAGCATGAAGGAGTTGGAAAAAAAAGACTTTGTCGTGAGAAGAAGACAGATGTCCTAGAGCTATAATATAATTTTTCAAGGATAAACAAGAAAAATTTGCAATAGTTGAAAGAAAATAAATAAGAAATCAACAAACTTATCGATAAAATAATATTACATAATTTATAATTGACTTGGTAGTTGATGTCACGTTTGATTTTAATACCAAGCATCATCATCAATGTTAACCAATGAATATTTTTTGTTATTTAGAATAAACACGTGATACATCATTGACATCATCCTACACATTTTTATTCTATGCTTCGCTACTTGGGGAAGTGATGACGAAACGTGACTATACTCAATAAAATAATTTAAAATCACTTCCAAGTTTTATCCTCGCGTGACTATTAAAACAAACGGAAGTGACGCATGCAGAAAATTATTTATCAAGTAGCATCGAGAGTGTTATGGAAGATGGATTGAATATTATACACAAAAATTGTGTATGTTTATATGTACATTCTTAATAATTTTTATTCAACTTTATTTTTCATTCTTCATCATCCTCTTCTTCACAACTATTTTTTTTATTTAGTTCCAAAGTCACCAGACCAGTTTCTCCAAGTTGGTAGACTGGTTGGCACGAGGTTCCTGTCCGCCCACAATCACCGATATGATCACTACCTTTTGCTTGTGAACAATCACCTTCCGGAATGTCGTTCAAATGAAATCATTCCTACATGCAATATATAAATCTGGGTATGTAAATATATTGAGTTCCTCTAGAGTTATTTCATTTGAATGGTACAATTGAATGAAATGGAGTGACAATGATGATGGTGAATGCTGAGAAGTTTCCTAACTATTTTCATCAAAGTTCCTTGACTTCAGTTCGTGAGTCTGGATTGTACACAAAGCATTTATGTACTTGTACATATATATTTACAAAGGTGGGAGGAAGGAGAATAGAAGTATGGAAGATATAAATATATGTTGACGCTCTACTACAAAGTATATATATATATATATATATATGTATGTGTATGTACGTAGATATTTACGTGACTCAACGACATCGTGGCTTATATAGAGACAGTCACTTCGTTCTCTCGCCACGCCTTCTACTCGCATCGAAGTCTCTTTGTTTTATCAGGAAGATTTCGTATTGAGACCACACAAGGGATGCAACGATGGATCTATATTACTTTCTAGTTTTTTTTTTTCACTGCAGAACCGAACTAACAATGAAAACTTTTATTGTCTATTTTGATGTACGAAAAAGAATGACATGAAGTGAAAATAAATACTAAAATGGATTTGAAGGAAAAACCATTGCCATTGTGTGTTGGTTTATATGGTGTTATGTGGATTTGCTTGTTTGTGATTATCATCTTTCGTTTCTTTTTTTTTGTTCTCTAATGTTGATAGAAAGCTAAAATATCCTTGAATGGTTGCGAAATTCTTGAGAATTTTATGTTTATTTATTAATTTCATGGATGGAAAAGGATGTGAATATTTATATGTGATATGATGAATAATTAAAAATGTATTTGCAATTTGTAGGGATATTGTGAAATATTTATTCAGGAATGTTGGATTTTTAATTGCAGGTTTGCACGTTATGAATAAAGACTGATATTTTTGGTCGATGTGTAGTATTTTGTTATAAATATATATATGAAAATGTGAATAATTTTATAATTTTTTGAATATATAAATTGTGGTTATGATAGAATGCGGAAATGGTCGAGCTTGGACGAGTTAGAAAGTGAAAAATTTTTTTCCTCACGTCATTTAGAATGAACATATATCATCCTGAAAAATCTCAGTATCTTAATTTTTTTATTCTTTCTATTTTTACTTTCATAAAAGTGAAACAGAATTTTTTTTTTCTTCTCTTTTTCGTGCATTTCTTTTTCTTTATATTACTGGCATGTTCTTGGGGAGGACCATCAAGCAATTTTCCGAGAATCTCATGCCCTCAGGATCCGTCAAGAGAATAAATATATATATTTTGAGAGAAGAAGGAAAAGAAATGACATTCCAAAAGAGGTTTGCCCATCGCTGGAACTTGGAACACTCCCATGTTTAAGATATCAGTAGAAATATATCTGTGCACAGCAGCCAGTGAATGTTCAGTGATTGTCTATCCTCAATTTTACTTTTATCATGTTTTGAAACGGTTATATATGATAGGGCCGTAGTTGATAGTTGAAGGGCCCAGTCAATTATTCCATGAGAATTTTTTTATCAGTTAAAATCAACAAAAAAATATGGTTCTACACATGACAAAAATGTACAAAAACACTCCATTTACGACCATTTTATCAACTCGATAACAAAACAAAATCTAAAACAGAGAGAAATGTAAAAAGAAAAAAAATGCAAATATTTCAACAATTTATACAATAAAAATACTCAAAGAATTGTTAAAATTCTTTCAAACTTCACATTCAATTCCTGAATAATTCCAGAAATATATTAAATAATTTCCTTCACCGATTTTTTATCCAACTAATAATATAAATAACATTTCTGTTAAAAAAATCTACATTAACAATTCAAATCTTTTTTACATCATTTATGCATCATACAAAAAAAAATTTAATCAACCTCCAATCTTTCAACAACTACTCGAGGCCACCTTGAACAGTTCATATAACCAGGTAGAATAAAATAAACCAGCAAAATGAAACTATTGGAATTCTCAACTAAACTCAACATTATAAATAAAAATATCCAAACGCGTGGGATGATTCATTTCGCTACCAACACCAATACGACTACCAATAATAATGGGATATAGTCAGTTACCATATGCAGCTGTACACGTGCATTAAACCATTGGCAATATATACAACACAACAGCCGCGCATGTATAACTGCATTCTCCCGCAACGCATACTCGATCTTCCGTTATAACCACGTTCGGAATTACGTAATCGATTATAGCCAGTATTTCTATATATCCATACACATACACAAACATGTTAAGAATGCGTCGGAATTGAATTTGAAATTAAAAAAAATTGCACACCAAAAAAAGTAGATTTTTTTTCCATCAAATGAATTTGTTATTCCTTGTAAAAAAAAAAAATAATAGACACAATTTATTTTTGACAATGAACGAAGTGAGTCATCAAAGTGTGATCAACTGAGCGTCTCAACGAGACGTATAACTTTCATATATACATCTGTACAATAACAACATTACATGTTACAATCTTGAAGAAATATCTTGAGCATCTTCATTTTATGTAATCCCTGCAGGATATTTATGTATGTACAGGTATAGCGTGTGGCATGGCAACTCTATGAGAGCCGGAAGTGAAGAATTTTCATAGAGGCCGTGGCAAGAGTCAGTTGAAGAAAAAAAAATAATGTGTATAGAAGTAGAAGTAGAAGTAGACGTAGGAGAAGTTGAGAAAGATGGATAAAAGAGAAAAATATACATTAAGTCGTTAGGAATATTATACAGCTATATACAAATTTCTATATAATGACTGTGAATGTATTTATATTTATATAGAGATAATAGTTTGAAGCTTATCGCGCATTCGAAAGAAATGAATACGTTTGCAATGATGATGAGTTCATGTGTAATATTGTTGCCACACCTCCTTTCGAATTACCACGTGGCGATTCATATTATCATATATAATTGAATTTATATGTTTATGTATGTGAAATACAGAGATTAGAGAATGTAAAATGATAAATGAGGAAGTGTTGGGTGGGTGAGGAATTTTTTTGTTTTAGTATACAATTCGAAAATGCTGAGTTTTCATAGTTGAAAATATTAAAACATAGAAGTTGATTTTCTATTGTTGTTTATATTATTTGATATATTTATTTTGAATTAATTTGTTAATGGTGGGGAATTTTTTTTTGTTGTATGGGAAGTGTTAATTACTATAGAGGACACTTGCACTGGAATTTGATGTTTTATGAATGAATTATATCAACAATTTCATTTGTTATCCTTATCATCAATAGATTATTTCACTGTGATTATAAATTAGAAAAGAATGTTTTCTATTAAAGAATTTATGTGTAATGTAAAGATGATTCATAAGCAATTGAGTCATTAAATAAAAAATTATTATCATTAAGTCAAGATTATTTAATTTTATAATAATTCTTTATCAACGCCAAATCATGTGATATTTATAAATATACACTTTTTTAAATCAAAATGAAAATGTATCATAAAGTACGATAACGTATAAAACAATAAAACAATATTCGTCACAATCTCTGATAATATCTATACAATTAGTCTGATCATTAAACTTTCAATTTCACTCTAAACACTGATTAATCATCTTCATCTTTCATAATCATCAAATTCATAAAAAAAAAAAATTATCACAAATAATTTAACATTAGAAAATTCCAATTACAAATTATCAAAGTCCCTTGTAATTTCTTTTTTCCTTTAAAATCAAAATGGCAAAGGAATTGTTTTCAGAATTTTTTTAATTACACTGTTCTATCACACAAGTATAAATAAATATGTATATGTACGTTTCCGGTTTTTGCACACTGACAAATTCGTTCGCACTCTCTATGTCCCTCACAGCACTTTTTGGTAACGGTATAATCCTGCTCGGTTTTATTTTACCTATACATTCATATATATATATATATATAATATGTGTATATATAAACAGACACATCAGTGTGTGTGTATGTATAGATGGGGATCATCAGCATGGATCAGTGACCGAACACCACCAGTCACGACCAAGGTGACCCAAACGATACAAAATGGCTTAGACAATATAAATACATTTTTTTTCCTTTCCCATGCTATTATTAGACATTAAAATTGCTTTCTAACTGAATAATTAATAGTTCAGTTATATATTCGCATTTGTATTGTTCGAATAATGTGTCCGGGAAATTTCCGGGTCTTCAATAATGAATTTATTTTTTTTTGTTTCAATAGGTACTTCATTCTATGAGTAATTTTTTTTTTCCTGCGTTAGAAATTTACACGTGTGTGTGAATATATGCGCTACGAATTATCGACTTTCCTTGACAGAGAGATTTGTTTGGCTTCAGTACAACTTTAGAATTATATATAAATCAACTTAGAAATACTAGAAAGTAGTAAAGCAATTTTGTCAGTTTTAATATTACTAAAAAAGAATAAAAAAATTAATGAATGAGAATAGATTGAACTATTAATATTATTTTTCTTTGTCTTGTTGTTTATTTTTATTCTTCTTCAATGAGTTTGTAGCACTGGTATTTGATTCGCTACAAAAAAAAGTGGAACGTGAGGACAAATATAATCACAGCTTTCCTTGGGATATTATAGAGTTATTGTTTTAAGTCACATTGTTGTATATCAGTTCAATGAAAGTTCATTCATAGACACACACATGTCTACATATTTTCTTGCACGCCCATGACCGCCATGTGAATACTTGCCATATGATGATTCATTGTTATTTAAAATTGTTGGCTTGCATCTTGTGATTATAAATCTATGATGAGTTTGAAATAAACAAAATTGTTTAAACTCTTTTAGATTAACTGCCATTGGTTACTTTGTGTTTATTGGTATATCTCTCATCGCGATGAATAAGACATTGTGTTATTTAAGATCAAAAGATGTGCAATCAAATGGAGAAGGAAAAAAAAATAAATGAATATATGAAAGAAAAATACTCAGAGAGATAAAATAAATTGAACGAAAATAATTGATGAAATGTTTCATTTGTGATTTCAATTTTTTTTATCTTTTATTTATTTATTTGTAAATTATTCTCTCTATTGTTGATTCAAATTTGAGAAAATATTTATTTTATATTGAACTTCTTTTTTAATGTGTCAAATAAATTCTAATTGCACATTTATGAGAGAATTTTTTAGCACTCTTTAGTGAACGGTGGAATTCACTCACATATACGTTTGCACATTCATTTAATTGAATTATTGTTAATGAAGACTATATATATATATGCATACATATTTATTCATACAGTCCAATGGCATAAAGTGAGATCGTTAGTACGAAATTACGCTTGACGAATCGTGCGATTTTCGAAGCGAGAATAATTACATCTGCTCGATTCTCACTCCAAGCACACATGTGCCAAAATGTTTTAATGACTGAGAGCAATAAGAAAATAATTATTTTTTTCTCATTTTATTAATAAAGAAAATATTTCACCCAACGTAACACAAAATAACGATAAAATTATCACCCTATATTTATTCAATTTAACATCATAAAATAAATAAAAATAAAAATTAATGAACTAAATAAATTATGAATAATTCTATGCGAAGGTGAAAAAATTGAAACAATTCAACCAACACAAATTCATTCCCCCTCTTTTATTATTTTAACTAAATCAAATTTTCTCTGACTAAACCAATAAATGATAAATATTTGTAACGAAAAAAAAAACGTTACAATTGTGTTTCTTGTGACTTTGCATGCCGGGAAGTACTGGACAGTTGTCTATTTTAATTATAACTGTTTCTTTGGTCAGTAAATACGTACAACGGTGAGATGAAAAAATAAAAATACAACCAACGTGATTTATATAATATGATAATTCTGGAGATTTTAGAAAGGAAGACACGTGGATGACTGATAAAGTCTTGAAGAAAAAATGTATTTCCCTGGTGGGTCAGAGTTTCATGAAAGGAAACTACACTTGTCACACGCACCGCACAGGTCATTGACAATAAACAGATGTGAGTGTGTGACCCGAAAGGTAACAGACCTCAGCATTGTCCTCAAAAAAGTAGACAATTTTTTTTCTTTTCCAAATAACTTGAATACTACAAATGAAATTTTACCATAACGTTAAATTATTCCTAAAGATCATTTGACTTCATAAATCTTCACTTCATAATTTATATCCTTTAACCTTGAATAAAAATAATAATAATAATATATAATAATAATAAAATGAGAGAATATATTTTCCAACGATATATTTCATGCTTGGTGAATTTTCCCTGCATCACAAAGTTTATAAATTCTCTCAAGATAATATTCCTGCAACTAAACGGTTAGGGCCATAATAATTTAAAAAAAAATAAAATGAAAAGAAGAAAAAAAAAAAAAAAATGAAACGGGAATATTTTACTACCTGTAATTTCATACGTCAAATCATATTTATATGTAATAAGTAAAGCTTATAGCCATAGTATATTTTCGATGGTTAAAAATAAATTCCATACATAGATATTTATTGTTAAATATATGAGAAAAATTTCAACTATGTGGAAAATTACTCATCGCAGTTTTTTTTTAAACTTTTAGTTATTCCTTTTTATTTCTCGTTTTTCATTGCTCGCAAACTCTACATACATATATTATTAAACAGTGGCAGACTGGACGTTCTATTCACATGACGCATTTCCAGTTTATTCATGTATATACATATATACACGAATGAAACATACATCTGTACACATATCGTGCATGCGTAATACATATCGTTTGCCACACTGGGAGAGAATTGAAAAAAAAATGAGGGAGCGAAAAAAAGTCCTATGTAAATTTATTCTTCCGCTATTGTTGCGTGATATTCATCAATGAATATAAATACTGTGTACACTATAAAGAAAAAAAAGGAATTCACGAATGCAATTAATATCCTCCCCTGCTTGACATTTTAATTGATACAATTATCGTTGGGTTTAGTTAATTATTATTCCCGATTTAAATTTTAGTTGAAATATTTCTAGGTGGATATTTATCAGCGAAATACACCTACGAATATTATCTATACACACATACATTGTATTTGCAATACTTAAAGCACGCACCTGAGCGTGAAGACCAACAAGAAAGAAGAATAGAGACAAACAAAAGACACTGAGCGATAAAATGAGGATTCATTAATGCAAAAGCACCAATGGCATCCACCTGTTACAAGTGACCGAATATATCCGGCATGAATTTAGCTTTGAGTAGAAAAATATTTTTTTTTCCGTTTGCACATATATATGTACTATAAAAAAGATGTAAACGCGGTCATGTTTGTCGTATGTCCGGTGAGAAACTTCAACGTACTTTGCAACGCCTGTACTTGTGTGGTGGATCGAAATCGGAGTCGACTCGAATGTTGGTCTTAAACATTAGATACCTTGCAATGTGAATATGACCGTATTCTATAAACTTTTTTCGTTTCAGTTGCAAGTATATATGAGTATTTATATTTATTACACTGGGGGAGAGTGCTTTGACTCAAGCGAAATGTGAGAGACATATGAAACGATCGATATTCGCGGGATAGTTCATTAAAACTTTTCTCGGTCAGCCGAGAAATCAATTGGAGAAATGAGTAATTCAATCTAGAGAAAATTCATCCCACTTCGTGAATAAAGAGTAATAAAAAGTGAAAACAAAAATAGATAGGAAATAAATGTCATTGAATATTTGATTTGAATATTCAATTGATATTTCGAGGTAAACATGTAAAAAAAAGAAAAGGAAGAAAAAAAAGGGTCGCGTAACAGACTGCCGGTATGTACAAACTCCAAACTCATAAATATGTTACAAGAGGGGACAAAGCATCTTGCAAAGTGTAATAAAGTCGACTGTACAAACAGCAATAGACGCAGTGTAGGCTGGAGGCATTTTTTTAGCTTAGAGAAATTTTTTGAAACACATCAACCAACATATTGAATAAAGTCCCTGTCAACTATGCAATGCATGCATGCATGCATGCATATTCCATTGAGATGAAAAGACTTTTCTCATGTCTCCGTATTCATTGAATTCGTTATGGTACCTTATTCCTCTTTTGCTTTCATGCATACTATACAATACACATAACTGTATACACAAAACTCAGGTAGACGATCAGGTGTGGAGTTCGGGACAACCCCAACGTGTTTTTTTTTCGTCTTTCCCTTTTCCCCCAACCTGTCATTAGGTTTGTATGGGAAGACTCCAATGCCAAACGGTGCATTAGTCACCAGCACCTGTATCTCTTTTTTTCAACATTTCTTTCTCTCACTATTTGCCCCCTGGTACTGTAATAAATATTTCACGCATACTTTTGTGCCCAACTTCTAATCTAACCTACATCAATATCATGATAAAATCATAGAAGTCTTGTGATAAGTTTGTTTTATCATCAATGTAATCCGCTTATCCACTGGCATTAGATTTTGTTCTGTGTGTTACGTACAAAACACATGCTACAGTTAAGTATCTGTATGAAAAAGCCATAAAGAAGAAATTTAATCGTCGATAATCATTATGAAATTATTTCATGTTAACGATCAGCTGTAACAAACTTCGACCGTGCGGTATTGTATTAGTAAATGTATATGATTTTAATTATGAGATATGAAAATGACGGGGATAGCGTGTTGCTCAAACAAGCACAAACTATAGTTGAAAATACACTCACCTGCGACAAGGAAGAGCATCTTTCTACCGGTTCGCGCGTAAATCCCAGCCTCTGGCATTTTAATCGCACGGTGGTGAAGGAAACTTCACTCACACACGCACAACAATAACTTTTATATTATTCACCAACATTCGTTTTCAATATATTTCAATATTCATCCGGACATCGTTCATATTTTTATCCACCACGTGAATCCTGCAATATACATATCAATATTATAAAAAACGTAACGATTTCACTTCGTTGTGACACTTGAATTGAATTTTTGACTTACTTTCCGTTATTTTTCGTTTTAGAATAAACACAATTGACAATTCCTTGTCTTGACAGTCGCTATTGACACTTTTTCTTTTTTCTTTTCTCTCTGTTTTGAATTATCATGTGCATCCACTCGTTAGCGTAGCACATATACACGCAACTGAACTGCCTGGAGAACGCTTTGGTGACGGTTGAGCGTAACACCTAACCCCACTTCCCTTCTCCTCCCACCACGCTGTTACCTTTTGCTTTAGCGTTATATACATACCTCTGAGAATTCACCGTGCGCTTTCCTCGTCTGCTCCCCGTTTAACACACCAATCGCAACGAAAGAGAACCAACTCTACCACCACTGCCGAGTACGGACATAGACAGGTTTGCAATTCTTGTGGCTGCCGCCAGGTGCGTACCTGTGTGGTGCCCAAAATGCATTTTTTATAGGTGGATTTAGAATTATACGATTGGAGAATTTGGAATAGGGAGGGAATGGGTTAGTATAGTTTTCTGATCTTATTGTTTTAGGTTTTTTTCTTTGAGGTTGTGGTTGGTTAGGAATTGGGCTCGCTGATTTTTGTATGATCTGAAGTTGCTGCTTGAAGTTTAGGTTGCATTGTTGTGGTTGATGTTAATTATTTCATGTGCAGGTAATGAAATTATCGTAGGTGAATAGTTTAATCGTTGTTGGGTGTTCAGTTATATAGGATACTGATTTTTGCAGTATGAGTTGTGGATTTTAGAGGTTTGTAAATGTCGTTTATATGTTGATACTCGGAAGGCCTGTGTTCAACTTCACGGTGCCCCTTACAAATTTTGTGATTTTGTAATTCTTTGGGATGAATGGGCACAGGTATAAAAACGTCTTTGTATCATGGTGAATTTACATTTGGATTGGGAAGAAATGTTCAGACATGAACTTTTTAATGATCCTAGTTAGATTTTGGAAGGATATAATTTGTACGATTTTGAAAACACTGATGGGAATAATGGTTGGAAGTTGATAGTTGTGTTTAACTACAAAGTCTCTCAGGGGCATTCCGGAAAGTCATCAGAGTCGTGAGAATCTAGCAGTAGATACAAGTGAGTTGATGTGAGTACAAACTTGGAGATGAAATAAAAATTGGTTGGACTTTGTGGGTGATTATATTCTGGCAAAGGTCATCAACCTGAGTTTTGTTGTTCAGTATATGATTAATGATAATAATGTGTTTGACAAATGTTTTATGCGAAAAGGGATATCATGCACAGCAGTGGGCGTTCCACAATCTGCATCGCCAGCTTAAGATAAGGATTGAATGATGGAAAGAGAATAGGGTCTATACAGATGGCCATAGATGTGTGAAATGTTCTAGGATCATCCATGATGCTCACACTTTTCAGGAAGTTGATGCAAATGGAGGTGTCGTGGTATTGAATTGAGATAATATTTCAATTAGCGGCACGAAACTCACTTGCAATGATACTGGAAACTGCTTCCGGTTGAAGCTAAAGTGTAAACAAGTTCGAAGAGTAAATTATGGAGAAAAAGTAGACGTTGACAAATTGAGTTATAAGCTTCCGGTTTCATACCAACTAATGATCAATCAATAATTAATTGCCGATTACAGTTGTAATATTTGATCCGTAAAGTCACTAATCGTTTTCAATTGTAAATCGGCGAATCAATTAATGACGCAATCAATTCCTACTGGTGAATTTACTAATTAGTCAATTAAACATTGACATGCCGACTATCGACTGCCAATTAGTCAATCATTCCACCGAAAATTGAGTCCCAATTCGACAATTCATCGATTGGTTATAATCATCTGGTAATGAACGTGGCGCTACGAATTTATTGATCGGCCGATCGAGCTATTAACTTTTGATAATTATTTGATAAGTGTTCAGTATTACTAGAAGTCGAGTCGTGATTAAAATGTTGGATGATTAAATACTCACTCTCAAGAGAAGTTGATGCACCAAGTGATGCATGAATAAAAAACCAATTTCATGAAAGAATCGAGTGTTCTCAAAGTCGATCGAATTATTCCCAATAATTATCCAGAAATTTATTTAAAAAAATTGATTGATTAATCAAAACAAAATTATTTCCTAATCAAAAATAAAATAATAAAAAATTCTAATGAAAAAAAAAAATCACTCCTCCACCGTGACAATGTTTGATACATTGCCGTGACCAGGATTCGAACCTGGGTTGCTACGGCCACAACGTAGAGTCCTAACCACTAGACGATCACGGCTACTAGAGGAGTTGGAAGGAGTGTCATGAGAAAACGAAACGGTTTTGATTTAATTGTCTTCCAGAATTAGACCCATCGCTTAATTGATAAAACAATTCGCAACCAGAAGTTAACTATATGTATATATGAAGATTTGATCATTCGACCAATATATAGACAAGTGGCAGTCCAATGTTTGTTTAATCAATTAATTATTTCACAACGAATAAATCTATTTGCGAGAATTGTTTGATTGGCTGATTGATTAAATCGCAACCGGAAGTCGATTCTTAGATCATCCAACTAAACAATCGTCAACTAGAATCGATTGTTCAAGTGACCCATTAATTTAATTCCAAACGGTCGATCCTCGATTACTTAATCGGTTCATTAATTTCCAATTGGAAATTTATTTTTATCTTTGAAATCGATCATTAAATTCGCCACCAGCGACTGATTAATTGATCAATCGATAAATAATCGGTATCAAATAGTTCATCATTCCATTGATCAGTCATTAATTCACTATTGGCAGTTCATTATCTCGACCTATCGACTAGTCGAAGCTTCCTTTTTCTTTGCAATCCACAGCTCTCTGAACTAGTCCAAAATGCGGTTGTATGCAGAAGCAATGGCACAAGTAATCTCATTCCTGTGAACAACCACTAATGAGGGAAGCAATTAGGTGATTAGATGTCGGTATTGAGCATTTGGAGTTAATTCTTCTCGGTAATTATAATGAATCAATATCAAAAGAATTCCATAGTGCATTCCTATGCTGTGCGTTGGAGTGGGGCACTCATGAACACAAGTCATGACCTACTGTCGGTAATATACAATCACACGTTTCACACCTGGAAAATGAAAAAAAAAAAATCAAAATAAGCGAGAGGTAAACCAGGTAAGCTAATATCATTTATATACGAGAAATATATATTTGCTTCACTGCTAAAATAATCTCTTCATTTTATTCATACAGATCTCAGGAATTCAGAATTGAAATCGATTTTCAGAGTGAGACATTCATGACAATCACAAGTAATTGATGAATATTTACTGTAATCAATCGCTGCAGTAATAAATCTTTTATTACTCACAATTATTGTCCGCATATTGAACGTAAATATGAAGGTATGAGGGCGCCACTTGCAATCGCGGGAAGACTGCGACTCTTATTGCTAAGTTGATTAATTTGAAAAAAATATTGTACCCAAAATTAATATCATGATATTGGATTCCATACAGGTCGATGCAGACAAGATAATTCATACATTGATTTTAACATTACAATAAAGGATTGCTTCTATTTGTGATAACAATAAAAATCATGAGTTCTTCAGAGGTCGTGTTTTTTATACACTGTACTATAAAAGTTTAGTCATAGTTTATCAAGCGACTGGAATAATATGACGACTGTTATGATGATTCATATTTCCTCACATGAACAATAGAATTCATTTCATCTACTCAAAACAGAATCGTTGAAGAGAGACATCACAATATGATATCAAATGCCAATGAAAATTATTTTTATTGAACATTTGTACACGGTACAACTGAATTCGAATTTTCTCAAGTGCAAAAACAAATTATCCACTTATAAGAACATATGCTATCCTAAGGAAATTGCCCAATTAATCCTTATTACATTTTCGGTTAATAATAAGGACTATACCAATATGTTATTAAACATATGAATTAGCTAATTTAGATTGTTCGACCTTCACAATTCATACCCGTTATTTCTTCTGAAAATAATTTCATAAATAAGAAACACGAGATTATACATAAATTGAATTAAACGCATGAATAAACATATTGTACACAAATTAAATAACAAATGTCTGGCCGCGTGATGGATTCAAAATGGCGGAAATGCATGAGTAAATAGGAAATACACAAACGATTGAAGTCAACTCAAAAACGCCTGTGTGTATCACACATATAAACACACATATTTATAAATTTGACACAAACATTGAAGCGCGCCCTTATTCCATGTGGATTTCCGTTTCCGCGCCTTGTTCATTGGTTTGACAGGAGCGACAGGATCTCTCGTTCAAAGGCAAAACATTGATTATACACACTTTCCATCCATCCATTTATTCTTGCATAAATATCAATTAGCTGTATCACTATTATCAACGAAGCGAAGCCATTAGCCTAGTCTTTTCTCGCCACATCGCGGAGAAGGGGCAGAGCCGGCCAAGTTGTGTTTGTAGAGAAGGGAACGAGGAGGGTGCTCGATGCACCATCACTGCCTCGATTTCTCATTTTTACTCTCTCGACCACTACAATTTCGATCATAAACCCATAACGCCTCTCACATCCACCGTCTGAGCTCTCGTTTTTTAAACGAGCAGGTGAGTTCATTCAACTCATTTCAATCACTTGAATCAACTAATTGTTTAAATTGCTCGCTTTCAAATTGATTATTATGACGACTTGTACTGGAATGACATTGAATGGTTGAGAAGGTTAGGAATGGTGTAAATTTATAGAACAGCCAGGTTGTATCTGTCACTTAAATGATTGGATTACAATAAATTATTGTTATGAAAAAAGTTGAATCATTATCTGGAGAATTGATGAGTTTGTGATTAATATTAATTTTAATATTATTTTGATTCAAGGATGATGGAAGAACCACTGAGTAGAGGCACTTCGCCATCATGTGACAGCAATTTATCTGATGGCGAAAAACTAACAGGAACATCGATAATTAAAGAGAGATTGAACAACTATCTCACAAGACAAAAACAATTGTTGGGGAGTGGTGATGAACCTTCAATCATCACAACTGCTACGTTGAGTGGTGGTAGTAGAACGCCATCGACAAAAAAAGCCAAAAGATGTCGATTTTTTCGTAATGGTGATAAATTTTACACTGGTGTAGTAATGGCAGTAACTCCGGAACGTTATCGTAGTTTCGACAGTTTAGCAACAGATTTAACTAGAGCATTAATACCAAGTGTAACATTGCCTAATGGAGTGCGTGCAATTTATGCCATGGATGGAAAGAAAGTTCAAGCTATTGATGAATTGGAGGATGGCCAGAGTTATGTTGTTTCTGGTCAGGGAGAGCTGTTCAAGAACATTGAATATTCATCAAACAGAGTGAAACGAGGTAGCTCATTATCTGGATTACCACAATCACCAGCTGGCACTGGCAGGCAAATAAATTCCATTCCTCAATGTGTTAAAGCGAAAATAATAACATTAATACGACATGGAACAAAACCACGTAGAGTTTTACGTTTGTTGTTGAATAAAAGGAATGCTATGAGCTTGGAGCATGTCTTTGAAGCAATAACTGAAGTGGTTAAGCTTGATTGTGGTGCTGTTAAAAGAGTTTACACATTATCAAGGAAATTAGTAATATCATTGGAACAATTTTTCGAAAGTGAAGAAATTTTTCTTGCATATGGAAGTGAAAAATCGACACCCGAGGATTTTGATCTTGATATTGAGGAGTCGAAATGTGTACAAGGATTTAAGCGTGGACCTTGGATATCAAAACGACAAAGTGGTCCAATGCCAGTGATGCCGAGGAAATCAGGAACACGAGCAGTATTAGTACGGGGTGTTACAAATCACAATCCATCTGCTGATATACTGCCACAACCACTTAGCATTCATTATACAGTGGGTCATGTAATTGGTGTTGGATATTTTGCTGTAGTAAGACATTGTGTTGATAAGTGAGTACATAAGCATAACCTCAAAGTAATTCAAGTTTATATGAATACAATTTACCTCATGATAATTTTTTGCAGACAAACTGGTGCAGAATATGCCATAAAAATTGTGGATAAATATAAATGTCATGGAAAAGAAGCCATGTTAGCAAGTGAAGTGGCAATACTCCGACAGGTTTGTCATCCAAACATAATTAGTTTGATAAATGAGCAAGAAACTACTGATCAACTTTTCTTGGTAATGGAACTGGTGAAGGTAATGAAAATAAAATTTTATCTCGTTAACGTTTTGTAAGTTCCTGTGACACATAACTAATTTCTATGTACAAATCATCAGGGTGGAGATTTGTTTGATGCAATAACAGCAGTTACCAAATTCCCAGAGGACGAAGCTAGCATAATGATTGGACATTTGACATCAGCATTGGCTTACTTGCATTCACATCATATTGTACATCGTGATGTGAAACCAGAAAATTTGTTAGTCGAAATGGAGGGCAGTCATGTGAGATGTTTGAAATTAAGTGATTTTGGACTTGCTCAAGTCGTGAAACAACCGCTGTATACGTTGTGCGGTACACCTACGTATGTTGCACCAGAAATACTTGAAGAGACAGGATATGGCTTGAAGGTAATTGTTAAAGTTGATTTGTATTTATTTCTGTCATCATTCAATGAGTAATATTGCATAAGATATCGATATAGGTCATGCAATTACGTTGATTTTTTGGAGTGGATGAAATCCATTGAAGGATTTTTACACTTATATGGATAGACAACTATTGCCTACCAGTTGTTTACCGCATAAGTCACTTGAGTTCTGATTATGACAAAATGAAATTGTTCTGTTTCACACAGGTCGATGTATGGGCAGCCGGTGTTATACTGTACATCTTACTCTGTGGATTTCCACCATTTGTATCGCCAAAAAACGATCAAGAAGAATTATTTGAATGTATTCTCAGTGGACAATACGAATTTACACCACCTCATTGGGACCCTATATCTGATTCTGCCAAACAATTAATTACTAATATGCTACAGGCGCAGCCTGAATTACGATTCAGTGCCGAAGACGTACTTGATCATCCATGGCTTATGGTAAATATCAGGAATATTTAATTATTATTCTCCAAATAGATTAAAAAAATTTGGCGGTTGTCCAAGAAGTGTAATTCAAGTTGCATGGCTTCATGTAGGCAATATGAATGGGGATATAAATGTGGGTATGTTCACACAGCACCATTTAGACTACTAGTCAACTGCAACAATTATTTTAATTCTTTAGTTCTTTTTCTCGATTGAATAGATAGAGAAAGAAACATTTTCAAAAACACATTGCATAGCAAATGCTTTCATTTACTCGTCTCTCTGCTGTATCTGTAGTGATGCTTTTCTTTTTTTTTCTATTTTATCCACCACGCCTCTGTACATCTGCAGAGCTTTCTAGGAGGAGAACAATCAACATCAGGAGTCACTGCAGCCGACGAATCGTCGCAGCAACACTGGAATCAGCAGTGTCAGCCGATGAGAGTTGCGACATTCGAATTTGATTATAAAAAGCAACGATGCAGTAGCAGCGACATTGCCAATTATGATGAGGAGGAGAGTGTACCAATTATTGAGACAACACCAGTTCGTAACCGCTGGCACAATGCGCCATTTATGAATGAAACTTTCCAAAAGGGCGTTATTATTCAACAAGAAGATGATGATGACGAAATTGATCATTTTAATGGTAATGGCAATGGTGATGAAGAGCCAATATCACTCAGTGCTGATTGTCTACAAGATATTCGTGCTCTTACGTCGTCATTGCACGATTTGATGAACAATATGGACGAAACAAAGGGACGTAGTGAAAAAACGTCTAAAAGTGTTACATCATCTATTAACAGTATTCCGGATAAAATTTATTCATCGACGAGAAATAATAATGGCCGTTGTCAGAGTCCATTATCGTCAAAGTTACATTCCAAAAATAAACGAAACGGCAATTCTTTGTCCGATATTCATTCCATAAATAATCAGAAATCATTAAGGTGCAATTATAATTGTAAAACGCGACCTCAACAGAGGGACTCAAACGATGATCATTCTAATGGTGCTAAAACACCAACAACACCGAAGAGTTCACGTACTAAAAAAAGTAGAGAAAGTATTTCAAGTGGTGCTAGAAATTATTCGCCCATCGGACGTTTATCACAATTCCTTGATGAATTGAGTTGCAGTTCGGATAATAATGTTGAAACTTCAGATAGTTTTGTGAATATTAAATTTGCAAATGTTGCGAGAGAAGCAGGTGGTTCGAGCTCAACACAAAGTATCGAATCGTCAGATAGTTTTGAAAATATACGATTTGATATTGATCCAGGGAGTATGAAAGTTCATGGGCCACCAAAAGTACCGCGTAAAGGAGGTGTTAGTAGTCATGAAACTGCAAAGAGATTATTGAAAAGTGCACCTAGTAATCGTAAGTCTTGTCACTATGAATCAAATGTCTCTAGATTACCAAGAGCGTCCCAAATACCAGTGCAAATAAATGGACAACAAAATTTATCAACGAAAATTCCGATACTTGACAAAGTTGAAGCATCTAAACCATCAGCAGGTGAATCAGTTAAATTGCGCGAGAAGAAAATAATTGCACCAACGAAACGGGAAATAAGAAATAAACGATACAGTTGTTTTCCACAATATACGATGCGAAAAAATCCAGAGAGTAGTGAATCAGAGAAGACAAATCGTGCGGGTGTAATCGGTAATGGTAGGAAGTGTAGTTCTACTGATGAATTAAAAGATGATGATCAAGAAAAAAAGTCAAATTCAAAAGTCAATCGATACAGCTTGTATTATACGCCGCAATTAAGTAGAAAGACATATGAGTGTGACAACAATGGTGCAGGAAAAAATACGAAAAATTCGAATACACGTGTAAGTACTAGACCAACAAGTTGGAAAACCCCTGAATCAAATAAAACAATGGCAGAAGTTTCCGAGTCAAATGAACGAAAAATTAATAGCGCCAATAGAAGGTCAGTTGTTGAGTCAGTTGCCAACAGAAATAAATCAAGCAGACAGTCAATTCATTTGCAATCTAGTGTAGGAAAGAAAAAGTAAATTGAAAGGATGAAGAGTTGGGTGTGTGCGAGAATGATTGTTCATATTGACAATCGTATTTTGTACTGGAAAACGGTAACAAAAATTTGTATTAACTTGTATTAGAATGGCAGCGAATGGAATTCGAGAATGCTGAATGAAGAAATAATGTGAATCGATTTTCTACGTCCTTTTGCACGTCATTGTTTTTTAATGTCCACGTGAAAATTGAGTTCAGTGTTTCTTTTTATTATGGAGATTTCCAATAAATCCGTACTCAGATATACAAATATACGACCTATCGAATACGCTAACCGAGTGACATGCCAAATGCATTTTTAGTATGAAGTATTTTATATGTAACGATTAATTTGAATATATATTTATAAATGTAATTGCGCGAATCGGTCTAGTATATATTGTTAGAAATAATTTAAACAGAATAAAAGAAATGATTAAATGTCAGAATATTAAGACGTAGAAAAAATGATGCTTTAATATATTGCGCTGAGTGGAGAATCATCATGATAAGAGTGGACGGAGAGTAAATGAAAAACAAATGACACAAATAATTGAAGTGAAAAATAATGAAACGATAAAAATGTTGATGGATGAGTTGCTCAAAAGGTTTAAACATGCGATAATGTGAAATATTTTTATACAATACTATATGAACCCACGAATGCGAGCAATAAAATAGAAATCTGTTATTGATAGAAGTATAATCAAGCTGTTATAAAATTTAGTGCATGAACATGAATTCAACCAAGGGAATAAAGAAAATTGACGATAAAAATGAAGAGTGAAAAAAAGAATGCGAAAATCATACAGATTGAATGATAGGAGTATTTTGTATATTTATTTTTGTAGAAGTCTCATTGTACTCTCCGTCAACTATTGCGTATGTATTTATATATATGGAATTGAATGCAAAAGAAAAGCGTAAGGAAAATACAAAACTGTTCCTGCCGCATCAATTTTTCTCTTTGTGGAATTAATTCACTACGTATTCAATCATTGTTGTAAATATTTGTAGTATTGGATGTAAACGTTTTCATTATAATTTAATGGAAATGATAAGCCGCCGGTACATAATTAAATAGGACTTGATCCGTGTGGAATATATGTGTCGTGATAATTCGTTTTTTTCTTTTCTTTCCTTGTAGAAATGTAATGAAAATACAAGTGATTCACGCCAAATATTGAACAGAGGAAAAGAAGAGAAAAAAATGGAAATGTATTTATGTCGTATATCTATATAGTAATTATTATTATTATTAATTCATAACAGCACATATATATATATATACACATATATATATATTTGAATATATATATGGTATTGATTGAAAAATGGATCATGATAATTAAAAAGACGAGTTGGAATTTCATTTTGTTTGTCTCGATCACTCATCCATGAAACAAGAACCCTTCAACTTTGTACAGTGCAATAGTAATCATCAAATATATATAGATTAGGAAAATAGTCAGATTATTTAAATGGAGGAATTGATTCATTTCGTATTTTATCTTTTTAATTCGTTTGGAATAACGAGAAGTTTTTGGGAAAAGATTGAGCACATTGGAGGTTTGCAGTCAGTAGAATGATGTTAATGAAAATTTATCAAAAATTCTCGATGTGTTGATAAAATTTGAAAGCAGTTCATTGACATTTGAAGCAACTGTTGATAGCTCCAACAGCACTTTTGACAGTGTATGAGGAAATTTATTCCTATTTTAGTGATTAGAATTTGATGTAATTATTGGGAAATCTTGAAAATGATGTTCTGAGTGAATCTAGTAAAAGAACATATAGAAAATTTTCCTGATTATAATAAAATATTTATTTCATGTTAGAGGTACAATTATAAATGACGATATTAGAAGTACTGTCGTTATATATCACGGTTGGACTGGGTCCAGAGTGTGACTGTATTTACAGTGACACAATCAATTTTTCTCAAGCAATATTTTACAAATAATGTGTTTCAACTACAATAAAGATATGCTACTATAAACATTCATGAAACTGATGTATTTTCGACCTTTTCAAATCATTTCCCCCGCAAACAAATTACCAACTGAGTGTGAAAAAGTTTGACCAAAAATCTCAGAAAAATAGAAAAAGTGAGGTTATACATAAATTCAATAAATCGTCAATTAATTTTCAGCCCGATTTTATCATTAATTAACAAATTATTATTTAAACAAAAATTTTCTTTTTCAGTTGGTAATTTCACATTCCTTCAATACCTCCTCCATTTTTTCTTGCGCGCGCACACGAAGTGGCGCAGGTGGCGCAATCGCGAAGCTCATACCAACATTTGAATCATCCAACTACCCGCGCTGACGCCATGGCAGTTCGAGTCGGGCGCGTGCAGTGAAAGGATGGGTTCTAATAAAGACTCAATTCTTCCACGATCTTCCACCAACATTTTCCAATATTAATAATAAATTGTTTTATATTAATCCAGACCTAACCTATTCATATCAATTATTCGAAGATGTCGGCATCAGCTTAAATTATTTTGTGATACATATCAGTGTGTGAAAAAGTGCCTGGAAATCATCTCATATCCAGTTAAAAATGTTATGAATTGGCGGTGAAGAAGTCACGCGTTTTGGCGCGTGGCTATAACGTATTTTAATTTTTAAACAATTAAAAAAACGCCTCGACGATCGTCGGTTAGTTTTGGGTGAGTTCATTCCACAATTATTTCTATTATTTATCAATTTATATCCACTTTCATATGAAATTCTCGTGTTTGGAGTATCAATGGAGACAGCCATGTCTCTGTTCCCATTTGTCTCCATTTTTATTTCCTTTTAGGTTTCTTTTCTTGTTTAAGAGGTCATAGATCCACTGTTGAGCAAAAACCTTTTTTACTTCATGCATGTATAAAAATGTATCTATATATGTATATATTTTTTTGATCGATCGTCGGGTACTTCATTCAATGGGATATTCGACACGTGCCAGGTGGAACGAAGGGAGAAATGCATGACGCAAGTTGTTCCCTTGAAAAAAAAAATTTTAAAGAAGAAAGAGAAAAAAATTGGAAGGGTTGAAGGAGTCTGTGTACCATTTGATTTTAACCACAATGGCCACTTTGACACGTTTTTTTTTCTTTTTTCTTCGACATCACTTTGTTGTATCGGCTCCTAACGAGCTTGTGAGGAAAAGGGTGAATTGAAAAAAAAAAAATTAAATCAAGAAAGATATGGAGAGTTGAAAGGAAAACAAATTTATTTTGTGTTTTGATACGACGCATTGAACAACTGAATTGGTCAGAGACAAATTTTGTTTATTTTCTTTTTTTTTTGTCTATGATATTTCGTTGTTCATTTGGAACATTTTCTCGTTTGCTTTATTTCTACGAATACTTTGCGTATAAATGAAGGTTTAGGAGAAACGAAATAGCCAGGAAAAAAAATTTTCAATCAGGATTATCTGGGATAAATTGAATGAATGGGAAAAAACGACGTCGTAGATTTTATGAGCGATGTTTTTTTTTCTTGCTTTTATTAGAATTCACAAACATTTGCCAATAATCTAAAAGAGTAGACATAAAACTGCATGTAAATGAAGGAAGTTAAATTGCATTGTTGGATTATTTCTTTTAATCGAGAACATTTTTTATTCACAATTTTGAATGCAGTTGAAAAATCAACAAAACAATAAAAATGATGAATACTAAAAATCATTGTGAAACACAAGAAAATTTAGTTAACAAAATCAGTCCAACTTCTATATGACAATATTTAATTGAAAATAACTCGCGACTTTCTTTATTTATAAAAATTAAATTGTACAGAATATAAAATTTATAAAATCATCTTCACTGATTTACATGCAACAAAATGGACAAATTATTTCAATTGACCAAACGTTACCACACGTAGCGAAAAAATTCACGCGATGACCAAATTTGGTGAATTGAGAACCAGTATTGCATGTTATTAAGGATTTATTTCACAATATATTGCACAGACTTGCGAGCTTGTATGAAACAAAAACGAAAAAAAGTATACACAACGAATACTATATCTTGACGCACGTATAAATGTAAAGAAAATTTCAAGGGCACGGCGTTGAAGATATTTCTTTTTATGTTTATGTTTGTGTTTGTTTACAATGGAAGCTCAATTGCTTGTAGCTTAATATTCCTAAAAAATTCTATGAAATTCAATTCCAACGACAAAATAAATACGTATATTAATTCACCGCGAAATTTATTATATTACGGGTTTGAGGTTTTTTTGCATGAATGATAATCTCTTTGGTCTGGTCCACTCGACTAGACATAATACGTTGAATGTGTACATACACCACACACACGGCCAACATTTGTTTTCATGACTTTGCTTGTACAAACACAGTCGTCCTCGGTAGAAAAACGTCGTGAATTTTTGGACCATTTGCTCTTTAATCGATGAAAATGATAAACAAAATGAAAGAATTTTATATATAATATTAAATTTAATATATTTTATTATAGAAACTTAATACAATTATTTTTCATGTACTTTATTTCGCATTTTATCCTAGGCGGCTTTTAATATATTTAGTAGAGACTATGCCAATATTTTTTATTATCTTTCTTGCATTCTTTTTGCAATTATGTTGTGGTTATTAATTATTATCTGGACGTAGATTATGAGGAATCAGAGAAGAGAAACCAGTTTGCCCTGTCGTGTTTTCGCTCGGGCAATTTCTTAATTAGTTAACTCGCCGAATCTATCCATCAACGTACCGATGTACATATATACATGGATAAACATTTTTTTTATAAAAATATTTAGGGTATATAAAAAAAGGCGAATAAAAGAAAAATTAATATTCATGTTAATATCGATTTTAGCAAGGTCACTTTTTTCGTTCTTATAAAAAAACATTCATTTAAAAATACTCAAAGTCGGAATTCAAAATCAACTTCAATCTCATTTTTCAACATTATTCCATATATCAATTCAAAGTTCCATAACATCATTCAATTATTCATCGTTTTTCTGTCATAATTCCCTGATTAATTAACCAAATCGATCAATAAACTCCATAACAATATCCACTAAAAATTATCGAACTAATTTCGCAATGTCTCAATACTAACAATTAACTTCCTGACTTCATAAACAATTATTTCAAATAAACATTTCATAAATCTTCGTGTTCTCAATTTTATAAATTTATAACTATTCAATTAAAATGAATCTCCATTACAAAAAGGAATATAAAAAATTATAAAACATTAATTTTTTCATAGAATCAACTGTTTATTTACATCCATTCAAATGAGAGTATGTGAAGAGTTAATGTTTTTTTATTAACCGGACGTGTATTGCTGTGCAGTAAGAAGTTTATATTTTCCGGTGTATATATCCATGATACTTGTGGACATTCAATGCATTGCACATACGTTAATTTGTTGAAGCGAGTTGTGTTAGCGTTGGGTTTGCTAGCGTGCTTCAGGCACATATTTAACGTGGCACTATACCATAGTACTATTGTGAATACACACAAAGTGATAAATGTGCTGACATTGGTCTGTGGCATAATTACTACACCATCGTGTACTGCTCTTCCTCTTCATCACAAATATAGTGGTATGGAGAGAGATAAAAATATATATAGAGAAAGAGAGAAAGAGATGGCTGATGAGTAAAAAGTTTTTGAGTTAGAGTATGTTTATGGTTTACGTTCACAATACAAACGTAAAAATTATTTTAATAATTCTATAGATACTTATGACACGACTTTGGAAATATTTTTCCACCTCTCCTTACTTCATTTCTTCATCACAATACTACTCAAGAAGAACAAAGATCCTCTCTCATACTTGACATTCGAATTTTGTAATGTGTGTCATTCACCGTAACGAATTCAGAGTCTCTTCCACGAAAGCTATCGGCACCGGTGCTTTTGTCGTCTTTATATTCATATCTATACCACAAAACTTGCCGAGTGCCGTGCGATGTTTATAGTTGTAGAGTGAAGTGAAGCGAAGATATAAAAATGTATAAATATGTGTTTGTGTGCTTGTGTATGTATATTTTATTTTAGGTAGGAGAAATTTTTTTTGGTACAATCAGAAGTCGCATTGTTTCATATCGTACGCACTAAAAGCTTCGTTTCTTTTTCTTTTTCATTTTTATTTCTTTTATTGTTATTATTATTATTATTATTATCAGTTTGTGTCTTTTTTTTTCATTAACACTCAAAGCTAAATGTCATGTGTTGATAAAAAGTGGAGAATAAATTAATCATAATTGACGGTAAAGTGGTCCAAGGTGTATTGAAATAATAAGAAAGGAATATTCATGTTCTTTTTTATTTTTTTCCTGTTTCGTTATTTTACAGGAGTTATTTACAATGATAAATTGCAATAATTTATTATTGAAATGGGTTTAGAGTCGGTGTTTTATTTTTTTTTCTAAATGTGTTATGCAAGTGTTACATCTGGAATGACAATGAAAAACGTGATTTTGTTGTTGTTACTTTTTTTTTTGTTTCGTGGAGATTGTAATTAATGATGTTAGTGAATGATTGAGGTTCAGTATGTGGGTGGTGGCTTTGGATTAATTAATTGCATAGTTGAGAGTGAAAAAAATAATGAAAGATGATGTTTTGTTGTTTTAATGAGAAATATTTTTTGATGGCTGTGTGTAATAATTTTCATTAAAAATGCTTTTTCTTTTCTTTTTTTCTATATTGAAATGCTATTTGAAATGAAAATATAAGAATTATATGAGACATTTTATTGTCTTTCTTACATAGAAAAATAATATAAATTTTATATGAAAACATTTCTTTAATTGTCTCACAATGTGACAATAATTATCTCTAACTAATTTACTACAACATCGTTAAAACATATTTTCACATTCTCATAATGAATATAATGAAGGATATTATTTTATTCTATTTCTTATGTAAACAACAGACAATTATTTTCCTTTTTCTATCACGACTAAGAAAAAAAAATACCAATAACTCTCTGTCAAAACATGAAGGTATTTTTTGCCAATAAATATTTCACAGTATATTCACCATAGCAATATGTAAAAATGATAAATAACCATAACACAATTTTTATTCTTCAACTTGAAATAAAATCGATAATAAACTCGCAATAATTCTTTCAATATATAAAAATTTATATCAATAAATTACACAACGAATAGGTGAAAGAATAATTAATAAAAAAACAAAAGTAACTTTTCAGTTTAATAAAAATTCATTTCAATAACAAAATGCAATAATTCTTTGTTGAAATGTTTGTGTAGAATTTTTTTTTCTTTTTTTTTTTCTGAATTGTTATATATATTAAAGTTATACAGTGTCACATAAATCTCTTTACAAAAGAGGACACAACGCATTCCTATACACAAGTATAAATGAACTATACTCATTGCGTTACGAGTTAATATAAAATGGCCCTTTTGATAATAAATCTTAGTGAAGTCCAAGTGTAGAAATGTAAAGACACACTCAACGAGGCAAACGCGCGCGCGCCATCGGCATTGCAACGACACAACACAGTCGTATACCTAATGAGACGCATAAACAATGGCCCAACTGGCATCGCCCACTGGTCTCTCTTATACTCGTGTGCTTGCCACCATCAGTGTGGTTAGCACGTTAGTATGGTATTACCAGTGTAGATAGTGGAGAGGGGACAGCGAGTAGTAGCCAGCACTTTATGGGGCTCATAAAGCGATAAAGACATCCGTACAAATGTATATTCACTGATATCTATAATGATATTATATATATATATGTATTTATATTTATATTAGTGGTGAGTGGTTGACTACACCCGGTATATTGCTATCTTGTAAAATGCTTCCTGGATTACTTCGAAAAATTGGAAAAAAAAAAAATTATAATTAACACATCTGTAGTGGTTTCATGAAAAATAAAAATATAAAGAATTCCTCGATGTTTTCTTTTTTTGTTTATACTATTGGAATGAAGATTTGCCATTGAGATATTAAATTCACCCTCACAGTCGACATTTACCTTTAAACTGGGCCACCATATTATTCACAAATCGTGCGCGATATGGCAAGCCCACGTGGAAGGTTCAATGACCGTTGAAGACTTTTTTTTTGTTTATTTTAATGGTTGACATGAAATGGAGAAAAAGGACAAATCTGTTGGTGTAATTAAGTTTGGTATTTTTATTTTTTTTAATGATATTGCATTGGGGTTGTTTGGGGGTTTTATGTGTTGAGACAGGTAATAATGTGTAGAAGTTGATATTTTACTCGATGGTCCTTCAGTTATTATTTTATTTTTATTTTGTCTTTTTGTCTTTCTTTTGGTCGAGATATTTTGATGTGGACAATAAGTAGAGTATACACAAAATAAAATTCTGGTTATTTTTCGTGTGCTTTGTCAAGGGTGTCAAATCGAATTTCCATTATATTCACATATATAACACTGAGACAATTTCAAATCATATAAAAATTGATGAAGCAAATCACATTGAATGGCTTTTTTTTATTTATTTTTTTCTACTTTTTTCTTCTATTTTATCGATTTATCTTTTTTTTTTTCTCGTTGAGAAAATTTGAAACATTTGCAATTTTATTCGTACGATGGAGATGAAGTTTTGTGGAAAGAAAAAAAGAAAATCTTGAGGATAAGAGTAGATATACAGAGTTTATTTTTTTTTTTACTATCAAGGGTCGCACACAAGTCACACGATAAATGGCTCGTTCTCTTGAACTTCTCTGATAGAGATATTAATCTTTCGTCAGGTTGGGTATAGTTTCTTTTTCTTCGCACAGTATTATTGCACTAACACCATCACCACCATCACTTCTACCAATCCAACTAGGACGTCCTTTATGCTTGACCGTACAAGAGTCCTCCCTGTGATATTTCTTTATACCCATTTCGACCTTGCCTTTTGCGTTTTTTTTTTTTTTTTCTCTTCTGATGTTTCTTCCCTTCACAACTATACTACATTACGTTTGAAAAACATTATCGCGCTGTGCTTCCTTTTACTTGAATATTCTTCTCGTACTTTATCATTGTGAAATGTTGAGTACCATATGTCTGTGTCAGAATAAAGAAGGAAAATAATGAAAATATTAAATAAATAAGGGATGAATAAAAATGGTAGGGAAAAAGTGTTGGTTACACTTGTGTGGCTGTGGATAATTCTTTATCTATTTTATTATGAAAATTGTATTATTATTATTTTTATTATTTTGCGTTTGTTTTTTCTCATTTTTTCTTATATTTTTATTATTCACTTTGAGTTTTTTCTTTTTTTATTGTTTTGACCTGAAAAATGTTTTTATATTATTCAACAACTGTACATTGAGTTAGATGTATAGACAGATATGACTGTGTAGTGTTAGGGTTGAGTGGTTATGTCTATTTTACCCTTTTGAGGTTGTCAGTGAGGAGGGGGCACGGGGGCAGGTGCCACTGTTACACATCTACTAACGGAAAACTAGCCACATAACCACAAAATAAATTAGTAATAAATTTGTTATTGAAATGAATATGAAAATTTATTTGGTTATATGGAAAATTTCGTTGTTTAATATTTCAATTTTTTATTGGAAATTTTACTGTAAAGTACGAGAAAAATTGAATTTTTATAATAAAATTGAAATGATGAAATTCAAAGTAATTAGAAATATTTACAATTTTTTCTTGGAATATTAGAATTTTCGGTTTATTTTTGAAATGGTTCTTTTTTTTTCGCCGTATTTTTATTTAAACTTTTCATATTTCTTCTCCCATTCAATATGAAAATGAAAAAAAAGCATAAAACAACAAATGTCATTACGCAGAATATTAAAATGTTGAAATAGATAATAACAAAAAATCTCTTGATCAGACTATCAGAATAAACGAACTCTCATCATACTCTTCATTAAATCATAATCTCGTAAATACTCCAAATGAATTTTTCTTCTCATTTTCTTTTCCTCCACATAATCTCTAATCATCTGAATCAACTAATTATCAATTTCACGTTAAAAAATAAAACAAAAATAAACAAACTCAAAACTTTTCTCACCAATTTTTATCATTGTAAAAATTTCTACTTTAATACACTTCACAAAAAAAAAAACAAACAAAAGAAACAACAACTAACAAATTTTATAAAATATTCTTTTTGAATGTTTTCGGAAAAATTTTTTTTCCATTTTCTTCAATCTCTATTTCACTTCATCAACTTGAACTTTTTCAAACCATCAATATTTTTTCTCTGGTGTCCACTGTCATGACATTCATAGCACATTTTTAATTAACCACATTATCGTAAAAATAAATGTGTCTACATACACACAAGGGTTATGGATAGGTGTGTAATGATGTTACCGATGTGGTTGCGCTAACTCAAGCGCACGTGAGCCAACCCATGTGATAGAGAAGGCAAATATAAATTGTGTGTACATATATATATCTGTATGCATATAGACATATACACACAAGGGAGTAATATACATAGAAGTTCTATGGGGTTGCAATGGGCGGCACACGGTGCGTATACACCGTGTGGAATTTTCTGTATAGGTGGGTGCCAGATCGATAGCATAAGGGGAAGCAGAGAGACCTTATGGTGCCTCTATATATATATATGTATTATTCTTGCACACTTCCTGCTCTTCATTTCCTATTTTCCATCTCTCTACACGTTTCTTATTCTAACACAATTTTCTTCATTCTTTTTTTTTCCTCTCTTTGTTTTCTTCCTCAATTTGTAAATTGATTTCATTATCTCATTCTATATTTCCACTTACATGTGAACCTTCCAATACAAAATGAATTATATATATATATATATATATATCTCTATTTCTATCTATAAATAATTGAATAAATAAATTGGAAAAAGAAAAGTTTTCACAAGTGATTGGTAAATGAGAGAAGTGGGTCACGCGACGTGCGCATATTTCTCATTTTCTCGCCCTTGTTTCCCTTACAATTGCCATCTAAAAACCACATGAGAATCGTCTTGGGTCACGTGATGACGATACAGAGGGATAAGAAAAAAAGTCGTTTGTAGGGGAGTTGATGGAGGGAAAATAAATGAAAAATAAAAAAGAATAAAGAGGGGTTTGAATTTCATTCCTCGCGGATGTGGCGATTAAAGCGATACGTCCGGCAAATTCTATACGGATGTATGGATTGCTTGTGTGTATGTGTATTTGTATGAGTGTATGTGTTTGTTTGCTGTTTGATAGGATCTGTAGCTCTCGATCAATGTCGTCTTGGTGTAAATCAACCTTGGATGAGAGAAGTATTATTTATGCACGCGTGTTTATATAGTGAAGGGGTAATGGGGATGAGAGAAGAAGGATTGATGTAAAAGAATTGGTGTGATTGGTGAAAAAGGGGAGAAGAAAGTCATGAAAAATCTTTTATCCTTGACCGAGCTTCACCATCACCCTATACATGTGACCTTTTGTTTTTGTATGGTGTCGTTAAATTTGAAACCCCCGCAGTGGCTAATCGTCCGCATGTCATCAATTTATTTATTAGGTGCTTTAATGTGCACGCAAAGACAGTAACATACTGAGAGATATAATTATTTGTCAGTTTATTAGTCTTGCTTCGTTTTTTTTTCTTTAAATTTATTTATCTATTTTAAATTGTTTGTAGAGACTCAATTTGTGTTATATTTTCCCTTTTTTTTTGTTGGTTTATATTGTCTTTTTACTGTTGAGATTTATATTGATATTTTTTTATATTTTGGTTTTATGAGAGCGTTTTTTTTGTTCGTTGGGTTCTTGTGTTTGTATTGGTCTACACAATAGAGTTGAGGTTCAATTAGTTTTGTCGTTTTTGGGATGAAATTTATGTTTTACTTGTCGTATGTGTCGATAAGCAAATTCGAAATGTTGCAATTGGTCTGTTCATTTTTTTTGCATGTGTGACTTGTTTGTATTTTTTGTTGGTATTTCTGAATCAGTTTGAGATAAAACAAAAGTGAAGAAGGCGTCATTAGTTAATGGGTAGAGTAAAATAATGCATATTTAGTTTTATTGATCGGGTGATTATTTTTATTTAACAGTTTAAATAATTGAGAAAAATCAATGAAAATTTTCATAGATTTTTCATAGATTTCATCAATGGCCTATGATATAATTTCTGTTCTTACATTCGCATTGATTTAATATTGACAAGCCGATTTTATACTTGAAAAAAAAAAATCCATCGCATTATAAATTCTTCAAATCATAACACGACAATAAATCATCACTCGTTCAGTACAATGGAATATCGTGCAATTTGTGAATAGCGAGTAATTTACTTGTTGGCAATAAATAAATCCATAATAGTATAGGTTTATATGAGTGTGTAAAACCAGCGAACGATGAGAGGGAGGTTAGTACATTAAAATGGGGGGCGGATGCTCGTCACTGAGGGGTGCCCAGGCTCATTAGACAACGTGGGACAGTTTAGTCATGTGGGATACGTACACGCTTGGACATAAACTATAATAGAGTTAATGTTTATGTAACCTATTTATAACTTTATGTTCATACTTTACCTAGCAATGTTGTGTCTCTTTATTTTTCTACTCTATTATTTTTTTCCTCCCTTTTAATTCTTAAATGTTCGTATCTACACTTCAGACATCTTTTGATCTTCTATTTTACTTGGTGTGAACTATGAAAATGAAAAATAAAAAGAGAAAACAGAAATAGAAATGTTTGTATGTGTATTAAACTTTTCTTCATTTGTTTAATAGTGATGAAAAAAAAAAAAGAAAAAAAATGTTAAAGTGAAAATACTGAAATGGTTTTGCTTTGTATTTTTTTCTTTTGTCTTTATCATGTTTGCTAGTGTCACAGGTTTGAATAGAGTGTGTAGATGAATTGGAATAGAATAGATGTATACAAAATAACAGAAAATGAAAAAAAAATAAAAAGTAAAGAGGAATACAACGACAGAGGGATAGAGGCGTGGTCCATTTGTCGTGCCCACTAACGATGTTTATGTTCGCGGACGCGAAAAACGTCCCTCGTCGTTAATCACGACAAATTCCACTCAGTGATTAATTATGCTTTTCGCCCGATTAGCTTTCCAGTATCGCACATTTGTTCTGTCTAGTGTTCTACTGTACCACCCACTGTTTCTCGGTTTATATTCAAAGTTGTATATCTATTTTTAACTTTATCTGTCAACGTTGATAATTTTCTTAATTAATTTATTTGTATAAGGTTTTATAAAGAATTTTCATTTGAGATTGAATTATTTTGTTTGAGTTTAATATTTTGTTTTGTACAGTTTGTTGATTTTTGGGATTTTAAGTTAAAGATTTGTGATTTGTAAATAGTTTATTGGTTAAGTGGAAATTTGTTGAATATTATCGTGAAAAATATGAATTGTGATGTTTATGGAATTGAGAAAGTTAATTAAGCGAGTTGGTGGGGAATTTTAATTTGAAAAATATTTATTTTTACAACTATTTGAAATTGTGAATTTGATGACGTCCATATTAGGGAGTTATTGATTGATTTGAATTGATAATGAGTGAATTTAGGAAGAAAAAATGTGACCAATCGATAAAAGTGTTGAAAAAAAATTTCAAATTACGATATTGTGTGTTTAAAAATTAATTTTGAATGATTTAATACATCAAATGTATTTTTTTGTACTTGTAAAAAATGACGACAATGCGATAATTGATTTTTACTGAATCATCTCATCTTATACTACGTTTTTTTTAATCAATGACGTATCGAAGAAAAATTCCGAGAAGTGTGAAAATGTGTGTTTATATATAGAAGTCAAGAGCTATAGTGCAAAGTCAGGGAGAAAAGCGCTGGTTGCCTGGTTCACTTGTATGTCTCTCTACTCTACCCGCTCGGTTGATGTCACTTTGTACCTGGGTCACGTACCTCTTCGTATTGACAAGCCAACCAGCCACCCTCGTGCGCACCAGTTCTCTTCCTCTACAACAGTCCTCCCGCACACTCCTCTTACTTTCATCCAATCTGCCTTCACCTTCATCTGCTCTATACTATTTCTCTTTTACTTTTATTTTATGTATCCGACGTCCTAGAATATTCTTTCAGTCGCACAATTTATCCAGGGAAAAAATTTAATCTTCCCTATAACCCATAAATATTTATTAGTTTTATATAAACGCTACGTAAATAAATAAATGAATGAATAATTTAATGAAAATGAATGGTGAGAAAGTTTCTTTACGATTGAGAATAATTGTGGTTGATGCTGGGGTTTTTTTTTTTTTTTTCGCTGTGAATGAGCAAATTTAGACACTGGACAATTTTTTTCATAGTGAGATAAAATAGTTTGAGGGTAAATAATAAAAATTTTTGATGTCAGAAAATGTCGATGAATATTGAGGTATTTATAGATTTAAATTATTTTTCATTTGACGATATTTTGTGTGATGTGAAAATTGTGAGTTTTGTGATTTTTTTATTTTTAGACTTTTTCAGAAATTAAAATTAAACGTTAACAATATTTTTCTGTTTATGATCATCAATTTATTTTTAAAAATTTTGCCTCAATCACTACAAAATTGCTAGTTAAATCCAACATTTTATGTATCATAATATTTTCCAATTCACCAAACTGCGAATATTTAAAGACTTGAAACAAAGTTCCAAAATTAACACTTAAATTAGTAATTTAATTTATTCACATATCAAGTTCAAGAAACCTCTTCAGAATAATATTCTTGATCCCAACATCATTACAATATTTTTTTTTTTTCTCTTCAATATCAACAAATTTGTCTCGTTTCAGGATTCAAGAACAAAATGATGTTACAACGATGAGTCTTCAATCTCCGGGTCACGGCCAGCAGCGCCCAGCGAGAAATTCGCCCCAGGAGACCATAAAGGTGAGTAACAAAAGATTCTTCATTTCATCTTATTTCACTTCTTCTTCTTCTTTCTTTCTCACTATTTTTTTCCTACCAATGAATTAATCGGAAGTCACGTATACTCATCGAAAATTGCAGTGGTGAAATGAGAAAGAAAAAAATCCAAAGTTTTTTCCCTTCATTTAATTTTATCCACAGCAAAAATTTGATCTCACTTATTATCCCTCATATTTTTACATTTATTTTCATGTGTACTACAAACTAGTGGGGATGAAAATTATATGCACTTTATTATTTTTTTTTATCTTCCCTTGAACACATAACGCAGTTACATACATTCCATCCCCTGTGTCCGTACTGCCCACATGAATCCTCCCTATATGTGTTGGATCCGATTTGGTAATCCGTCGCGTACGTGTCCGACTATACGCGACCTTGTACCACTGCGTCATCCCCTCATACTCTCACTTTACGCTCCCTCTTTTGGTGTATGTATAGATATGAAAAAGCTTCAAATCAACCGCCGCCAACGGTTGCGTCACCTCTTTCACGTTTTGCTTTTGCAAAGTGGCGTGATGGTGTTTAATATATACATCCAGTTATGTGCCAGGAACAATTTTCCACACTGATGCTCATGGCATCCATGTCGTATGCTATTATTATTTTTTTTTTTCTTTTCATTCCTTCTTTCTTTTTCTTCGTACGTCCCCTCATACCATCTTAATTAATTTCACATTATTTACGTGTCCACAACTTCCCCTTTGACAATTCATACACTGAACAGTTTATTTATACTCTTCGTTATTAATTGAATGACAAAATTATTTTCACTCCTGTTCCTGGTTTTTTCTTCTTTCTTTGAAATAAAGAAAAAAATATATGAATTTTTATGATGGATATTGTTGGATTTGTTTTTTTAAATTTGAGGGCAAATTGCAATTTTATTTTGAGAATGAAATATTTTTTTCCATTGAATAATTTTATGAAGTATTAAATATTCTGATAATTTATTGTGTTGTGATAAGAAGGACGATGGAACCTCGTGAAATGAATGAAGAAATATATTGACTTGATAGATTTGTTTAATTAATGATGAAATTCGTTTTTCATTTTAGTAAATTCTGATGTTGAATAAAAATTATTATTTTATACATTAAAATCTTAAATTGAATAAAATGACGGTTGCAATTGTTGCAATTAACTTTAAATCATAAATTTGTTAATTCTCATCATCAATATCCATTAATTTTACTATATACAATCAAAATCTACTTTGAATTCTCTGGAGTTACAAAAAAGTGTCATTTCGTTGTTTGTTAAATAAACATAAGAAACATGAGAAAATATAGAAACAACCCCTGCTTTTCAAACATGTGTTTCTCTTTTATTTTCACGGCAAAGTGACACGCAACTGATGCGAAAGCAGGGTCGTCGTTGTATATATCCACCTTTCTATGTATGGCTAAAGGGCCGAGAGTGGTTTTGGCCTCTCGCGGTTTCATTGCCACCCGCGGCATTGCAAAGGGTCGTTGTCGTTCTCTTTGTCATTTACGTGTGTGTATGGGTGATAAGTGAGAGAGATTTCGGACCGTACCAAGTTTGGACCACGCCCCAATCATAAGGACACAAGATACTGATGGTTGTTGCGTGTCTCATTTCATTCTCTTATACATCCAATGACTTTCTCACTTTCTTCTATCTGTAGCTCTTGTCACGTGTAAAAGGTCCAAAATAATTAAAGACAAAATAGTAGAGCTGTGTAGCAATGTCCGGGTTGGACTTCTGGCGGGTGTTTAGAGGAGATTATAATACGCAGGAAGGTGGAATGACGACGGCGCAGTTGTGTGAGCATAGCAAAAAGGCCAATGTTGAATTGGCTCATTTACGTTGGGTTGAATTGTGTACGAACACGAAGTCTTCAGTCCAGTTGCTCTTTTTCCCCCTTTTTCCCCCTTTTTGCCCCTTTTTTTTCTTTTTCTGATATATAATCTGAGGAAAATTCTTGAGACTAAAGATATTTATTGGTACATTTGCTCCTTCGAGCGTAGTTATTTTAATTCGAGGTATTATTTGGAATTTTCAGTGGATTATTTGGGAATTTAGTGAAAGAAAAAAATTCTACTTTAGAAATTGGAATGAGAATAAATATAATTTTGTCTGACTGAATTTTTCTATTATTATTCTCATTATTTGTAAAATACTTATGTGAGTTGAATGATGTTCATGGGAGTTTAGCAGTCAGGGATGTTTCAAGCACTTAGGGTCATCTAAAAAAATGTGAATTGAAAAAATAATATCAAGGACAAATAAGGGCAACGCACTTGAAAGGGGTTGAATGACGTAGAGTTGAATTTCTCTGTACTTTTCGCTGTCATATCATTCATAATTCCTTTTTTGTTTTAGTAAATTTTTTTTTTATCTAATAGCCAATCGGTTATTGAACACAAATATGACGATAAAATTGCATTTTGATTGATAGTTTTTATATTATATTATTATTTATAGCTATTGTGGAGAAATAAATTGATGAGACTTTCAGAACTTTATTTATTTTCAGGTTGAATGATGATTTAAAAATAGAAATGAAGGTCGATAAAATAAGTAGTTGATGTTGATGACGAATTTTATTATTTAGAAATATCGATTTGTAATTTTATCATTTGGTTTTTTATATTGAGGAGATTGTATTTCAAAATTGCTCTCAGGAGTGCAACAACCGCCTTAGGTGAAAGTTATTTTCTTTTTTCTTTCTCTTCTATTATATTTCCCCATATGTCTCATATTTCCGTTATCATGAGCTAATATAGCGGAAAGAAACGCTGATTTCTTCTGGCATATTCTCATAAATGACAATGTGCGTATATATGAATATATATATGGTTGTATATATATATAGATAGAAAAGACTATTATATATGAGAGAATGGAAGGGAGAATAATGTGTTTGAATGAGTGGGGGCAAGTGAAGCGATAAGGGTGGGCGTATTACCACATGAAAATTTTCCGGAGAAGTGAACGGAAAAAGAAAAGAAAAAATCAACGAAATGGAAGTTTATATTAGATAAGGGCGTTGTATAACTTTTAATCGATGATTAATATTATTGTCAGGAGTTTTATCTTTTTTTCATCACTTTATTCACTTCAGTTTGGTTTTCTTCGTTTTTTTTTTGAGGGTGATTGATGTGGCTGCAATTATATTACTGATAGTGTAAAAATCTAATTAGAATTACAAGATTTTTCATGTTTATCATTTTGCTGTAGACAGATGAGAATAGGAGGAATTTTGAATTTATATTGTTTGAAATTTAAGGTAGAAAAGGTGAAGTAATTGGGAATAATTTATTATCCCATTTTTATTTCATCAGAAGAATTCTGAAGGGATGAATTAATATTTTTCTAAGTTCAAAGTATTTTTGTATTATTTTTTTTATGATAGAACATTTTCATGATAGGAATGGGAGATTTTTATCAGTTTTATTCATTGTGTAAAGTCATTTCATCTTTGAGCCCTCTCAGCTATTTCAAATCCTATAATTATAAGAAAAATAAAAAAATTTTACAATCTCTCTAATACTAAATTTAATTCCACAATTTAAATTGAGATAAACATCGAAATACATTTTTACCCCATTGACAAAAATATTGATAAAAAATAAATTATATTTTTACTTTTGTGTAGTAGAACTTTGTAAAATTATGTAAATAAATTATGTGGATAAATAAATCAACATATAATTATCAAAAATTACCGTGTAGGAAATATTTAGAGAACTGTATATGAGTTATAAAACAAATTATGAAAATATTAAATGAACTTCTCAATTCACTTCGAACTTTTATATAAAATTTAATAATTCATTCATAAAAGTTTTGCTTGTTTACACATAGTTTGACAAGTTGCATTATTTTTTTTTCTTTCCTTTCTTTCTTTTTTATTCATTCAACGTAATTTTATATAGAGCTAGTTCCGGTTTAAAATTTTATATATATATTCATACGACGACACGGATGACAGCACCAACCAAAAACTTTTTCTACACTCTCCCCTGTTCATCAGTTGTATACTAGTGAGATCTCCACCACTTTGATCCCTCTCACATTCTCTACGTATAAGAATTGAGAATCGATAGCCCTCCCATGAGTCGTCGAGTTTCTGCAACTTTACTGTAAGGGAGGGCAAGAGGGAATATAGAGGACTAACGTGTGCGGGTGTGTGTGCACGATTCGGTGGCTCTCTAGAATTCAAGGGAGGGAGTTTCCGGATATTTATGTGACAGCAGCTGTAACGTTGGCACAGGGCTCGTTCACTCTCCTTCTTTATCTCACTCTCACTTTTACTTTTACTCATACACTGTAAATGTACACCAACCCCATGGATTTTAGCGCGCGCCCTCAAATACCGGGCTGTGACTCTCCTCCCAAATTCTCAGAGTCAAAACCTTCTTTCTATAACCATCCACCTTCACATTATTTTTTTATTCAACAAATAATTTTTTTTTCTTCTTATTTTATTCTCTCTTCTATATTTTTACGTTATTTGGGGGGGGGGGGGGGGGGGGGGGGTTTTTTTTTTTTTTTTTATTATTTTTATTTTTTTTTTTTTTTTTTTTTTTGTAATTTTTTTTTTTTTTTTTTATCTAGAAATTTTTGTTTGTTATAAGCCTTATTGATCAATAATTGTTGAGAATAGAAAATTTTGTGTTGCTATGAGAAATTAATTCTTAAAAGAGCTCATTTTTCATTTTATTTTGAATAATTTTTAGAATGATTATTTACATTCATTCGTTTTTCTCATAAATGTCAATTTTTTCGTTTGGAAATTATTATTATGTTGAATAAATTATTTCTAGTGTTTTAACTTTTTCGAAATAAATTAGAGTTGACTATGGAAATTATCTAAAAAATACTCATTTAAATTAATAAATTCAAACAAATTGTTGAAATATGATTCATTCTCAAGAATAACTAATGGAATATATTCATTTTCTTTTCACCATATATTTTAGATTTATTTGGTAGCTTGTAATACAACAATCATTCAAATTTATTCATTCCATATATTATCGAATGTAGAAACACGAAAAAAAAAAAGATTTATTCACTATCAATTTGTTATTCTTTTGTATTAAACTTCCATTTTTATCATAAACATTTTTAACAAAAAATTTCTTTGTCACATTCAATTGATTATTTTACAAATAAATAACAACAAAAATTATATATTTATATATAAATAATTGTTATTATCAAATTGATAAATGTTCATTTCACTGTGTGAATCATTCGATAATAATTTTAATTAAGTAATTTCATATTATTCAAGAGAATTATCTCAAATTTCACGTCTTGGGAATGGGTTTTACCTAAGTCCTCAATATTAGGCAACAACTTTCTTAATTGCCTACGTCTTAGTAATGAGATATATCTAACTTTGCGGGTGTGTTTTGTGTTTGATATATGTATTGTGTATGTTTCATATGTAACATCGACATAGTTTTAGTCTGGTGCTCCAGGCAAAGATTTGAGATTCTTGCGTTACATCATTGCACACACAACGACTCGACCCTTGCGAATGGTAATTTTGCTACTGCCTGGAAAATCCTTGAAGGGGAAAAGGGCAAAATGAATATAGGTATATATATATATATATATATATGTGTTTGTGTGTTCGTGTACAATGTTGAGTTACCCTTCGCGTGTGATGTGTATATACAGCGCGGTCTGCTTGAGGTCAACAAGGGAAATTCACCTTCTTTCACTTCTGTGTCTTCTTTACTATTCACATTTTTATTATTTATCTTTTCTTTTTTATTGTCAAAGAATTTTTTCGTTTAACTTGTAGAAATAATGTAGAGAGGATTTTGATAAAATTTTGCAAAGTTTTATTCAAGAATTTGAGATTGCTGAGGATGAAGTTGATGTTGGATTGGATTTAATTTAGTTTAGGAAGAATTTTTGATTTAGAATTTGAAATTTGGCTGATCGAAAGTTCAGAATATTTGTTAGGTTTGATTTTTTATTATTACAAGAAGATATTTTTGTTCGATGTGAAGTGGAATATGAATTTATTGGAATTTTATCTGATGTTAAATATTATGAATGGGAAACAGACGTTCTTTTATTTAAAACAGATGTTGGAACAATTTCGTTGTCGTACATCAGTTTAACTACAAGTTGGAAGCATCTATTTCACCTGGACAATAAATTCTCTGACTTATATAATATTTTATATTGAATTATTCTTTTTGATTTTGAGTTTTATGATATTAAATTTATTAGGAAAAATATACAATTTATTTTTTTCCGACTGTCATAGGGTGAATACAAATTTTTATCCCCTCTTGATTCATATTTATTGTTCAATTTTATTTCGTTCGTACAAAAACATTTTATTTGTTAACGAAGTAAAATATTTTTTTAAATTTTAATAAATGGAGATGAAGTTTGTTCAATATAAATATATCCATACACATATATATATACACCCCTAAAAAGGGTTGGTAATGTCATCGTCACGTTTTATGTTGGTTTCAATTAGAACGAAGAGCAGTGATAAATTGTTCGTCTCCCGTTATAAAGAGAACTGTTGAGCAAACCTTATTATAATTATGAAACTCGATCTCATATCTCGTGACTTTTTGTCAAACAAGAAAAAGCAAAAAAAAATTAAACATTAAAAGTAGAAAGGTAGAGTGAGAATAAAAATACATAAAAATTTGTGATGAATATGCAAAATTTAAGGACAACTACGTAGGCTCGATAGAGTTACTTGTGATTAAAGAACTCATCCGCTCGCAATAAACTCCATCAAAAAACTTTAGACACCCTTCTCATCATAAAAATTCTCAAAGGGAAGAAAAAAGTGAAAACGAAAAGTGTGGAAGGAAAAAAAAAAACCTAAAATAATTCACCAACATTTTTATTCCAAATGACTTCATAACTTCTATTATTACCCCTGATTTATAATTTATCGGTTGTAAACTGACGTCTGATAATAAAATATCTACGTGAATGATTTTATTTTAACTCACACCTATGGGATTTATATATAGATATATATGTATGTATAGCAAGTAGATGTATTCAATGTTTGATCAGACGGTGAAGCGATTGGGTGGAGTGAAAAAAAAAAAATCTTCACGTGTTGAGAAACGTCGCTCCATTTCGCGAATTGAATTCGTGAGCTTACCTGCATATATAAGAAAGTCGGTGAAGAAAAAAAAAAATGAAAAAAAAACACGAATAAATATATAAAAATCGCGTGCAAGTTTGATAGTGCTCGTGGGTTTGAATGATGCATTTCTTATACGTTTGAACGAAAGGAAAAAGAGAAAGAAAAGAAAAAAAAAATGTAGGCTTTTTTTATTTTCATTCTACGACCACATTGTCGCCGATCGCAAATACATTATCGAACTTGTTGGTGGGCACACATAACCTCTGACGTTGTGTCACCACGGTCGGCAAAAAAATCGTCTGCATGCGAACGGCCCCTTGAGGCTTTTGCTTCACTGTTGATGGCGGTGGTGGTAACGGTGGTAGGTACGGACGCGACTCATGTTAGCCTCGTGAATATGAACAAGAGAAGGGATGAAATAAAAAACCCAACGACGAGAGAGCAAAAGTCAATGTGCGTGATGCTATGTGACGTATATAAAAAAAAATAGTTGGATAAAGAAGGCGAAGAATACAAGAAATAAAAAAGGGGAAGAAAAAAATGAAATGGAGAAGACGAGAGGAAAATGTAAATTGAGACGATACCATGATGGGGCCCTTCCACGACTTTTCAATCTCTTTTTATATACCACCATCGATATGACAAATTACCCTTTGACGTCTTTTGAATAAAATGCAGAGAAAGGAATAAACTAAATATAAAAAAATGTGATACGAATTTTAAGAATAAAATAAAAGGTGGTTGGACGAGAATGAGATTTTAAAGAGGATTTTTTTTTTTCAAGAGTATATTCCGAATGTTGATTTTATTTCGCTTGAATGAAAGTGTTGAGAGAGAATTAAATTAATGGGAATGATACAAAATATTTTGAAAGGTTATTTCAGAAGTGTGTCTTTACAAGCTGTATTTTTGTCATTGTGTTATTCAATTGTTTTAATCGCGTTAGACTTTGTAAATTTTTCATATACATTTGGCAACTGTTATTATTCGATTTGATAATTCAAAAAGATTTTTAATAAAACAACAATACAAATTCAGAATATAGTCTCCACAATTGACAATGGTTTTAACTTATTATCCAAGTTAGCTTTGTTCAATTTTGTGTTATCAAATTGCTCACTTTATTTCAACTATTTTTACCCTCTCATTTTGTATTATTATTTTGATAATACAATTCTCAGAAAGCCATTACACTTACAAGAATTAATTACTTACAGCTTAAAGAAGTTCATTTTGAAAAAGAAAGAAGAAAAGAAAAAATTGTATACTTTAAATAGTTAAATAATGACTGAAGAATGTCATGGAAAAAGTTGAAAAAGTCTTGGGACAAAATGAAATTTCGTGAGTGACTCTCATAACATTGCTAATACAACTTTTTATGTAAACGTAATGACAGCAAGACCCTTTCGTCCAAGTGAATAAAAACAAAAGAAAAAGTAGCAAAAGAAATAGAAAAGAAAAAAATTGTCAAAAAAAAAAAAGAAAAAATTATTATTAGAGGTAGATACAAGAGAATCATCCCCTTGAAAGTTTAAAGTCAACTTTCGCTTTTTTTTTTATAGAAAGTGAGATAGAGCGCCTGGTCGTTTTCGTTCTTCACTCTCTCATCATCCTCTCCTCATTCCATTCCATTTCGTTTTCACCCATCGCACCACTCTGTTCCCTCATTGGGGGCGGACTTAGCCCCAGCCACCTGGAGTCAAGGTAATGCTCGGTGCAATAAACGTGCGACCCCGACCGACAAAACTTTACCCTTCACTGGTGCGCGCATGATCGAACGGCCACGTGGGAAAATTTTCCAACGTTGATATATAATAAAAGGGAAAGAGAAAGAAAAAACAAAAAAAAATTACCGGTAGTATGAGCTGGTGCATTATTTTTTTTTTTTAGAAGCCACACGATGGCATTTCAAACATTTCATCCGCCAGTCTGACGTTACACCCACTTTTTCCCTTTTTTTCATTTTTAATTTCCATTCCGACTAATTATATATATATATATATATTTTTTTTTAATAGTCTGTTGCCCACTAATAAACCCTCAAATGTACGAGGTGAGAATAAATATTCAACACACGCTGAAAAGAAAAAAGGAAAAAAAACAAGGAAAAAATATAAAATTCATCTTTTATAATTCGAGCTTTTTTTTAAATTAATTTTTCCAATATTTTTTTTATCCAGTTAAGTTTTGTTAAATGGAAAACGGCTTTTTTTTTTCTTTTTTGCGGATTTAAAATGGCATTTTCATGAGAAATTATGGAGTTTTCGATGAATTTGTTATCGTGCTGATATGACGATAGCGATTTTCCGGTAGTTGGATGTGAATGAGAGCCGCAGGTAGTTGAGGTGGAACGAGCTGTGAAGGGGGGGGATATTGCGCACGCGGTAAAGGACAATAGTTATTCGTTGGTTCGAATTAATGGCAAATCCATAGTGAGCCGACAGTACGCGCGTAAGCTCCGCGCCGGATCCATCCCCTGGTGAGGTTGTTGTACATTGGTCTCTGTTTATAAACACTCTGTGGCAGCACCGACAAGTCCCACCACTTTATTTAATTCACAAAAATATATTCCCCGCTGTTTTCCGACAATTCTCCCGCCACAATGATGTTCATTCAATATACAGAAGCGCCATCTGTAATCAACTTTAGTAAACTTTCAGTTATTTTCAGCAACATCCTTAAACCCCTGTTGATATTTCCCAACATCCGGTACTTTCTGTTTTGAAATGTTCCCTCAGTCGGTAATGATAACAGTCGATAAAAATATTATTTTATGCTATGAAATTTGAGAGAATTGAATAAATAAAAAAAAAGGATATTCTGGGAAATTATAGAGAATGTTGAAAGTGAAATTTTTTTAATTCACATTTACTTATTTGCGATGAAATAATGAGAAAATTCAATTGCATGAAGATAAAAAATTCAATAAGTAAAATTGAAAGGATTCACACTGGACTGACAAGACAAAATAAATTCACCCGATCACACACTCGCTCCCTTTCTGTATTATTAACAAGGACCAAAACCCAAATGCAATTGCATATGTTATACAGACATACTATGCAGGAAAACGTATGGGGAGCTAAATGACGCGTGAATTCATGCCGCGAGTTGAGCCTATTTCCGAATAGGGTGTACATATAGAATTGAGGCTTGTGGTGATATACCATCGTCAGATGGGGTGCAACAGCCGTCGTCGTTCTACATAATCTTCGAAGCGTTTTGTACATAGATGGATAAAACCATAATGGGATACACAGGATTATAAGTTGTAATCTTTCATAAAGACCATTCGAATTGTTCGAAAGTGAAGATGGAATATTTTTTTTTTAAACAAAATTAATATTTTAAATATTATTGATACATCAATATTAGTATTTAAATGTTGAAGTATTAGAGAATAGTGAATGGGAAAAAGGTCAGTGATTGTACCGCGAAAATTGATGTCAAAATATTTTCAAACAGATGAAAGAAAAAAAAAGCTTCACAGTGGCATAAAATTGTGTACACAATAGGGGAAATCTTGAGCGCGTGTAAAAGCGCACGGGTTATATACATTCCACCCTTCTATTTTCGTTTCAGCAAGAGCGTTGTGTTGGAACGTCGAGTGGATGGATTGTGAGGGGGGAAGAAAGGGGTTAGAAAATGCCCTGTGGTGGTTTGATGTGAGCGGTAGAGAGAAGTGAAGGGGGTTTTTAACGCGGGCGTTCCTATATGGACGATGAGATTTTATCCAAATGGTATTCATGAGCTGGCCTTGTCTGCTATTTTGTCTCTTTCTTGCGTTCAATAACAACTGTATCGTGATACATACCCATGGGAGATGAAAGTCATGAGATATTGTGTGTACAGGACGTTTCTATTATTGTCGAAAATCGACATCAATTTATCTTGATCGTTTTTAAACTCCTTTACATGTCCCCGAGTTCAATGATTTAATAATCGATTATTTTTCACTGGTGGATAAAAGGAATATTTTAGTTTTATCTTATCAGATCAGTTATATTGCGTCAATAATGAAAAAAGGATTTATTTTATTTACTGACCTACATTGGCATGATTGAAAAGAAAAAAAATAAAACAGGAACTCCAATACAACTGAATGAAATTTAAAATTATTTTATTTGTCCATTTGTTACATATGAATTTATCTGTTATTGCTATTGGTTTTATGTAGAATTTTTATGGTCTGTTTAATTTAGCATTGATAATGCTGTTGAGTTTATTCAATTGTTACATTTGAATCGTCACCTGGTTTGTAAATTGACATTCGATTAAGTGGATTTGATTGTGGTTGATGGGATTTTAATAATATACAAACAATATTGAGTTTATATATCTCAACTGAAGCAAAACCAACAGTTTTGACAGATACATATTGTTTGTCATGTTGAGTTGATATGAAATATGGGAGAGTATTGGAATTCATAAGATCACATTTGACATTTGTGAGTGTTGCTCATTGCAATATGGTGTAGGCAGTGTACAACCACCATCACCAACCCCGTGGACGAATGTAATTAGGTTTTTTTTGGCCCCCCTGGCTATGATACGCATGGGGAATGTGGCATCATGATGGAGATGGGGGGTTGGTCTAGCTTGGCGCCATATATGTTAGAAGGGTCCCGATTATCCAAAATCGAAGGGAGAATGCGCTAGCACACGCTTATACGCACACTCTGTTGCGTTCTTATGGTTGTTGATGGTTGTATTCGTTGTGGCACGATGGTATATTCTATTCTATAGTACATGGGAATGGGGTGGCTGTTGACTAGGGGCGGTTTCAGTTTGCCAGGGGCACTCTTAGCAAGTGCATCTATTGTTTGAGTGCAAAAACCTGAAAATACGTTTATCGACCCCATCACACACTTATACTTTGGCACTGTCTTGTTGTCGCTGATGCTGTCTGAGATTTCTAAATGTCAGTCACTATCAAACCAGTAGGGAGTTCGGAAGTTTCATGTCTCAGCAGCTTCTTCTGCTTTAGCTGTTTACTAATGGAGTTGTCGACAAGTTCGTGATTAGATATAAGAAAGTTGTTATCAAATGTTGTTGTGATGTGTTTGTTTGTTCTTTTGTTTTTTTTTTTTATTGAGTTAAGAAGTGATTTTGGTGATTTTTAGGACAATTCTCAATGGGTTGTGAATTCAAAGTGATTAGTGAAATATTTCGGATGTTTAAGAAGAAGTTTTGTAAGTGGAAATAATTAAGTGTTTAATATGGAAAAGTGTGAGCAAAATTTTCGTTTTGATAGTGATGTTAAATAAGTGTTAGGAAATTTATTAGTTTAGTGATGAGTTTGATGAGGCGAAGTGGAATGGCAGATTCTAAGAGACGAACATACCACGTGGATTGGGATTCACCAAGTGATGAAACAGGAACTGTGAAGCGTCGTCCGTTATCAATGAGCGTTACCTTGGCAACTTCAAGTAATTGCTTTGAGAATGTGGAATATTACGATCTACAGGATTGTTCAGTAGACATCGATTCACATTGTACTACTTCAGACAATGATCCGACATCCAGCCAATTCTCATACTCTCGACAGAACTCAAGGAAATTAGATTCAGAACTTCGCAATGTGGAGACTAATAGTTTTGAGATGAAACAGAATTGCGATAATCAGCCAATTGAATTAGAAATTACGAGGAAAGTATCAAAATTAGCAGTTAAAAAGGATTTTGGTCTTAAATTATCTAAAGATCCTTTTTGGAAACCAAGAAAAAATGATAAAACAGTTAAAAATTGGAAAGTTACATCAATAACAGCAAAAAATTGTAAAAAAAGTGGAATACCTAGACCAAAAATTCCAATATCAACTTCCAAAAGTCGTTTGGTAAATTCTAGCTCTGAAAGTTCAGGAATTGGATCACCATTGTCACCATTATCACCACAAAATGACAATACCACATCATCACATAATGATATTATTAAATGCAGTGGGAGTAAAAGTTCAGGTTTAGGTTCACCAGATTCACCTGACTCGCCACTTTCACCAGACAGTCAACAATATGCTGCGTTTTATCTTATTCAGCAGCAGTTGGAAAAATTGCACAATTGCTCTTGTGAAAGGCGACAGGCTGAGGTATGAATAAGTTTTTCATGATTCATTAATTGTACAATTATTAATTGAAACAATTTATACAAATATTTACACAGTTTGGACAATGTCATGTGTTTTTATTGCATTGTTCATTGAGTTTACAAAAGGGGAATTGTAGTATTGAATTGTGTAGCAGGTCCCAGTCCAATTTTTGGGGGCTTGTGTGCCACAAAATTGCTACGTCTAGCGACGACACGAATGTCATAAATCTTCTGAGTCACATTTGTGGGGTTGCGCAGCCAATGGCTCATCATTTTCTTCTCTTTCTATATATCACTTACTCTCTTCCAGTCATAGAATATCGTTGATATCCTTTGGGTGTGTGCGCCCACGTGGTGCGATGGAATTACGAGGCAACTCTCATGCGTTCCACTTTGCACACCCTGTTTTCTATTTCATCCGCCCACCCTATCACGGATCTTTGTCGGCACGTGCACACTAAAAGTATAAGAATACATATACGCAATGGAATTTTATCCTGCAAGCTCAATTGTTTTCCCGCGCGACTGTGGCGCCGCTTATTTTTTGCTTTGTCAACTGTCTTGTGCGACATTTATTTTATATATTCTACCGGCTACTAGTTTTTACCCTCTATGCTTAAACGATATCCATCCCCTAAAAGTTTCTCGTACATTTCGCTCGAGGGCGACACAAGAAAAAGCCTACGAATGTTTCATCTATAAAGATCAAATTATGAATTTCTTTTTTTGTTTTTTTTTTTTTCTTTGCGATGTGTATTCAGGCATTGGTATTATGTGGGCGTGAGATTGAAATGAAGGATCGGTTATTGAAAAAAAAGTTGATTTATGTTACCAAACTTGGACTATGACAACAAAGATTGTAGGACAGTTTTATCACCTGAAATACAATTATTTTCTCTTTTCTTCCCTCCAATTTTTCCCAATACATTTCTGCTTTTTTGTCATTTGAATTCGGGGAAAATGGTGATTGAGAAAGCTCGATCGGAGTTGCCAAGCTTTGGACAATGATAGAAAAAATTCGGGTCGGTTTCATCATCTGAAATTGGAATCATTCTTCTATCCCACTTTTCAACATTGTCCACATTTTTTTTTATTCTCATTCTACATTTGTGTGGAGATAGTGATTGAAAAAGAAAAAAAAAAAAACGTTGAATCATAGCGTAACCGACAATGATTTGTAAAATTGAGGGATTTTTCATCCCCTAAAATGGAATTTCTCTATCACACATATTTATTCATTGAAAATTTTAGTTGGTTAGAGATTGAAAATAACCAAAAAAATCTGACAAAAGTTGCCAAACTTTATTAATAAAGCTCTGAGGGGATAAAAAGCTCAGTGGGTTCATACCATGTGAAAAGTGGGCTTTGTCGATGTATAGTCCATTGGTCAGCCAGTAATTAAATGAAGCCTCGCGATACATCAAACGACGGATATCCGGTCACGCCAGAGAGAGGCTACTCAAAACACAGAGGCATATGCACATGTATGATGCTGATGCACACATACACACACACACACATATATGTATGTATCTGATTGCCCGCGGGTCCTCACAGTCCCTTGCTGCTCTTTTACCCTGCCTGCGCTTGCCTCCTCCTTTTTTTTTGCGGCCGTTCCTTTGCCACAAATGTTGCAGTCCCTTGCCATTTAATTTCTGCGTATACGTCGGGAGCAAATATCGCCTGTCCAGCGAATTTTGCCTCCAGCATACATTCTCCAACCCTCTTAAACGTCACTTCAGACGTGTTAAAATTGCGATGCTAAAAGTAACTTGAGATAATTATAAAATATAATCGCTCAATTTTCTTTACATATATGAACAACTATATTAAATATTAAAATTTTGATTAAGATACCAGAAATTTTTCGTAATAATCTCTGTATTCATATAAACATTTTTGCATTATCTGTTTATTCTTCTTCTGTGTGATTTCTTTTTTTTTTTTTTACAAATATTACATTGTCAAAGGCCATGAGGATTAATGACAATTTAATATCATACCATTCATTTTTTTTATTCCTTTTTAAAGAATTATTACGCCTGAAGAATTTTATCCCATCTCTGAAATATCACAGTCACAAATATATATATATATATATATTCAAAGCGGGCTTTTTAGTTTTCCATTTTCTTTTATTTTGTATTTGCTTTTTATATATGTTGAAAATCGTGTCGTGGATGAAAGAAAGCGCAAAAGAGAAAATGTGTATGAGTTTAAGATGGGGAAACTTTCAACATGGTTCACTTTCATGTGGAAGAAAAAATGATTCACAATAATCCTGAAGCTAGTGACATGGCAATAACGCATTTTTTCTTTTTTTGCCGTATATAAGCCATCCCTCATCCCCGTTTTAGTCTTTTGCGAACGCGTGGGTATAACCAGGAGATATTTTCTAGGTTCTTTCGGTTCTTTCACCCGCGAATCAAATATATATCTCATGATAATATTGTCGATCCAGCACTAAAGAGTGAGATCCACTGTCCTTTCTACACTGTACATGATCCTTTCAAATATATATGTATATATGTATATACATTAATACTGTACACATAGATACATCAATATCAGTGTATATGGGGTCGAGAGGATTTCGAGCATGGGCATTATTATTATATTGAATTCGCATGAAATGGGGAGGCATCAGAGGGAAGAGTAAAAGCTGGAGACACTGACAGACAGACACCTTCATTCGTGAACAGGAAGGACACGAACTTTATCCACTGGATGATTCTGTTAATTACGATCCACAATATTTCTCTTGATATTATATATAAATTGAGTTTTGGGTTGATATTTGATATTAATCTTTTATTTTCTTGGGGATTAAATGAAAAAGTATTGAAAGCTAGACAGTTTTTATGAATTATCATTTTTTTCAGTGATATTACATTGACATGTTTGACAGAATGAAGCAACAATGGTCTTAAAATAATTTGAGATGTTTAAAATCAAGTTTAAAATTCAACAGCTCTTACAATTAAAAAGAATATATTCGAAGGTTTTTTATTTAATTTCGTATTTTTAACAACTTTGTTTTGTTATTGATCCTAATAATTGCAATATTTATTTTAATGAGATTGAGTTGGCTTAAGGATTGTAAAATAAGAAAAAAAATCGTAACATTATCAACAGCGTAAAATCCTTTTATTTAATTCAAGAATAATAATGTTATTGTTATGGAAGTTAAAACGTTTGGAATATTAATTAGCACGATTTGTTTTCTACAAACTTTCACTGTGATCTTAATTACTTCCGCCACTCTGTTTAAGTGGGCGCTGAAATCCCATCTCCCCTATTAGATCAACCCTAGCAGCTTAGGCGGTTAAAATAGCACCTCGGACAGATTATAGGTTTTGTAAGACCCAGCTGTTTTTCAACTTGCAATATCTTGTAATTTAAATTCCATCAATATATCCAAGTCATTTTTTTTTTCTTTCAATGACAGCATCGATAATAGCAAAATGATGTAACGATAAATGTCAGTTATGATATGACAGACTTTTTAAAATGAGATTAAATTTTCTTTCATCAAGTTCTGGCATGAGAATGTCCATCCTCAATCATGAAAATATAATAAATTCTAGCAAGATGATACCCCACCAATACATAAGCTAAAATCAAGTTAATTAATCTTCTGCCATATTATTGCAAAATGATTATGTAAAGTTAGGGATAGTCTATTTTTATTTGCCAGTCTTTTTCAAACATTCATAACCAAAATCGAAGGGAGAGTGTGTGACGGGTGGCGTGTCTCCAGAATGATGGATTCGTTTCGTTATCCTGTCTGGTTGCACGATAGTAGAGGGTTTGTGAGGGTGGCATTTGACGCAATATAGCGAATATGAGAATGGGTTTTGTTGGTAGAGTAAGAGAGAAAGGAAGATGAACTGAAATGACAGGACTGAAGCACAAGAGTGAGTCTCCTCTCAGTAGCTGATGGTAACGGTTGACATTGGATAGCTTTTGTCGCTTCATCCCTGATCCTGGTTTGTTTAGCATGCATCCAAAATCTTCCGGGGTGGTGAACATTCACCATAAATATGCAGATTCACCCCTATATATTTGGTAGTGTATGCTACCGTAGTTGGTTTACTCTCGCACTCGAGTCGACACCAAATTGAGGAACAGAGAGACAGTTGATGAATTTGTTAGTAGATATAGCATTTAATATTACTGCTGGCAAATTTTTCTATTCAATGATATCATGAGTTTAACCCCTTTTTTATTGTCATAACAAACTCATTGAATATTAATTTTTGAAAACGTCATTGGGTTGAATGGTGATATTAGAATTGGATTTTATTGTTGTGAGAGTTAAGGAATGCAATGAACTTTCAACGCCCGATATTGTCCGCGCCAACGCACAAATGTGTTTATAATATTCACCCTGTGTACACATTGAGGGTGGTTGGTTGAAAGAGAAAGCGAATAGAGTGGTTGTAGAATACATACACTGGCTTATATATAGTGTCCAAATACATTACGTAGGATATTCTTTCTTTTAGCTGATCTTGGAGGGAATTTGTATACTCATGGAAAACAAAATGATTTCAATCTAAATTACATTTTTTTTTGTTTATTTAGTGAAAGTAGAAATTTTTTTTTAATTCACTAAATTTGTTTGTATTTTTTTAACAATAATTTCAAATCAATTGTTTTTGATTGTGATGGTAATAATTTGTTTTGGGACTTTATTCTTCCGCGAAAATATAAACTCAATTTGAAAAACTTCATTTAAAATATATACACAGGATAGAATTCATTTTAATTAAAATCCGTCCGAGTGAGTAGAATCAACAACGAATAAATGAGAATTTTCGTGTTGGCTTTATTTTTCAGTTAAATTAGGTGTAAATATTTCATTAATCTTCATGTTTTGTTTTTTAGACTCACATGTAGGAAGTATTCAACCCACTATCAATCTTTAATAAAAAATTTATGATATTTTGTTTATATTAATTATAAATCTACAAAAAATATTGTCAGACATTTACGAATATTCCTTTATGTTAATAATAAAATTCGAATAATTAATTATTTAAAGAGCAAAACTACTTTTCTAATTAGAATTGAATCAGAAATATGTCATTCAGATAAGAAATTATTCCAATTTTTCATTTACTAAATTCATACTAATTTTAAATTAAATTTATATACAATTGAGATTAGTAGAATAATTGAATTTCATGTGTAATACATCAACTTTTATTTCTCATGTTTCCACATCATAAACAATGTTTGATGTGTACAAAATTAATTATTAGATTTCATAATTGAATAATTAATTACTTACACATATAATGAAAATAAATGAAATGGGGAAATTAACATGTTCGAGACACTGTGGTTGGATTATATAGTATGGTATTGTCAGACACATTGCTCGAAGCATCGTTTAGATTTGTATGTATGTTTACTATGTATATACAGTGAAGGTGAAGTGTGTGGGTTGAAGCGATTGTACCAGTCAGAAGCACAATATAATGTTGGAATATACAGGCGAGTAGAAATGCGCGCGCGCGAGCTAATCGCGCCGAGTCGTTGGTTGTGTAGCGCATGAAGCGTCGTTTGAACGAGTAGTCAGTCCTGTCGAGGACCCTTGCAAGAGGGTTGTTGTTCGCTGTGTCGATCGGTTCACGTTTCTTCGTTCACTTTTATTAACGACGAGTGGTCTTGCGCGGCTGCAATAGCTCGCGGCACACGCGATGCAATTTTTTTTTTCATTTCTTTATTGTTTTTTTTTTCTTTTTTATATATTGTCTGGTCGACACACTCATTCATGAATAGTTCGCTGGAAATATTAGTTGACTCATCGAGTGCATTTATTTATTGCTGTTGCCATTGCTTTGTGTTTTTTATTCGTTTACTTATTCAGTGATGGGAATTAAAGTGATTTAATTGTGCGGAATTTTTGTTTAATTTCTTCAGGGTGAATTTAAAAAAATTGAATAATAAAAATGTGATTTGGTTATATTAAAAAAAATAAATGAGAATGTGTTTTGACAATGTCGAATCCATCTAAAATTAAATTGCCAAGTGTTTATCCACGACAAACTGGTACCAAACCTAAATCAAAATTATTAAAATTAACATCATCAAAATTTTCACCAAAGAAACAACAATCATCACCATCAACATCAGCTTCTGAAGTGTCATTAGTTACATCAACATCACCAAAACGTAATAAACAATCTGATGAATTGCAAAAAACTTTGTTAAATAATAATCAAATACAAATACAATCACCAAAACGTTCACCAAGACGTCATCAAGATTCGCCATCAATTAAACGTGTCAGTTTTGAAGAGGATTTCTTTGAAGATAATATGGGGCTTGTTCATGATATGGATACCATGTATCTTAATATGGAACCAGCAATGTCATTTCTTGAATTTGAATCATTGTACAATCTTGAAAAAGAATTGGAACAAACACGTCGAGAAACAATTGCAGAATTGGATGAAAAATGTATTTTTGGTGGTTGGTTTGGTACTAGACGTGGTGTTTATACTGAATTACCTGATCCTGGAAGAAATGTTGAGTGGATACCAAGAGGACAAATAATTGCACCACCACCATCAGAGGGATTTAGTTTTGCACCTGGTTGGTCATTGAATGCTGATCATTTTTATCAATGGCAACAACGTGGAAAAAATATTCAGCAGGTATAATAATAATAAAAAATCAAAGTGTAATTCTTCATCCTCTATTTTGTGTCGCTATGGATGTAAAAAAAGAGACTGGGGAATGAAAAAAAAAACGATACGAAATTTTTTATTGGATTGAAAATGGAGTTGGGTTGATGAGCTGTCAATTGCAGATTTGTATTTCACTCTTTTAAATATTATATCAAGAGTGGATTTATACGATTGACTAAGCGTTGTGAAATATTTTGAAGAGGGGTTGCATTGAATTAATCGAAATACCGGAAGCAATTTATTCTATCTCCATTGCATGTATTTGTGGGCGCGGTGATCATCAAACCGTGAGTATGAAATTACTCTCGATGAGTGTCCGATATTCGCTGGTATATACACATATGATTCTGCCCTTTTGCAACCCCCTGTAATTCCACTGCTGTATAATTCTCATTTCATTTTATTTCCTTTTATTTTCACTTTAATGAAAACGATTATGAATTTTTTCACCATAATTAACATTCATACAGAGTGCAATATTATTTCTATATTTTTCCGATGAATATCACTGTTTAATCGAGCAAAATAAATAAAATATTTTTATCCTTCATTTTTTGATGGGGTTTCATTTTTTTGCGACAATTGGAAAATGGAAAATTGCCAATGGGTAATTTTATCGTTATTGAGATGTTTTCCCTTGATGTATAATGTTCGCCCTCATAATAATCCTGAGGGCGTAAAGGTTACCAGTTTTGTATGAAGCTAAATATTTCCGCGGCTTGTGCGTTGTGGCAAATGCTGCTGGTGGGGTTTTCGTATAGTAAAAAAGAATTTTGGATTGATATGGTTGAATGATGAGACGAAGAAGTAAGTAGGCAGACACATGGTAAAGAGAGGCCGAGTCTATCAAATATGCCGCCTGAGGGTGTGAAGATACTTTGATCAACCCTCAGTTGCAACCCTTAGAAATTCTCTTCGTCGCTCTTATTGCCTATGTTTACTCTGAGGGAGAATTGAAACTACCAGCATCTCCCGAATGCCAAACGTCTTTATATGCCTAAAAATATATATCTGTGTTTATCTATATTGCAAAATGTGTTCTTGATTTCGTCGGTCAAAGTGAAATGGTATAAAAGAAAAACGAAATGAATGAGAAATGTAGAAATAAAAGGAATCAACGACAAGAAAAAACGTTATGAATTTTTTTTTCACTGATATGATAAATCTTGAAGAATATAAAAATATTTTGGTAATTGAATTAATTGGGAAATGAGTTTTATTGAAGTAAGAAAAAGGAGGAAGGAAAAGTGTTTTTGATCAAAAGATTTTAATCGCACTTGAAATATGAATAAATTTTGTTCTTTATTTCACTGCTGATTTTTATACTTTTTTATTTCCTTTATTCTGGGATTAAAATATTCTTGTACTGTGCGACTTTAATGAAATTATTTTATGGTATATAAAATATTTGATTGGACTGTTAATCTTTTATGGAGAAAGACGAAAGTTGGGAAAATTAAATGGAATAAAAAGAATGATTGTGCATGATAAACAAATTTTATAATATTCTATTTATGTTTAATTGGTGGGAATTTTTATTTTGAATTTTATAATAAGAAATTTTTTACAACTAATTTAGTGATGAAGAAATATTTAATTGCAAGATTGTGATAAAGATTTCAATTATTTAATGAATGATACAACTGATTAAGTAAAAAATTACAATCCAGATATAATTTTCCATGAAAAATAGTAAATAAAAATATTCAGAGAATGTAATTCATGCGAAACCAGTTCGTGAAATAAAACTGCAATATAAGGCGAAATAAAATGATGAAGATTGTCATTTTTTGCTATTCTCATAGGAAACAAAAGTTGGATTGTGGCCAATGAAAATTATAATATCAATTGCTAAATTTATCTTACGCTCTGTAGATTTTCTGTGCAATTCAATTTTATCACTTTTATTACCAAGCAAAAAGAGAAATGGTTAAAAATTCACTCTACACTTTATAATTATTTCGTCATGCTCTTCATTATTTATTACTACGTGAATCATCCAGGTTTCAACTAGCAACCCAAATTTATTATTTTCCACTCATACATTTACTTATTATTCACTTTTACCTCTCCATTAATTCTGAAGCAAAATGAAGAAGCATAGAAAATTAATTCCAATTACTAAAACACTTTTTTTTTCATCAGTTATAAAAATACAGAAATAAAATTATAAATGAAATATATAAAATAAATAATTTTTCATCAATTCCCTTGAGGGGGAAAAAAAAGTGACGACACTGTTAACGGAAAGTTCGACGTCGTGCAGACGCGCGTAGAACAATTTTGCGATCGGGCTGCAAATTGCCAATTGACGAAGTATAAAACGATTTAGGTCGCGGCGCAGTGAGGGTTTTACGATAGGGGAGGAGGGACTACCCCAAGGCACAGAGCGCATCACTTCCTATATCTTACATTAACAACTATATAAATTCATGTATATGTGTGCATACGAAAGAAAAAAAAATATATCAGTGATGAAAATCGCGTTTACTCTTCAATCTATGAATGAGTCATGCTCCCTTTTTTCTCATCTTGCACTAGTTGGATTTCTATATATATATATATATATATATATATGTATGTGTTTCAACTAGTGTTTGCTCACTCCCATTTTCATGACGAATGTGTGCACGAACGCTGTGCTGTTGTTCCAGCTGTGACGGTGGGGCTTGCACACGCGCGCGGAAAAGAGGAAGTTAAATTAATACTTCTCGATATTGGCTGATCGAGCGGAAAGGGCGTTTTCTCTGTGTTACAATATATATCTATATATTTTGATGCATCACAAATTTTCTATCGCGTCCACATCAGTCTTCTTCGCCTGCCATGTTTCATCAATGAAATATCTGTGTATTTATTTTATTTTCATCACAGTTGAAATAATTCATCGGATAGTTGGAACAATATATAACGAAATTTTATTTCTTGTTTGTTCTTGTAAAAAAGAAGATTTGAAGAAAGGGGGTTTGTTTGGATTTTTTTGAGAGGATATTGAATAGGGTAGAAAGGGAATTATTTTTTTTGGTTGAATAGTTGATATATGGGAGAAAGAATAATATTGTCATTTTGTTTTATTTTTTTTTGTTCAATTGAGCGGATGAGAAAATTGAATAATTGTTCGAAATATTTGGCTGTGAATTTACAAGTGGAATTTTTTTAACTTGAGTGGACTTTGTTTGGATTATAGCAAGGGGTCATGATATGAAGGTCCAGTGTAGTCAAAAATCGATGAGACTTTTCACAGATTTTCATCATTGGCCGATAATATCTCCAAATCATTTTGGAATGAAGAAAAGTAAAGATTTATATTAAAACTCACATGGTACATTTCACCATACAATATATCATATGTTTGTCATCTCAAATTATCCTGCCATTATTTAAATAGTTGCATAATTCCTTTGATCACTGTGAAAACTTTTGCCATTAAATACTATTTATGTGACAAAAATAATTGTCAAATACGTCACACTAATATTAATAATACCTAATTGTAAAACAACAAGAACTATCTATCATGATTACTAAAGAATATTTAACCAAAACTTTCTCTACCAATAATAATATTAACAAAAATTCATTCATCCCCCATCAAAGTTTGTTTTTTTTATATAAATTCAATGAACACAATAATAATTTTCCAATCTTACAAACCAAATAAATCCTAAAAAAATATTTCTCTTTGCCAAAATAAAGAATTATTAAGAATTAGAAAACATCCCTTACAATTCTCGTGCTCCAATAAAAAAAGACAATTCAGAATTGGTTCTTTCAGCATAGACAGAAATCCACGCGTGATCGAGCAGACTGTTAGTTATAGACATATAAAGATGGACCCTTCGCACTTTTGATTGTAACCCCGTCTGGCACGAAGGGAAATACTTTTGGATACGTGTACATATACACTAGTGACAGACACATGAAGACAAATAGACAACACTAACATATTTGAACGTAAAAATTGAGAACACGCGGGAAAGATATAGTTGGATCCACCCCAAGCGAATGTCAGAGCTCGTTAGGGCATTCGAAGCAAGTTAGTTCCAACATAACCCCCCCTCAATGTCCTTCTTCACCGCCTCCACTCACGTCACTGACTCCATCGAGACTTGGTTATACGTGAGTTGAAAGAATTATAGCAATTTCGTAGGCACTTTTACAATTCACATTGTGAATTATCGACTCAGTTGTCAAGGAAAAAAAATGAAATTCACAAATTATTAAACTCATTCGATAAAACATTTTCAACATCATATTGAACCCTATATTACATTTGAGAAACAAATTAATTTCTCTTCCGATTTAACCGGAAGTCAAATCTAAATGAAACAACAATTTATTGTGCACCTGGTGTTGATGTATTATGTGTGCACAAGTTTTCAAAGTTCTTTTGTCGACCACTCACAAGATTGCGTGGCTGATAGTGAATTGCTCACAACGAAGACACTGACAAAGAGCAATAGTTGAAAGATTTTTTTTTATTCTTTTTTTTTTCAAGTCAAGAACTTTGAGAGTGGTGAAAATAAATGTTGAATTCACTCAAACGCAAACTTTATTCAGTAAATTATTCTTTTGTAATCATTTTTTGTTAATTTATGATCAGTAAAGATGAAAAGGTGGTCACTAATTTGTATTATTAAAATTAAGATTATTTTAATATCTTCAGTCACATGAATACATAAAATTGAATAGCTCAACATTATTTACTCAATCAGACCTGAAGAATTAATATTTATCACAACAAAAGAAAATTGTTTATGTCCATTTTTCTGTCACATCAGTCTTGTAACTGCATCTCTGATGATTTATACAATTATTTTTTTTTGTTTTTTTTTTTTTCCAATTCAAGAGAAGAAACAATGCATTGTGAATGTATGGTTTATCCACGCCCTTGTACATATATGCATATACATATTATTCACATATATGCATATACAGACCCCGACATTTTGCCCACACGCGGGTGAAAGGCGCATCCAAGTGGGAAGTTACTTCCAGGAGTGGATGCATTTGCACGAGGAAATATTGCCCACGCATTTTATATGGTCATGTATAATGTGACGTGGTCCTTCTGTCGTTTAAAAGTCCAAAGCTAACGTGTATGTGTCGTATAAAAATAATATATGTGTTAGATGTTGTGAGGGATTGGTCTGTTCCTTGCAGGCACCAACCTGTACTCCCAGCACACTCATACACACTTATATATATATTTATATTAGCCTACACATTTACATTCCTCCACTTTACTTTGTAATGAACGTACACGTGTGTGGGTGTAATTCATTCATAAAATAGCGCCACGTGCCGCTGTGTAACCTATTAAACTATATAATTTATTTTTATTCTTTTTTACGAAATAATTAGTATGAAAAATTGATGCTGATTAATTTTAATATGCATTCAGTTGTGGAATGATTTATTTTTTTATTTTTATTGTTGGTTTCCTGTTTCATTCTTTGTGTGATAAATTTTATTGGTGAATTTTATTCATCACTGGTTTTATGAATTGTTTTATTGACTCTTTTATCTTTTGTGTGTTATGAACGATCGGAGAAAAAAAAGGGCGATGTATTTGTTTGTTTGGTTATTTGATCGTTCGGTATCGGTTGGTGATGATGATATTTTTATTTAAACAGTTGCAACTGAAAAACAAGTCAGTGAATTTGGAAATCAAATGTGAATGCAATTTATTGAAGTTTGGAGGACAATTGTGTCTGAATTGTATTTGAATTATTTTTAATTTGGACATTCTGATAGTTTCACTATCAAATTACAAGAGTTATATTTTTTTTAACAAAAAAAAAATTTATTCATACACAAAATTTTACATGAAATATAGTAAAATATTAAAAACACATTTCAGGTATTTTTTCGTTTTATAAAATTCAACTTTATGAAAAGAATAAAAAGAAAAAAACGAGATTTTCCAAAAAAATATTCAGCTATTCTCACGTACATTATTTACCATTTCTTTTATTCCTCTTTATTTTTTTTTATTTTTTCGTGAGTGAATGTAAAATATATATTTGTTTGTTACTAAATACGGTTTTGAAACGCCTGTGAGAATTCCATTTAAGTGATGCATACACAGTGCGACACTAATTGTAACTGAAAAGAGTGGGAAACGACACAAGAGTGAGTGTATTTCATGAGTGCGTGTAAAAATAAATTTCAATGTGCATATATAGACACAAATATATACATATATATGAAAATATATACACGAAAGTTTACGCACAGTCCGTAGAGTATTCACATCAGCAATGCGCGCCTTTACGCGTAGTATACATCACCATGGTAACACGACCGAGCTTTTCCTCTTCCATTTTCCCGCGTGAGATAGACTCGTAAGTATACACGATACCTACTTTGCTCCTGCAGGACACGTACGATACCAACGTCGTCGTAGTCGTTCTTGTAGGTCCTGTGAGAGGGAATAATACAGTACGTAGTTGCATCCTCCCGTCTTCAACCCGATGAGGGGGACGATAACTCAGTTATGCAGCGGTGCTCAATTTATATCTCAAAACTACTCTCAATCAATTTTCTTGTTCGACCTGATAAAGAGAAAAGAACAAATAAATAATGAAAAAACAAAAAATATAGAACTCATGTGAATGTTTGTGACGAAGAAAAAAAAAAGAAAAAAATGTGAGGCCATCGGCCTTTTCTCCTCTGTGATATTCCTGTATTTATGTGCATATGTTTTTATGGATGGTGTTAAAAATAAAAGACGTGTGACATAGTAATGAGAAAAAAAATATATAGATGGAAAAAATTATGTCGACAGGGAGAGATAGTGTTGTAGGTTTATGAAGGGATAACTGAAGCAGGCACGTGGCGCGAGAGAAGTGTTCAACGACTAGACGACATCAGGGAGAAAAATAAATCAGAGATTTTACACAGACGTTTTTCCAAAGTGATTAAAAAATAAAAGGAAATAATTTATTAAGAAGAATGGGGGAAGAAGGAAAATTATTATTATACTTTTATATTGTTTCGTTTTTAATTGTCAATTGATAATTAATTTTTCACAATTTTATTTGTCTTCATTTTTTGACGCGACAACCCCATCATTTTTGTCGCATTTTTTTTTTTCTTTCCCTCTTCGTTTTGTTTATTTTTTTGTTCTTTTTTTTTTGTTCTCCCTGTACACTCGATATCACGACGAAGCCAGAGGAGGAACCTAATTTCGCCCCCTCGAGCTTTTCGCAGTGGCCGCTCGTATGAAGTTAGCCCCCTTTTCGTAATCGCACGACAAAGGGACACGCGTACATATATACATTATATACATGTATATGTAAAGGTACATAAAAACACAACACGACAACCACATCTCTCGCTTTTTTTTTCCCTCTCAATTCCTCTTGCGTATTTCATCCAATACCCTCACTGTGTGTTGGCACGTTTTTCGTGTGTGGCGAGAATATCCCCAAAGTTCTATGCACCAACGGGTATTTTATTGTGGCACAGCCACATTGCAAAATAAAGAGGAAATGAGGAACAGAAGAATAACAAAATAAATCTGATGAAAAAAAAAGAAGGAGAAAAATTGTAACGAAACTTTTTTTTTTTAATTCAATTCTACACTTGATGGAAATTTGTGTTGTATTATTTTATTATTTATGATTCATGAGTGGAAATATTTTCAAAGGGAATTAACTTGAAATCAATAAATTTAATTCATATCTTATAAAATTCATTCCAAGGAATTTTTTTCTACGTAAGAAAAATGGACAATTATTTTTAATTATGAGTATTTATTTATATTTTTATCATGAAAGTACGACATGAATTTGATTTTATATATTTAATTCAAGACACGTTCACAGATAATTATTTATTTTCATTAAAAACCTTCTAGTGAATAAAATCAACCACAAACGAATAAAAACTCTGCTGCTGATTTTACTTCACAATTACTTCCCATGTTTATTTTTATTTGTCTGTCTCAGACCGATACGTTCAACATAATTAACGAACCAACCACATTTATTTATTAATATTCTACAATTTGATTAAAAACCTCAAACCGATTTTAGAAAAAACATCTTCAAATGTTAATAAAAAATGGGTAAATCATATCAACATGAATGAAACAAAATAATTCTAGAAATATCTTTCATTTCAATTCAATTATCATAATCACACCATATTGTGTTCAGTAAATTAAACTCAACTCTTCCTTTTCATTATAAAGAAAAAAAAATCTTAATAAAAATAATTGACCACTAACAATAATCACTTTCATATGACAATTACAAACCGGAACGTAGTCGTAGCAATTGAATTGTACACAATGTTTATACATCGAGAAAGTTGTATTGCATTGTAAATTACTGGTAGCCCGAGGCGCCTGATCGATATTCGACGTTGAAGTCGATTATCTCTGCTCATGCTTTAACGTATAAAATATATACTACTACCTATATACTAAATATATACACACATTCATCCACATATATTTCTATATATACATACGTTAAACGCGACACGCCAAGCAGCATTACAATTAATGACTCGCTAACTATATAGAGGTATGGACCCTCTCGGAATAGCAATCGATTGCACATTGGCCACGACCTGGCACCTGTCATGAATGTTCATGCTCTTCCCCTTCCTCAATCATCAACGTCCTTTGATCCATTCAATTGCTATTTTTTTATTTACTTCATTTTTTTCCGTTCATCTTCAACTATAATTTTTTACTTTTATTCTTATTATTTCTTTTCTTTTCATTCTCCGTTGTTCCTTCTTCTTTCCTGATCTTTTTTTCTGTTTCTTTTCTGTTTTTTTTTCCCCACAACAGTTCTCAAGTCACTTCAATCAAAATATCTGAGGTCACGTGCTCAATGTGTTGGTTGAGTGAGGCAACGACTGGCAGCCAAACCCGCGCGCGAGACACTTGAATATTTTCCTCTCTCTTTCTCTGTTACATGTATATGAGACATGGATGAAGAGTAAGGAGAAACGTTGTGTTGTGGTGTATATAGTTGGGAACACACGGTACCGCGACGCCCGTCGGCGTATTCAGTTACGTCCGGTGCGTCGAGGCGTCGGGACGCTTTTGTGTATTTTAATTTGTGTGATGGAGTTGAGTAAATGATAAAAGTGATTGTTTAGAATTTTTATGAATATTCGAGGATGGTGTTGTTTTTATTCATATTTTATTCTTGCGTTTGGATTGGATTTAAAGATGGAATATGAGGAGGAAATATATGAAGGAGTTTTATCCTTTCAAACTTATGTCAGTTGTGTTTTGTGATGTGGATAAAGTTTAATAAAATGTAACGACACGACATTTGGATTTAAATTGTGTTCTCACACATTTTATATTTGACACACCAAGATCAATTGTATAGATTGAATAATCAAAGTCATTTTGGATGTTGTGGTTAAGTTTTATGTGTGAGTGGATGATGATGATAATGATGATGATGATGAGAAGAAGAGTGTGACATATGAGTGATTTATTTTTTTATATTATTTCATTTAGTGATTGACAAGGAGAAAATGAAGTAATAGTTGCATGTGCCAAAATATATAATCAGTTTTTTATTTTTTGAGTCACGATAAAATTATATTAAATTGGTCACCGTCGCTTTTTATAATTTGAAAAATGTACTGGTTGACACAGTGAAAAAAAAGAAGAAATTCATGTTTAATTAAATATGTATTTAAAGTTTTTTGTTTTACCATTGATGGTTTTATTCATCTAATTTAAAATGGCGTGTATCAAAGCGCCAAGATCAGTAAGAAGTTCGTGCGATGACATCAAAGCAGATTCAACTAGAAATATTATTCAGGTATATTGAATATTATCAAACGATATTCAAAATGTTTTGATTTATTTAACCATCAACTATTCTATATTAATAAACTGTTAGTGAAAGGAAAAAAAATTTATCACAATTGTAACATGTGCACGAAATTTTTCATCATTCAGTCCAATTTCAAATTGAATAATTCAATGAAATCAATCTCAGTGGTGTTGTAGAATTTAGACTGAATATTTGTTGACTAATTGAAGATCAGATCCAGGATTTGATATCAATTCAAATTAGATATTCAAAATAATTCGTTCCACCATTGATGAAATTTATTTTATATTTCAAAATAACTCATGTTAGAAAATACAATTGGTATTAAAGCAGATATAACCATAGAATATTATCCTGGTATATGAAGAATTATCAGACATTCCCATTGTGTTTGGTCGTCTCAACCATAACGAATTTCATACATGTAGGTCTCATGGGAAAAATCTCATCAATTGGTCACGTGTCAGATCACACGTGTCAGCCACTTTTATTTCTCCAATATTAACACATTGTGATTTAACATTTCATTTATGTACCACCATGAGAATTAAATAACGGAATTACATTGTAATATTATTTTTATCCCTTAATTGTAGATGACTTTTATATTTACACTGACAATAGTACAATGAGTCAATATATATATATAATGAAACTAGATTGACTATAAAAATTTTATCCATTTCATATATACAAGTCCATGACCTCATGAATGTACAAAGTTATCTAACAATCATCAATCCTCAATTTAACGAATCCCATTGATCGTAATCGTTATTTAATGTTTTAAGATCTACACCGACTGGGCCAATCATTACCTTGAGCGAGGTGGATGCAAGCGACGAGTCACTGACCTTCAAGCTGATCTCTGCGACGGTGTCCTGCTTGCCGATCTTGTCGAGGCAGTCAGTGAGTATTTTTATTACTTTCCTTACGCCGTTTCGCACTTATTTTTTTAATTAGATATAATTACAAATATCAATTTCTTGATGTGATAATTGTTTGAATACAGTAAAAAACCAAAAATAAATAAAAGGCAAAAACATGGAATAATAAAAATAAAGTAAATGGATGAAATAAAATACTTGTACCAATGCAAACAGAGATAACGGTTCTGTCTTCATTTTATGATGCGGCTACACTTTGGTCTTCACTATCTGATAATTATAGAAAATAAGTTGAGAATTTTTTATGAATACAAATATGATGGAAGAATATGTAGGCAAACGGTCATGTGCAATTATGGATGTTAGACAGTTAATCGTTTAGTGTATAGATTTATATCTGTGTTTGTGTGCACGGTTGAAGGAATGAAAGATGGAACGAATTAATATCAAATGCCAAGGTGTCGGTGGCACGAGTCACGTGTCACTTGACGACGTATAGCACGTGCTTCACGTCACAAATAATATTTACTTTGCATAACTTTTTAGTAAACTGTCGTGGCTAATCAAAATTTAAATTCTTTACATTCATTGGTATAATTAATCTTTGTAATTCTGTTTTGTTTTTTCTTTTGTTTAACTCTTTATCGTTTATATGTGTTTATTGCTTCTGTCTATTGTTTTATCTTTTTAATGATTGTTCTATTTATTTTTATTTTTTATAGCCAATCAGAAGGTGATTGACGTGAACCGAAAGCCCAAAAACGCTCAACAAATGGTAAGTGAAGAATTTTATTGATTTTTTCTATTAATTATTATTCGGTTTTTATTTTATTGTAATATTGGTAATTGATGGATAAAATTTGTGCCAATGAGAATTATTACGCTTTGCTTATTGGAAAATTGTCAATGGAATTTATTTAAAAATTCTGTAATGATAATTTTATCAATGGTAATTATATTTTGTTTATTGTCATTAGTACATCAACAATTTTTTATTTCTATCAGTGAACAATTATTCCATTCTGTTTATTGCCATGCTGATAAAATAAATTCCAACGAAATTTTCAAAAATAAATTCTTCAAAAATTTATAATTGATCAACAGAGTGTCTGTTTCTCGCATTTACACCGGAAATTATTGTATTACATAGTGCCTCTGTTTCTCCTCTTGAAAACGATGAGCAGGTCGAGTTGAGTTTAGAACTATTTTTAAATATATAATTCAACTTGTGCATCATATAAAAGTTATAAAGAAAGAAATTCATCATGGGTTTATCCCTCTTTTTCATATATTTTTTTTTCTCTCTTTTATTCACAAAAATAATAATTTTTTCTTTATGTTTGCTGTCCAATTTTGTGGTTGTCGCGGGTGGATTCTCCCTTACCAACTCTCATCTCTCGTTCTCTCCTTTTCTCTTTATCTCACTCATACTCTTCTCCATCACTTTCTCCTTCTCTTTTTCTTGCTGTGCTATAATTAAACGAGCGCCGTGTAAGAAAGGCGAAACGCAGTGTTTTGCTCACAACGCAAACACGTCCAGTCTCACATACACATTCTCACCAGTTCCAGTTCAAAGTTTGTCGCTTAAAATCCATATTGAATTTGCAATTTGTCATGGCTATTAGCCGAGAATGTTTTTATATCATTCAACAAGTTTGAATGTTTGGTGGTTTTTGTGGTGAGACATTTACAATTGACACTTGATGATATCATTAGAATTTCTTTTATGTATTCATCAATTTTTTTCCACTGAATTTTGTCAGGATGTGGTTGGTATTCTTATAAATATTATAAATAAATAAACGAATGAATTACGAGAATAATAGATAAGGTAATATAGGTTGACCGGAAACGTACACATATGTGTCATGTAGTATTCATATGTACATATATATATATACATATTGAGTTGGAAAACCGGGACGTGGGCCCGCGCGGTCTATTTCTATTTCGTGGATGCGAAGAGAGAGAGAAATTCTGTCGCACCACCACGAGAAAAAGATAGTCACCACCGATGACTCACTTGGGTATTAGTCAAGTTATACTCACGACTTTAACGACTTTCCAACGATCATTTATAAATAAAAGTTCACCTCTATAATGCTCCATATACAATTATGAATAAATATGTTCGATATTTTAGTTTATAATACAATTTGTAGTTCGATATATATTACAAACGTTTTCATATTTATTATTGAATGAATATTGATATTAACAATAGCTGTAATAATTAACATTGACTAAAAATAATTACTGTACAATTTTTCATGATCGAGCACAGTAATTTATTATTATGACATTTATAAATGTAAAATTATAAATTAATTGGATGAAGAAGAAAATTATTTGAAATCACCATAAATTTTTTATTTTCGTGGTATTGTAAGGTTGTAAGAGGCTAAAACTGCATTGTATTTTTTTTAATGAGATGTGCACCTGTTTTAACTAATTCCGTAGTATTTTTTTTTTTAAATTATTGCGTCTTTTCTATTGAATTTTATGGAAAAATATTTTTTTAATAAAATTCAGTGTTCGGTTTTATCGCTATTTATTGTTAGAAACTGGTCAAGTATATTCAGTATAATGTAAAAAAAACTCACGAATTCTATAAGTAATCGTAATGGAATAAATACACCGTGTAATATTACATGAATTGGTGGGTCGTGACAGAACAACAAAACAACAAAAAAAAAAGAAAAAGAAAAAGGGAAATATCGTGGATTATTCAGTGGAAATATTTTTAGTTCAAAGCGCGTGTCTTGTATTGCCTCCAAACGTTTACCTCATACTATACAATACAACTTGAAAGAACGACCACAGGTGGTCTTGTATTCCCCCTCTAAACATATATAGATATAAATATATATACATATATACAAATATATTCAAGAGGAAAATAGACTGCACAGGAATAAAAGCAAAAGGTGTGTCCAGAAGTGTCTACTTCCTTTTCTTTGAATTTTTTTGAGGGAAAAGAATTGAAAAAAGAAGAAAAAATGTTGCAAAATTCATTGTGCAATGTTGTTCAATTTATTTAAAATTATTTTTTCATTTGTTATATTAATTATTTTATTGTGTTTTTCTTTTTATTTTCTCCTATTTCGTTTAAAATTTGAATTGTGTGAGGTTGTTGATGTATTATTCGATGATAGACATTGATTCGTTGATATTTTAAACATGTTTACAATAATACCACCCACATATGTGAATCAATACAGTATATAGATTGATTGCTCGATTTATAATCCGATGGACGTGTTCGCTTACCAATCCCTGAGGATCAAGTGGCGAAGTATAAGGTACTACATAACGGTCCAATAAAGACATTGCCGGCGGTCCGGCCTTTTCCACGATCCCCCATGACCCCCCTCATCTCTTTTCATTCAACTCATTTTCTCTATTGCTCTCTTCATCTGCACTGTATTGATATCTCGTGCAAACCAAACACATCATTTTCTTCTTTACAATTATTTTTTTCTTTTCCTTTTTTAAATGTGAATGTGTGAATGTTGTTGTGAAGTTTGAGCTATAAATATTCTGTAATCATCGACAGTGTGGAAATAATAAAATGCTGTGATGTTAATTACGGTGATTAAATATTGAGGAGAGAATATTTTCTCATGTGTTTATTCAATTTTATTCGGATTTTCATGGAATGATGGAAGTGAGAGGTTGAAGGTATTTGTGGGAATTGAAATGATGTGATGGATGTGCAAAAATGTTTGGGTTTTTTTTTCTTTGGTGTTTAAAATTTTGTTGAGTGGATGTGGATTTTATTTTGTTTGTGATTGAGTTAATTTTTGACATTGTTGATACGAATTATTGATAGAAGAATGTCAATTGCATTTATTGTGATGATTGTGAAAATGTAAAATTGGTAAATGAGAAATTATTTAAAGACATTTTAATATTTTCTGAAAACTATAAAACAAAAAAAGAATTGTCTAACAACTTTATAGATATCCAATGACTTTGAAAAAGTAGGAATGAAAAAAACACGTTTGGACTTCCAAGTATTATATTACAGTCAAGTAAATAATTCTTGATATTACCTGTAGTCATCAATATCGATGTAAAATATCATATAACATCTTTAACATTTATAACTCTTGGAAAATGTAATAAATCAAAATAATATAATTATTTTCTGAAAACTTCCTTGAATAAATCTCTCTGTTCTTTTTGTTCAACTCTAAGAAAAAGAAGGAAAATAAAAAGAATTGGAATAATAATACGAATTAAAATAAGTGTGGGAAAAGAAAAAAAAATAGTCATTAAATGTTGGTAGGAAAAAATTCTTTCTACAATCCATTTATCAATACATAATAAACATCAGGAGAATATTAAAACTCGTAAAAACATTAAAATACATATGTGTGAATGTGGTAGATATTTAGAAATTTTTCGAATTTTGAAATAAATAAATAAATAAATAAATTGTAGATAAAATAATAGAAGAATGCAGCCAAATCATTTTTTAATAAATTCATTCAAAATCCAAACACAAAAACAATGAATAATTACACAAGAGTCAATAAATGACAAGAGGAGCGAATCATTCATTATTGTGAATCAATTAATTTATTCCTAATAATAATATAATAATAAAAATCATAATGATTTAAATAATATTTATTCAGTCATAAGACATACAAATAAAGCTGTCACTTTCTAACATCGATGACAAAAGTAAATATAAAAAAAAAAAGTAAATTCCAAGAAAATAGAAACCAATAATAAGAAAGAAAAGAAAGAGAAAAATCGCCAAATTTTTCTTGACATTCCCACACATTTATAAAATTCCTGAACATGTTTACAAGGTGACGACACTCGACCTTGTCAAATATGCTTTCAATTCTTCGACAAAAATCCATGTGGATGTTGATAGATGTGTTCTGTATCTACCTGGTCAAGTGTCGTAGGCAAAATTATCTTTCTTTTACTTATACTATGCCCATCCATCCTCAACGACCACCGTCACTGCCAATCCCCCCACCGTGTAGAAAAACATTTCTCTCAGTACAGCGACAAATGCTTCCTTTTAACGTTTTATCTTTTCTCTCTTTCACTCGTATATATATTTTTTTTCTTTTTTTTCCGTAATTACGTCTCACAATGTCCCTTTTTTTCCTTACGTCTCACATCACACCGCTGATTTTCTTTCATGTTGTTTATTTCAATCTGAATTTATACACCCTGTGAAAAATTCAACGCTCACCACCAACGAAGTTGTACCCACCTACCTCTCCTCTACTCTTTCTGGCCAATTGCTTGTGTGGCTTATGTTATATACTTTACCTTCCATATATACCTACTGGTCGCTTGCGTTGAGATCTCTTACGTTGGGTTTAGTGTCGAGTGAGTGCTTCAGTAGCGCGGACGCGCCAATACATAAATGTACATTCTCGCTGCATTCTCCATTCGCGTCCACGTGATATAAACATCAACAATAAATCCAAATGAAAATTGGAAGAAAGAAATAAAGTGAAACAAAAAACTAATTCAACTTGAAAAACTATACGAAAATAAATATTTTAAATTATTGTGAATAATTTGTTACTTTTTTTTTGTAACTTAACTTTTTATAGATAAAAAATTTTTTTTTCTTTATCTCTGATAAATCATTTGGCCTTTTGATACACAAAGAACACATTATACATATGTAAATGTATAGTTACGAAATAATAATTGGCACATGACGTTCTCTGTTGCACGTGTGTTTATATATATATAAAGTCACATGGGGATATAAAACAATATCGCGTGCGTTGTTAATCGTGATAAGGATTTATAGGTGGCGATTTGTGTGCACATATATTTAATATAATAAAGAGAAAAAAAAAAGGGAGAATGAACAGTGAAGCATAAATGACGTGAAAGAAAAAAGAAAAAACATTTATTAAACATTTCTACAAGGAGATAAAGATGAAGTACTAAAAGTTGCTTTTCAACAGAGTATACGTGAGGTGAAAATATCAAAATATTTATTTATCTAGTCAATTTAGTACCACATGGTGTATTTATATTTTTTTTTATTTTTACACATCGTCATCTCATGTCTATTTCATCCCTGTATCTTTTATCAATAGATTAATTTATGCGATGAATGTTTAAACTAAGAAACAAATTTATACAAACTACATGTGGAAAACAAATTATGTTGGTGTAAAGATCTCACATATCGAGTGAGTGATACATTACAGTGTAAATGATATGCGAGACGATTAATTGTCCTGGTGAAGAATTTCTCACCTCGACCTTTGTGAGAAAGAAATTGAGTGAACAACAATAACAACAGCAAAAACGACAATGTATGTATATATATGTACATGTATTAGACTAGAGAAAGAGTTTAGAGAAGAAGATGTGTTGAATTTATAAATAGAATTGTGTGTGGACATTCAAAGTGATATTTTAGCCTGGACAATTATAATTGACGACAGGCAAACAACAGCTCGTGAATTCTTTGCGCGTTTAACACAGAAAACCAGAAGTTATAGTCATATACAAATATATATATATATATATAAATTTATATGAGTATATGTTTTTATGTTTACTTTTTTAACGAGAGGCAACCTTCGACCGATTGCGGAGAGAAACTGTGAGGTCTATAACGACGAGCACAAATCTTCATGGAATATATTTACTGAATATATATTTATAAATATATACGTTTTATTTTTATATATGTGCGTGTATTTATAGTGAGTGATTGTAATAGGAGAAAGAAGAAAGAGAATTAGTGTTGTGACCTGATTAGTGTTGTATGTAAAGGATGAATTTTTATTTATTCATTTTGTCATTTGTCATTTGATTTATGTGAAAAGTATTGGAATTTCACGGAATTTTCCTGATCAAGGTATAAATCTGTATTTATCTATTTTTTTTATTTTTTTATTCATGGTTTTGTTCTTCTTAATCTTTATTTACTGTGCTTGCTTCTGTGTATTACCAGTTTGGATTTTAAATCGATGAGAATGAAGTGAATGGGTTGCAGAAGTTGTTTTAGTAATTCCACGGCTTCCGGGTTTTAAGGGACAAAAAAAAATTCTCTCTTTTTCTTTTTTTGTCATTAATGTTCTTCCCCTTCGTTTTAACTTCAAGATGTCGAAGTTTGTACAGTAGAGATTTTTAATTGAGTCATTTATTTTATTTTTTAATTCACTTGAAGACTTTTTTTACTTTTAATGGCAATTTTGTTTTTGTATTTATTTATTTTTTATTTTGTGTTTTGTATGACATTATCGACATTCCGAGTGGTGAAAAAAAATTAATATACGTCATGTAGATTAGATCAGTACAAGTGTGCGACAGAGAGAAAAATTGTGACGCAGGCGGTATTATATTTTATAATAGTTGTAGTAGTAGTACTGACGTTTTTTTTTTCTTTCTTTTTTTTTTCTTTTTCATCGGCCGACCATTGGCGATACTACAAAGTGTACGCCGGCAGAGTGTTTCTTCTCGCTTCTTTGTCAAGAGTATCTATTTATCCCTGTGAATTGCCGATGGTGCTCTCTCGTGCGACGATACGGCGTCGTTGTCGTCCCCCCCGCTTTTGTCGCTTATCTTTCGACCACACGGATTCCAAGACTTCCGGTTATCGAGTAAAAGTATTTACAATTTATATCTCTTAGGGCTTTTTAAATCCTCCTAAACTATTTTTCATTCCAATATGTCGCCTTTGATATTGTATGGACAAAGGAGAAATGATGATGCGAGTATAAATTTTCCATTTTTTTTTTTCCTTTGAGATAACAAAAATGATTTACAAATTTATTCTCAATGTCATTGTGTTGAGTGTGAATAAAATAGATTGAATTACTCAGCTGTGTATATTATCTTGTCTCGGCGCTTTTATATCATTCTGATTTTCTGATAAATTCATATAGAACTCTTGGTCTATTTTTTTTTATTTTTTTTTCTCTTCTTTTTGTATCTCTCTTGGGTATGGGTTGAAACTCAATATCATGGATTAGCAAATTCCCTGACTTCCGAAGGCGCGCCAGTTAATTTTGTATCTCAAACTTATAACATATAATCCATTGCATACGAGATTATATGTAAGTGTCTGTCAGTTGGGTGGTCGTGTCTATGCATATGTATAGATATTTCTATCTATTTTCTTCTTTTCTTTCTTTTTTTAATTGATTTTATGATATATATATATATATTTATAGAGACATACAAAGAAATTTGTCGTCCTTCGGGCGAACTACTCAAACGGAACGAATTCTTTCGCGCCCGCACATGAACTTTCTCATCAAATAAAAGTAGTTGCAATTTTTTTTTTATTTTGAATATTGTGAGTTGTAAATTTTCTTGCAATTTTTTTCATATTTTTACTAATAATGAGGAAGAAAAAAATAGAACTGGAATTCATTCTGGAATGACAAACTTTTTTTGTCATAATTTAGAAAAAATAGATTTATAGAATTATCGTCATTATTGTCATTCAGTCAGTTATTCATTTTTATTTATGTATTTTTTTTTATTCAATACCCAATCGGTTGATTCAGATATATATAAAAGCGTAATTGGATTACACTGAATACTTTTGTTATTATAGGATTATTAATGGGAACATTGTGGAAATGATGAATAGAAAAAATTGTAGGGGTTTTCCAATGAACCAGGTCAATTTATTTTGTCATCAATTAATGAATAATTTTGTTTTTTCTTCCCTCATTCATTCATTCATTCATTGGATCAATGAAAAAATACGTAGGTAAATAATGATGAAAAAATTAGCGAGGTGGGACAATGTATGCCAGAGGCGTACACGATATTATACTCATATAAGTACCAACCGTGACGATGAACGTCGCACATGCTCAATTAGTCAGTCGACGATGTATCATCATTGGGTTTATACCACGTACAAAAAAAGGAATCATGAACACATACAAATTCAACAATGAATATCTAAATTCAATTTCCATATATATACACACATACATTTCCCTTTCATCATGACCTTCACGCAAGGTCTCATTATTCATCCAATTTTATCATAACTTATTTATTCTCACAGAAATAAATAAAAAAAATGATAATAATAAGAAAAATAATCCCAACTCTCTTTGTTCTGTCAAAAAAAAAAAACATGACACGAAGTCTCACGTAATTTTTACCAAGAAATCGTCAATTTAAATGAATGAAATTTATGATCGATGCTTTTCCGAATAACTGTGACACTTCTGAGAAAATACAACACGTAAAATAAGAAGAAAAAAAAAAATAATAGAAAGCAGAAAATTAAATATCTCTACAACTGTTTTTAATGAATGGGATTTTTTTTTATGAAATCTGACAATGGACAATGGATTTATGCGTTTATGTCGATGACATTTTCTCTCCTTGTATGATTATAAAATATTAAATATTAAATATCCATATATATTCGTTGTATGTATGTATTGATGTATATATAGAGTTGTTGAAGGTGTGTTGAAGTTGAAACGCGAGCACTATAATATAAAATACGATGTAGAGAGTTAGAGTCATGCTGCGATTGCGCAACGTAAATTGTTGGAGGTCCTTGGCACTATTCGCACGCGAGTTTCCCTCTGAGATTTTACGTTTATATATATGTATATATATATGTATATTAAATATATAAATGTAAACACATTTATGTGTTTATATACACAGATAACAATTGTTTTAACATTCGACAACATTGTCCGTCTCTTCCTGTTTTATTTCTACGCTTACAACTCAAATAAATTTATATTTGACAATATCATTCACGTTTATCTCAGCACAATCGTTGGTATGCGATAGCTCTTATCATTATTGTATGTATTGTCATCGTTTATATTGGTTTAGATGTTTATTTTATTATATGACGTATAACTATATATTGTTATGTATTCTCAAGTGTTTGCGGTTTTAATGATAATTGCATTGACATTATAGTGAAAATGGGAGTGGATCGATTAAGTGATGTGAATCGGATTAATTATCCCTTTCGTATTTGGTGTGTTTTGGCTTTTACATCGGCTTGGAAATTGCCAGGAGATATTATTCGTATTTTGTCTTAATGTAATTTGCTTTTCTCTGTTACCATTTCCATTTTCTTTGTTTTATTTGTTTTGTCAGATTAATATTGACGCTATGACAATAAGTATATTTAATAATTAATGTCATTGTCAATAATGCGTTGGAATTATTAATTTGGTTAGATATTTTTTCGTTTCGATGTAACCATTAATTTTTGGTTGATTTAGTGTTTTTTTTTTTTGACAATTAATGAAGTGGTTGAGAGCAATTTTGGGATGAACCTACGGTTATGTCACGCACTGGGTTTGGAAGTAATTACAATTTTTTATTTCTTTTTTTATTTTTGTTGTTTTTTTTTTCTTTATTTGTCAGCCACATTTTTCTTGTCAAACACACGCGAGCATTTTTTTCCCCCCTACTATTTTTTTTATATGTATATTATTTCGTGTTATTTTTTTTTTTTTGCGATCACCACCGTTACATTCCGCACTGCAGTTCACTCGTTTTCCCAGTTGCCGCGAGGACACGTTGTCCATTTTTATTGCTCACAACCAACCTGACGCGATAAAATTAATTTATTAAGTATTAAATGTAAGTGTAAATGGGAGTTATCATTTTTTCATTATGCTTTGAGTTGAGTTTATTTGTCGGTTTTTTTTTTCCTTTCAATTTAGAAAGTGCGATGAAGAATGTTGGCGTGTAGAGTTTATATAGAGACGATTGAATTCAAAATTTCAGTTAAGTGCATCGTGCAAGATATCAAATGACAAGAGCAAAGTGAAGACGAAAATGAGAGACTTGAGAGAGGGAATATGTATGCATGTATAGACTCTTGACTGACTGTCTGCTTCGTTCTAGGTCTCTCTTGTTCGTTTTATGGCACTTTTGCTCTCTCTCTCTCTGTCTTCCGTTATTTCTTAAGATTCGCATACATATATTTAGACAGGGATAACTCGCACTGGCAACCCCGTCGTACCCATCGAGTAATAATAAAGCCAAAGTCTCTTGCAGAATAAATTCAAAGTGTGCACATGGCCCGAACGATTGCGAATTGAGAGAACAAAAAATGTTGTTGAGTAAAAAATTTAGCGAATAGAGAAAAAAAATATATGGAATTAATATGAATGGGGTGTATTATTCTTGATGATGATCTAGTTCATAAAATCATTCATGTTATGGTGATTATTTTTTTTGTAACAGTTTTTTTATGTACAAATCGATAGAATTAAAAATATTGGAAATTTTATTGGGATTAATTTGATATAATTTCGTATTAGAATAATGGGAAGAAATAATTTTTAAATTCTTCTGAATATTTTTTCACTTATTTTTATTTTGTTAATTTAGTAAAACTCAATTTCTCAATAGTTGTAGATTTATTCTTTTGTTTGAAATGAACCGGCGTCACTTTAATTCAGATAATCGAAATAGAGAATAAAAAAATAAAGAAAAATCGACTGATGAATTCAAAGTTGAATTACAAATTCCACCAAGAAATCTTCAATTTAAATCTCACATGAATAAATACAAAATTACTGCATAGACAATCGTGGAATAAATTAATGAATCGTGTAATTTACTTGGGTTGTGATTTTCTAGAAACTAAAAAAAAAAAGTACAAACAAAATTTACTAACGTGAAAAGAGCGAGTCCGTGAAGACGGCGACTCAAACGCGCTGTTACCTCCTCCAACGGAATAAAATCGCGCGGGAATAACCAAGTGTTTAGTCGAGAGATGGATTTACTGGTGTGTGTGTGCTTGTGTGTACGTGAGAACTTTGAGCGAACTTAAAGAGAATGAGAGTAAGTATACAAAAGGGAATCACGGCGAAGGACACTTTTGTGTTTCTCAGAGTGGTTCAGAGGGCCATGCACATACATATGTAGTGGTCTAGATGAGCATCAGAAGTTGTAAACGGAGACAACTTGGAAAATACAAAGGGTAGAAGGCGAACACTATTATATATACATATATACATGTATCTGTATACGCTCGTATATGAGGGCCGCTTCATTAGGATCGTTTATTTCTGGCTCGACCCCCTTTTTCGCCTGACGCGCTACCGCATAAAACTCACTACAGAGACATCGAGAACGTTGATCATTTTTCTCTCCAACTATCATCCTACTTTACAAACAAATATAAAAAATAATAAAGCTATAAATAATAATTTGAAATAAAACTCGTGAATTGATTTAATGAATTGTTTTAGTAGTTGATTGAAATTGAGATGAATTCATTTTCGAATTTTAATGAGGAATTTGAAATATTTGACAGATAATAATTTTGATATGGATAAGATGAGTATATATTTTTTTTTCTTTCCATTCTTAAATTTAAAATAATCGACTGGAAAAAAAATTGATTAATCACTTTTTCCTTTCTTTATAAAAGTCATTTTCAATTCAATTCGTTTGAGATTCGAATGTTTTAAATTCTAATCAATTAAACTAAATTATTATTTATTAAGTGTAGTAATTTTTTTCTTTGTGTTAAAACGAATAAAAAAAAGAAAGATCTGTAGAAGAACAGATTAAACAAAATTTCCCAGAGTAAATTTACAATAAAAGTTGGATGTACTGTTAAACAGTCTCTAAACTCGCTTTAACTTGCAGAGTTAAATGTAACAGGCAAATTATTCTTATAACTACAGCGCAATCCTTTATATGTAGTTATACATTTCTTATATAAACACACTCATACATATATAACGTGTTTCGTATGCGACCGATACGCGGCAGCAGTTGCAATTCGTTTTCTTTTTGCGAAGGAGACTTGGCTGTTGAAAGCAGGCACCAACGACGAGAGAAGACACTACCATAAGAGGGCATCTCAAGATATATCCCGGTGGAGTACATACAAACAGGGGTGGGGAAGGGAAAGGTGGCAACAAGGTAGAGAGAAAGAGAGATAGCGAAAATGAAAAACAATCGAGTCAAAGAGAGAGCACACAACAGAAAAGAACACGAAGAGAATTCTCTTCCGCAAAATTACTTCAACATTTCACATCTTATCTTGCGTTATGTTTACTCAATTGACTTTCAAATTGTCACATTTTTCATTTTTCATCCCTTCCTCATTCAACATTTAGCAACAATTAACATAATTTTTGTGTAATATCAACAGAGCATAAAAAATAATTTATGTTCACGTTCATATATTTATGTTGTTACAATGATGTTTATCAGTAGATAAAGTTTGCTTTCATTCTTTCCATTTATCCGTAAAATTTTCTCTCTTCTGTTATCTATTTCTTCAGCCTATCCAGTAAAAATATATAGATATATATTGTGCTAAGTTGTATATCGGCTAATGGCCTTTACAACTATCAAGGATCTCTCGTTGCCACATCTCTCATTTTCATTTTCTCCCTCTCGGAAGAAAAAAAAAAACACCTCATCGTTTCCTCCCGTATCAAAACGATCAGAGTGTTTTTCTCCATTCCAGGATATTTGGCGTAAGCAGTTTAACCTTCTTTTTGTATTTTTTTTTCTTTCTTTTTTTTCATTTTTATTCTTTCTTGTCTTTCTTCTTGAGAAGTTTCGTACTATTCGCTACGGCTGCTTTAGCGCGTCGCACGAGCCATCCAGAACTCCCTGGGGACACCAGACATGGTTCTCTTATCTCATTCGTATTTGAAATAAACACGGGCAGACAGAATATAACGCAATGAAAACGAATGAACGAATAGAGAGAATGAGAGAGTGAGAGAGAGAGCAGCGGGAGAACGCAATGAAAAACAGAACAAAACAAAAAAAAAACAAAGACGAAAAAAACAAGAACTCAGTTGCTCTACGTATAAGGGTAATTCCAGAATTCACAGTGTGTGTATTCTCTTTTGCTTGTCGTTCGCGGTATCGACGAGTTGGAAAAGAATACAGAGACAGAAAAAAAGAAGAAGGAAGAGAAGTAGTTATATATGTGCGATGATGTTCGCGCATGTACATCAAGTGAACTCCCAAATTGGCCACATTTCTTTTATCATTCGTGTCCTTTACTCTGACTTGTTTTGTTATTATATCCATAAAGAAGAAACGCGGTTGATGCTTGTTGAATTTTAATTGAGTTAGGTATTAATTGTAGGACTATTTTTGGCAGTAGCCAATCAATTTCTAACCGATGATGAAATATTAGTCGTGAATTAAAATTTTTTGTGTTGGGTAGTTTTGTATTAATGTTTACTCTTTTGGTATTTATTTATTATGAAATGATTTTATTGGAATTTTATTATCAAATATTATTTTCAATGCTAAATACGATTATACAATAATTTTTTGGTCTATTCGAATTTTTCTCTTATTTCTATACACTAGAAAAGTTGAAGGGAATTAATGAACAACAAACTTTATATATTTTTCAATACGCAAATATGTCTCAGCTGATTTGATTGAGCTGAGTTTGTAAAAACTCTTCACCACGATAGAACTTTTATCACAACAAAGTAGCGGACAAGAAGAAAAAAAAAATTCCACCATCTTTTAACCACCTTTTTTTTCATGTTCGTCATGAAGAAAACATTGTCAAGGGAAAAACAAAAAAATATGAAACAAAATATTAGCCTTTGATGAGAAAAAAAAATGTAGAAGTTTTCGTCCCAAAAATGTTTTTGTTTTTTACTGTTCTATTTCTCTCATGTCTTTTTGAAAGCAGCCTCGGTTAACTTTCATCTCTTGTTATACTTTACTTTTGTGATTGCAACAACGTCAGTTACGGCATCCAATACAACTATATATGCATGCATATAAGGGACATCTAACACTGCATCTATGTACAATGTACCTATATGTGTAAAGACCCATTGTCGGATGAGTCAGAGCGAAGAGTTTTCTCTCTTTCTCTTTTCTCTTCACCACTACCTTTCTTTGGCAGGGTTGAACACCGGCGGTTTGTTTTTCTGGGTAGAGCCCCTGGTGTGGATATGAACAATGGAAACAAAAGATGAACAAAGAGAAATAGAGAGAGAGAGAGAAAGAGTGCAGTCGCGTTTAGCCGCGAGACTGCAGCGTGGTCACGGCGATCACGTTTCCGTGAAATGTGTACTCTCTTGTACCTAATATGTGGCCTCTCTCTACCCTTCAACATACACCATTGTTGTATGTTTCATTTATCGTATGATATCCTATGCCGCATTATGTAAAATCTAATCAAACATTGTTTTCTATCAGAGACACTTATCGTGTTCACTTTAATTTATTCATTTAAAATAATTTTTATCTTTTTATTTACAGGTGGAAAACGTGAGTCTGTGTGTGGGCGCGCTAAGAGCACTTGGTGCAGACGTTGGCGCTGTAAATCCTGGTGAATTGTCAACTGGCACCACCCTCAGACCAGTTCTTGCTTTACTATTTGCCCTATCCAGGCACAAACAACGTGCCAAACAGCTCCAAGATATGCCAAGGTGAATTATTTTATATTTGTTATTTCCTTCATTATCAACTGTTGAAGTGTTTTATTTTATGTCGATAAATGGAGTTACTGCCATTGTCATATGTTAACTTCAGTTCGAAGTTGACTACATTGCAAAATGATAAATCGATTCTTTTGTTTATTGCAATTGAACAAATGAAAAATAATAATCGGTTTTTATACAATAACACACAATGGTCAACTACTTTATCGACTGTTATAACATCATTTCTATATTATCTGCTGTGAACTTCCTACCTTATCGTTAATAGGTAATTGTAAGTTCTCTTAGAAAAATTAGGGGATGATTATTTTTCAGTGTAAAATATTTTGTTATAGAATTAATCGTGAACTTATTTTCAAATTACAATTATTTATTGAACATTATCAATCATGATTTCATATGGAATTATCGACCAAAGTTTATTCACTACGTATTCAACACCATTGAAAATTTTATTCATCGTTTCATTCATCAACAAAGCATTGGATTTCACGACACAAAGGCCTTTTTAACATCCGGTCTCAGTACTACTAAATTCACGAATGTATTTATCCCTTTGCATTTCCATTTTCTCTCTTTCTCTTATTCATGTTATATCCACTTCATTCATCATCTGTCTCACTCTCAACTCATAAATGTTAAGCGACGTTTTAATGGCCAAAACCCGTCGCAAGCACTCAAGATCGGTGTATGCCTTTAAATTCAGTGTAACGTCCTCTTTCTCACTCTGTATATATTTCACTCTTACCCTTCATCTCTTTGCTACAAATTTTCCTATATCATCAAAAAAAAAGCTTTTCACATTTCTACGTTCTTCAAATCCCCCCCCCCCCCCCCTTTTTTTTCATTTCTATACGTTTCCCTCATTAGTATTGTTATCATTGTCATTTTTTTTTCCTCACATTCATTCTCCCTCACGTGCTCATTAACCACGACAGCAATCTTAATGCACGTCAGTGATTTTCATTATTATTTAGTGGTGTTTTTTTTCTTCTTCTATTTTGCTTTTTTTCTACCTATAAAATCTTCAGCGTCTACTGTGTAACTTTATCATTTCAATTTATGTTGAGTGCTTTAGATATTTATTCATACATAGACATATTATACATTAAAACCAAAGTGTAATGTCATGACAATATAAGTCAACACATTATATATGGTATAATAAATTCATGCAAAATATCATCAATGCAAATGTCAAATGATATTAATCAATATTAACTACCACGCTCGTTATCACCCTCCAGTAAAATAATTAATCATCTCTCTGAAAATTAAATTTTCCATTCCTTCATTATCAATTCACTTCTACCTCTTTTTTTTTCTTTTTTTCTACATTTTCCTTTCCATTCTTTTCTTACCTTCATTTCTAAACTCACGTTAATTACTCCAACCCGTTAAATATCTTTAATTTCCATAGGGAATTTTTCTACTGTGCGATGAATCACTATATAATTGAAAGCTTCAATCTCTTGATTGAGTATTCATACCTAAACTTTGTTTCCCCAAAGGACTCACTAACGACGTTCAAAGACTTTACTTGACTAAGGAATTCCATTTGAGGGTGTGTTCCACCCAAGTATTTATATTCAGTGACGGGGAAAAAAAAGAGAGAAGGAGGAAAAAAATAGAAAAAAAGTGCATATAAATATATTTATTTTGATTCATAAATTTTTTGGATTGTGCATGGGTGCATTAACATATTAACAATGCTCCATTATGGCTGGCATTCTTCACTACACACTGATATGCATCGGACCCACACACACACTTATATATATATATATATAAAGACAAATATATGTTCCAAACATATTTGAACTTGGCAGTAGTGTTTGTCTGTGTACGCGCAGTCGTGTGCCTTCTACCAAAGCATTAGCATGTGAATGCTTGAAAAAAATCCTGTGGGTTTGGTCGTTGACGATTGGTTGGATTCACAGGAAAGTCCGGGCGTACACCATTGGTGATGGTGTATGTATGGTTGGATCCAATATAGCAAGGGAACACAGACAAAGTGAGGGAGGCTGTATGTACACATTCATAAACACATACACATTAATAGTATATATACACATATATATATATATACGGGGAAAATGTATACTGGCAAGCGGGGTAGAGACGAATGAAAGGAGGTAGCAAATACGAAAATACAGGAGTGAGTGAGATATATAGATACAACGACATAGTATCCAGGACGCGTCCGAGCGAGATGAAAGCGCGTGTTCAATGATAGAAGGGAGCCAGAGGAGGTGAAGAGACGAGAAGAGTAAGTGAGCGCGCCACGTGCTATGGGAACGGTAATGGGGGAGAGAAATGCTCGCGAGCTGATGCCGAGGCCTCTCAGTTTGATGCGGGCCAGCGATGCCTAAACCATGGGCTACGCCATGGGAGTGCACGATATCACCACGAGGTCGTTGCGATATAAATTGACATAATTGTTGGATCATAATTTTTTTTTTTTTTTCTTCATCATTTGTAGATAAAATGTTTTTATTTACTTATTTTTATTTTAAAGTATCGATTTTTTCGGTTTCTCTTTGCTCGTGAAATTATTGAGTGGTGGTGGTGGTGGTGGGGGGTAGGGGGACTTGTTTATGGCGTGAATAAATATTGATAAAGTGGTGAATAAAAGTTGTGTTAGTGTCAACTTGTATGCGCACTGATGGCATTGAGTTCAAGGACAATGTCGCGGGTAAAGTGAATTTAGGATTGAGATTGTTGACTTGATTTTGTAATTTGAATTTTTTTTCTTTCATTTTGTTGAAATTTTTTATTTTATCATTTATTCGGTGGGTTTTTGAAATTTTTTTTTTATTTCGGTGGTGTTGTTTTTGTTTATGATTTTTCGCTTTTGTTTTTTCGTCAATTTCATCTATTGTTGATGAAAACGATTTGAAAGAAAGAATAAAAAAAGAAAAAAGGTGTGTTGCGTATTAAATACACAATAAAAAAAGGGGGAAAACAATGGGAAATAGCGGAAGCAGCAGTAGCGGAAATAGCCGGAAGGCGCGAAGCTTGCCAAATTCACCGGAGGCGCACAGGTAGACACTATTGTTCCTTTCATTTTCATTTATTTATTTATATTCCACATTGTCTGAATATAAATATTATCGTGTAATTTCATTCCATATGAATTTATTTGCGAAGAATGGGAGAGGAGGAAAGTTATAAAACGTCAAGTGGAGTTTGAAAGAAAAAAAAAAAGATTCTAAAACCGTTAATTATAAATTCTTATAAAATCAAATTTTTTCTTTTATTATTCACTTCTATTGTTTCTATTTTTTTTTTCTTTCATTCCTTGTAAAACGTCTTTTTCTTCGCTTTTCGGCTTTTTCTTTTTTTTTTTTCACCGTAAGTTAAAGAGAATTTACAATAAGAGAGACGGCTTTTACACTTGCGATGAGAGTGGCTGCGACTGCGCGAAATATGTACAGTATAATTATACATGCACGTACATCATAGCAAGAAGGCTTTTGAGATAGCGTAAAAGAGAGAGGGCATTGCGGGGGAGAGAGAGAGAATGATGGTAAAGCAGAAAGGCACAATCTATATTCAGTTGAAAAAAGGAGAAATATACATATATATATATATAAATATATATAAGATGAGAAAAATAAAAAGAATAAAGGAAGAATGAAATATACAACGGAAAAGAAGACGAAAAAAGTACGAGAGAACGTGTACTAGCTACTCCCTTGTTGCTTTGCTTGGGGCGTCCGAGACCGGTTGTCCGCAACCGCCTTTTGCTTCGCACGCTCAACACCTTTTTGCGTGCCAACTTGTTCACATATCTATATATATATGAAATAGTATTAATATTATATATGCATACATATATGTTCATGTATAATATTTATTTTTATCTCTCGTAACTTCAATTTGCCATCTTGTGGTTGGCAAAGTGTTGTGGTAGACTCTGCACAGTCTCCAATATCCATTGGTGATGAGAAGAGATCATGGCTTTAGCATCATGATACTTTAACCGCTACAAAGTATAGCGGATAGTTTTCAAGTTGAAGGTTAGAGAATGAAAGAAGAAAAAAAAAAAAAAAGATAATAATAATAATAAATATGAGAATATGTATACACGAAAAGGAAGAAAAAATGAAGAATGACAGAGACCTTCTTTGTGTGTATGTCATTGGCACGGGAGAGTGAAAATATGTTGGAAAGAAGTTGAAGTATTTGTGTTAGTATATTATATATGTAAAGCGTGTAGCGTGTCTGAACCTGCATAAGTGGGTGGACCGGTCGTAGTATATTATATATATATGTTTGGTGTATATTCGAAAGAAATTTACGTTTGATATAGCACCATTGCGTGCGTGCACACGCTCCACTGACCATCAATACACGTGGGACACATGGACACAATTCGTTTTAACAGAGAGAGAGTAGTAAATTGTTTGCCTTTTGTTTCTGATGGATTTCACTTGAATGTGAATATGTGCTTGAGTAAATCGTTACAGCACTTTGTCTACTTGAAAAGAAAAGTAAATGGATGAATAAATAAATAACAATAATAATCAAATAAATATAATGGAGAATTTTATTTTTATTTTGCTTCAATAATTCATAACTATTTTTCTCTTTTGTTTTTTATCTGATGAAGGATTACATCTGACCTGCGCGATTGAACGATAACTCTTGGCTTATTCATGTTATGTTTCTTTTCTTTTTTCATCTTTTTTTTTTTTCCTCTGCATTTAGAGTATTTATTCTGAGTTCAAAGACATCGCACATGTATGTGTGCCTGTGACTCAATGTTTTAGATGTGAATGGTTTGGAGAAAATAGATTTTACACCATGGCCATGTATTTTTATATTTCTTTTTCCTTTTTTTTTTTTTCATTTTTTTCACCATCACCAACATCCATTTATTATCTTTTTATTTTATATTTGTTTTCTGGTGTTCTAATTATTTTTCATGTCACATGCAAGTGAGTCAGTAACAAAATGAAACTCGTTACAAGTTGACAGAATTGACAATAACATTCTAAGAAGGGTTTTTATATACAGAGAGTTGAATTTGTTTTTATTTCACTTTTTCTTCCTCTCTTTCATTCTCACTCGTTTTATTTTACTCTATATATCTTTTTACATTTTCTTCTTGCGATAGACATCTAAATATATCTTGAGGGCTGTGCTTGATTGCGCAGACGTTAATGCAACATACATATATACATAGATATAAATATATGTATATATAGATACAATAAAGCAATGGCTGGACGTCATGTCAAAATGCCTCGTGTGGTCGGCAATTATCCCTAATTGCTCCAATGAATTAGCTGGCTCGTTCGCGCAAGGCATTTGGTTTTCATACTGTGTTAAAGTCTATATTGAAGATAAAGGAAGAGGATGATGAAAATAAGGAGGTATAGAAAGAAGGTGGAGTTTCTTCATGATAGTAGTTGTATGATGGTAGCTTCTACCACTGATCTACCATTTGATTATACGAAGTGTATTAAATTGTTGGTCTGCAGTAATATAACAGATGAACAGTAGCCGGATTGATGTGCCTTATCATAATGATGAAAGTGATGATGATAAATTGAATCTGTCAATTTATTAAATAGTTTGATAATTTTTATTTACAGTAAAAGCTCGCCATGTTACTTTTTCTTCATCCGTTCATCAATGAAACTGAATATTTGATATGTTCCTTGTTCGATTACCTCAAGACGACTTTTTCACTTTTCCTCTATTTCAAGTAGATTCGGAGAGATCATAGGTCGATCAGTGATCAAAATCTTCGAAAAATTATCATTGATTGAACTATGATCTCTCTGAATCAATTTGGGATAAAGGAGAAGTGAAGAAGGCGTCACCTTTAACAAAAATTCGTAACAACGTGAGGTTTTTTAACTGTATTATGACGTTAGTTGTGGAATTTTAATTTTTTAATTTTTCTTTTTATGTAGAAAATAATATGAATAGATAATTAATTTAGATATAATTTTTCCCATACAAATGATTTAGTGTGTTTTTCAAAATATAAATTAAATAGTCGTTAGGACATCGTGCATGGACCGGTTGAACAGTAAGTTGGATCGATATGTCTGTGGAATGCCAGACACGTCAAAATCTCCCTTCGTCTCACCTCATTTACAGCGAGTTTGGTAGTGGAGTTTAGGTAGTGGTGAAAGGGTAGTGAAGGTACAATGTACACACAGGTAATTAGTATAATCCTATCTCTGCCCGTGTATCTATGGTGCATAGTTGCAGTTAAATTGTAGAAAATGGAACTCCTATAAATTCATTTTCTTCCTCTCTCACCTGTTTTTTTTTTTCTGGGTTTAGAATTCAATTTACTGACACTTTTGCTTGAGTACACACTTGTGAGTTTTATAGCTTTGATAAAATAGAAAGTGAAACGAAAGTAGGGCAATAAATTGGAAGATAAAATATTTTTTCCCAACAAATTTATTTTACTTTATTTTCTTTTTCAATTTATATCATGATAAATAGTTCTTTGATGAATTATCAGAATTATTATCAAATATAGTTTTATTTTTTACGCTTCAGTTTTGCTATATAATTCTATTGATAATATAGATAGATAAAATAAATTCAAAGGAACATAAGGGCGATTAATAACTTGAAACACTTGAGTATTAAAAAAAAATATATATACACCAACGAATGTATAATTTGTGAGATAATTTTTGTATGTTAAGAGGATCTGTTGATACAAATGAATGGTTGATGTGACTTAAATGTTTGTTTGATATTCTGACAATATAATTTGTGATGGAATAACGAATTAATCACACAGACTTGAGAGAAATAGGGTCGAGCACCTGGAATAGTACCACAAGTCAATTACTAGAATCATCACATACATTATATTTATATAACTTTGTAAATTTGCATAAGAAGTCCAAGCGTTATCTGTCTATTTCCTTTACATCTTCGTTTACTCCTCCATTTCTTCTTTACGTTATACCACCCACGCGAATAATGACCATTTCACGTTCATATATTCTCTTGAAAATATATAATAATACAAGAGAAGAAAGACAGTCGTGAAATTGTGAGGACGCGCGCGTCCAGTCTCGTGCTATGGCCATTATAAAATTGATGGTATATATTTACATTTCTCAGGGCGTGCCATATGCTTTTACATATACCTTATATACATCCCACCCATCCCTGTCTCATAATTTTATTTATTTATTTTTTCTTTCTTTCATTTCAATTTCAATGTCACGATCAGTATAAAGAACATTCTTTTTTATTTTTATTTTTTACCTTGTCTTTATATGTCTGCTGATGAAGTTTAAGTATTACATGACATCTAACGACAATTGTTTTATGTCTATACAAGTTGGAATAAATGTCCAAATGTATTTTTTTTTTTTTAATATATTGAAACATGATAAAATATGTTTTTGTGTGTTTATGATAATGGGAAATTTAAGAATTTTGTATAATCAAAGTGAAGAGATGTTGTAATGAATATTGATCAAGTTTACATGTGCACCTAGTAAAATTATGCAACAACCACCTGGTTGATTTATTCAACGAATGAAACAATGAAAGAATACTAATATGATAGTTATTCCGAGTATTAAATATCTGTTGTGTTTTCTATTATTATTTTGGAAACATTGAAATATCAAATAAATTTCGATCACGAACAAATAATGAATAATTTTTTTTTTTTTCTGTTGGTTTAGACTTCCATCGCCATACAACAAGCAAGCTGCCGGAGGGGTTGGACCGACTGGAACGAGCATCCCTCTTCCTGCCACAGTCGCAGCGACAAGGAGATGCCCCCCGGACAAGGTCAGGCCAGCCCCTGCCCCAGCACATCAAACGCAGCTTGGTGAGTACACGAGTCCTTTATCATTTCACTTTCGTTTAATTCCAAAATCACTTTTTCATCCCAACGCATTTAATACTTCTATATATATATATATTTATCTTTAAATAACGTTCCCCTAGAATTCTCGTTGGTTGTATTTATCTAGTCGTTTACAGTTGGTAAAGCCACTGGGCTCATTACTCATACATGCTTGCATCAACATTACTTTTGGTACAGGAAAAAAGTAAGGAAAAACAAAATGGGGATAAAAGCATAGAAAACAAATTGTCAAGATCTTTATTATTCATTTATTTTTTTCTTCTTTTCATTTTGTTGGTATATATAAAGAGTTGAGAAAGATTTAATGGCCTGCAACTCCCTCGTTGTGTCCAAGCTGTGCGTGTGATTTTTATGCTAAAGTTTTTATATTTCTGCTCCTTTTTTTATTCGCGTGAAATAAGAAAAAAGGATGTGTGTATGTATATGTGAATGTATATACTTTGCTTGTTGGCTGTTCTTTGAACGAAGTGCAGGAGGTAAAAGGCATCGTAGTTTGTAAGAGAGAGGAAACGAGAGAGTGAAGAAAAATAAAGAAAAAATACGGAAGATTTTCCACGAGGAAGTTATAATCGCAAAGAGGGTTTTATATCGACTCGTATCAACTCAACGGCATTTCACAGTAATTGCTTGGTGAATAAAGGAAGCTCATGATGGCGCTGCAAAAGGGTCTTTTCGATGGATCTTAAACTGAAATAAAGTATAGTGAAAAGAGGATATATATATATTTATAGGAAGTAGAAAGAGCAATTGAAAAAGAAACAAAAAGAAGACACGAATGTAATTCAAGTTCTTTCGTGAATTCAAGTTGAAGCAAAGTCTATTGGCCTCATTCGTTCTTCTGCTTGATGATGCTGCTCTTCTTCTTCTTCTTCTTCGTCTGTTTCTTGTCCCGTCACAAATTTTCTTTCACGTACTGTATTTTTTTTTTTTATATTTTCACTCTTTACGATTCATTCGTTCTTTTACTTTTTCTTCACCACGTTCAAAACTGACTTTGGTCCCCCTTGTGCTAACACAGCGACTCATCAGCCACTGGATGCAACGGCACGAACCACAAGAGATATCATCCCCCTCATGACAATCTTTCTGGATGAGTCAAAGAAACGAACGAGAGTGAGATGAAGTAAAAAAAAAAAAAAGAGGGAACGGTACAACGAATGGTTGTGGTGAATTTTCCTTTAGCTTGTCACGTGACTGACTAATCGCAAAGAACATCCCTAGCTGATGAATCCTTAAGACTTACACACACACAAAAAAAAAAAATAAAACCACCATCACTTCTTCCATTTAGCTTAGCGATTAGTTTTCGGATGCTGCTGATGCTTCTTCGAACGATAGATTTGCCAGCAAGATATATATGTATACAATATAGACAAAATTGTTCAGAGGGAGAAGAGTAAAAAAAAAAAGCTCGTTCCCTTTAGTAGGATTTCTCGAAGAACCCAGACTAGCTTTCAAGACAATCTTTTAATCCAGTTAGAATTTTTTTTTCTCTCCTTTTTTTCCTCTTCATTTGCTTTTCTTCTTTACCGTCTATGGTCTTTAATAAAATTCCTTCTTCACTTCTTAATGCACTTATAATACCAGCCAACCTATTATCAACGTACTGCAGGTCCATTAAAATTCTTTCTTGAGAATATAATCTAGTGTGTGTTAGGTTGATCCACAATGTCCCCTCATATATTCGTTGATAGGAGAAAAGGATGTTGGGCTGAATATAAGAGAGCTTGGTTGGGTGATGTAGCCATTAGTCCCTTGGATGGCTTTTAACAACCCCTTCACTCATTTTGGCCTCTCCATGAGCGAAATATAGTAACACACTCGCACAATACACGTACATATATATTCGCATAGTTGTGGGGCGACATGAAAACGTGGCTTGGTGCCTTGTCAATTTAAATGCGCATACCCTTTTCCATCTCTTGTAGCATGTACGTTACGTGGTGGTACGTCGAGTGATACATTGTATCCATTGAGACCACGAGCATGTACAACGATATTACCTACAGCCGTGTATAACCCGGAAGGGAAGCTAAAGGGGCCGGTGGACAACTTCCCTCCCCCTTTACCTCCCTTCATATTCTCTGTTTAGTTCGCAATGTGCCTATGAGATGAAAACTCCCTGCATCCCTACTACACATTTCTCTATGTGTGTCTGAGTGTGTATGTTTAGGTTTATATTTTGCTGTGACTACTAATACATTGTAGGGAGAGGCCCATGACCAGATGTGCACGCGCCGATTTATATTGCTCATGCACGTCTGATTCCACCCTTCAGGCGAATATTTTTTTTTTTTTACAAAAATACATATCGCTTTTATTTCAATTTTTTTTTTGTTCCATTTTTATGCGTGAGAATAGCTCATGACTTTTTGTTATTATTTTTTCTTTTATGAGTATTGTCTTTTTTTTCATTTTGGTTTTTTTTTGTTGTCAATGAATATTATTGTGATGGATTGGAAATGGTGTGTGATGTAGTGGTGACGCTGATCAAATATTGAGTGAACTGTGTGCGTAGGTAAATAGGCATTTGGTGAGTTATTCATTAACTCACTTTGAAGGTTGAATTGGGGAATTTCGATTGATGGTATTTGTGCATTGAAATCTGAGAGGATGTTTATTCAAATGGTGATTAAATATTTTAATTACTGCAGAGTTATATTTTATGTGTATATGTTGAGGAATAATTGAATGACGATCGTTGTGATGAAAGCTTTAGGTAGCTGGCGGACGAGAAGTGGATATACATAATAGATAATGTGATGCATGATGAATTTTGAGATGCATAGATTAATTTGCAATATTGCTTGTTCGTGATTGTCCAGACATGTGTAATGATTGTGAATACAAATGTGGATATTAAATTGAGAATAGAATATTGTGATTGAATTGAAATCAACTGAAGTTATTGATTATCAATCACGAATAAACAATGAGAAATTAATTTTGTATTTGAAGATGTTTCATAAGTCTCTCTTCTTCCGTTATTTTTTAATATTCTTAAACGAAAATAGATGAAGATGAGAGGAATACTTCGTTGATAGAAATTAATTATATTTTTCAAGATGTTAGTTCTCAAACATGGACTTTATACTTTTTATTTTCGTAGGTATATTTTTAGTTTGAAAATAAAGTATCTACGAATATGAATAGAATTTTATTATATTCGCTTGTCATATTCAGTCATTAATCTCTTTATTTTTCAACTCCTGGTTATTTCATTGCACTTGTTATAGGAAATCAATACTCTACTCGTACATGCCTGTATGATTATTTTACACAAAGACTTTGAATGACATTGTTTGAATATTTTATTCTATCTAAAAAATTTTTTTTTAATCAATAATGATATCTATTCTTTTATATTTCTAAATATAATATTTCTATATAATGAAAATCTGCATAATAAAAGATGAGAAGTATTTAAAAATATCTTCAATTATCTTTACAACATTCACATTGTTGTAGTAATTTATAACTTGAACAATTCTCTAGACAATATTTATATAAATTCTTTCAATTATATTAGAAATATATAAGATATAATAAGGGATCAGAAGATTAGACGATCAGAGAAATTGTCGTCAAGGAAGTGGATAAAAAATAAAAAAGTCTTTTATAGAATCAAGGCTTGAAAATAATCTCTTGAAAATGTATGAGCGTTTGAATCCCTTTGGGAAATCTTTTTTTTTTTTCTTCTTCCGGAAATCATCAGTTTCATAACTGTCTCTTCCATGTCACATCACGGCCACGGATATGCGATGTGGTCTCATCTTCCTTTTTTTTCTCTCATATTCCATTCTGTCTCTTTTTTCGTGCCACCTCATAAATTTGATAATTCTCATGGGCCCACAACATGAATATACACAAATATCTACGCGTTTATGTATACATATACTTGTATATAAACTTACACATACATGTTTTGTTCTGGAAGTTTTGGGTGGCACTCGCGCCCTCCCATTTTCATTTCCAAGGAGGGTAAAAGATGAAACGGTTTCAGGGGAGTGTTACAGCTGCTGCTATTGCTACTGTTACTGCTATTGCTATTGCTTTACTCACCCTCTTGTCGTATACTCTTAAGAAAATAACGCAGAGGGTGTCATACCATCTACTACTCATCATCTTCTTCAATTATAATAATGCAATGATGAATATTGTGACAAATGAATGGAAAAAAAAATAACATCAGGTGGTAGATAATGACACAGAAAATGAAAAATAAAAAAGAAACAAACAAACAAGAATTCAATCGTAACAAAAAGATTTTTAATAAATTAAAATATAATATTGAATTATATTTGTTTTTTTCTATTGTCATTGACTAAATATTATTGCACGTGTACAAAACTAATTTTATAATAATATTATTAAGATAAACTTGAAATAAATTGTATGGCGTGAGCTATTTGTGATTCATCAACCGCATGATAACAAAGAGCTATGAGAATGAGTGGAATAAAGTGAGAGAATGAAGGAGAAATAAAAAAGGAAATGAAGTTCAGCGAATGGAAATAAAATTAGTGTAATAGACAATTCAACAACGTTTGTGTGTGACATTCTAAAACGATGAGTCGTTGTAAAGTATGTGGCGTGTTGCAATCGGTTTGGAATCCCTAAATGAACAATTCGGGAAATGCTTTTACATGAACTCAAACAAAAGAAAGCCAAACAGTGTTCGTCATCGCCATCACGTTATATTTCACTTCACGCGTTCAATTTCAATTTTTCCTCTCTTCTTCTTTGTTTCTACCACCTTTTTTGCTCGTGCTCTCTCTCCTTTTAATATTATTTCTTCCTTTTTTTTTTTCATTTTTCTTCTCCATTTTCGTGTTCTCATTCTGAAGAAGGGAGAGAAATGAAAAGAGAAAGATAAAGTGAATGTGTATGCGAGTAAGAAGACAAGAAAAGATTGTGTAGAAGCCGGAGGCAACATGTAAGACCCTGCCTTCGGTCTTTAACCTTTCGTGTGGAAGAGTGCGACGAGTCAACGTGCCGCGCAACTAAACATACGAAAAGAGAAGGAAAAAAGAAGAGGGAGGGAAAAAAAAAGGAAAGAAATGAATAAAAAATACGAGAAAAAATACAAAATAAAATATTCAACCCATGGTTGGTCCAGGGATATTTGAGGACAAGTTGAGAACCTCTTGGATGACAAACCGTAGTTGCTCTTTAAATCCTTGGGTTAAAAATATAATGGCCAATGTTGGGCATCGTATACGCATGGAAAGAAAATTAAAATAAAAATAATGGACAGGCCTGGTGCCAGTATAATTAGTCATCACTTGAATATATAGAAGTGGCTTTTTCACTCCAATTTCAGCTTTTTCTTTTCTTTGTTTTCTTTTTTTTCTCTACACACGTGAAGACACTCCAATTCCACAACGAATTTCATCATCCTCATAATTATTACGGAAGAAAATTTAATTAGGAAAAAAAGAAATAAACAGAGGAATAAAATATAATAAAAATAACACAACAAGAAATATTAAACGAATAAATAATCCATATATGAAAACAAAGAAGTTGGAAAACTTTATCATTGAAATTCATCTTTGAAATATTTAAATAAGAGACATCTCTTCACATCCACAGGGAGTGTATAACAGAGCTCTGGAAAGCTCGCATACCTTTATACATCACTCATTCGAGCATCGTAGAATAAATATAAACATAGAAGTGGAAAAAAAAAAAAAATATGAGAAAGAAAAAAAAAGGTGGAGAGCGAGCTGTATGCATTTTTGCGAAGCACTCTCCCTCTTTGCTTATACACCTAGAGAGCCCACGGGGGAGGTACGTAGATATATAACTCCCCAGATTCATGTGGTCGACGATGAGAGAAAAAGCAAGAGAATATATATGAGAAAGGAAAAGGTAAAGGGTGAAAAGGTAGACATGGAAAAAATATGAACGCTAGAGAACGCGGAGGGCCTCTTTGAACCCTCCTCTCTTGCGTTGCCTCCTCATTCTCAGCGACATATAGCTCATTCCATTTCATATTGAATCCACCGTGTGCAACCACAGCACAGTCGGTTGTGTGCTTTCGTCACATGCGGATTTTATTTTCCATATTTTCTTCTTTTTTTTTTTCCTATCCAACTACATCTGACGAACATTTATTTTATTTCTTTGTTTTTTCTTCTCTTTTTTTCTGTCAAATAAACTATAATACTTAATGAAAAGTTTTGAATATTATAAATTGAAAAAAATGTTTTGTGTGCGTTTTGGTACACGTTTGAATGAAGACGGTGAGCCAGTTGATGATATCACAGGTAAAAATTTAATTTAATTAGATTATTCATTTATATAATGTAAATTAAATAATGAAATAGTCAGTGGAAAATTTAATTATTGGTGTTTTTATTTTGTTTGTTGTTGTTCAATTGCAAAACTTTTCATTTACTACTGGGCAAATATTGATTTGTGCTTTTGGCAACTGGTATATGTATACACATACACTTTTATATATTCCTTATTGCTTCCTTTTTATCTTGCCTTTGATATATATGTACACAACTTCTTCAGACTTCTGTGAAAGTATCGAGACATCGCATCTTCTTTCGTTCAGGTTTCGCCAAATCCTCTACACTTGAAAACTCCGCGTTCCATTCCCAACATTCGCTGAATGCTTTGGAATGAAAAAAAGAAAGAAGAAGAAAAAAAGAAAAGGACCAGGAAAAAGGAGAGAATATAAAAAACTGACGAAGAAAAGGAACCGAGTGATGGTTGTGCTGCTAGTGGATAGTGATGTTGGGGGATGAAGTGAGTGCGGAAATAAATCGCCAGAGTCGTTGCATTGATCCAAAGTATATCAACAACGAAAGAGACATTTCATTCTACCATAAATTGTAGAACGTAAAACAAGCATTCTCCATCAAACTTTATATATTCTCTACAGATATAATAAATGAAGCAATTTTTTTCTTATTCCTCTAAGCAGATAAATAAATAAATAAATCTGAGAGAAAAAATATGAAATGGGTAACACTTTATTGTTGCGAGCACAAACCATCCATGAAACAATTTGTCAGAACAAAGTGCATCATCCTTTTGAAATCCAAACACGCAATTCGACAATTCGATGCTCGCTGAGATAAATAAGACTGAAAATAACCAAAGGAGAGAGAGAAGAAACAAAGAAAAAAAAAGCAAAATTGGAATGGAAGATAGGCGAAGTGTGAGAGTGAAAGTGACAGAGAAAAGCGTGGAAAGTGCTCCCATTTATTTGACCGTCGGGGCGAAGCGACAGCTGCTCACGACGTAAACTCCTCGTCGTATATACTTTTCCTATCGTTTGCCATCACTGCCACCCTCTTCTACCAACAACCTGCACAAGCATGCGGTGGCATATATATATATATCTATATAAATATATATGTATTATCTACATGTTCGATTGTCTGCACAAGGAAAGATCTCATTTCTTTCGTTTGCTTTTCACCAGCAACACCATTACCAAGTTGAGGGAGCAGAGATACAAGACCATTTCGTGTTGATTTTAAATTGCCAGCAATGTTTATTTTCGATCAAGACACGTGAGTTTTGACAATGGCATTGTTAAAGATAAGTGTGTCACAAAAAGAGGGGGAAAAAAAATAAATAAAACGTTCAAACAAATATTGTATAAGTATCACATGTGTATTCATATACAAATCGTACAGTTTTATATAACATTCATCTTATCTTTTATATTCACCACTCTCATCATCTCTGATGTTACACAATTTTTTTTAACTCATCATCAATATTATCATACAATGAAGATTAAGAGCATGAAGTATGATGAATAATACCTGGATATATATGAAAATGAAATATTAATTTGGATATTAAATTGGGGCCACAATGTTTTACGTAGTGACATTTTGTTAGACAATATGAAAAAGAAAAATTGCAGAGCACTTGATGAATTGTTAGTGTTTTTTTTTCTTTTTTAAATATGTGCAGATTAGTTTTCCTTGATGGTAAAATATCTGATGGAATATAAAAGTTGATGTAACATATGAGAAATTCAGAAAATAGTGATTCAAATTTTTCACTTCGATTTTGATTCACTGACAGAGATAGAGCAAAATGCAAACTTTACAATGTTATATTTTTAACAGTTATATATTCAATATGAGAATCATGGAAATGCCATTCGTCACATATTCTCTATTATTATCATTTGAAATGGGTTTATGATTGTATTTTGTACTCGTTCAATTGTATTATTGCCCCAATAATTGCAAATTCATCACATTCTGAATTATCCACTCTTTCATGTGGTTTCCATGAATTCTTTCGAATGAATAAACGTCAAATGCTATTTATCATCACCTGCAATATCATCAATAACCACAACAATCAAAATTTCATCACAATTTATTTCAACAAATCAATTTATAATAATTCCCAATTGTAACGAAAAAATATCTCTGTGTATATTCGAAATTCATTTGAATCCACATCAAAAGTGTCATTTCCAACTCGCTTCATCCCCCATCCAAAAAAAAAATAATCTATATACAAAATCGCATCAACCATACCCAACATCCAAAGCTTATCTTCAAATATTCAATCGGTTATTCAATTTTATTCTATCCAAAGTGGAAATAAAAAAAAAATGAGGTAGGGTGAGCTCACTCAAATGTGAGTCAGCCGGACTGTGGGATATAATTTCTCTTTCTCTTTTAGACTCACACATCATTCATCCCTTGAAAGAGAAGATGAAAAAAAAAAAAGAAAAAAAAATATATATAAGCCACGGGGGTGAGCTTGTGCTTTGTCCAGTGTACCCAACACTAATATATATATTTACCACCCCTTATGTTCTCGCGCAAGTCGCTAATTCAAATCGACAGTCGCACGTGCATAAAGTCCCTTGTGAATTTGAGATGGAAGGAAGTGGGCAATTTTGGAAGATTTCTCTTCTTTCATGTACTGCACCAAAGCAGACTACTCCAATATATTCAACTTCAAGTCCCCTTTTGGGAGTCCACTTGATATCCAGTTTATAGCCAATAACACTCGAATATTTATATCCTAATGATCTTCTAACACATACCCTGAGGTCTACTTAGTCATGATTTCCAAGTTTATCACCATCCCATGAGGATTAATTTATTATATTATTCATACAAATGATCCATCAAATGTCAATGTTCAATAAATAACAGTATTTGTTATTTTATTTTATAGACATATTCATAATCATCGATCAATGACTAACTATTACAAACGATGGTGTCTGCTGATGAAACATCTTACCAACCAACTTCAATCAACTCTCTCGTATATCAGACGTCTGCCAATCGCATGAAGGGCACTATTCTCCTGTACTGGAATGTCAAATACACTTGACTACAACATATATACACTGACATAAGACATCACTTGGATAGTTTGAAAGGGCCCACACACTACACAACACTATCTGCGCTCCAGTGCTTCTGCTGCTGTTACTTGTTGACCTGTCAGTTAGCTGATAATAAGCTCTGCTGATATGTGAAGCTTATATATATATATTTGGCTTAGTCACTCGAACTTTCATGGCCTTATATTGTTCAGTATTCTAGACACATATATGCTATATATGAAAATGCGTTCTACCAAACATAATGCATCCATAGTCCTAGCGACTTAAGGGCCGGATGAAGAAAAAAAAGTATTCTTCAAGTTCCAGTAGATTCGTTGGAAATAGACATGAGATATCCATTCATCTTGGTCAACTATTTTTTGTTATCTCCACTTTTTCTTCATGTAATTCAATATCATGAAGAAAAAATAGAAGTACAACGGTAGATAATTAATTTTCTTTCTTTTCTTCCGATTTTTTTTGTTTCGTCTCGGCCCTCCCAGGCTTGAAACAATAAATCCATTCATTCATTCCGGACTATACATTAGGTAAATGTATTTTCATGGAGATAGTAAATGTGTAGGTGTATGTGTGGATGTGGATGTATTTGAAAAAAAAGTGTCATTGGAAAAAGGTTTTTGTTCTTCATCAAAGTCATTTCGAGTTATATGAACGACAGTAGAGGTGATGAATCATTATCTTGTCGTTCTCTACACCAATCGCATTTCTCTCGTCTTTATCTCCCTTCAACTCTCTTCCGTCCCCTATCACCTTTCCAACCTCCCTATCCACCATTTACACTTGATGTTTTCCATTTGAATGAAACGTTGAGCATGTCTGAGCTACTTCGTCGAATCACGATTCGGAACACACTGCTTTGAATTCATCTTGAATTTATGGTATAATATCTCGTCGTGTTATCTTCACTTCAGTAATTTCCATACATTTTTGATTCAAAATACCTGATGACAATTGTAAAAATAAACTTGATCTATTGTTATGTCGCAATATTTTCATTCACATTGATTAAGTTTAATAAAAAAATTGTCTTAACAATTCTAACAATGTCTGTTTACAGGTCAATTGTCATGACTCCAATTAATTAAGTCAATGATGACAAAATGTAAAGTTTGAAATGAGTGGCGAAATGAGAACAAACATCTGTATCTTTGAAGTATAAATTAAAAATAACCAAGTCGAGCTATTCAAAATTAGAATTGACACTTGGGTTTGAATATTCTTTACCTTTCGCAGTTAAATCCCTCTTTATACAGAGGTATCAGTGTCTCTCATTGACCAAAGTCTTTTGGCTATTTAAATAAATCAATTGACAGCCACTGCAGAACTTAATCGCCTTGGCCTGTCAATCCACCGTCATTTACTCATACACACACATGCACACACATTCTTATGTATACATAACATTCTTTCATTACTCCCTATATATGTTCATGTATTTTCTTTCTTCGTTGTTACCACTTGGTTATAAACCCTGTGCCGCGCACTTACGCGCGATAACGCTTGGTCATAAACGCTCGCTAATGTCCTCGCAATGAGTGAGAGAATGAGAGAATGAAGACTGAACAAAAAAATGAGTGAGAGTGAGGAGAAATAATGAAAGAGAAGGAGGGCATGGGATGTTGAGAGAGTGGGAAAAATATCTGAACGCGTTTCAAGCTGCTGGTTTGCCACGACGAATCGACGTGTTAGCCAGTTGGTGAAGGCATGCAATACTCTGCACTCTGGTTAGCGCATGTCGACACAACAATTTTTATCCACGTTTATTGCTCCACGTTTATTTATTTACCAAGAAGTGACACGACGCCAAAATAAAGCGATATATTTTTCAATGTATGTGCTTGTTAGCTAAATTGTTTCTTGTTTTTTTTTTTTACTACTGAATAGAGATGAGGAAATTTGAAATGATTGGATAGAGGACAATTGATGAAAACACTAGAAATAAAAATTGGATGTGTTTGTGACAAGTCTTGAAAGGGTAAAGAGTGACAGCAAACAGTGAAATAGTCCAGCAGGTGGCCCTTCAACGTTGAGTCTTTGGATTCTGTGTGCGAGAGAGTCATTAATTTTTACCGGTGAGATCGATTGCTCGTGCCCTGACTCCACGATGAATCATCCCTCGTGACAAGAATTACCACCCGTCTCATGTCGGGTCACGTTTTAAGGTCTCGATGTTTTTTCTTGTCTTTTTTTATTTTTCCTTCTCTTCTCTTTAATTTTATTTTATATTTTGTCCCCTCACACTAGACATTCCATGAATTGTTATCAACAGAATGCATGACAGCGTAGTGACATTAAGTGTGTCATGACTCAGTTCAATATTGAATGAAAATTTATTCAAAAATATTTTTATTGATTCATGTGATAAAAATGTGAAAAAAGAAATTTCCATTTCTTTGTCACAAAGATCTTTTTTTTTTCTTTTTTTTTTTTTGTAGACACGATAGAAAATTTCTTTTCTTCAAACAGAATACCACAGAGATGAGAAAAAAGAAATAAAAAAGTGATGGATAATAAATGATCTATTGAATTGGTATAATAAAAGAAAAAATCAGTGAATACAAATTGGAGAAAATGTTTGGCAAGGAAAATATAAAAAGTGGAATGATAGGAAACGAATAATATTACGAGGATGAACAGACATAGAGAAGAGATCGTGTCGCATGAACGAGAGTTTGGCAAAGCGCATGGAATATAAGAGCCCTTGGCATAAATTTGTTAACTCTTCGGGAAAAATGTCGATGGCGATCGCACTCACCGAATACGAATGCCAATGTCTCTTCAAATTTTATATACCTATATAGATATACATATACATATATGTACATATACATTTCGTAAAATTTATCGTCGATTCGGCAGAAATCGTAACCGGTAAATTGGCACGTCCGACACATATAGTTGACGAGTATCCAATGGAAGGGGAATTACATGTCTCACGTGTGGGTCGTAATAATTAATGGGGTGCAATTTCCTCAGTCGTTAATCTCAACTCAAGTCAGATAAATTTTTTTTTGTTTCTTCCCTTTGTTTTTTTTTTTTTACAACCCTCCCTGTAAACTTGCATAAAAACGCTTCGAATTACAAATTTTATTGAGCATTTATGACATGTAATTCACAATCGATTTAATCGTATTTTAACGACTGCATAATTGCTATGCAATTTGTCATCATAAACATTTATTTACACTGTTTATTTTTTTTCTTCAAATTAATCTCAAACAAAATCACAATTTATATCACAGCATATTATTTAGTCATTTTAATGATTGATGACTATGTAATGGGGTCATTGAAATTCAAAAATTGTCTTGATATATCAACGCAGTAATATCCGTTCTACTATCACCAATGATAACATTGAAACGGAAGTAAAGCAGTTATGTGATATAGCTCTATGTGTGCCATCATGTTTGCAATGTGTATGTATTTATCTGTAGGTGGCAAGGAGTATACATTCAGCGCAATCTAGTCATTGTAAATAGCTAGTTTAATGTAACACACCGCACAGCAAACGCAACAACAAAACCAAAGCAAATGCAATATCTCGCTTGAGAGTTTGTGAGTAGTTTATTTTGCCTATGGGCCGTTACACACGCTCGAATAAGTTGAGAGAATATATAGCAGTGGTTTTATGCATGATACTCTCGCATACAAACCTACGACTATATTTACTTAATGAGCCCAGTCAATCGTCGTTTTATCGAGTGGTTGATGTACGAGACGAAAGAAATGGATGAATAATTAACTAATGGATGTATAGTCGCGTCTCAGCATGATGACAAAAGTGAGTGGGGTGATAATTAATTGATACATGAAGACTTTGGCGATTGATTCAATTAAATATGGAAAGTAGCACTCACCACTCAGCCAGGATTATATGTACATAGAGAGACTGCATCACGAAATATCGCCAGATGTTTAAATGACGTCTCACGGTAGATGGCCAAAGCGATTCAAATAACTCTACACCAGGATTGCGCGACCTTTAGCCTCTCTTGTATATGGTCCCGTACTATATCAGGTACACGGGCGCCTTTCTCGCGGTACTGCTTGCAACCTACGCGAGAACTAACCAGTTTCACCGCGTCTTAAAAGTATCCAGCTGTATTCCATGTATCAGAATCACCTCTTTCCATTTATTTTAATCCACGTTAAATCGTACACTGTGTTTATATATGTATATGTCTCAAAACATTTTCACACGAGCACTTTAATGTGGGTAAAAATTTATTCAAGAAGTTTAATGCGACTTGGTTTGGAGTTTGTAACATTTTAATGACCTTTGCCATCATCTTCATCTCTCTTTCTCCCCCATCTCTTCAACTTCTTGTGTTATCTATTACCCTAGATCGTCGTCATTGCCTACACTCTCTCGACTGAATAGGTGTCTGATGTTTTATAATATACCAAGTCACGAAGAATTGTATTATCGTTTCAGGGGGTCTCAAGCACGCAAACGGCGGTATTGGTAGTGCGAGCAGTTCTAGAAGTACAAGTCCAAGTCAACAACAAATTTTGCAGGGTGGTTTATCATTTATTCCACAACCGAGATCACAGGGTACGGCCAACAGACAGCCTACAGCCACAACACCGAGGTAGAATTGATTCACATAATTTTTATTCAATATATTTTTGTTTACATTATGTTAATTATTGTTTATTTTTACTATTGTTTCATAGTCCGAGAGCGTCAACAGTTGGTCGACCAAGTGGTGGATTACGTGCGCCTCAACCATCGCCATACACAGCACCACCACCACAGATACAGCAACAAAATAAAAATTCTGTCTTGGATAAATTTAAATTATTCAATAATAAAGATAAAAATCAAGAGAGAGGTAAAACATCGTCAGGCGTATCAAAACGTACATCAAGCTCATCGGGATTTTCATCTGCTCGCTCTGAACATTCAGACAGTTCTACGTCACTTTGTGATCAAAGCAAGAATCTCGTGGAATCGCCGAAAACAAAAGCATTGAAGTCCAAGTTGCAATCAAAACCGACAAAACAATCGAGTCCAAAGTCAACGAAAAAAGAACAGACAAAGGCACAAAGCAAAATTGCGAGGACAAAAGGTCCTACGGAAAAATTGACATATTCTCCACCGTTAGACGATGTCAAATCAACGAGTAAAATTTCCAATATTGCAACGAAAATTACTAGTAGTGAAAAACGGCCGAATAATTTGGAAACCTTAAAACAATCAACGCCACAACAAAAATTCAATTCTGCTTTAATACCACCTGGATATCAAAAACCCGTGACACTTCCCGTTGATCAAAAATTGCCAAAAACAGATCAAAAATCAATTCAAAGGCCAAAAATGGAGCTTCCAGGCAAAATTGATCCTAAAATCCATTCACCAAATCTCAAACCACTGCCAAATGGTTTAAATAAGGACGTAATAACATCAAAGGGTCTTTTGGCAACCAATGGACTGATCAAACATTCTCTTGGTAGTCCAACACAGGAAAATGGTCCAATATTCGACAGAACTATCAGTATGAATCAAGCAAACACCACTATGTCCGAGGATAGAATAAATGAAGCCCATAGAGCACAAGAATATCCACCAGATTCAAATAATAAAAAAAATCCTCTTGAAGATGTTGAAGAGGAACCCAAGCAAATTAATGAAAATCATATCACTAATGACAGGAGTCTAAATCAATCTCCATCGACCCAAGAGTCTTCCATCCCAATTAATCATATCAACGAAAAAAACCAACTAACAGAAGACGCTCTAAGTCCGCAAAAGCATCAAATTGCAACGAATAATACTAATCCACTGCCAGGTCCAATTATACCAGGCCAGACAGCCCCGGGACTGAGTCCAGGCTCGAGCATTCCAAAACCAATGGCCCTTGTTAAAGGTACAACAAAACCACCAAAAGAAATAACACTGCCAACAATACCAAGTGCAGCTAAATTAAAAGGCGATATACTCCACCGAAAATTAGATCCAAATACGGTGGCAATGGTATCACCAATGCCAAGCATATCAGATCTAATGTCAGACAGTTCACATAGTAATTCCAATAGCACTGGTCAAAGCAATTCAAGCGATAGCAGTGTTATATATCGACCGAGCAGTGAAAGCGGTAGTGAAATAAAAACAATTCCAAATCGGAAAATTGATACGACATTCGAACAAATGGAGAAGGTAGAGTGAATTATTTGTTTACAATTTATGTTCAACACTTCTATTAATCGACAGACTATTTCAGTAAGATTTATATTATCGATTTGTGTAGGTATTGGATAGTTGCAACGGTACAGTTGCGGATGATGAAACGGAAATGACAGTGAAACCAATGCAGCCACTGTTACGTGGATATACACCGGGTGCTAGATGTCTTCAAACGTTGCCAAATAGAACAACAGGACGGCAATATACGATATTGCATTCATCGTCACACCATCATGTTGCTCAGGATTACTCGGACATTGATATTGCCTCAGGTTATTTGAGTGATGGTGAAGTTCTGAGGGGCGGAATGAACGTTGGTAGTAGAGCGTTATCGGATCTGTGTGATGGATACATGTCCGAGGGCGGCGCATCACTTTATTCAAGACGGATCAATCCGTCTTATGGCCATGATCATGAGAGGTAAGGGTTTAGAAATAAAAATATGTATACATCTTTACATTAACAACATTCTCCTTTAATAGACGCGATGATGATAAATTATTTCAAAAGAATTTTCACAATATTATCCATAATGTTATAGAATTCTTTCTCCAAGCTTTCTTATTTATACTTCTTTTTCTTTTCTTACCAATACCGCTCGTCTAACCACCGACGAGATTGAATTTATTATAGGTTTTATTGGATCAGAAATCGCGTTGAGGTATATAAAAGTCGCTGGAAGGGAGTTGTCTGTATGCTACGTTAACGAGATTTTGGCCCTGATCGAAATTCGTAGATTGTGTCTCATATCTCCTTTTCTCTCTCAATTTCACTACTTAATTCTCTTTTCACCCCACCTGTATAGACATTGAAGATCTTAATCATTTCACAAGTCAGCTATTAAAATGTCTACAGAGATATATTAATATGCTGAAGACATATAGACGTATAATTTTGTGTCGTGTGACAATAAATTACATTGAATTTGTGTTTTTATTCCATATTCTCTCAGCTCAGTGAATTCTTGATGAAACTAAAGCGCTCTAATACATACACACATTCACGTCAGAGACTTCGCATTTGTCTCGCGGCCGAGCGTAACATTTTCTTCCTTCATCTCCCTTTCTCACTTTGCTCTCTTCCTCAACTTCAACCACGATCTCTCGCACTAACGGCCTTTAATTAGGCGAAATTTGCGAGGCTAATTTTGCCCACGTGCACATGAACCACCACCACCACCACTACCGCCAACGCCACATATGTGTTTATACATGCATAGCTATGTTACTTGATGGGGAATTACTCACAAGCTCTGTGTCGCGCGTCGCGCTCACACGAATTAATTCGATTGAATAAAGTAAAGCGAATGCGCGTATGCAGCCGGTGACGGTTAATTAATTCGCCGATACGCCAAGTCTCGCATGTCTCATGAAAATTCCTTGGCTCTGTGTACACCTCCAACGCTGTACAATTTCTCTCGCTCATTCTCTATTTGCCCTACAATCTTCTCCACTCGTCTTAACACTTAAATAATATTCAAATCCATTTGCTTTTTCATTCTAATTGTTTCTGCATTCACTTTATATGACACATGACATTTATTTATTCATTTCTCATATTAATTCCCACATTTCTCACATGAATTTGAATAAACCAAAGCCACTATGTTATGTGTCAAAATGTTATTATCTCATAAATGACGTTTGCATTTTTGGCATTTGGCCACATCGGATAATCTCGATTAGTTTCATCTGAGTGACTTTGGATTCTTCATGGTGGAATAGAGAGATGAGTCCAACACTGTCTCACACTTTATTTCACATCATGATATCCAACATTCATCCGTATATATGTATAACTCACCCTGTATATCTACTGAAAAACCCTCCTACCTATGTACTATACCTATACTTCATCCTAAAGCCCCGAAGCGTTGTTTTCACAACGTTTGAAATCATGCCAAACCCCCCCTTGCATCCATACCTCCCCTACCGTTGCTTATATACCTCTAACTCGATCCATATAGGCTACACTATATACTAAACATGGCGCATATCATCCGACCTGAAACCCGACTCGCTTTACGGAAATTCAATATACTGTGGCCCTTCAGGTTCCACCTTCTATACTCACAAGCATATTCTTACCCCTCGTCATTTATCCAAAGGCCGTACAAACAGAAAAGTGTGCATACATCCACTCTATACTTCCATCGATTATTTTTAGATGATCGATTAAACTATATGGAGTTCATTTCTATAAATATTCAATACCAAGCATATGATGAAGAGCTGAATGAATAAAAGAAATATCAAAGCCAGATTTCTATTCATATTCAAATATTATGTTGACAACTTGAGATCAAAAGATTATTTCTTTCGTTTTTTTTTTCTTTTGTTTTTATCAAAGATTTATTTTTTATTTTGTGTTTTTTTTTTCAATATTAAACAGGTGAGTGTGAGGGTACAGAGGAACGCGCACAATCTTTCTTACTGTGTGAATGTAAAATCAAATATTCAAGCGAATGAAATGTGGAATGATGAAGGTAAAGCGTTTATTGTTTGATAAAGTTGACATATGTATAACAGTGAATGTTTATGGGTTACATTCATGGGAAGATAACATACAAGTTTTGTTTTGTCAAACATCACATTGTCCTTGTGACTTCTCTGTCTTCATCACCCTACTTCAAGTTTCTATCTGTCTAGTATGGCTTTTCCTAATGTGTGAGTTCACTTGTGAAACAACACTATCACATATTTGGACAGATAGACGACGAAGCGTGACGGTTACGAATTAGACAACGAATCAGTGTAACATACTACTCTACTCTGCACTGATAACATAGACGGGGTATAATACAAGTAAAATGCATCTATTTATTTCCGTCGCTGTTGACAATTTATCACGGGATGGCAAGCAACGATGTAAAGCTTATATAAATTCTCGTGTGAGGTCAATGACATTGAAGAAAAAATCCTTCGCACTTGTGTATATATACAATATATACATGCATAAGATTGTGCGCGAAGAGCAATCGATGTAGTACATCGCGTCACAAGTTGTATCTGTGGAATAAATCACGATCAAATATATACCCACGCTAAAGAAAAAAGAAGCCACGATGTAAGAGAGAAGAGAGACAAAAAGGAAAATCGTATCGATAAAGTTTACCCACATGAATAATGGATCTTATCGTTATATTTGTTATTCAAAACGTTGATGCTGTGTACAATCGCGCAAGCGAGACTTTTATTTCTAACGTTGTGGACAAGGTGAAGAAAAAAAAGAAAGGAAAAAAAAATATCTATTGACCGTGGATGGTTTATATAGTGAACTCTCTGGGCAACACACTTCTTTTGATTTGTATTACCAACAGCGTTTGGCACGACCGTCGTCAAAAAATTTATTGACAACCCACGTGTTTCTTTGATATATAATATTACTCCATCATGAAGAATTATCTCCAGAGACTATCCAAGACATCTCAATTCATTGCTTTGTGGAAAAAGAATAACAAAGAATAAAAAGAATGAGAGAAATATTCTTCCCAACCGTCGTTATCCACAACATATATTTCCACAGGAGACAATTTATTATCCGGTAAATAATTCGATGGGGTGAAAAAGAAAAGTAGGAAAAAAAAAAAAAAATCGGTAAGATATCGCTTCAAACCCCCAAGTAAAGTTTCTTTTAAAATACAATAGATGGCGTTAGCATGAGGATTTGTGTATTTAAGGGTGGTTTCAGTAGTGCACGCTTGCGTTGTAGCTCCACACAAGGGTTGGAATATATACATACACATTTATTTTATGTTGAGGAGAAATGCCGATCGATGCCGTAGGCACTTCCGGTGCTGCGATCTCGCGGCATCGTGAAGCAGACATTTCAAGGGGGTGGATTTTGTGTGGCGCCGATATTGGTGGTGGTGGTAGCATCAGAGGGGTGAAGAGACGCGGGTAAAGAGAAGTGAGTAGGGGACAGTGCAGGGAGGATCTGATGGTTGTTAGTGGCGACGTCGGTCAGGCGAGGCCGCACCGGGGGTTGTCTCGTCGAGGTGTATACTACGACGACGAGAAAGACGCCTGCAGTTAACGCGTTGGATACGTGTGGCGAATATCTCGCCAATTCATATTTGTTAGTGTTGACTATTATTGGTTAGTATTTATTGTGATGGTGTTTAATGGTGATGATGATGATTGAAATGATGATTATCATAATGGTGATGGTGGAATTCACATGGGACACTGACAAATTATTTTCATTTTGAACGAGTACATTGTTTATCATGACAAACTCATGATGTCATTGATGAATCTATCAAAGCTGTCAGAGAATCGACAGGTATATATTGAATGCCATTGTTTATATCAATATTATTGTTATATGATGATGTAGTTAATTTATCTTGTGTTTAGTGATTTGTAGAGTATTTGTAGAAGTTGTAGGAGATTTAGTACTACGTGTTGAGCCACGAGGTTTTTAATTTTGTCACAAAAGTGGCTGGAGCTTCAGAACATCAAGGGTGATGTTAATTCGATTGGTGGAATACAATTGTTAGGGTGCAAGCTGTGGTAATTGTGCAGGGCCTTCACTCGGTTTTTTTTCTTTTCGAGGATTATTTGCTCATAAAATAAGGGGGAAACAAAATACATGAGAAAAACATAGAGTGAACAAATAATGACGTTTTTGGCCTTGTAAAAGATGCACTTTACGAGCGCAATTGAGAAGTGATACAATGAGTAGAAGAGTTTAAGGAAGAAAGAGGAAAAAAAAATATAAATTGAGCTGGTCGTAAATGGTCTTGAACGAGCACCGTCATTGAAATTTCATGAAGCTGAATATCCCTGGTGAAAAATAAGGATAAAAAAAAAGACTAAAGCTTTGGAAAGTATATAAAAAAAAACAAAAAAATTGAGAGATAAGGAAAAACTCGATTTTCAACGTAAGTACCAGAGAGAATGGAATTTAATTTTTCTCCATTGCGCTTACAAGATAGTGCGAATGGCGCACAGGGACAAAGAGGGTTGGAAATAAAATGAGAAGACCTTGGAGTCAACAAAGGCGAATAGAACCACATGGTTTGGTAGTTATATACTCAATACGTTTGAAATTTTCCAATACCATTTAAGCGTTCGATAAAATTTGGTGTTCCCAAATCGAATGGAATTGAGGCAAATCTAATCTCACTAATCGTTGCCATTCCTGAATTCAGGAATTCATTCCCTCGGGTTGTGCACGTCCCATGTAACGCAAAAGAGAGTAGATAGACACGACGATATCAATGAGGGAAGAGGAGAAACGAGTCACCCTTCGCTTTTGAAATGCCAGCAGTAGGTCCAGCATAAAAGCCGCCCGCGTCGCAAATTGGCATTACCCAAACGCCTCTGGCATTTTTTCCATCACTATCTTCCTCTTTTCTCTCTTACAAATAATTCCGTTGTGTATAGACTTGAATTGTCGCGTCAATATTCAACACCGGAAATTTGCTTAACTGAATAATAATCCAATCTTTGAAGAAATATACTTTTATTATGCAAAATAAAAATGATTCAAGTTGCTTCAGTTTGTTTTCAATTGAATAAATTCATGCTGATGCACAAATTTATTTATTCCAGATACGTGAGTAGCTCGCGGCGCGAGTTATCAGGCGTAAAGGAGTTGGTTACCACCAGAAGAGTACAGAAAAGTAGACATCCATCAGCAACAATAGCAAGGGATGGATCAACGACTGGTTGTGGCGGTGGTAGCGGTGGAGGACTTTTAGGTGGTTGCAGTGGTGGAAACGACGCGCTGGCTGAACTTACTATCGAGGACCTGGCTGCAATTCCCACCGGCAATCACGGCAGCTCACATCACACGGGGCATCCATCTCATCACAAGGTGAATATCAACTTCAAAATATCATGTTCTCATAGCTACACATATTTCATTATATAACACACAATATATTAGAGAAACACGAGCTCATACAATATAATTAAGTTATTAATTTAATTTTCAATTTGTAGATAATGTTTGAATGTAACGAAATTAATTGAAATTCGTGAGAAATTCATTTAATGTTGGCTGTTAAAATATTGAACATTAAATTCTCACGAGTTAGAGTGCACACGATGTAATCAACAATAATTTTCTCCTTGGGTCAGATGCTTCTAATAATTCTTTGAGTAATGCAAACGAATATTTTTCGCTTGTCCTCATATACAATGAACGCATACGAAAAATAAATAATGGAAAGAATACACAATAGAAGCTCGTCTGCACTCGACACACATACACGATCCCGGCTTCATACATTTCCTTTTCTCGATCTTACTCGCTCTTATTTCTTGACGTCCATACACTGTAAACCCTGTCAGCTGTTGCGTCGTGCAGCTGCTGGAGGGTTCAGCGATGTTTTTCTAATACATATTTGCTAGTGTTGTAAATGTATTGTGAGCGAGCATGTGCGAGACGTCGAGAATTGATTATCAACTGTTTAACTAGTGAGGAAAGATCCACCTGCTTGGATGCTATGCTGAATCGTCAAGGACGAAAAACAGCAACAGAAGCAAAATAAAAATTGCTTTACATTTAATAGCAAACAATTATTGTCAACAATTTTCAAATAAGCAAAAGCAATACTACAAATTCTCACTCTTTGTTCACGTATACATTTGTAAAATTCGATAATACTCATCAACTTTTAAATTTCATTATTGAGAATGAAAATTGATCCAATGATATTTGCAATCACAGAGTCTTTGAAAAAGAAATTGCTGACTCGTTTTTTTATGCCTTCATATTCTCTTCTTTTTTCTTTCTTATACCTTCACTCTTCTTTTTCCACAAGGCAGTCGAGAAACGACGTTTCATTAGCCAGCAAGAATCTCTCTGAAATATACACACGTATATATATTTGAAAATATAAATTTCCATAGCTTCCATTTCCGTTCTCTTTACTTATTTCTTTTTACCATCATCAATATTATTCCTTTTCTTTTTTTCTCTTCCTTCTCGACTGCTCATGCATACTTATTTTCTTTACGAGCACATTCCGAAATGCATTCAACTTTTACAATCATAGTTGATGGTGAGAGGGTTAACGATACTCTTGCGTGCATTTGACCCCCTTTCTCGTCGACCCTCTTGCACTCCTATACTTATACACAATCTACTCTCAACCTATATTGTATGAGCCATGGCTTATTCACGAATTCTCAGATTGCAGTTTCTACTTCCTTTATTCCTGTGCAAGAGAAAATTATAATAGTATCAATTTCTGTATACAAAGATACACATCACAAACCATTGAGTCATTCTCAACCCCAAAGTATTTTCCCTATTCCCTCTCATTTTTTTCCTCGTCTTTTGTTGAGTGCGGAAGCTTTTAGGTAACGAAAGCCATGACGCTATTTACAATGTTTAATGACTAACCGATTTTTTTTTGAGAAATGATTCAACATTGGCTCTTTCACATCTACGAACACTCTCACATTTCAAATAATGGGATAGTACATATACTTTTAATGCCCAACGATTTAAAAACGTTGTGCTCGCACAACGAACAAGGGGGTGATAAATACCGTGGGTATAAAGCTACGATCGAGTCCATAACTCGTTCACTACGCTGTTGTATATACGAAGACGAACATGAAGATTAGAAGAGAAGCTTTATATCGTGCGCGATTTCGAGTGCAATAATTTATGTAGTCAGGTCACGCTAGGTCATTCATCCACAATGTAAATCGATATTATATATGGTTTATACGAAATAATAATCATTTGCAATATACAGATCGATCTTATCCACTCGCGTGGGTATTTACAGATGGAAAGGAAAAAAAATCTATTTTTTCTTCTCCCACTTTCTTATCCCTGAGTTTAATATCAAACCTTTTCGCATTTAACCGAATGCCGAGGGATACGAGTTGGTAGATGTAATCCACTCGCAAGGGTTCACCAATGCTTTTTTCTCCTGACTTGGTTTTTCTTTTTCCTCCTCGTATTTCTCTTCACTGCCACTGCCAATGCGATTTTTCGGCTCTATACCCACCCACATATTTCTTTTTTCTTCTCTTCTTGACTCACTAGGGGAAAAAGTGGCAGAAAGTGATTGGAGAAATACATATATACGGTTTCAATGCAATTGGTGGGATATTCGATGATTTGATTTATTAGTTTGTTTATTGGATAGTCGACTGATGAATTGCGCCAGTTTAATTCACTGTCATTCGTGCCGTATGATTAATTAAACGTCAACCTATCGTGCAATTGTTAAATGTATATGTGTAATACATACGAGAGTTGATTCAATTGGTTGTGCAATTATTGATGGTAAATTGAAAAAAGAACATGGATAAAATGGTTCATTTATTTGTTCCTTTTTTTTCTATAGGAACAACTCGATGTGGACGTTTGATTACTCTTTTGTCAATGTACGAGACAGGATTTTTTTTTCTTTCGTTTCTTTTATTTTCCATTTTTTTTTTGTTCCAAAGCACCCAGTGGACAAGCCTATTCGGTGGTATCGTTGGTATAGAAGGGTCTACAGTGGGGGCGTATATGGGAACCGGTAGGCAATGGATCGCGGCGACCCTCGTACAGTTGGCGGTTAACATTCGTGCGGTTCATACGTGTAACGAAAAAAAACGTGAACTGAAAAAGAGAGTGGAGGCGGGGTGGCGGGGAAGAGTTACATAGAATGAGTGCCCTTGCGTGGGGACCAAACGTATATAGAGGGGTTTGTGTTCGTTGTTCTGCACCCTCTAATTTTCTTGGCGCTGAAAATAAAAATGTATATGCATTTATATATGTATAAAAATAATTCGTACGTGACACAATCGTGGTGAATTCTTGGAAAGTCGACCTAAATATTTCACGATTTTGGCACAAGTACCCTCCACGTGCGGTGGTGTTGTTAATTATCTTCAAAACTTTTTGTTTCGCTTCATTTGTACATTTATTTATTTATGTCTGTAATAATGTGTATTTTTATTTAGTCTCGTTTTTTCTTTTTCTTTCGCTTCTTCAACTCTTGAATAGAATAATGAAAGCGCACAAATAAAGTTTTTCAATAAAGAAACAATTTTCATTGTATAATATATTAACTGAACTTGCCATCGATCAGGAAAAATTCGAGGGTGAAAAAAAAAAATAAACACAGGAGTCGTTGCCCTCTGACTTCCGTTTCTGTATAGCTACACTTCCCGATTGCTTTCTCTCACAATCTCATTCCCTCTCATTGTACAATTTCCCGATTACGCGCCCTCGTGCAATCGATATATGCTCTTCACTTGCTCTGCACACGTGTATGCAGTTAAATTGGAGCGCTACAGTGAATGCAAAAGCGAGTGGTTTCGAGATAACAACAGAGAGGAAAAAAAAAAAGAATAAAAGTAAAAGAGCAGGGTGAAAATAAAAAAATTGTAAAAGACTGCGAGTCATGATCATGATAAGACAAAGTTCGTACACAAGTTATAAATGATTTTCCTCCTCGCTATAATTGTATGGAGATGAAATAGTGCACGTGCTTGAAAGAAAAAAAAAACACGAAAAGAATAATAAATAAAATGGTGAGTTTAAATTATAATAATAAAAGGGAAAGTAAGAAAATAAATGCTGAAGTAAGCGAAATAAGACAAAAAAAATTGAGACAACATGAAACAATAAAAATAAAAAAATAAAAGGAAACATACAAAAATGGTTTAAGTTTGGATGTATATGGGGAATAAGCTTATTTTTACAGCGGCCAGGCTCACACTTCAAAGGCTTGGTCGCCAAAAAGCAAAATGGGAGAGGGTAAAAACGTGGGAAATGTTTATTATTTCATTCTCTAAAATTTTTTATTTCCATTCTTTTATTTTCTCTGTCCTTCTATTTTTTATTCTCTTTCTCCTAGTGAAAAGAAGTCACTTCGTTTTGTGAATTGAACCTACCTTAAGACGAGAGAGGCCCCTTTGTTTTCGCTCCGCCGTCTTTTTTGGCGAAGGAAATGTGAGAGGTGTGCGTATATGTGATGGCTTCTATCGTATATACACGTTCCCCTGGTTCATGAGTCATGGCTGAATCTATAGACCTAAGAGGAAAAGTGCGTAAGCCAAAGTGAGAGAAGACGAATGTAGAAGAGAGCAAACGATGTGGTGTGACACACCCTCGTCGATATAAATGAGGGTGAACCCTCTTTTCCACACTCACTCTCCTCCTCTCTTTCAATCTCCCTTTTCTGAATCATATATATATGAGCTAGTAGCGTGTAACGTGTCTGAGGCAAATGTACCACATGCCCTTGTGCTCAAGAATCGATATATAATCATAAGTCCTTGACCCAGGTCGCTCCGTTGAATATTTTCTTTCCCCCTTTAGGTGAAAAAAGAAAAAAATAAGGCGCAGATGTTTCGTTTGTTTGCATAACACACCTTAATAAAGTCATAAAACATCTAGGAATAATTTGGATATAACAAATGTGTGTTCATTTGTGTTTAATTTATTTTCAGAGGGTGCCGGGTGGTGGCAGCTTGGTTGTGGGGGGTGGCAGTGGATCAGCCACCCCCCAAGGGACACAGCAGGCTAATAACCTGGTGTACCGTGTGGTTAGTTCAAGGCATCCAGGTCATCATCCTCATGTGAAGAAATCCGATAGTTCACAACAAACAGAAAATTCAGCATTCAAACATCATCAACCACAACAGCAGCAGCAGCAGCAGCAGCAGCAACCACAACAACTACAACAACAGCAGCAGCAACAACAACAACAACAACAGCAGCTACAGCAGCAGCAACAACAACAGCAACAGCAGCAATCGCCAAGTTCTAACTGTTCACCCAATAGCAATTCCAACAGTCAACAATGGAAGAAATATATCGAAGCGGGTGCCGCGAGGGACAGGGAAAGAGAAAAAGAGGGAGCGCCATCGAGTCCTAGTCCCTCCAGACGTTCTCAGGTAATCAATAATTTCCAGTTTCTAATTTTGAATCATGAATATGCCATTGTTATTCAATGATATTGTCTACAGTTATTATTATCTCAATTCTCCATTGTTATATTCTTTTTTTGTTCTCTCACACATCAGGATAAACATAGAAAACAAGCCATGGCTGAGTACGCGAATGGTGAGAAACCACAAAAAGTTTCATCTGGCACGTCTACAAGCAGCAGTAGCAGCAGCAAGGTCAGAGGTGTGCCACAGAGTTTTGGATATGTAAAGAGACATAGTGCTGGGACTAGTCCAAGTCCTAATGGTGTGCAGAATGGTGGAAAAGATGCGACAAGAACAGCACAAGTGAGCGCCGTGCCGAGAACAAAGGTATATAGAAACACTTTCATCCACTTGGTAAAGTAGAGATAAAAATAATTAAAAGTCCTCGTAGAAAAAAGATTTTAATGGCGAAATATTGTGGTATTGTTTCAGGTTAAAGTATCTGGTGGTACGCAAACTTGCACCACAGAACTTCAAGCCAATTCTACAGCCGCTAATCAAGGTCATCATTATAAGAGCTATAGTTTGACTGGGCCAAGCGCAAGCCAACTGTCCCAATCAGTTAGAGATCGACTTATGCTTGGTTCGCAAAGTTTGCCAAAGCCTGGCAGCCCTGAATTCACGGCGTTATTCGCATCTGCCCATCATCGTGATCGCAGTGGCGGTGCCGGCGGGCCCGCAACGTCCAATTTTACTCCACGCGTGCTCAAACCATCCGATGGAAGTTTAAGTGACACCTGCAGTAACTATGCCGCGCCCGATTTGCAAGGATATTATGCGCCAAACAGTCCCTATGCTACATCATGGATGAGACATAGCAATACATATACACCGAGTGGCAGATCACAAGGTGAATATAAATTCGTTCTACCACTCAATAAGTCAGTGTTTGATGCAGAAATAATTATTTTCTTATTTCTCTTTCTTTTTCCATGATTTCGTGGTTCTGTTTTTTTAATGGCTTTAAATCATTTTGATCGTAGGCATGGGATTGTGCGAGGCGGACAGCGTCGAATCGCTCGGATCTCACCGAACCAGTTTAAGCCATGCGCGCCTACTGATGCACCAACGAGACTCGAGTGGATCACCAGCACCACCAAGGCTCAACAGAAGCAATTCTATCAGGTACAAGTCACAGTTGTTAACAGACATTCGTACAGTTAACAAGTAAACGTTTTATAGCGTGAAATAAATAGAGTGCGCAAAACCTTTACGTTTCATTGTAAATTTCGTGAAGTCATGTTTCCTCCACATCAATTTAAGTATTTTATTTCCTAATTAGTACGTTGTCACAAACAACGTTCGTTAAATCGCATGAGATTCTAGTGAAATAATATCAAATATTTAATGCCATTTTTTAGCCATCTGCGGGACAGGACTTTCCCAAGGTATATAGCAGCCGACAAATGTCCAATTAGTATTTGCATAAACACACGTTAAAATGTAAAATCGATATTTTGTAAAGCTTCTTGGAATAATAGCTTGTAACACACTAAAATTTATTGTGTAAATATTAAGGAAAAGAACACGACAACACACATGACAATTTGTTTTTCACCGTTTGATGTAAATATGTATATCGTACATTACAGAGATGTATTTCACGCGGCTTATTTTTCGTGTTCCCACACTGCTTTTTTGAGATTTATCATCGTTGTGCATTTTATATGTTGGTGTATACCGATACGTTTATTCTTTATTTTATGTGATATTGATTTCTTTGTTCTTTTAATGTTTGATTCTTAGATCTACCAAGAGTGAAAAGATGTATCCGTCGATGTTGGCGCGCGGCAGTGGCACATCATCATCTGTCGGCGAAGAAGTTGGTATTGGCATTGGTGTAGGTGGTGAACCGTATTACAGTGTTCCAGTCGGTTCAGCAGGATGCGCTGGACAACATTGGTCACAACCGACATCACCAACGCCAACGCACTCATCAAGACAGCCACCAAATCTCTATCAACATGTTCATAAGGATGATGATAGTAAGCAGAGACTAAATATATATTATTCTGTTCTATGTGAGAGGATGTACGATATTCAGAGTTCACAGAATTGTATTTTTTTTACATATTGTGATGATTCATTATCAAGGAAATTCGCTTGGTCAATTTTGGAAAGAAATTTAAAAGAATTACTCGAAATTAAGACATTCTAGGGCAGTTTTCATGGGTAGTTGCAGATCTTTGGATACTTTGAAGGAATTTGCGCAATTATATTTATACTTCCTCAACTCGTGGCAGCTATTTTTCATGCCCTAATTACACGATTGATGCGGAATTTCCGAGAAACATTTAGACAACATATACTCTACCTTCAACGTACAAAATACCTCTCATCTTAATGACTTTCTGGAGAAAAATAAATGGAATCCTGGATGTTTCTAGTTACGAGAATGACATTTTAACTTTAATTTTCTCTTATTTTCCGAAAACAAATTTAAAGACTAAAAATCCGTCTGCTTAGAGATTTACCAAATCTCATTCCATTTGCGAACCGTCTGAATCATTGAAATTCAAATGAATGTAAAATGAGTTGTTCTACCTCTGGAGGGAAATGAAATTTTGGAAGAAACGCTCAATAAAGTATATGAAAGCAAATCTTTCGTGTATTCAGGAATTACAAGAGAAAACAAAATTAATAAAGCTGATGAATATAAAAGTGAAGAAACAATTTCTTCTATTATTTTTAATAAATCTGGGATAAGTAATTTTGAGCACTCGGCGTGATCGTTGCCTTTGAGAAATGCACAAAACATGACGAGAAAAATAAGAATTCCAACACCAACTACAAAATGTAAATTTAAAAGAAAGAAATGTTAAATTTATGCTTCGTTTCTATCTTGTTCTTCCAGTTCACGGTTCCTCAGTGTCTCTCGTATCAACCGCAAGCAGTTTGTACAGCTCTGCAGAGGAAAAACAGGCGCATGAGTTAAGAAAACTACGTCGCGAGTTGCTTGATGCACAGGAAAAAGTGCACTCACTGACGAGCCAGCTGTCAACAAATGTAAGCTGCAAAATTCCTCACAATTCTTGGTTGTTGTCTCGTCTTTTTAATCATCAAATTGCTATCGTGCGATCATTATCCTCACACAGCAATTTTCACCTTTTATTTACTCTGTCCCTTTTTTTTTCTTTATTCATTCAATTAAAATTTTTTTCTCTTTTTGAGAATTATGCGCGCCGTAAGATGGCATTGGCAGCTGTATCAAGCGCCAATTGGAAGCGCACCAATAGCACACGTTCAATGGTGTTAAAAACCAATGAACGATCGTATATGAAACCTTCTCTTGCTTTTCAAGATTTACGTAGGTGGGGGATCTATACAACTGTGTCTTGAACACATTCTCCCGCCAGTTTGCGCTAAGACGCGCAGCGCAATAGTCGTGATATGTGTATGATCATGCGCGATGGATCACTATGAATCATGATCCACATCATTTTAAACTTACAATAATAAAAGCAAAATAATTATTTACTCAACACTTTTATCATTAACAATTAGTGAGTGCAAGTTTATGATAATATTAAAAATACATCAAGAATGTTAGTGATGACAATAAGTGTTGTTTCTTCTAATAAACATCAAAGTTGTTTGATATATAATGTCGCAAATGATTATAATCAAAAGTCTTATTCGTGCCGGAACCGCACGCGCATCTGGTAATTATCGTGACTAACCGTCGTGATGACGATCATCACGACGAGGAAGTTATCCAGCAATTGCTAACATATATATACATATTTATATGTATTAAATATTAATATAAATGGGTGGGACAAAGAATTGCCTGGAGAATTTGAAAATCGTCATCTCGTTGAAGAATTTATATTCAAACTAATCGATTATCAGTACTGATTATATTTTTCTATTTCACAATAGACTTTTAATACCTTTACATAGTTTATCTATGTAAACACGTGTTAGTTCAGTTGCGATAAGAGGCGAAAAAAAAATTTGAAATGCTGTATGTATGTATGTGATTAGAAGCGTTAGAAAACACGATAACTCTCGAGTTGTAGCAATTGAAAAAAGAAACGAAATTCTTCAAATATTTTATTTATTTACAACACAATATTTCATCATGTATAATAATTTTTTTTTATTACTATAACGTAATTAATTTTTCATCTTTGTTGTCGTTTTGTCTCACATTTTCCTACAACCTTTTTTTTTTTCGTTTATCTTTTTGAAGATCTGTATCAGATCACGTATCGATCGTCTTCTTCGTTGTCGTAATGGCCAAGTAGCGTATAAGGCTCGATCATGCACCACGCGTGCACTCTTCATCATCTCATCACATGTCTACATAGAAACTTGTGACTTTAGCTTGTTGCATTTCCATCTTTTCTTTTTGTCAATGTGTTTCACCTTGTCCTTGTGAATAATACAATGCTCACAGGTCTTTCGAATTCTCAACGCGTCCCCAGGGCTCCTTTCTCACAACACAACTTCACCTCTATTCAATTTTCTTCTGGCACACAAACACACACACCTACATATCCAAAGCTCTCAATGCCTAACCCATATAGAGGTGCAGTAATAATAATACAGATATAAAGTAAAGAAAATAATAAAGAGGATAAAAATAATAAAATACTTTACGGTAAAAATGTTGAATGTGAGTGGAACAGTTTAAATAAATTAATCAAAAGACATGCGGAAGAGAAGAAAAATGTTTTATAAAGTGGGCTAAGTTGATGTGCATTGATGGATTAAGCGATAAGAGCCAATTAAGCGTCTCTTGGGATGTTTTCATAGTCTATAGGATCAAAACAAAAAAAAAGAAGTAGAAAAAAGAAAAAGAATAGAACATATACATGAGATGCAGAAGCAAGTGAAGAAGTATCGAAATGCGTCTCACGTATACCTCTCGATAAAAATGAAAAGAAAAGCGAATGGAGACCAACGTGTGTACCACCTATGTATACATACACATGCATATGTGCATTTTACTACTGATAATTTATTCCCATTTGGTGTATATGTATATATTTGGTGGGAAACGCGTCTCGCATTTCCAGTCACGTATTTACACAGCGTATAATGTCGTTGTTGCAATCGTTGTCGTTTGTGTGGTGTCCAAAGGGACAATGGCCCCCAACTATATTTCGTTTTCAAGTCCCTTTTGGTTAGTACGAGAATTTACGAGCTGCCCTTGTATACTCTTCCTTCATTCAGACTATACACTGTATATAATGTACCCAAGCTGTGCAATTCGGCTTTACAATTTAGCAGTGGTTTAAACACAATTGGTCACCTTTTGGCCATTTTCACTTTTTCCTTTTTTTCTTTCTGCCATATAATTTTCAATACAGTTGACAGGTACATATTCTTTTCTTTTTTTTTTTTTTTTCCTACTGAATACCCAATGTAACATATCTATTGAATATATTTATTTGAGAAATTTGTAACAGTTTGTTGTTGAAAATATTTGAATTGTTTAATTGACAACAAAGTTGTTACGTCAGTATAAATATCAATAATTGATAAGATAAATTTGCAATTTCAATTGAAATTTTATTTACATACAAATGCACTTTGACAATTGTTTTTAAATAATATATTTCTTTTGATTATTATTCATCGATTGAAATAATGGAAATAAATTGAAGAAATTATCATTTCAGTTGGGAATAAATTCGTGATAAAAATAAACTTATGAAATTCAATTGTCCTGTGTGTTGATTGAAAGAAAAATCATAATAATGAGAATAATGGTAATAGTAATAATGAAATAAGAAAGAGTAAACTAAAAAAGAGGATGGAATATATATCAAAGGTCCGTTGAGAGGGTCATTAATAACAATGATCCCGTCTCCAATGTAGGATTGATTTCTCAATGAGAGCGACGCCTCCCCTTCTTTCTCTCCATCGTCTCAATACAAAATTGGCCCTTATTGTCGATGACATATATGCACCGTATATATATACATATATATATATATATTCTGAAGGCGGTGCCGAGTGGCCACCCGATGCTTATGGATCATTATTAATATTTCTATCTATAAAGGGGATTGCATTGGTGATCATAGCAGTGCAGACCATACACATAAAGTAGAAAGGGTTCTAGAAACTTTGTATAATATGTCTGAGATATTTTTGTAAAAAAAAAGAATCGTTATTTCTTACCTCATGATAAATATAAAACCAGACCAGAGAAATCTTAAGAGGATTAGTTGGACAAAGCCACCAAGATTTTTCGCAAAGATCTTCCTGAAAACTAGATGGTGTTTTTACATCCCTGTCGACTTCGTTTGTTATTTTATTTTCTTTCCATTATCTCTATGGTACGTTTCTTCTTACTTTTTTTTTCTTCATTTCATCGTCATTCTGATGTTGGTGGCGTATTTTTTTTTTCGTTTTCTTTCTTTATATTCTTGTTTCTTTTCTGATTCCTTCTAACATTTACTGAAAATGTAGGCGGACATTCAACGTGACTTTAAACGTAATCTTTCCCCATTGAAACGATTGCGACAATGCTCTTGTGTGCATTAGGTTATACCAACTGACATCATCATATCTATTATTCCACTGGGAAATAAAAATTCTAATGAGACTTGAACATTGCTTGGTGACGTACGCGACATCCAACCAAGTGTGATATTACAGATGAAGTAATTTCTAAATGTGAAGTAGAAAAAATTATATTTCCTTCACTCTATCTTTTTTTTTTCGCTTCTTTTTCATGACTTTTGTTTAAGTCAAACGATTTTAACTATGCAAAATCACGGAAATCTACATTCAATTTATACTTATAACGATGTTATAATTCTTTTTTCAAACCTTGATCATGAACACATGAATAAATTGCTCAAGCAAAATATATTCCAAACAACTTTGAACGTATGTTCAAAGTTACTGCTCCTCTCACTTCGTTTATTTCCTCCTTGAAAATGTTTCAATTCTAATAACAACCTTCGCTTTATATCACTATGAATGAAAGAAGAAGGAAAGAAAAAGGAAAAAAACTAACTAGAAGAGGTAAAAAAAAATCATGAATAAATATCCATGACATGTTCACCAATAGAAACCAGTAGCATTCATCATCATTTCATAGAAAATTGTAAACAAGATGTGGTCATTTAACAATTTACGCAATCAATGATGAAGACCTCGTGGCTCTTTTCATTTATTCCAGAATGCAATTCTTCTCAATTGTCCTCAAAGAACCCTCCAATGATAACTATCAGATAAAAATAATAAACAAATGAATTCATTGACTTGGAAAAGAAAAAAATAAATAAATAAATAAATGAAAATACTGCATTGAAGAAGACAATAAAATCCTACATATCTTTCTTTCATCTCTGCTCGTTGTCCACATCTTCAATCTCTCTTATATTCCATCTCCGCGACTTCAATTCGCGTTTTGTTATATATATTATATCAAAGTATATATCATATGAGAAAAAAAAAATTGAGATAGAGGGAACAACAACAATGAGATGAGAGACTCCGACTGCTTGATTGAAGCCAACTAGTCGACCAATCCTGTTCTTTCACTTATTAAAAGTCGCCAGTGTCATTATATTATGTCTTTTGTCTCTTCTTATATAAACTTGAAGTGCAAGCGTCAAGTGGATACCATATTATAATAACAATAACTATAATAATAATATATAACAACAGCATACAAAATATAGGACAGTAACTTAAATAGTCCCGTTCAATAAAAGAAAAAAAGAAAAATAAATTATATATTTATAATTGTCAAGTGATGGATCTCAATTCAACTTTCTATTAATAAAATACTTTGCTTTTAATAAACATTTCACCTTTCTCTCTTAACTTTATTTATTTATTTATCAATTAATTAATTCAATTGGTGTTTATTTTTCTTTTCTTCAGTTACGCAAATTACTTTGGATTGGGGGTAGGATATGTATTACAAACTGTTTGGCTTTCCCCATATGAAAATTGGAGTAGGTCGATGCGGAAATATGTTAATTCAAGTGGTTAAAATATGTCGTGAAAAGACAACAGAAACACAGGGTCGCGTGAATATAAGTGAAGGCAATCGTGCATTGTTTCATTGCAAACGAGATGTAGGCTCTTGATGATTGTGGTTAAAATTTCTCTCTTTATTTCTGTTCTTTAACCAACACTTCTATGGTACAAAATGCATATATATAAAGCACATGTAGAATGTTAAATGTATTTTTTATTTTTGTTTTATTTTTTTATATCTTTCTCTCTTTTTCTTTCTTTCTGTCTCTTTCACTACCCAATGTCTTGGTAAAACGCGCGATCGTTGTACAGATGTGAAAGACAACGAAATGGAGAAGATGAACGGTCAGTAACGATAAAGAGTGAGGGAGAAATAAACGAGAGAAAAGAGTTGGTGAATACATGTCTGGTGATCTGGTGGAATGGTACGTTGGCCGTCGTCGAGTTTACTGATGGAAAAAGTGGACGAGACCACGACAGACATCATCAAATACATACACAAACACATTCCTACAATATACATATATACATACATATATATATTCGCTTAAGTTTCTTTCTAGTGGATTTTATTTCAAAAGCTGATTCCACATATTTTGCACGCAATTCTTATTTTATTGTCATAGTTATATCTAAATTCCAGTTCAACTTCCGTTGAAATCTAACGAAATAATTTTTTTTTATGATCAATCAAACACAGAACAGATGGAAAGTAAAAAAAAAAGGAATTTATTACATTTTATCTAACTGTACTTGATAGTTCTTTTTAATTTTTTAATTTTTTTCATACTGATGAATTATTGTAGAACTGAAATCTATAAAGCAACTAAAGAGTTCTCTGTATTATGTAGAATCATTATGGTGACCTTCATGGTTTAATAACATGTTACAATAAAATGGCAATGATTAAAATTGATTATAAACATCAATCATAAATACAAATACATTTATTTTTATTTTTTGCAGATCTTTCGTATTTCATCTCTTGATTGTTTATGATCATATGGCTTCATATGAACTTTGTATGTCCATTTTATACACATCACCACATATACACATAGACACATAGAGGAAGAGAGAGAGAGAGAGAGTGAGAGACAAAACGGTGAAGAGGTCGGAGTTGTGGCCGGTATTAAACTCCACTGCCGCGTAAAACGATAAACGGTACTTGAAGAAACTCAAGAAACTCTGTATATGCAGTTAATTATCATCACGATTGTCGGGTTTTCCTCGCCTATATTCTTCCTTGTTCTTTCTACATAACCATACAAAAACAAAGAACAAAGAACGAATGAGAATATTGAGAGACTAACACACAAAGAGAAAAAAAATTAAGAAAGAAAGAGAGAGAGAGTGAAAGAGCAAGAGCAAGAAAAATATAAAAAAGAAAAAGAAAATAGAAAATAACTTGTTATTGGTCCCTGGAGGCTTTAACTGAAGATTCTAGCACGTGACACGTTCTCCGATATTACCTTCAATTTACTCTCATTTTACTCGTCGCCCTTTTCATAGTTTGAAAGTAGGTATACTACACCCCTGTGACCTGAACACACACATATATACATACATATATATATATATTGCTCACAGTATAGATAATTTGTTGTATAAACCCTGAGGTAAGGGAAATATCTGAGTAAAATTGTGTGTAGATACTTTCTTGCCCTGAGAAAATATTTTCTACATTTACCTTTGCGTCTACATTTATTCTTCATACCTAGATAGTGAAGTATAAGTGTGGTATTTCTTGCGGGTGTAGAATACAAAATAGCAAGTAAACCAAAGCGTGTCAGCAGAAAGCGGACACGTGAGTTGGAACACTATCTTCTGCTTCTTCTTCTTCTTTTCACTAGTCGTGAATATATATTTTAAAGAAATGGATAAATATATACAGCTAGATAATGTTTAATATATCTTTATGGATAAGAAAATGCTTCTTTAGCGTTAGGAGTTTGTGGTAAGCTAAAGAGAAGATTTATCACTGATGTTCTGGTGATCGATGGAAGCTTCATTATCGTTTCATGTCACTTCCGGAATAGACTTTGAGTGTGCCATGAGCTCATGGAGTCTAGACAGCTGCACCAGGTGGTGGTATAGGATACAGATTAACAGTGAAGTCTTCGTATCAGAAGTTAAAATCGACGATAGTTTGTGTGGTAGTGTTGTATATAGTTGGGTGGTATTCGACTCGACATTTAGCTAATCGTTAAATATAGAATTGAGATGTGACTTGATCTTTTTCTATCATTCATTTTCTCTTTTATTTAAATCTTTTTTTTTTTTTAATAGTGTTTCATGATATTGCAACGTGACGATTCATTTGTATAAGTCAAAATTAAGCACATATGAGTTGGGTATTCACAGAATTATAAATGAAATAAAATTCACATTAGTCAATGACCATTTTATTACGTCAGATGAACTTTCAAAATTATCGAGAGAGTTGGCGAATATCATTAAGGATATATAATATGTATGACTTGTGTCTTTCCATTTTGATGTTTAGCGAGCGATATATACATTTGTCCTCGAGTGAATGTCATGGGCAATTCTATTTGTATCATTAATTACTTATATTACATTTATAATCAAATGGAAATGATAAAAACATATTCCAAGACAATGATAGAATTCAAATAATTATTCTTTCATTCATAATAGAGAATCTTATTTTTTCCAATGAATGAAAGTGATTTTAAAAGTTGCATGATTGAAAGTTATAACAAAAGTTGATTATTCAACTGGTCAATGTAACGATATAATTGAATTCACTAAACAATTGTCTGCTTGCAGATGCTGATAAATCATATTGAACTGCATTGTTCATACTTTTTTTTTGTTTCTTCTTTCTGCTATCTCCACAAACAGATGTCTGCTGTAATATTTGATCAAAGAAGGCATGTACGTTCACATTGTCGTAGGTATCTTATCTATCTGTCGACATGAGAGCTCTGCCAGTTCCCTAACTTGGAAATAACTCGAATGACCCAATATGGCATTTGTCCACCAACAACTGCCATACTTGGATAATATTCCGAGGGTGGATTGATTGTGGATGTGATTGTTATTGTAAAGAAGTCAATACGAGTAACCAATACCTACCCGTTAGTCGATACATCTTCTTGGTATATATGTGTATGTTATATGTTATGTAGTGCTCCATGTTGCCATTCTCTCAACACCAGATCAACTAACGTTTTCTCTATACATGTGCACTTGTATCTATATACACTACACAATGCACTCTATTTGCTCTTGTGTGGTTGCCTTGCGACAGTATAACAAGGACGGACAATATATTTCCTGGGTAGTCGACCCCATGCCCGCACCGTTCTCTCACTTGATCTCATTCACAAATATCGAGTTACTTCCTTCTCTTCTAATCAACAAAGATTTATCTTCAATATTCTTTTTTCTTTCTCTTCATTTGGAATAAATATATTTATCTGTTGAATTAATTAGGAGAAAGAAGAATATTTCATCTGTAATCTAATTTTTTATTTGTTGTTGTTTTATTATTATTTATACTAATATTGGACTTTGAATGAGCGCAATTGTGTCGCTCTATAAAGTATAGAAATTTTTTTTGCTTGTACTTTTCTCCCTTTCACCTTGCATAAACTTTGTATAAGACGTAATTATAATCACAAAGCCAATATGTAGGAGAATATAGAGAGGAGGTTGTGTTATCGGAAATCGCGTTACGCGTGGTAGAATTGGCTGCTGCTTGTTAAAGGCACTTGGAACTCTTGTGGCGGTTGAAGATAACAAGATTCTCGAAGTTTGGGTCGATGTGGGTCAGTTAACATAGGTATTAGACTGAATCGACGACGATGTTGTTTATAAGTTTAGTGTTTGGAAGGGATGCGTGATATTTACATTTATAATCAAGAAAAAAAATATGAATTTTGAGGTCATGATGATACGTACCAAAAGCCAGTGTATGTTTGTTTTATTTTATTATGTATCCCACGCTTTTATTCTTATCGCAGTAACATTCGTGAAATTCAACCGATTGGGCCTCATATATTTTTTTATTTATTACGTCGAGCTGACGCAATGCATTCACACTAAAAAAAAAGAAAAACGTGAAAAAAAATGACTTCAACGAGTGGGCGAAGTGATTTTCATAAGGCAAATTTATTTATATTTTCAGGTAAACATAATTGAAAAATACAATAATAATGTTAAATGCACGTGGATGATCAAATGGAATTCAGAAGTGTTCGTGTGTTTATGTGATTATTCGAGTGGAAATATAAAGATTGGAAATATAAATATTCGGTGGTATTAAATTAAATATTGGAGTGGAAGAGAAGAAAAAAAACTTTGGTGATATGTTGAGTGTGGGTCGAGTTGTTGGTGGTTAACGATTGAAAAAATAAAAACGAACGAAATGGATTTGAATGTGTGCTCCAGACGAGTTCATGATGGCTATGCGACCATTCGATCTCGTCCAAGAAGTCGACCTCGTGCACTTTATCGATCCGACTCTGAAGAGCTACTCAAAGAAACCGGTGGACCGTATGCTCTGCCAATTGTATCTGCCAATGTCCCATTGGCAAGTGAAAAAATTCATCAGGTACCACGTTGGTCTGATATGGGGAAAAATAAACTTCTAGAAAATTATGGCACACTCAGACGAAGTAATAAAAAATTCAATGAAATTTCTAATAATTCAAAATTAGAAAGAAAAATTATCTTAAACACTTTTGCCACTGATAAGCAAACAAATTGTAGAAAAAATCTTAACGACAATGTTTACGACTCAGTGCCTATAGAAATAAATTCCGAAGTCACAAAAACTTTGATAAATTCATCTGCAGGTCACAGTGATATTCAAAATGAAATGGATAAAAGTGTGGATAATCGTGAGAATTATTATGACACAGTTGCTGAAGACAATCCAAAGAATATTCCAAGAACAAATGAAATTTCAAATGAAATTAAATGTAGACAACCGATTTATGCAATTCCAAATGTACCGCGAGCCATTGATCAAACTAATCACAATCAAACTAAATTAATTACAGACGGAAATTATGTTCCAAGTGGTGATCTCTATCGCACTACAGCCAGATACATTGAAGATATTAATAGAAATCTTGCGGAAATTGACAAGAGTTATGAGGAACTTGGTTACACTCCAAATACCAATTCTGGATATGGGATAATTAATCGGGTGAATAAATCTGACGCTCATGATCATGAAGAGAGTTTATATGGTATTCGTAGAAAGAGAAATATGGCACCAATGCTTCCAATCACATCAGACTTTGGTGAAAATAGCGATGACAAACAAATAAATCAAAATACATTAGAATTACGTGATACAATTTCACGAATACGTCCTAATTCTTTTGGAAAACTTCCACCAAAGTTATTACCACGCTCGTCATCTATTGAAAATACATCGCGACACTCAACTGGCTCAACATCAACCACAACTTCATCAACAAAATCTACAGAGTCACTTTATGCAATCAGTGAAAGTTTAACAAACTTACCGAATAATAAAGTTACATTTCGTTCACCAAAAAGTATAAGAAAAAGAATTTTACCATCAACAAAATCATTTGACGAATCTCTATCGACGATGGAACCAATTGCAAATGTTATACGAAGGAATCGATCGTTAGGACTAGATATTACGACCTTGCATACGCAGGATCAGAGTGCGACGGTCGTCACCTTGAGCAGAGGCCGAATACTCGACCCCGAGATTGAGTCTGACGATGAAGCTCGACATACGAGCCGACCTCGGGTCACCAGTACCCTAAGGAGAAGCCGTTCCAGGGTCGACGAGACAAGAAAAAAAATTCCCATTGGATTATCCAGGAATAATGATAGTGAAAATGGCTTTACTGAAAGACGTTACGACACATTGCCATGTAGAAAAGCTAAAGTTTCATCACCTCGGCCACTTCACAAGTCCAGTGAAGATGTTCTTGATGGTGAGAGAAATTCCCCAAGGTTGGAACGATCCTGTGCAAGTACAATAGACATTAGAAATGATAATGCACAGCATGGTAATAATTTTTCACCAATTGATCTGTATCCACTTTATCTCATGGATGCAACTGATGTTATTTTACAAAGTCAAGCAATGAAAACAATTCAACGTGATCGTGTTTCACATTCATCAGCATCTCTTCAACGTATTGATCGACATACAAATAATAAATTTTCATCATCATCATCACCACGTACTCGACACAACTCACTCGAATCTGAAGATGACAATTCAATTATTGGTTTTGCTGCTGGTGGATTTGCAACTTTACCACGTCGACGTAATGCATCATCATCTTCATCGCCATCAGCATCACCATCAAACGATAGTGGTTTATCATGTAAAAGACATTCAGGTACTGTGCTCGAACCATTATACGAGCATGCAGTGAGTAATCCTGTTAAACCTAGAGGCAATGAGAACACTGTTATACCCTGGTGGGAACTTGCCACTAGGAAATATCGACATCGTAGCTGTCCAACACTGCAGGTAAATTAAAATAAAAATTATAAATACGATGCTACTACTGTTCATCGCTGTTATTTAAGAATATTTTAATATTAATTTAATACTTTCTACGATTTCAAAAATCATTACATATTAATTTTTGAAAATACGTTTACATATATTGTTGGTTAAATTAAATAAAATTAATGTCGAAGGCATTAATATGTCAGAAATAAATGTGCATAGGGAGTGTGTATAAGTGACGAGCCCAGTTGGATTCATAACGAAGCGTGGGTTGGATACCCGATTGAATAATTAGACGCGCTTGACGCCCTATGTTGGTGTCTCTACCATCGTCACAACACACGAGCTCCCTCGTGCTGTAGCAATTATTTTATTTGCATTTATTTAACTTTAATCGTTGAAGTTATAGTGCAGACTTCCATCCACTTTATCGCCACTTACATATCCAACAGTGCACTGAATTGTCAAGTGAAGAGAACAAAAAGATATGAAAGAGAAATATTGGAGAGAAAAAAAAAAAATAATAAGTGAAAAAATAAACCTTTTATTTTTTCACCGTTAAGGAAAGAAAAAAATTCTTTCTTCACATTGTTAAAACTCATGGAACTTTATTACAAAGTTTCCCTCGCTGTTCACTTCACCATGACCCCCCCTCGTTTTACACACTCGTCAACACCGTGAGGGTGAGAAAAAAAAATAAAGTAAAATTACGTGAGGCAGGTAGACGAGCGTAGAAAAATATCAATCGCTTTTCATGTCTCCAAACACGTGTATATTGCATATATATTTTATTAATTTTTATATACGGAAATATTTATATTCATAATGTATATGTTTGGTAAGTGAAAAACCGGTCCAAGATGGTGATAAATCCGTGTGTGTTGTCGGCTCTGGTCATAGGTCTCACAAGCGTTATGAATTCAAGACACGTGTAAGGCATCTATATAGCACATCCCCTTAAATAATTTTGATTTATATGTCCAACTCTTAACAGTTACTTCCTCTATACATCTTTTACAAGCTACACCAAACTCTTTAACTTTCCTCATCGTCATTCAAACTTTTCACATGTAACAAAGAAAAGAGAAGTAAATAACAAAATAAAAAAATAAGAAAGAGAAAGATAGAAAGAAAGTAAAATAGAATAAATAAATAGAAATAAAGTCTTTAGAAAATATTTAAAAGACTTGTACCGTAGTAGAAAAATATTTACAGCTGAGTCAATCGCTTCTAAACGCACCTGTTCAGTTAAATTTCACGAACAGGTTTTATTATATCTTCTTTTTTTCTTTCCCTTCCTCTTTTTTTTTCTCCATGGCATTTTTATTCAACGACACACACACGAATATTGCCATTGTCAAACAAAAAAAAAAGTGGAGAATAAAATCCCTTTGTTATGCTGACATTTACACTCTTGACGTGCGTTAAACATTATTCAGAGTACTTTGTGTATATACAATTTGCAATATGGATGAAAAAAAAAAAAGTATGCGAAGAGCACAGAGATTATATTTATAAATATGTGAAGGAATAAAGAAAAATGTTAAATAGAAGAGGACACGATGCATGGGAATTTGTAGCCCAATTTGAACGTAACGCTTGGTGGATTATGCATTTTTTTTTTTTCACAAACACACCGGATCCATCCTTTGTTGACGACAGAACAAAAAATCATCCATCGTAAATATATTCAACGAATAATAATTGGAGAAAGAGAAAAACATAATATACATTGAATAAAAATAATTGTTTTTATTTTTTGTCTACACTATAGTAAAATATTTTATTTCAATGTTTAAATATTTTTTTTTTATGGTAAAATGGAACGTTAGTAATTCTTCAGTGATGCGTAAACACAGTGCAATTATGTAAGTCCACGTGCGATTTTACGAGTGTTTTACTTTGCTCTTTTCTCATTTCATCTTACTCATATGTGTATGCATATACATTTATATATATTTTCAGTTGAGCTCTCTGTACGATCAGTGGGGCGTTTTACTTACTCGTTGGTAATAAAAACACGACCGGAAAGCTTGTACAGCAAAAACACATATGTATATGAAGAGTTGAAGCAACAGAGACGGGCCTTGTTCTGCCATTTAACTTGATTTCATATACATTTTATATATGAAACCACACAAACATATCAAAATTATTTTTATATACAGGAATAAAATGTAAGTAAATACATCAGGCAGAGTTTGGGTTGAATAATATTCAATTCAATTATTTATTGATAATGTCTTCTTGACGTGATTATTATTCAATGTCAATTGATATACACAGAAAATTACGTGCGATGAATATATATATATTTATATGACTCAACTGGTTCTTTTTATTATTTCTCTGATTCTTTTTTTCTTTTATTTTTATTCACAGGTCGGATTAACTCACCACAACCTTTTGCTGTGAATAATTCACACATACAGGCACGCATGTCATGAAGAATTAATTCGTAGACGCTTGGCGACGATGTAAATGTTCAGACTAGACGACGTCATAATTCACTAAATACTCCATTTACATACGTCATCATTTTTTGTTTACATTTATAAATTTCTTCTATTTCTATTTCTATTTCTATTTTAGAAATAATGTCAATGTCAATTACTATTACCATAGAGTAATACTTGACTGATAAAATGAATCAAAACCAGACGGTGGTGGAAAATATGTCAGAACTAAAGAACGAGAACGACGTGAATTCAATACGTATTTCACCCACGCTATGAATTTCATTCTCAATTTTCCCACAGGCGACGTGCCACTATTCGGAAAAAGAGAATAAAAGAAAAAGCAGAGAAAAGAGTGTGAAAAAAAATAGGGTGAAGCGAAAGAGAAAGAAGGAAAAAAGAAGAAAGAAAATGTGAAGAATACAGAGTGAACAGTGGGCGTGAAGACGGCTGTAAACTCGTAAATTGCATCGAATTTTTCCGTTAAGTTTCATCGACAATCTCTCTCAACCAGTAAAACAATGAGATGACAGGCGACGAGAAAAAAATAGTATAAAGAAATAAAAGAAGAAAAAAAAAATAGAAAAAGAACGAAGTACAAACGAAAGCAGCTGAAAATAAGACAAAAGGAATCGAACATGAGAGGAAGTGAGAACCAGTAGTTGTTTTTGGAAAACAAAAAAAAAGACTAAATGAATAGATAGCACGAAGAGCTAATGAAGACTCTTGCGCAATTGATTCGCTCTCAATGGGCGCAAGGTATATAAATACAAATACATCAATATATGTATAGGCAGATGAAAAAGAATTTTATTTTATTCTTCAAGTGCTCTCTCACGTTTAGTTCCAACGATAGTGATCGCTATTGATACTCCTCATGTGTGTATCATATACAAATGTGTGGGTGTCAAGAACACACCGGATATATATACATATCCGATTAGACTCACAAGTCGATTTGACTCACAAGAGTTCAAAGCAAAAAAAAATCCAGCAAATACTAACACACACGCATAGACTGTGTGTTATCCCTTCATTTGAATTAAATGAGAATGAAATGGAATCAAATGTAGAGTTCTCACGTCAATTAACATATTACCCATCAGCAAAACTTCGTCAATGAATTAAAACGGTAGAATGTTTTAATTAATCGTTGTAAACATCACAACATCATCATCATCATCAACATTAAATCTTTGACATTTTGTAGAGCAGCATTAAATGATGAGACTTAATGCTCTATTTCTGAAACACCCGTTTGGTGCAGACAAGCCACTGTGAATTACCATCGTAAAAGCCACGAGATTCCTCGCTCCGATAGAGACGTAGCTCTGGCGTTCGAGTTATATATGTATGAATGTAATATGTATATATCATGCATATATGTATAGTAATTTAGCTCTTTGTCGTCCCTCTTACTCTCAACTCAGCATACCCACACAAGTACACATTGCACTTGCAATCTGATGCACTTTCTCAGAATGTGCGTACGCTACACTTCATCATTTCTCTCTCTTCATTTTCTGCACTATTCTAACAAAGGAACTCAACAGTCCATGTGACTTATTCTGAGAACACATAAATATTATTTAATTCATTACCTTCTACGTTCTTTTTTTTTTCTTTCACATTGTAGTTTATTCACTGTTGTCAGAAGATTTGCTTTTTCTATTTCTTTTTTTTTTTTGATTTGGGTCAGTCTAAATATATAGTCATTAAAATACGAATAAGCAGAAGTGCACCTGAACCCTCTTAAACCAATTTTATCCAACTGATGGATAAATTCAAGTAGTCACTCAAATATTATATTCAGGAAGTGCTTGAAGATGAGAGAAAGAATATTCACTTTATTTTTTTTTATTCCTTACATTGAAGCAGCTTCCTCTTTTGAAAAGTAATCAGAGTTTAATTCGTTGAGATAAAACAGATAAGAGATTGCAATATTTGTGTGTGTGTGTCTGTGTGTGTGTGTGCTGCTGACAAAAGGAGATAAAGAAGGATTGAAATGGAAAAAAATTCTCGATATTTATTTTATACAGAAAGGAATGTAATTGAAATTCATTGTGGGAGTTTGAAAATTGAGTTGTGCAGTATTTAGCAATTTCCCGGTCCACTTTTCAGATTATATATTTTATATATAAAATATATAATCTTGTAGAGATTGTAGAGAACTATGAAACATAATGTGTTGTTTTACCTTATACACCTGACGGTGTGACTAATTATCTATATACACGTAATGGGGCGGCTGTCTTTCAAACTGCACCACAAATGCCAAAGTGCTTGAAATAAAATGGAGAGATCAGCATACAGCTCGAACCCTTGGCGTTGGTATTGAGTAATATCAGCATACTAATTGCATAGCTCTCTATAAGTCAGCCTGTCGAGTTGAGTTTTATAGGTAATTATATATTCATCGTTCGATGGAAAAATTCACACAGAGCAGTAACGCACGACAATTGAAACGAAACTCGTTCGTATTATACATAAGTTATAGAAGAAATAATATACCGTTTCTAATATAATTTCATTCATACAATTATATTTACATTTTCATGTACTCATGTTGAATAGAAGGGATACCAATAAATTATATGTTTTATGGTTGTCTTGTTAAATTTTAATTCAAAAAACCTTTGATCCTATAAATCTGTGTGCACGTAACCAATTGATTAATGTTACACAAATGATATATTGTTGATGTATGAACAAAAATAAAAATCAACATTTATATTCGCCATATCATTCATCATTGTTTTAACTTGGACAATGTTTATGTTACAGGCCCACGTTGTATCAGCGTTCGAGCAGTCCTTGTCGAACATGACCCAGAGGCTACAACAACTAACTGCGACCGCCGAGAAGAAGGTGAGTCAATTTCCGGTTCTACATTATTGTATTTATCTTCTTTTATTTTGAAAACGATCGAGATACTTTGCAGAGAAAAAAATTAATAGGGAGAAAAAAAATGTAAAGGAAGAAGAAGAAGAAGAAGGAAAAGGAAACGAAAGTGGAATATGAGGAAAAAGAAAGAAATAAAGCCTGAGACGAGCAATTTAGTATATTCTTTTTTATTTTGTGATCACTAACTGACGACGAATTTACCTAATCTGTTGTCAACAATCACGAGCCAACTGGTGTGTTAACTATATGCTCGTTATTTCTTCTGCGTGTCGAACACTTTGGGCTTTTATATATAAATATATAAATGTGTACATGTATATAAGTACTGTCAAATGTATATGGAAAAAAAAAATGATGAGAGAACGAAAACTGAATCACGCATGCGGGAACGACTAAAAGATAATTTGAAACGGAAACAAAAAAGCAGCTGAATACTCTTGAGCCCTGGTCTGTGTTCGCTCCTTCATATTTGTTTCTTTCCTCTTTTTCTTTTTTCTTATTTCTACGCCACTTACCCTATTATTTTGGCTCTGAAATTTTTTTTCCATTCCTTCTTCGATTTTCTTCAAATCTATTATCAGAATTATCCTGGCACCCGCATCTTTTTGTGGAAAAAATGACGCGAATGAAAAGATTTATTATCAAGGTGTAGGTGACAAAGGGGAATGCATTGTGATGATTTCAAGTTAACCAAGTGCGATTCAGAATCAGAAAGTAACATCGTTTCACTGTTAGAACAATTACGTACTTTGAATGATCATTGTAATTCTCTATGATGTGATATTCATTCTCTGAACTCATATTAAAATTGACGACAATAGAGAATTAATAATTTTCATCAACAATCACCGAGTCCAAATTATGGTGGTAATAAAATTACAAATTGTAATGCACAAACATGAAATAAATGTTGATGGTAAAACGTGTCCATTGAAGGAAACTACAACTAATAAAAAGCATGGAAAATTAGTGAGTCCTATTGATTATCCTCGGACATTATTTCCAGTCATATCCGGCATGAAAAAAAAAAATTTCAAAGAGAAAATATGACCATTTATTATTCAATGCCGACAAAAGTGAAACGTCTAAATTGTATTCCGGAGCACGAGCAACATCAGCTAAACGTTTGAAAAAAGAATTGAAGATTGAAAAAAAAAAAAAAATACTGGTGAAATGTCTGATGACACGAAAAGTCGTAAGAAACTATGAGATTTCAAATTAGAAAGGTCTAAACGTTGTAAAAGAGTATATCTCAATTCTAAAAATTTACACGCCACGTTTGACAATGACACAAGTAATTTAAAGTCAAAGAAGAGAATAATACCTGGTGTGATTTCAAATGCCAGTAGCGCACAAGCTATTGATACATGCCACAATAAATAAGAGCTCATTTCATTTCGAAGACACGTACGAGCAACCTTCGGAACCAACCTCAAAGCCATTGAGACAATTGTACAGTATGGCTAACTCTTGGAGCAATAATTCTGTCGTCAGTCATTCGGATAGTTGCACCTGCTGTCATAGTAAATTAAATTGTTCAGTTCACGGAACAACTGATAAGAATGAACAGGCAGTCGATGAACTCTATTGAAAAACAAACAACAAATTTTTTGTTCCATATTCTCATTTACATTTTTATAACATTACATCATTTTGCTTCCATGTTACAATAATAAAATCTGAGTGCATAAACTACACCCATTTCCATCTCATCGTTATTCTTGTTCAACATAAATAATAAATTACATAGTCTACCAAGCAGAAAATAATGTATGATATTTTATTTATTACAATTTTTTTAATTCTTATTTTTCTGTTGTTGTTTATGTTCATAGGACTCTGAGCTTCATGAATTGCGCGAGACAATTGAGAGGTTGCGAAAACAAAGTGCTGAAGCAACTTTAAACAATCGTACATCACCTAATGGTCGTCGACATACCCTTGGTGATTCTGATTCAGGCACAACTGGATGTACAGGATACACCAATCATCAGGGTTCTTCAATGGCACGACAACTGTCAGCCGACAGTGTGACTTCTTTAAATTCATTGAGTAGCGCATGTTCAGCAAGCAGTCATCATAAAAAGAAGGGATGGCTACGTAGCTCATTCTCCAAAGCGTTTTCCAGGTCACGTAAAAATCGACATGGTTCTGTATCTGATGTAGAAGATTGTAAAGAAGGTGCTGGCGGTGAATTGAGTGCTCCAAACAGTCCACGATTACCAACTGCTGTTAAACACGATAATTCACATCAAAATCATGGCCAAAAGACACCAAATGGACAACAAAAATCACCGGAGCATGAGAATGCATTGAGTGGTAGTAAAAGTAGCTCTGCATTGTATAAAAAGGAAGAAGACGATGAGGATGTGGACGAGTTAAAGAAGCAATTGCGAGAAAAAGACATGGTGCTCACTGATATTAGACTTGAAGCACTGTCATCAGCACATCAATTGGAATCTTTGAAGGACACCGTCATCAAGATGAGGGTAAGATTGTGTTACTGGCCTTCATATAAATATACGGAGAGCGACTTTTGCTTTTTCTTTTTTTCCCAGACGTATTATAATGAAAATCAAGACACATAATAATGACCAGTCACAACAGCTATATAATTTAACGGGAGTTAGTTTTGAAGAATAGCCATCAATTTACCGGTCTTTTCATCAGTAAAAATAGACATAGAATATATAATCCATCTAAATGATGGGTTTGAATAATAGATAATATGATTAAAGTTCTCTATCGCAGAAGAGGCGGATAAAGAGTAGGGCATTAAAATTTTTTTGTTATTAATTTTCTTATTGATATTTTTTACAGAATGAAATGCTGAATTTGAAACAAAACAATGAGCGTTTACAACGTTTGGTTACATCAAAATCATTGACATCATCGCAATCATCATTGCCAAGTGATCCGGAGCGCCGTTTTAGTATGACCGAAGTGGCATCGAGTGTTGCAGCATTATCAAATGGCGATCATTCATCAACAAATGATCATCAACTTGAGGATCTCGGTGTACCTGAGCATCCTCCTGTTACAACAAATACCAGGCCTTTCTGTCAATCAACAACTAACGAGCCAGTCATCGAACAAGATACAGATGGCAAGCGAATAAATGTCGCTGTTTATCTTGGTAGTGAGAATAATTTCAATTTCAATCTTATATCCGGAAATAATGATGGTATGGGAGTTAGCGAACCGCCGCATTGCATTATTGCCAATGTACGTATATCAAATAAAACAACTTGGGATTCGTTGGATTCTACGGTGCGACGTTGCTTCAAGGATTACGTTTCACGCGTTGATCCCGTAACGAATTTGGGCTTGGGAGTGGAATGCGTTGCTGCATATCATCTTGGCGAAGCATCACGATGCACAACTGATTCTCATCATCCTGAATTATTACCGTGTGGTTATTTGATTGGCCATGTAAAGACCATCTACCTTGTACTATCAGGATATTCTTGGTTAGCTATTGACACACTAATCCCACGATCAATTGTTCAACGTCTCGTATCTCTCCTAACTGAACATCGGCGTGTTATTTTATGTGGTCCAAGTGGGACGGGTAAAAGTTATTTAGCTGGCAAACTTGCTCACGCTCTTGTTGATTCTGATGCAGAATCGAAAGACGCTGCGGCTGTTGCAACATTTAACGTCGATCATAAATCAAGTAAAGAATTGAGACAATATTTAGCGCACATTGCTGAACGATGCGATTCAAATGCCGCCGATGAATTGCCACGAGTTATTATCCTTGAGAATCTACAGCATGCAGCATCACTCGGTGAATTATTTAGTGGACTTCTTGGCACACGGCATCTATCATGTCCAGCAATAATTGGTACTATGAGCCAAGCAACTTGTAGCACAACAAATCTTCAATTGCATCATAATTTCCGATGGGTATTGTGTGCAAACCACATGGAGCCAGTCAAAGGTTTCTTGGGCCGTTATTTACGTCGTAAATTGCTCGAGCACGAGTTACGCGACGCTGATGGTACGCGCAATGCTGAAATGGCTGCAGTTGTTGAATGGTTACCACGTGTATGGTTACATCTCAATAAATTCTTGGAAACACACAGCAGTTCAGATGTGACAATAGGACCCCGACTATTTCTCTCATGTCCAATGGAAGTTGCCGGTTCACAAGTTTGGTTCACTGATTTGTGGAATTATTCCGTTATCCCATACTTAGTTGAGGCTGTACGAGAAGGATTAACATTGTACGGCAGGCGTACTAGTGGCAATGGCAATACTGATGGTGCATGGGAAGATCCTGCGCAATTCATTACATCAAGCTATCCGTGGATCTCTACCCACGCTGTTCACGGCGGTAGTGACGCATTATTGCGCTTACGTCCTGAGGATGTTGGTTATGATGTCGTTAGTTCAGGACATACGTCGGGTGTCGGTGCGTCTAGTGTCAAGAGCCTTGGCAGTGCACACAGCGATACCGAGGGTGACCCTCTCGTAAGTTCAACATTTTTATCTTACATTCATATACTGCGATTCGTTTATTTTCACCCAACACGCAACTATATTTATATGTTACGTCTATCTTTAAATTTATCTTCATGGTTTTCAGTTGAATATGCTAATGAGATTGCAAGAAGCAGCCAATTATTCAAGTCCACACAGCAATGACAGTGATTCTGTGACATCATTAGACTCATCACACACTCGACACTCGGAAGAACTCAATACCAGTACGTCATCATCGAGGGGAGTTGAATCCGCACTCTAGACATCTGCCAATTATTTTTCGAGCACACTTGCTCGGTAAAATTGAACGAAGAGTATTCGATCGAAACGTTAATAATCGAAGCGAACAGCAATATTAAATGTGAATTTATTCACGATATATGCGTAAGCGCGATCCGTTCAATGGCTATAAGACAAATAATTTAGAATACTGCCTATATCTAGCCAAGTTTATTCCCATTTGGACATTTGATGAGAGTTTGGAGGTGACGCATTGAATAAACCATGTTCAACTCGAGACAATTGGTCATGGTACCTATTTATAGGGATATTTATAGTTTGATTTTAAATGAAACAACGCGATTTCATCAAAAGAAATAGGTGGATAAATAAACATCAGACATTTTACAACTGGGCAAGACGTTTTTTATTTGAGCAAATAATCACGTTTGATTGTAACAACACATCCATTTAGTTAGAATTGTTTGCCCACGGCGGTCTAATGAAGGAAACAAAATAAAAAATCTTCAATTACTCTATGGCGATAATTCAATGTTCCAATTGGTAGATGTTAAGTCACATCAATATGCAATGCAATAAATTCACGTAATACAATTCATGTTTTAACGGGAATATGATTCTATTTTAAGAACATATATACAATTTATATGCAAAAAATGAAGTAACATAAATGTATAGTTATAAAGTACGTGGACGAAAATGAATCAAGCAGATTGAATTGTAAGGTAACGTTGGATTTTGCGTGATAGAGGAGAGGGAGTATTTACAGTATTAATAACTGAAAAAGCATCAATTTTCAATGATAACAAAGAAAACAGAAAGGAAAGGCGGCTGGAGAAACTGAATGGTGGCATCTTTATACGTGCAAAAAATTTGAGTAAAAAGAAATCATTAAAATGAGGAATTAAAAACAAAAAGAATCACACACAATTTAGCATTTTTACGAATCATGTGTACACGGGAATAGTATATTTATACGAATTCGCATACGAAAACTTTATTTAATTCAAAACAGATGAAAAGCAAAGGAAAGAGAAAAAAATGTTAATATAATATATACATAATATACTTTGACGATAATGGCGCTGAATTTTATATAAATGTACGATCATTATATATATTCTGAGTAAAAAAAAAATTTATAAAAGATAGCCAGTAAGGTACGTGAGAGTAATTCTGGTCAAATATTATTTGTAAATATATATTCACAAGAAACGAAAAGATGTGTGGAATCGTGGGAGGAAAAGGATGCAGAAATAAAAAATCATTCTCATATTCATAAAAAAAAACTTAATATAATGAAATGAAAGCAGCAAATAAACAATAATAATTGCAATGAAACAATGCATGAATGTAAAAATAGAATTGATAAATGTTTATACAAAATTTTACTCCAATTTCATATTTGATTGCTACTACTGCGATAATCTCATGTGAGTAACAGATTTTAATGTGAATGTAAATTAATCGTAATACAGTCGCATTTACAAATTTTTTTACCGTTTGTACCGTATTTATATATACGCTGTACTGCGCTACATCCTGGAATAATATAAATATATGAATATCACAAGACATGCCGACACATAGTTGAGTAAGCATCTGAAGAAACTGTCGGAGCATCGAGCGAAATTGAAGAATTTCACACCGCCGCATTGGATGCACTTTGGTATGTCTAATCAGGATATTCATGATGAATTGTCGTTTCACTTTGTCCTTGAAAGATAAAATGCATAAAATAAATGATTTAAATTAAATAATAATGGGAGCTTCATTTTTTCCCTCTTTTCATATGGTAATTACTCATAAATTCTACAAGGGTGTAATTCAGTAAAACGAGGAAACAATCTCGTCTGAAGTTTTGGAACTAGAGGTCATGTGAGGCCAAATGAGAACAGACAATGAATGCATGAAGTGCAAAAACTCTGAGATGACAAAATAGATATTTGCTATGTTGATAGAGAATATGGGGAGATCCGATAGTTACAAGTGGATAAACTTCTACATGCAAACATTCAACTCTATGCTGAAGTAGCAAATTAACTATGTCAATATGATATTTTGCCTGAGAATTTCACTTGATTCATTATAGATATCTGCAATTATTCTATCAAGCATTAATGTTTCATTTTCATTAGATCGCTCAATTTATTCTCCATTATTTTCTGTAATAGTTAATGTGGATGAGAGTTATTCGCTTGGTTATCTGACGTTCTGACGGAGGTGATGATATCATAATTCAATCTGCTGTGTTGGGGAAATTGATGAGTACTTGGAGCAATAACAAGAGACGGAGTCATTCGCTTCAGAATGCGATTTGAAATATCGGGGAGTTTTTACTTTAAATCGGATTCTGATAAATTTTTCACGCTTATATAACAATTAGACTTCCTACTTATTTATACTTTGGTATTATTTCCTCGTACTATCGACCAAAATCATAAAGTCTTCATAAACAAAATCTTTCCAATGGTCATACAATTGAAAAACTGATTGATATTCTAAAACTTTGATCTATTCACCTTCAAGACTAATCATTCTAAATGCCTAATGATGTGTTGCAAATGAATATAAATTCGAATGATGATATATAGAAATGAATTATATTACTTACACATCAGTTCAACCTTAATCTACATAGCGGTATTAATTTACTAACGATGCATTATACGGTATTAATTTACCTAACCATTTCTCATACTGCATTCATCGATGATCTAGGATAACATTAGACGCATATTTTTTTTGCTTCAAGCAATACTCCACAACGGCATAAATAGTGAGCAGTCTTCTATTCATAGCGCTGAGATGATCTTCAGTGATTAGCGGTGGTACATCAGCCATGAAAGATTCATGGGACACAAGTTGTTTTAATGATTCACTCAATGCACCACCACCTAGCAAATGAAGTCTGTCCCACGTCGTTTTATGGATTCTGGAACATTTACGAAGAATCAAAATTTGGAGAAGAAGGCAGGCGACGATTTGAAAAATTCATCGTATTATATAAATACATCTTACATGCAGCATTGATAAAGTGGTGCTAAAATGTCAATATGATCGACATCTGGGTTCGCTAAGCTCTTTCCATTATCAATCAATAGTACTGCTGGATTGTGAAAATTATTTTGCGCCAGTTCATAATGATGTCTATCGCCATTG